>JAWMRA010000078.1:66744372-66839454 GCA_035584735.1 Pseudotriccus pelzelni
GCTTTTGTCCGGAAATTCATCCGGACAAACTATTTTCAATCCCCAAGGAGGGGGACTTTTGCAAACCCATGACACTTGAGAACTATTTGTGTAGTTGTGCTGAGTTCCCTCTGACATCTGAGCATACGTGCGGACATGTGAGGTCAAGTCTCTGGTTTAAAGAGGAATAAAACATGAACCAAAATACAAACTTGACAGTCATCAGAATAAAGTGTTTGCTAATGTTATCACACCGTAGTGGCTAAAATACTGGTTTCTTATTCAGATAGGAGAACAGCTATGCCAGTGAGTTTTGTGTTTCATTGGGAGACACTGACTTTTACTTTGTATGACCTGTACTCAGTTCTGAATTTTAGAAACAGCGTTGAGCTTTCAGATATATTTCTCTCTTTCAAAGTAGTGATTTTACTAAATAGATCACTTACTTTATTCCCCTTCTGCTTTTGTTTTCAGAGCAAGGCATTTCAGAGAGAGCATCAAATTTATCCATGAGTGCCGGCTCACAGGTGAAGGCTGCTTAGTTCATTGGTATGTATATGCTTCCTACAAAAAACTTTTAAAGGGTTTCTCTACCTTGATTTGGATGTTCATAATTTTAATAAGCTAATGAAATGCTCCCTTTATTCGAAGAGCCTCAGAAGATTTGCAAATGCTATTAAAACCTCATGCTAGGGCTTTTGAGTCTCTGGGGTAGGCAGCTGCCTGGAGATAAAAGGAACCCTAGAAATTTTTCTTGACCTTCGCTTATCAAACATTTTTGTAAGAATTGATTTGACTAGGAATGTGTTGACTGGAGACATATTATTTATTTCCCATTATTTTAATTGCTGTATTTGTAAATCTAATTTCCATAATCCTAATAATTTGATTAGTTTCTCTAACAGCTATTTTGGCAACTTAAGAATTGCTAAAAAAATTTCCTCTGAAGAGAAATTGATTTTTTTCCCCCTTTTTTCCCCCCCTTTTCTTTAAACTGCTGAAGCATTCAAACGTTGCATTTGTTAATAGCAAGTCTCTGACTGGAGATATGCTCCTGGGACTGTAGAGAATAGAAAAGGAAATCCCACCCTGGGTTTTTTTCTTGCTCTCTGCTACTGGTTGTAGTCTTTGTGCTGTATGTTCAAGTGGACATACCTGAGTCTATATCTGGACACAGAGTCATCTTGTGATTTGAACACTGGACTTATACACAGGCCATGAGCAAAAATCCTCGCTTTGCTATTGGCTTGTGATAGGGCATGGGCCATTTGGTCAGTCTTGGTGTATGGGAAACAGTAATAAGTAGTCTGAATTCTGATAGAGTTTTAAAAAAACATATATTTAAATTTGTGAAGATTTCAGAAATATAAAATGTTCTTGAAATGCCAAGTGAAAGGGTCTAGTAACTCTTTTTACTCTGGTAAATGTAACTCAAACAGATTTTTTATATTCACAGTACTAAAAGTTCTGAATTTGTCCAGTGCTGTCCAACCAGGCATGATGAATGATTCTTATTTTATCCCATCATTTGATATGGGAAAACTGAAGTCCTGAGAGTTGAAGTTGCACAGCTGCAATGGATAGCAGAAAGAGGAACTCAAGCAACCAGACACATGTACTTTTTAACAGTTCAATTAAAGTTCATTTGGGCCCCATGAAATTGAAGCCTTTATTCATGATGGAGGAGGAACAGTCTTATTTCACTGCTCTGATCTATATAAGCAGAAGAAAGAAAGTGGCTGACTTATTTCTGCCTTACTAAAGACCAGATCTAACTTAGAATGTGTGCACTGTCCCCTGCTTTTGTGAAGACTTCATGTTTATTTCGTCCTTTTCAGTCTCTTCTGATTTACCACTCAGAATCCACTTTCTCCATCACGTAGATTCATTCTGCTACATTTGAAAAAGCAGTGCCAAAACTATTTAACTCAAGTATTTTGATATTTCTTCCTCGTGACAAGCAACACAGCA
Organism: Pseudotriccus pelzelni; assembly: GCA_035584735.1. Lineage (NCBI taxonomy): Eukaryota > Metazoa > Chordata > Aves > Passeriformes > Tyrannidae > Pseudotriccus > Pseudotriccus pelzelni. The sequence goes on from JAWMRA010000078.1 coordinate 66,746,323, forward strand.
GTCTGCTGTGATGTTGAGAAATGACACTTTTACCTGTGACAGGTGAAGTACAGCATTGCTTCAGTGTATTGCACCTCATATTTTTGTGCAGCCTTGCAGGTGTCTCCAGGAGTGTAACACTGGTGGTTGCCTACATCATGACCATCACAGACTTTGGTTGGGAAGATGCACTGTCTGTTGTCCGCGCAGCGAGATCCTGTGCCAATCCAAACATGGGCTTCCAGAGACAGCTACAGGAGTTTGAAAAACATGATGTTGATCAGGTAAATGAACTACAAACAAGAGTTGTGAAACACAGCTCCAATTCAGATCATGGGCTACTTTTAATTAGTTTGTGGTCTCTGTGGTTTATCTGACTCCCTGATTTTGCTTTGAGGGAGTGGCTTCTTAGCCCAGCCTGCTCCACTGAGGAGGTGCACATAGAACTGAGGGTATCAAGGAATGCTAGATGGGAGAAGGGATGGAGCACAACACCCAAATACCTCCTGCCTGACTGTGCTCTCAATCTAGTGATTGCTTCATATGTGCTAAGACACAGTACAAGACCAATGCCTTTAGAGGGGTAAAAAACTAAAGGGTGAGCTGCTCAGAACACAGCAGAAAGACCAACCTATAAGTACCAGTTGCATAAAATAGTTGGTTTCCCCACAACACATTCATTTGGAATAGTAAGCAGGAAAGAAATCATAATCAGAAGTCTTTGCTGTCCAGGAGTTAAACTAGGTTCTCATTATGACTTACATGTTGTGTCCCACTCACCTTCTGTTGCTAAGACAGTAAATTTTCTGGCGTGTAGGGCAGTCTCAAATCTGACCTCTTTTTTTTTTCTTATTAGCCTTTGAAGGCTTTGTATGACTAGGAGAATTAAGGGAAGAGTAGGACTGCCAAGTGGTTTTCATAAGACAAAAATTAGTTTCTTACTCTGAAAAAGAACCGTCCCACGCAAAAGACCTGCTCCCTGTGGGTGATTGGTGACTTCCACTTATGTTAACAACCTACTCTGGCTGCCCCCGTCATTTTCCATTGCTCAGCATGTTGGTTTTCTCTGGGCTTTTGTGCTTATTAAAAACCAACAACAACAACAGAAACAAACCAAAATCGGAAAGCAAAATACATGAGGCAGAGGATGTTGGTTTTTTATTCCATCCCTGTCATTTTATTTCATCCCTGCTGCAGAAAGCTCAGAGTTTAGAAATTACCATTTGTTTTGTATGATGCAGTTTGCAACTGTAAATATTTGCGTTCTTTTAATATTTAACTGAATGTTTCCTGGATCGTTTGGAACTGGTGTAAATGGTAGAATAACTGATTTTTTAAGAGACAAAACTCAGAGAGGGACTTTCCAGACTTGTCTCCTTCCTCCCTTACAGTCATTTCTACTCTAATTGGTTTGGTCTAACAGCAATGACAATTAGGGCTATATGCAAATAGCCTGATAAAGACAGCAACGTCTCTCTTTTTTCATCCACCATGGACGGTGCCTTCTGTCTTTTTTCACTGAGGGGGAGGCAGTAGGTTGCAAAAAGAAGTATCCACCTGTATTCACTGGCTGGGCTGGAGTTTCTTACTGTCTCTTAACAGCAACCACATCCTTAGCAGGTGTCTGTTTACACACCTGATTTCAGTGGAATAATGCCATCTGCCAAGGGTGTGAACTTTTTTCAGATTTCAGCAGCATGTGTGTTTTGCTGTGCCACTACAGGGTGGTGGTATCCTGTAGGGTCTGTGGAACGGTGTCCTTTAGATCTTGGTCTTACAGGGTGGGGTTTAGTCACTAGGATCATAACATGGTTTGTACCTGTTCCAAATCTCCACTTGGTAGCCTGAGGCTTCAGATTTGACTCAGGACCTTATGATCTTTTATGAATGAGAGGGAGAAACTATGTTAAGGACTTGTCTCCCAATGTCCTAGCAAATGGTCTTTATGGATCAAGCTGTTCATGAGCCCCAAACAGAACAAAGCTATGATGGCTAAGGTTTGGAAAATTAATATTTTCCCCTCTGGGACACAACAGTTGAGGTCTGCATTTACTAGCTGCTTCTGCAGAGAAGTGCAACAAAATTGTCAAGGGTTGGACAGTTCCTCAGTTGGAATTGTTCTCATTCAAATTCTCCAACTGGCAAAGATGTGACAGAGAAGGATGTAAATGTGATTAAGGTCTATAAAACTGAGTAGACAAAGTGAACATGTGAAATTTCCACTCCTTCCTGTGAGATGGGATTATCAGTTGGCAGGTCCAAATCAAGGAAAAGGAAAGGGAGTGTTATGCAATATGCACTTATGGAGCTTGCTGGCATGCAGATATCTTGTGAGAAAATATTGTGGGTTTAAGAATGTGATCTCATGACAGAAAAATTAATTTGTTGTTATCAAACACAAAGATACTGCCTCAGACTCTGGAAGCACCTGAGCTGAAAATTGCTGCGAGCTGAGGAAACGGCTAGGGAAAAAGTCCCAACATTACTGAGACCTTTGCTTGCTTCTTGTCTCGGCATATCCATCTGGCTACTCCCATACCAGGATACAGGGCTGGATTGTCCCTCAGCTGGAGCTGGTACTTCTGTTACTGTGCACTATATTCAGTCATTCATGTCAGTAATGTATAGGGTCCTATGCTATAGCTTATAAAGCTCCTGACCTTTTTCTTCCTTGAGGATACCTTCTGGGATATCTACAGTACAGTTTTTACTACTGGTGTTTGTGAGCTCAGCGTCTATAAGAGTAGTTCATTTTCTGATCTTCAAGCTTCTTGCAGCCTGTTGTGACTTGGGCAAGTTGGCTGATCATATTAGCTTCCACACTAATTCATCTTATTGTTTATCTATGCAGCAGGAACAGGGAGTCCAGGATCTCCTTGCCCAGCAGATGTGCATTATTCCATATTACTCCAGTCAGCCATGCTGTTCCACAAATGTGTCGTTTTAGGAGATGTAAGGGATCTCAGTGATTTCAAATATGTTTTCCTGTGCCGATGTATTCTGTTCTGCTATTGAAGGGCCTGCGATATTTAGAGTGGTTTTCTGCTTATAATCTTAAAGATTCTGGAAATTCTCCAGGACAGGAAGAAGTATTACTTCTCCATCAATCTCGTGTTATTGTTTCATCATACTGTATATGTATGTTCAATTTCTGCAGTTCAGGCAGTGGCTGAAAGAAGAATACGGAGAAAACTCTTCTCAGGATCTGCAAGAAGCCAAAAATCTTCTGAGCAAATATAAAGAGCAGGCAGAGTTGCATCAGACTACTGGAGGAAGACAGTGGAATAACAACTTCTCATCTGTGCCATCTCTCTCATACAGCAACTACACAACAGAGACCTAATCATAGGAGGTCGATTTTTTTTCTTGCTACCTTTGCAAAACATCTTGCCATGTTTTCCATCCCATCTTCAAGACTTTCAGCAGTAAACCATGCAACCAGTTGATTTATAGAAAGCTTCTTGATGACATTACGTGTGTGTGCGTATGAGTGTATTTCACACAGTTTTATAATTCAGGCAGGATCAAGCTCTGTTTATGCCCAGAGACAGGATGCAGTTACTGTGGCTGAGGCAGCTTGTCCGCCAGCCACGGCTGTTATCCCCTTATGCCCACGTTGCCTGGCATTTGCTGTGAGGTTAGCTCAACTCCTCTTGTCATAGGCTAGCAAAGGGCTTGAAGAAATGAAGTCTGGTGATTCAAGCTGTGGCAGTTTGTTATCTCTGCACTATTAGTGTGGGAAAGATGTTATTGCACCTAATAAAGGGAACTGAGGTCTGTGTCTCTGCTGCTCCTTTTCACAGTCCATTGGCAAGTAGTACTGTGGAGGTGGGTTTGAACTTGAATGCTAGGCTGCAGGCTGGAGCGGGTGAGGTGTGAGTGCACGTACCTTTCTACAAGCAGTAGCATCTAGGAGAGAAGTGGGACAGACAGCTCTGAGTAATAACACCTTCAACCGCCACAGTCATACTTGCTTCAGTGCACGTGAGACGGGGCTGTCAGTAGAACTGCCACAGACCAAGAGCACCGAGACTGTTACCACAGCTCAGCTGATGTGCAGTGATTTAAGCCGTGGTCCCCGATTGTGCATCTGGTCTCCCAACATAAGCTTCTCTGGAGAACAGTTTATCAGGTTCTCCAGTGCCACTGAACTTCATTCCCCATGGAGCACGTGCCTCTTCAACACACACCCCTGCGCACATGATAACGTGTCTCCAAAGAGTGGGCTCGGTGTGAGTGCGAGCACCTGTTTCTTTGCTTGTGCTGTGGTTTGCTCTTTGACTTCAGCTACCTCAAAAACGCTGTTCTTGTCATTGTGGTTGTAAATGCAACCTTGAAAATTGCCTTGTGTAATCTTAATCTGACACTGAGTGAAGTAAGTGGGTGCGTGTGTGTGTGTGAGTATGCGTGTGCATGTATATTTCACAAATGTCTGTGTTTGAGAAGTTTATTGTTTTCTTTTAAAATTGCCCACATTTCTCACTGGTTTAAAGACTGAGTTGTTGGAATTCAACTTTCTTGCCATTAAAACACCACTATGTATTTTGCTGTGATCATATTTGTAGGAATGCATTTGTAAAATATATTTTAAACTAGGTTAAAACTAGGGGCCATACTCTGCTCTTGGTAACGCTGTGTGTTTCTGGAATGGAGCCATCACCTGACTCAAGTAAATTGTTAGAGTGTGACTTCAAACATGTCAGTAGGAATGCTGTGCAGCATAGTTCTGATAGTGTAATGGGGGGTGGCACTGATGCCAAGATAATGAGTTCTTGTCTTTGACTTGGAAAATGGAAGGCCCACTCTTCTTGAAGATTCCAGAAAATAAAAAAATACCTCCCAAACAGCCAAGATAGAAAACCAAAAACAAACCCCTCATTTGTTCAAATGTGGTGTATATATCATGCTAAAAGCTGAGTACTGGGTGAGAAGCAGTCAGCATACTAGATAGACTGTTGTCTCTTTCTATTTCTTCAGTACTCTGACCTCCCATTCTTCACAAGATTCCTCTACCATGTGATTTTCTGCTTGCTTTGGGTGGCAGTGAATTCCTTAGAGGAGAGCAAGGCTTTTGGGTCAAGTAAGCTCTGGCTGTTAAATATCTGTTGTTAAGTATCTTAAAAAAGTATTTTATGGCTTGTGAAATACGGGTCATGCATATCAATAATTACTTAAAAGGAAAAAAGGGAATGGGGTGAAACCGGCCTGACTCTTTCATCTGAATTCAAGCCTGCATCAGGGTTCTCATTGCACTAACTGCTTTAAGTGTACTGAGCATGATGAGAGCAGGATAATTGTATCTGTTTTGCAGTAAGGGATGTTGTTGGATTTGGGAAAAGTGCTGGAATTGGCCTTTTTTTTTTTCAAGCTTGCAGCTAAATGAACCACTGCCAAATGCATGGATTTACCATATATTTGGTATATCCATCAATTGCTGCTCTGTGTTTGCCTGGTAAGAGAGGTATTTAGCTGCCCTTGAAGACGTTGATCTGCAAATAATTGGCTAAGAATTCCAGCCCAGCAGTGTCCACGTTGGCAGTCCCTTCCATGCTCTGAGAGCAGATATGATAATTGGAAAATGTTTTCCTCGGTAACAGGGTCTGACACATGATCAGGATGCGGGTCCATTTGTTCAACCCTCTACTCACAATAGGTCCATCCTTTAGCTGGCTGCCGACACTGTATTCCATAACATTCTTGGCACTCTTGTCTTTGCAGTAGTAATCCTGTGAGTGCTGGTAAGTTGGCAGTCCATTTTTGCTGTTCCGGCAAATATAAGGCAGAATGGGAGATATCTGTTAATGTTTGTGTGTCCGAGATTTAATCTGTACTGTTTTGGTTTTTTTTTAAATACTTTGATTATCCCCAAAGAGTCAGTCTCACGAATAGGATGTTTTTAGAACTGAATTTGGCTTTAGGGCCATATAGCCACGTGAATGTGCATTATGCTGCAGCTCGAAAGCAGATACAGGGTAAAGTTGAAGACGGAGGGAATGCCATATTGTCAGCAAGTGAAAGCGCTTCTCTCTTTTTAAAAGATGGAAGAGATACTTTCTGTAGTCTCTTGCTGCAACATCTTGTTAAGTGGTCTGTATGAACTGTGTACTGCATGTAGGAGCAGTGTAAGACCAATAGCAGTCCAGGAAAACATGAATCTGGTTTGTCCAAGTAGAGGACAGAATGATAGTTTACTCCCTAATTACCACAGGTTCAGGAAGAGAGAGTAACTACAGTTCTCACCTTTAGGCTTTTAGAGAGGGAGTGGAGCTAACACAGACTGAGAACATGACATGATTTGTCTTCCAACAAGCCTTTCAGTGGCAATTTGTAGGACTTTCCAGCTATCTGGAATGTGACTAGACCCAATCCACCACTCAGTAGTTGGCCTTTGTAGTGTAGATGATGCATTCAGTTATTTTGTTTCTGTACTTCAAAACACTGTCCTCATTTTGATGTTCACTGGAAAATGTATAAAATTTATAACACCTTACTGGATATCCAGATTTTAAATGTATAATCAATTTATTTTTTTTGAGTTAAACTTGATATCCATGTGTGATTATAAGCAAATGTCTAGTGTTATAGAATGTAGGTAATGGGTAAATGCATTATTAGTATTTATTACTCTGTTTTTTAACCTGGAAAAAGTTGCTTCCTTACATTTTGTGGTTGAGTGGGAAGATATGGCAAATCATATCTCTGTTTTTTAAAAAGGACAATAATAACATTGTTTGCTACCACTGGCCACCACTTATTAAGATGTCAGTGAAAAAATTATAGCAATTACTTTCTCTAGTTTAAAAACTCTAAATCTGGTAAACTTCTTGATTCTCTGTCTTCCTCTTCATGGGCATCTTAGCGAAGCCTTGATTGCTTTTTCCAAATGTTTGTATTTAATACGTTCTACAATTTTTTTATAAATAAAATTAAATGTTAACACCTGATCTGCGTTTGTATTTCTTGAAATAAATAATAATGTCCAGAAGGCTTCTTCTCACTGTTTGTATCCCTGCAGGTACAATAAGAGTACAAGACTAACTCATTTTGGTATTTAGATTACTTTTTTCTCCTGCACACAGACTTCTTGAAACTTCCCCTTCTCTTCACCGAGTTTTTCCAGGTGAGTTCAAGAATCTCTTAAGTCTTTCAAGAGGATGTTGCATGTTGCTGTCTTACCTATTGTTGCCAGCACAATCATTCCAACAGGGTATGTGGTGGATCCAATTTTTTTATTATTTTGAAGTACTTACTTTTCTATGGCACACTGATTTAGGGCTTGATCAGCTGTAAAACTTAGCTGGTTTTCAGACTGCCAGTGCTCAAGACTCAGGAGTGCTCTGTCAGAGGAAGCTGATGTAAGTGGCAGATGATGATTCTCAGGGGAAAAATATTTAAAAACTTAGAGGGGGAGGAAATTCAAGGGGGGAAATAGCTCATTTAAATTCCCACAGATAACACACTGAATTTCTGGTTTGACACTACCTCTGCTAAGAAGGTAATTCTGACATTGGGGCAATCAAAAAAAAAAAAAAAAAAAAAGCCAAACATCCCAAAAAGCCCTCTAATCTGAAAGTATGATCAGTCATGCCTGAGTATCTCATGGCCAAATCTCATGGCCACTTTAGTCATTGCTGAAGGCTGAACTGTTCTTGCGGTGGGACTCCCTCATCATGAAGGCAAAGTTAGATTCTCAGGCACAATGAGTTTTGGGTCTTTTCTTTTTGCCCTTTCCTTCCCTCTCCCAGCACTTGTTGGTTTACATACTGGGAATGTGTGGCTGATGTTTCCTAAGGGATCTTGGGGACTCATTTAATTACTAGTAGCCTCCACTAGAATAAAGTAAATGTGTCTGTAGATAACTTTGAAAGTGATGGATGCACCTTGTTCATAATACATTTCAGTACATCTTGAGTGTAAATGGGGTTTTATTAATGTGTGTTTCAGTCCTCTTCCTTCGTTCTGTGAAAAGGCTTTAAATTCAGTCCAACCTGCTATGTGACATTTGAATTAGTAGTGTAATTACCTCGTTTCTCCACCTGCTTTCCATAGCAATGTCTTAGGTACATGTGCTATAGCAATGTTGAGACAGAAAACATGCTTGTTTTCTTGTTTCCTTGTGATCTAGGAAAACCTTGGAAGTTTTAGAGGAAGCTTTTCCCTACCCCTAAAGGAAAACTGCAGTTTCCAAATGAAAAATGCACTGCTGCTTTGTCTTCGTTTTGACCACTTAGTACTTTTCAAGGGTAATTTTTATCCAAATCACATGCAAAAATTGTCCTGCAGCCATGGTGCTGTATTACTGTTCCCAACTGTGTGTCAAGTTCCCTCCAATGTTACATGTAACTGTTGTGTGAGTTCTGGAAAGTGGCAGTTCTGATCTGATTCCTGTAGTCCTGTCCCACCTTGCAGTAACTGAGGGAACTAGAGGGCAAACCTGCATGTCTTTACATGTGCTCATAACCTGATAAAGAGTTCTGGCTTTGCCAGAACATTATGAGAGTCCTTTCATCTCCTCAAGAAGATTGTATTGGCAGAGGGAAAATGGTGATGGTCTTTAGAAAATATTAGACTGCGTGAGGAAGATGATGTTGCACTGTGCAGTGTTTCCGTAGATGCCCCTGGAGACACAAAGCCTGCCACAGGAATGGCTATTTTCACACTGTGTTCCCAGCAGAGCTTTTAAATGTGGCTCTTGTTTTCCATGTACCCCAGCTCCTGTGCTTAACTAGTACACTGCTGCTGTCCAGTATGATTATTCTGCCCTCAGCCAGGGCACAAATTCTTCATTATACGTGTTTGAACGTGTGCTTTGCTCTAGTGAGTTCTGCCAAGTGCAGTTTACCAAAAGTGAGTGGCTTGTGAGTAGCAAGGTGACTTCCTGTAGTTTCCGTGTAATTTCTGGTGTAAATATTAGGAGTGGGCAGCTAATGAAGTGTGAGCAGGAGGTGCCTTTTTCCCACTGAGCAGCTGCATAGCTCAGTCCCTGTAGGAGACTCAGTTCTGCTCGTGTGAGCTAAACACATCTGCAGTAAACTGCAGAGTAAAACTCATCTTCAAGCCGTCTCAAAAAATGGGATTTTTCAGCCAGACCTGCACCCAGTTTCCATTTTAGTTGAGACAATTATGAATGTGCAGGTTTGTGCCCCCCGTTATTTATTGAAAAATGAATGGAGAGATCAGAACCAAGACATCAAAGCTAGTTGAAGTAGGAAGTGTTTTTAGGTTGTTTGATGGGTTGTTATTCACACAGGCTTTGGCAAAGCAGTGTTAGAGCTGGGCAGTACATATACAAATGGGCCCTTTGAAAGTCTGAGTTCCGATTCTCTTCCGTTACTTTCCTTCTTTTTCTGAAAGCAAGAGAGTTCTTATTTAATTTCTTGGATACAGGGGATGGGATTTTTGTTACAATTAATTTAATTTCTTCCCTTTCTCCCATCCTTTTACCTTTTTTCCCTCTTTGTGTGCAGGCTGTCTGTTTTTGTTTTAATAACTGGTATTTATCCCAGAACTCTTGAGTCAGGATGAGTGCCAATGTATAGCTTGCAAACAATTTCTTTCCTGTAAATGTGTATTTGTATTTTAAAAATGCTCATGTTGCTGACTTAATAACTGTGTTAATAACTACGCTTCTGCTGTTTGTGTATCTGTCCTGTTATGGTTGTGATGGTTGTTTGCCAAGCCTGACGTGACTTCTGTTGGATGTTGTCACCTTTTACGGCAGTCTAGCTCCTGTACAGTGCTGGGTGCTTTGGATAAGTAACACTGATCCATGGCAGTGTTGAATCTGACATTAAAAATATTAGAAAGGGATATTTAACACTTATTTGCGTGCCAAAAAGCAACGTTTCATTGGTGGACCCTATGCAGATTGCTGATTTCAAATCTTTTACTTCGTTCTCTCTATTCCTTTTATTTTAAGGCAATATGGGACTTTATTGAAAGTTTCTAAATAGGGGGAGAGTCTGCCCTGTGCTTAGAGGAAGTATGTTGAAGGTGTCAGAATTACGCCTGTGTGCATGCATGCTCGCTGCATATTTTTTCCAAGAACTGCATTTTGGAAATCTTTGCAAGTGAAGTCTGCAGCATGTAGCTTTCCCAGAAAAAAAAACCGCAATTGAAATCCCTCAGTGTCTCAAAAGAAGAATGCGTGTCTTGGAGGCTGTGCAAGTGTAACTCTGCTGTTTCTGAGCTGGCTAAGGCCATACGACTCTCAAGTTAACCATGAGTAACAGCTTTGGGGGAGGAATGGGAAAAGGTGTACCCCACCAGTGTATGTTAGTGTAATACAGTAATTCATTGCAAGTGTGCTCTGGGCTTTGGTGTCTCTGAAAGGAGCTTAAACACTCCTTCTCTTCCTTAACCATATTTTCTTTTCTTGTAGAGTTGACCTTAATTTCCCTGGGTTGGTCACCTTACATCAATGTTTGCCTTGGTAGGTCTCACATATTTCTAGCTTGCCTTTTCTGCCTTAGAATTAAAGCTCCCTGATAATGAACATACATTTTAAAAATGGCATAGAAAGGGTTACAAGCACACCCATGATGCAGTAAGACAGGCTAGGAAGTTCCATAGTCCTTTTTGAAGCAAAGGACTTGCGGTTTTGACTTGTCAAGAAAGCATACTGAGTCAGTCAGATTTGTCCAATCCATAAAATACTGGACTGAAGCATTTGGAATTCTGATACTAAATCTCCTACAACTTGCTGTGTGGCTAGGCAAGTTGTTTCAGTCTGGTTTGCTTCATTTTCCTAATAAAATCAGGAAGCAGTGTTACGACTTTTCCTTGTACAGCTCTGAGAAGCCCCTGATGAAAAGCACTGTTGGTTGTGTATTGTTAAATGAAGTATCTGCCCTCCACGTGAGGGGTGTTAAAATATGTTTGTAACAGATTCTAAAGCAGGACAAGAAGCTGTGGTGGCTTCTTGCTTTTTGTCAACATCTTCATCCCCCCTGCATATGAAGTTCTGTGCTGCACAGGATGGTGGTTGGATGTTGATGGGAGTAGGTAAAACTTGAGGTCTGATTCCCCCAGCTTCCATTTGCTGTATTTCAACTCGAATCACATAAAGTGAAGGTATCGTAATTTCTAGATGGAAAAAAACGGAGCGAAGTGGAAGACGTCCACAGCAATTCTGGTTGTGACCGCCCTAGATGAAATGCATCCCCCTGGTGCATTGGTTGAACATAAAATCTCAGGTAAAAATTAAATGGTGGGGATATGTAGTGTGCCTGTGATTTCAGGAACGATGGGGGGGGCAGTAGGAGGCAAGCAGAGGAGAAATAGCATATGGCAAAAAATTAAAGCATTGGAATATCTAAGGGTAACGTGTTTAAAGCCGCTGATGCAGGTGCTGAGATACGTTCTGTGCACTCCAGGAAGAAGTCTGCAGGAAAAAAAAATGGGGGGGGAGAGGGGATTCTCCACTGCTTCCTGTACTTTGGATATATGGTTATGATGATAGAAAAAAGGTGTTGTCCTGATTTTGCTCTAGGCTCATTCTGGAAAGAAAGTGCATATGGTGAATACCACGATGAATACATCTAATAAAAGCTGTTCTGGCAGATGAGAACTGGAGGATGAACAAAAATTAGTGCCTCCTTCGCCAAGCTGCTGCTGCTGCTTTTGGACTTTTGTTTCATGGAAGACATGAATTTGATTCATTTCCAAAGACAGCTTGGAAACTCCAGGCAGCAGAGCAAGGGACTCCCCCTTGACTTAGCTGTTTTTCTCTGAATGCATTGCGCTTGTGTGAAATGCAGTCAGTGCTGCTTCTCAGGTCATTTCTGAGGGAAGGTCAGTGCGTGGGGACTGACCCTCCAGTCCTCAGTTTGAGTGATCTGGGAGTCTCAGTGCCTTGAAACACATTGAACTCTATGCAGGGTTGGGGAACGTGCGGCATCTGCTCTGGGCACCGTGGTTAAAAAGGAAAACCTTTAATTTTGAGCCAGAGCAGATGCAAATGGTGTATTGGAGAAGCCTCTGTGTTTCTGCTGAGGGCCAAAGTCTCCTTGATGTTGCCTCCAGTGCTAAGCTGGATGATTAGGGTTCCTTTAGTCCCTCCAGGCTTTCCTCCCTCCCTTCAAGACTAAATGGAGACAGTTGTTGGACTCTGTGCTGATCATTTGTTCTACAAAGTTGAACAGTTTAATCCATTTTTAATTTGAAGCATGTATATTAGGGCAGTTGGAAGCTAATAAGTACTGAAAATAACTTGTGTGGGGACCAGGCTGTGGAAATAATAGAGGTAAGAGTAGGGAGAGCGTGGTTTGGTGAGTGCTCTCAGAGTGATTTGCCAGCTCTGATGGGAAGCAATAAAGAGGAGGAAGAGACAGTAATCAGTGAATCAATCCACACAGCTCATTTAAAAATACCTTCTTTTTTGTGGCTTTGGTTACAAGAATGCTTTGTGGGCTGTAGAAGAAAGGCATTGGTAGCTGTTTTAAACAACCCATATTCTAATTTCATATTTCATGAAGTCCTGTGAACCTCTGAGCAAGAGAATTTCTACCTGTGTGCTTGTCAGGAGACAGGGAGGGCAAATGGCCGGTGGATATTTTAAACAGGAGATTGCAATTAAAGTAAGCAGGAGCCTTCTGTAAATAGTGCTAGGTTGCAGTTAAGGAGCACTTTTTTTGAGAAGGGATGGAATGAGACTCCAGAAATGCTATTTCAATAGAAGACACCAAAAATGATGCCTGAAGGAAATCATGAAATGGCCATATTCTCCTGGGAAATGGTAACACATATGGTCGTGTCTCCATCACCTAGAGTAAAACCTGCACAGTGATGAGGATTGCCTGCCTTTGCATCCCAGCTGGCTCTGTGCTTTGACATGGCATGCCCTGGCTTCCCAGAGATGAGCTGGGACACAGCCACGTCTGAATGCACAGAGACAGGCTAGGCCTAAGGTAATGACCCTGTCCAGCTCTGGCTGAGCTGAGCACAGACCCATGGCATGGTTTCCTGGCAAACTGGGAGCTGACTGTGCATGGCTAATATTGGACAGGTTCTGTTTGGGACAGGATTAGCCTGAAGACCTGAAGGGGAAGGTTTAAACATTGAGTGCAATCCTAAGATAAGCCTTTAATGCACATACTCAGAAGTCAGCGATGCTTTTGGCAGTTTTGTTTTCTGGCCATCCTTCAGGATGATCGATATTCTTGGTCTGTCGCATGTTGTTGCAGCTTTATGAAACAGCAGCTTCAGATTTCAGGGATGATTTTTGTCAGGCCCTGCAGATGCAAAGTTGGTCCTGGAGGGAAGTAATAGCAGTCAAAAAAACCCCTATTAGGGTATACCTTCCCTTCCACCTGTAAATAATAATTAGATGTGAGAAGATTTTATTAAGATCCCCTCTAGAGAGGTGTAATTTTTTTATTTAAACAAGGCTACTGATGTAATATATCCCAATCTTAAGGTTTCAAAAGATCTTCCAGCAAGATGCTGTGTTTAAAGTCCTGGCATCTGATTGCGGTAATAAGAAAAATAGGAGTTGTTTGACTTATGCAGATATCTGCTGTGATTGTCTTTAAAAGTAACGCATAACCTTTAATGGAAAAGAAAAGCTGGTAGTCATTGTATGACTTTGGGTTGTCATGAAATTTCTCTTTTTCCTACAGTCTTCTGGAGCTTTGCATCAGTGATTCTCAATTTCTAACACTGTTAGTGTGTCGGACAGCCATGGTGCATGCTTGTTAAGTCCCTGGAGGTGAACAGTCATACCAGATAAGCTGATCTTAATGGAGTTTGTAGTGGTCTGGCTCAGTGAAGTTAAGACAAAAGCATAATGGTGTTTTTAGAGAAAAGCCGAGAAAGGCTTTGGTTTTGTTCTACTGGTTTACTACTGCTTTCTCACAAGGGAAAAGCTCTGTAAGCAAATAGCAGCACTTGTGGGAGTTGGAAGGAAAAGCTGGAGAAATTTTCAGGAACTGTGTAAGTTTCCTGGGAAAGATACAGTGAGGTAAAATTTTTGTTCTGGATTTTCTGAGAGGGCAGAAAAGATGGCTATTATTAAGTGCTATCAGAAAGGTGAAAGGAAAAGGACACTTCTTTGCGAATTACACTGAGCGTTGTATCTCAATGCACCAAAGAAATCCCCAAACCCAATAGTGAAAACATGATGACTAACCAAACTGATGGTTTTAGCCTAGAGTATATACGCAGACTGGCTGTCAGTAAACTGCACTTGAAAATGCAAAGGTTACAGCACTGCTCCAATATTTCTTGTGATGAGCAGGAATATGAGGAGGGAGCATGAATGCATCAGTGAAGAATATTGGGCCCAACACTGTTCAGTATCCTCATAAGTGATCTGGATGATGGCATCAAGGATACCGTGATGAAATTTGCTCGTGGTACCAAATTGAGAGAGGAACTGGACACTTGGAAGGGAGAACCACCCTGCAGGAAGAGCTGGATAGACCGGAAGAGCAGGTGAACAAGGACCTTATAAAGTTTAACAGGGACAAGTGTAAGGTCTTGCACTTGGGAAGACATAATTCAGGCACCTGTCACAGGCTGAGATCTACCTGACTGGGAAAAGGTCCTAGTGGACAAGCAGCTAACATGAGTGAGCAATGTGCTGCTGTGGCAAAGAAAGCCAATGGGATGCTGGGCTGCATCAACAGGGGCATCACCAGCAGAGATAGAGAAGTCATTATTCCACTCTAATCAGTGCTTGTTGCACCTGGAATACTCTGCTTAGTTTTGGTCCCCACAGCTGTAGACAGGCTGTAAAGGGTCCAGAGAAGAGCCACAAAGATGATCAAAAGGCCTGGGCAGCCTTGCATATGAGGAAGGGCTGAGAGAATGAGGTTTGTTCAGCCTTGAGAAAAAAGGGATTAGGGGAGACCTTATCACCACTGACCAACACTGAGATTAGCTCAGTTGTTGCATGGTTGTGGATTTGATCCCTGCATGAGCTATTCATTTAAGAGTTAGACTTGATGATCCTTGTGGGTCCCTTCCAACTCAGGTATATATTCTGTGAACAACCAGTATGCCTCTCTAGTAGTCAGCTGTTCTGTGAACAACCATGCCCCAGTGTTTAAAGGGTGGCTTCAAAGAAGATGGAGACTCCCATTTAACAAGGAGTCACATGGCAAAGATGAGGGATAGTGGGTACCAGTTATTCCTATGGAAACTATAATTGGCACAAGAGTGAAATTTTTCACAATGAGAAGAATCAACCACTGGAATAATCTCCCCAGGGAAGTGGTAAATTCCCCGTTGCTGGACACTTTAAACATTCAGCTGGACAAGGTGCTGTGCTATCTTGTCTAGACTGTGTTTTTGCCAAGAAAGGTTGGACCAGATGAGACTTGAGGTCCCTTCCAACCTGGTATTCTGTGATTCCATGGTAAGATTTTAGACTTGCAGTCTTGGCTACATGAGCCCTTTCTGACTTCTGATGTTCTGTTGAGCAGTGGGAAGCTAGGCTCTCGGTATTGGTTTTTCCTATTTCAAACTCCTGCCGATGTGGAGAGGTGAAAGGAACCAAAAACTGCATCTGGAAGATGATGTTGCAGGTGTTCAACCTCTGCTCCCGTAAGCTCTGAGGAGCTTCGTGAAAGTGCGCCGAGATGAACAGTTTTTCTCAGTTTTGCAGATATAACACCAGATCCTTTGCTTTGTGCGGTTTAGGGGCACCGACAATTATCTTCATCCCAAGGCGCTGGGAGGCACCTACACTAGTTATCAATCCTCTGTGCTGTAGCTGCTTCCTGTATTCAGGAATTGAAGACGGAAGTGACTCTCTGCTGCTTCTGTGCCACTCTGTATCATTTTTCCATGCTGTAACATCTTGCTATGCCTTATGAACCTTCTTTGGATGGCCTCTGTGCTCTGGAAATGTGAGTTAATATTTTGAAGTGTAAATTTATAGATTGAGAGTTGCCAAAAGGATCCCTTTTGATCTCTGACGAGCATCAAAATCAAGTGGACCTTTGGGGGAAGAGGAAAGAATTGGTCCCAAGCAGGGCCCTTGTAATATGGATTCCCAAATGAGCCTTGGGCAGCAATAATGATGTTTTTGAGTACTCTGTCAGATACTTCTTTTTTTTTTCTCCTAATGAGGACAGCCTGTACTGCTGCTTCTCCAACTATATATGATATGTTCCTCATTTGCCTTAAAAAAAAAAAAAAAAAGGACCAGTCCTTGGAGCTCTCCTAGGCTATAATAGAGAGGACTGCTGGGTGTGGAAGCGCACACCTATTCCAGACATAGGACAACTGGGCACTGCTCTCTGTCATACTGAGATACATCACAGATTAAATGGTTATTGGTCTAGGTTTCAGGCTGGAGTTTAGATGGAGAGGGAACATCACTGAAGCTGTGTCCTGGGACTGCTGTTAGTAATCTGACTCTGCCAGTGCTGTGGAGACTTGGAAGTAACTGTGCCAGTAAAGTCCTCACCCCAGAGATGGCTCACAAGCCCAATACATGTGCCATTTTATGTGGAGCATTTACTGTTACTTAAGAAGCATTGTGACAGCAGGGAATTTTGTTTGCATCCCCTTAAATTCTGCTGTCTGTCCTTTTGAAAAAGTCTTTTAAAAAGTCATTGCCTTGCAGCTCGGGAGGGAAACCTCATAATTCACAGCTGCTAGGGCAGTGTAGCAGCAGGCAGCCCCTTGCACTGGCAGGACTGGGACTGTCCCTCCCTGTGCAACAGGCAGCTCCTGGCCTGGACACTTTGTTCCCAGTGAAGCCAGTGGGGAAACTCCTCTCCAATTCAGTGACAGCAGGATCTGGCATTCGGTGCTTTGAGTAGCAATTTAAGGCCACCAAATGGTCATTTCTTTCTTTCTTTCTTTCTTTCTTTCCACCCTCACCCCCCCCCCATTCTCAAGGCCAGTTGCAGTTCCAGCATGGGGATAAAGGCTAATGTAGCAATAGAGAGATATAACAGGATTTTGCCTTACATAGAGATGCAATGGGATTTCATCTTACTTCTCATTTCACACATAAGTTCTCCCATCTGCAAGGACCATATGTCTGTGAAAGAAGAGGGTTAGAGAATCTTTAAAACAACGAAGCACATTTGACAATATGCTCCTTACAGCAACCAGTGGCAGCGACTTTTGTCCTTTCTCAGCAGTAAGAGCTGGAGAGCACTGCAAGGGGATTTCAAAGGCCTTCGTAAGTCTGGTAGGCCTGAATATCCAGAGGCGATAATGAAGGATGAACTGTGCCACCATGGGCCTGAGGTGCTGCAGTAAAACCAATGGCAAGTTATCCATGCCATCTTGCTCGGACTAGTAGCCCATGGTGCCTTCCTGCTCAGTCACAGCCAGAATTGCGTTTGCTATAAAGAAGCACAACAGACAGTTGGGTTTTTTTGAGGGTCGTGTATTTATTGACCCAATCTGCGGCAAAAGGGAAAAAAAAAAAAGAATTATGTAACAAAATGAGTAATGCTAGGTGGGTGAGGGAATTTCTTGGTGTTTTCTAGCATGCAGCACCTTCAGCTGAAGTGTGTGTGGCTAAGCTTGCATCACGGACAATGTGAAAAAATTTATTTTGCTTCAAAAGGGAAGCATTCTCCCATGCTAGTAAGTCACCCTTCAGAGCATCCTTCCTGTTCATGCTAACCAGGGCAGCCATGCATGCATTGATCTCCTCTTTTTTCACCATTAGAAAAGAGCAACCTGGTATAAAAGTTATTGAAAGAGGCCATCCAGACTGCATCAGCCGTCAACAATTGCTGCAGCCGTTTACTCCTCAGAGGGCATGGTGAGCCAGCATCAACTGTCAGGCGAAATCAAGAGAATATTCACGATTTTCCTGAGATAAAATGAAATAAAGCCATGCCGTCAATGTGTCTAAAAAGGTGAGTATTTTTCATGCCACTAGGAGGAAACCAGCACTTCACTGCCATGGAAAATTTCCCCCTATACCCTTGCAAATCTGCCTTTGGTGGTCCCAAATGCTATTCTCCTGATGAGACAGTTGTGGATGCAGCTCTACAGTTGCTGTGATCTGACGTGGAGAAAGGTGGGAGGAGTTATAATAATGTATTGTTACTATAATTTCACATACTCATTGTTCAGGCAGACATTTCCAAAAACAGCCAAGTCTCTTTCTCTGAAGTGGCCACAATATTACTGCAATGTTGTGAAGTTTCCTCCCGTCTTCTAGCAGTGTTTTAGCTCTTGTGTATTCTCCCTCACATTTGATACTTTTATCTTCCATCACTCAGAGTTTACTTGCTCTTTGCAGACTCGGGTATGCTCTCAGCAACGTTGGAAATAAGGTTCTGTGAGCACTGTGGTGATGGGCTCTACAAGGAAGAAGAAGCGTTCCTGAGCCTCCCTTTACCAGCCGTGGGGCAGAAGCACACCAGGCAGCCAGCAGAGGAGCAGTGCAGCCACTGGTCCCAGCCACAGCCTGCTGTTTGGGCAGCACCTGTGCCTCTGCCTTCCACCTCTTCCCTGGCAGGTTTCCATGCAGCCGGCTCTTGCATTGGGGTGTAGAGGAAGGTGATGAGCCCTGAGGAGTCCTGCCATAACCTCCTTGTTCCACCGGACCCCATGCCTGGGGGGAGCAAGCATCAGTTAGGAGGAGAAGCCTGATTATGCCGCTCTTTCCACTCTATTCCATGGTACAGGAAAACAAATACCACAGCTGTCTTAGGCCAAGAGATGCTGACATTCCAGGAGAGAAGGGTTACTTTGAGCTTGTCAAGCGCTCTCCACACTCTCATTCCCTCTCATTTATAAAGGTACCTGGCGAGGAGGACTGTAACACGGATGTCCCAGTTGTCACAGGACCGCAGAAGGATGAATTCGCCCTGCAAGATCTTGCACCAAACCCCCTGCCCAGGACACCTTACCTGTGTAGTGCTTTGTGGGGCCTCCTGATCCAAGAGGTGGAGCTGAAACCGCTGAGTAGTTCATCTAGTGCTGTGCTGATGTTTGGTTGCATTTGGTGTTGCAGCTAATGAAGGTGTTAGATGTTTTTGAAAACTTATAGGAGGCATTCACCAGTTTATGTACGTGCTAGACTGATCACTGATAGCAGGAGAAATTCTGACTGGATGTACTTGCTATCCCCCATTCTCACCCTCCACCGAAATTCTTGTTTACAAGGACCTGTTTCCTTTTAGGTCAGTCTTCTGCACATCTAGTAGGGCTGACATGCTTTTTTTCCGAAGTGAAATACCACTGTACGTTCATTTAGGGCTCCCTCGCTCCCTCCCTCCCTCCCTCTAAATTACAGCCAAACTCATGCTGTGCCCCTGTGAATGACGAGTCAGGTCTCTCCTCAACAGAAAAACACAGGCAGGTTATTTTTACTGCTGCCTAAGGAAAAGCAACTGATAAGGGAATTTTTCGTTGAATACTTTAGATTATAGTCTCCCTTGCTCACTAAGTATTTTTCCTTTGGGGCTTTGAGTTCCTCTTTTGTCTATCAAAAAGAAGAACACCACACAAACTGCCAGACCATCACCACCTCGTTCTCACAACTATCTGCATCTCATCACCATCTGCTCAGTAAGTCCGGGTTGAGGATTCACCCCTCACTAATCAACATAGGATGAAAACGGGTGTTTGAAATTCTACAGCTCCTTCCAAAGGGTTGTATGTGCCACAAATGTGCCACCGGAGACCTTCCCAGTTTCTTTAAAGCAGAGAAATCTTAGTGGCAGCCACCTCTATGACTTCTGCGAAACTTCCCAAAGCTCCCTCCCACCTGAGTTCCTTTCCCTGTCATTTAAATTCTTGCTTTGCATTGCCTTTCAGAAAGATGCTCCAATTTAAAATGTCAGGAAACTCAGAGAGTATTATATTTAATGAAGAATTGTAGTAGGTAGTAGGAGCAGAATGGATGATACATATGCAGTATATGTCTTGTGGATTTTTTTAATGTTCAGTGTTTAGTTTTCAGTGATTTTTCTTGTTGTGCCACCCTAATCCCTTCCCTCTCCAAGTCATTTTCTGATTTAACTGAGCTCCTTGCAGCTCAGTTTCTTTGAAGTGGAATCTCAACCCCAAAATATAAAAAAACAAGTTGATCTTTTGAACCCAGGAAATTATGTGGGTTTGAACTTCTATACAAAGGAACCCAAGCACACTCCTTATATTTGCTGGTATGAAACCTGGCAACCATTAAAGTCATCACATCAGCAGGGCATGGGGCTCTCACAATGTCCTGGGATGTCCAACACTTGGAGTGTCATCCAGTCACCGACTCTTGACAAGTTCAAAATGTGCCAGGAATCAAACAGTGTGCCAGCCAGTGCTCAGTGCACTCCAAATCCCTGGAAAGTCACTTTTTCCTTGCTGGAGGAATGGACTCAAGAGAGTAATCCTGGGGGTGTTTCAGCCGAGGCACTCCAGTGGCGGCAGCACCCCTGTCACCAGCTGTATCTTTGTCCCATTTTGACAACAGTCCCCCTGACCCTCTCCCTGTGTGTCCCACGGTTTGGAAATGGACTCCAAAAAGGGCATAAATTCAGCTGTTACCTTGTTCTTTGCTGTAATAAATCATGTTCAGATCAGGTACCCCTCTGGAGCAGTCCCACTTCTCTGCTGTGGTGAGAACTTGGTTTAACTTCTTTGGTGATCAAGATGCAATAAGTGTTTTTTTGTCAGTGCTAGTCACATTTGGGATGTCTTTGAGTGCAGTTTGTAAACTACATTTATGGTAAATACTCTGAGGACACAACATAGCTGGAGAAACTTGGTCAGGTGGGCTGACAGTCTGAAATCTAACCCCCTAAAAAGATGTGCCCCATCTTTTTACTGCAAATAAAGGAGGTTGGATATGGAACAAAAAAAAAATAATAAAAATTCCTGTAACTTGGATTTACCTCCTTCACTGGATGAAGGGTAAGACTTGTCAGGTGGCAGTGAGGTGGACCTCTTACTCCAGAGAATAGGGGACACATGGCCATGCAGTGCTTCACATCAGTGGCAAAGGACGATGGTTCGCTTGCCTTGTCTCGGGCAGATCTTGATAAATTCCACGCAGAGGTGGAAGTCTGAAACTATTTAAGAGGAAGGCTGCTCCCAGCATCTCTTGGCCAGCACCAGAGCTGGCCGATTTGTATACTGGAGGTCATTATCAACTAAATCTTTTTTGCACTTAAAAGCAAACCAACCAGAAAACACCAAAATAAAGGTTGATAAAATATTCTGGGTATGATAAACAAATAAAAACATGTAAATTTTAAAGCCTTCAAAAGAGAACTGTAACAGATTTTTATTTTTTTTTCTATTTTGTCAAATGTCAAGCACATTAGGTTTTGAGTTTTCATATGGAAATGGAACCACTTTAAACCGAAGTTTTTCTAAAAGAGTTCTCTATTATTCTTTAAAAATAGTCTGGAAAAAGATTTTTTTTCCCTTGATCTGCTTCCATGACAGAGGTTTTATTTGTTGTAAATTTTAAATTCTTGCAGCAATACATCATGTTTAGCTTTATGTTTTTATTTTAAAAGCTAGAACCTGCCCCAGACAGATCCTGGTCTTTTAAAAAACAGCAATTGCTACTGGTACTTACTATTATTTAGCACATTTTAAAGAATGGAAATGGTGGCTGGTAAAAAATTAAGTTTTTTAAAAAATTGAGTGTTTCTCCTTTCAACAAAACTGGAAGTCTTCAGTTTCTTGAATCAAATGCAAAGAAACAAGAAAAAGCAAAGTAGGTAAGAGCAAAGATTTCCTCTTAGAATCAGGTGAATGAGCATGACTCTTGTGATGCTCATCTCCTCAAGAAGACAGCTCCTGCCCTTGCCTGAACTCATCAGGTAGAATTGGGAGAGAGTTGAAGGTCACTGATGGGTCAGCTGCTTAGGCAGAGACTGTGAATAATGACTATTTAATTACTACATGTAATTTAAATCACTATTTCAAGATAAATATATTCTTCGTAAATACATTTTTATGTTCAGAAATTTTCAGAAATTGACTGTGTTAAAGCATGGCAACTATGCTTTCCTTATTTTTTAATTTGCAAACTGCTTATAATTTTTTTCTTTTCCCTTAATTTTTCTTTTTTCTTTAGCTTTATGGCTGCTACTTGCTGTTGAAAGTAGCTGGACTAGCACAGATTAAACTGCTTTAGGGAGGGGGGGAGACTGCTCAATCGGGAGGTTAGAAGCCTCTTTTCCTGAGGAGCAGGAAGTCCATAAAAATGTTGCTGTTGGTTTGTGGATGTGAAGGTGTTAGTTAACCCAGGGTTTTCAAGTTCCTGGAGACATGGCATCAGGGAAGGCTGCTTTTGCTGCTTGTGTGCCTCGTTGGTTGGATGTGCATGCCAACCTTTTCCCTTCAAAGGAAAGCCAAAGGAATGGCAATTCCATTTTATGTGACATTAATTTGCAGATGTTTCTAAAAAATAGATTTTGCAATTGATGTATTGTCTTATGTTGTGATGGACTTGACATTGCTAGGTTTCCAGTTGCACCTGATGATTTTAAAGGTCTTTTCCAATCTAACTGAATCCATGATTCTATGATATCTCAGGAGTTAGGACATGCGGTGAAGGGCTCTTTCAGGCCCACACACAGGCTGATGTACGGAGGCATGAAAGCGGCCTAATGAAAATTGGCTTGAAATATTATTGGTTAGGAATCAGAGGGAAATACAGGAAAAGAGAACAAAACGTACACCAGATTCACCCAAAATAATAATCAACTGCTCTGTGAGACTTCTCTGCTTAAAAGACATAAGTATGCTTGCCAGTTTATTTCTAATACCTTAAAATGTCTCTGCAACTAGTATTGTGGAAAATATATGACAGACTAATATTGGCTTAGGAGTCACTATTTTAAATGGAGGAACTGTAAATACCCTTCCAAAATGGGAAAGGAGCTTGTATGACACCAGAAGTTGAAGTTACCACAGCAGAAGATGCTTAAAATTGCCTGTTATGGCTCATGTTAGACTGCTTATAGAGCAGGTACTTTGCTGGAATAAATCAAGGTAATTGGGAATCTGCTCTGAATTAATTCAATTACATCCACAGAGGTCTTTCTGATGTATATATGACTTCTGAACTCAACCCTGTGCTTCAGAGCTGTTGACTCTGTGGTGTTGGGAGGCTTTACTAATGCCCCTGTTCGGGGTCTAAGTTGCATTGCTGCTTTGGGAGGCAGGGGACATCATTCCACAGGGACTTGCTACTAGGGATTGGCAAGGACTTCTGAGGGAAGAAGACCCCGTGGTAGAAACCTGTGCCAACAGCAAGGTGTTGAGTCCTTCAAACACCTCCATCTCAGAAAAGGGGTTTTGGAACAGCTAAAGATGTAGACAACATAGCTGCATGCTTTCCAAAACCACTTTTAGGGGCTTAATCCACTTCTGAAAATGCATTTACCGATGTCATTGGTCAAGCGTTTCAGCACAAGCTTTGCTGGGTTCCTGAAGCACCCTGGTCATGGTCTTCACTCAAGAGGAGAGCTGGAGCACTGGGGAAGGAGCTCACTTGCTGCTGCGCAGATCCACCTGCTCACTGGTGGATCTGCTCTGGGCTGCAGCAGGAGTGAAGGGGGCCAGACCCTCTGGGACCCTGTGCCACAAGCACACTCCTACCAGAGCCACCGGCAGATGGGTGGCCAGTGTAACCCGTGCGGCTCCCCCACCCCAGGGAGCAGCGTGAGGGAGCGAGCACCCTTCACTCCCCTCAGCAGGTTCCTCTTCTGCACTAAGGAACTCCCCCTGTGCTGGTGCCCAAGGGAATTTCATGGTCTCTGGTGCAGACAGAGCCCCTCAATGAGCCACAATCCTCAAAAAGCCTCTGATGCCAGACATACTGCCTCTGGCGCATTTCTAACAGGTCCCCCTGGCTTAGAGTCTGCGTTAACCCAGTGGTATTTTAGGGAGGCAGAAGAGCCTTTGTACCCAGAGAGGAAGGGCAACCTTCCTGAAAGAAAGGAGGTGTAAACACACTCCTGGGTGCAAGAGCATTTAACATGGGCGCCCTTTGGCTCAGCACTGCCCCTTTCCATAGGGACCCATTTCAGAGAACCCCTGGCAGCTGCTCTGAGCTGACATCTCTCTTTGCTTTTCTACCTTGCGTGCAGTTCCCAGGTGAGTCAGCTGGGACTTCAGAGGGGTTTGGTGAAAGCAGAAGCCATCTTTCTGCGTGCTGAGGGCTTGTGAGCGACTGTTGAGAAGAAACAGTCACTTTTCCTGGTATGCCTTTAGTCAGTGTGACCTTAAGAGTGTGAAAAACAGGGGGCCCAGTGGTGACTGCCGTGGTTAAACAGCAGCAAGAGCATTTTCACAAGGGGACTTCAATTCAGTCATTAACTCAGAAAACTTCCATGAAGGCAGCAGGGCTTTTGGGTAAGGTTTGAAGAGTCAGGCACTCAGAATGGTGCGGAAAACACTAGAAAAAGATGAACAGGTGGTGGGGTGCTAGCAAGGCCGGTTAGGGAGGAATTGTCTCAGTATATGCAAAAAGCACTGAACAGAAGTTTACCGGTGCACTGCTGCAGTGGAGACACTGCAGTTGTGTTATTGATCAGAGTTTTCTACTGGTAGTCCTGCATACTTTTGCCATCTTAAATGGAAATGGTTGATGTCCAGAAACCCCAAGAAACAAAGTCAGCAAAGCTAATGAGCTTAGCATGTCTTATTCATGGGCACACTGATTTGCAAAGGCCGAACGTACATATAAGTATCTGGCTTTAATCATCTCCTCTAACATTTAGGCAACTAATAGAGTTCTTGCTGCACAAAGACAGCAAGCAACCAGCCAGTCAGGTAATTTTCTACATATGTACTCTCTGGAGTTTTTATGACTGACTTTATCTTCTCTTAATGTGCAACTCATCTACTTTGCTATCTATACATGGATTTCCTTGGACAAGAGCAACTATTTTTAAAAAATATTCTCCGGCATTTGAGAAAAAAGGCTTGTATTTTCCTCTTGAAGAGCTTGACCTAATGCAGATCCAATCTGCATGTTTCACCCTGGCTCAGAATTTGCTAGTTTAAAAACTGCAAAACAGAAGACTTTAGAAGTGTTCCTTTTACAGTGATATATTTCAAGATGGTTTTATACTTAGTGAAATTACAACTGGCGCCCTGAGTAATACCACACAATCTTACCCCTAGGAATTGAAATTGGATTTTTAGAAAGTCTTTCAGATGCCTTTAGGTAAAGCTGTGGTTGCTCATCTTGATTTATGGTGGCAGTCACCTGCAATCTCAAAGATGTATTTTAATGTTTCAAAGGTGCCTTACCTCAGGACTAAAAAGATTTCAGATGGGCACTGCCAATTCTTTTTTCAGAGGATGGATGGTGTGGTTACAAACCCAATATCTAAAAATGCCTGCACTTCTCACTTCTCCCTCAAAACGTGTCGATAATTGCATTTAAATTTCAGAAGATGGCGTTGAAGATTTGCAATTAATATCCTAAACTCTGCGTGTACCCTTCACGCCGGCAGCCTGCCAGCGCAGCGCGCTATGAATGGTTTTTTGATCTGATACGTTACAGCAGAAAGGATGTGGATGTGTGTTGGAGACGTTAGAACAGAACAACAACAAGAAAGTGTCGTGGCATGAAACACGTGTTTGAAACCTGAAAGGCGGTATGAGAGACTTTCATGCAAGCCCGGACCTCGCTCCTTCATCCACCAGCTCCCACCACGTTAGGGCAGGGGGCTTTGAAGGCAGGCCAACGAGTGGGTTGGGGTCCTGGTGCCTTAAGATGGGCTTTCCTGAGACAGCATGCCCTGGGCTCAGGAGTGCGGGAGCCGCTCCCGGCCGGGGCTGGCGGCTGCCCCCGCTCTGGCTGCTGCCGCCCCGTCGGGGTTCGCTGCCTGCGGGGCTCGGCGCCGCTGCTCGTCCCCACCTTCTCCCCATTTCACACCTTAGGGAATAAAATATATACGGTATAGGCTGGACGGGGAGAGCCCGAGCCCCGGGGTAAAGGAGGGCGGGTGCGTGCCTCACGCCCCTCCGCGGTCCCGGCTCTGTGGCCCGGGCAAAGCCGGCTTGGGTCGCAGAGGGTGCCGGCAGAGGGTAGCGACCCCGGGCATGGCCTGGGTGGGTGGGCGGATGCCCCCGCCGTCTCCCCGAGCATCCCGGGGGCCCGGCAGGCGCCGTCTAAGACGTTTCTGGTGGGTGTAGCGAGCTGGGTCTTTACAGTAAAAGCCGCTCGGCTCTCACAGGTAGGAGTTTCCCCGGACTATTTATGTATGTGTGTCTGTCTGTATAGATTTAAAAAAACCCAACCCAGCGGGGACGCAGAGAGGGCGCCGGGCTGCACGCCCTCCCGCCCGCAGCGTGTGTTTACCAGCAATGGGTATGTGTCACTGCCTCAGATGTTTTCCAGCTCGCCAAGTCCCCGCTCCCCTCTGCCGGCTCCACCTCCGGGCCCGGGCCCGCCTCCCCCAGCCCGGGCACGACGCCCTCCATCATATAAAGAAACTTCCCGGTGCCGCCGGCCCAGTCGCCGTGCGCCCCATCTCAGCGGCCACCGCGGCAGCCGGCGGCCCCTGCCCGCTCCCAGTGCCGTGACAGAGGTAAGGGCGGCGGAGCCCCACGGGCTCCCGAGTCTCCCGCACGCCGCCAGGGCATGAAGGATCCGCCGCGGGACCCGGCGGGACGGGGAGGGAGGTGGGGTGGGCGGTGCGGGCGCCTTGCCTTCCCGCCGTTGGGGCTGCTCCTGTGGCTGTGGGCACCTCAGCGAGCCCTTTGGCCGTTTTTTCCTTTCTTTCTTTTTCTTTTTCTTTTTAATTTGTTTTTTTTTTTTTTTTTTTTTTTTTTACTTTTTATTCTATTTTACCCTAATTTAAAACGAAAAACTAGTGCTCGCCCGTCGTGTGCTCCCGAGGTGAAGGCGCGCACCCCGTCCCCGGCCCGGCTGATTCTCCCTGCCCTCGGGAGGGTCGCGGGAATGTATGGGAGGGATCCGCTTCATGCTCAGTCAAAGAGGGAAAAATTACTTTTTTGGACTCTTCGCACGGGCTCCGGCGGTCCCCGCGCGGCGGAGCCGAGGCCCCGGACGCCCCCCACCAGACGCACCATGTGCAAGGGAGATGCTGGGGGACCGGGTTTGGTGTCCGGGGGGATGCTGCCCCTGCCGAGGGGTGTAAGGGATGCGGAGCTGAGCTGCCCGTCTGGCCGCAGCCGAAAGGCTCCTCGTGTGTAGAGGCAAAGATTCCTGGGTGAGGAATCCCTTTTTTAGATGTAATAGGCGGGGGGTGGGGGGACGACACCCACGAAACTAAGCTCTTGGGCATTCAAGCACTTTTTCAGCTCAGTGGGACAAACCTGATGCCAGGTCCCTGTCGCTGGTGTCGGTGTCCTGTCGTTAGCGCCTTTCCAGCAGGTGCCTGTCACTGCTGAGCCGCACCGCTCCCTGTGCGTGTGTGCACCTCTGCGTGGTGGGCTGCAAGCTCCCACGTCGCTGGGGACAGTGCCCCTATGCCAGGCTCCGTGGGTTGCTGTCTTTCCACTTTTAGGTATATGTGATGTATAGATTTGAATGTTGCTATGTATGAGTGCTGGGAGCAGTTGGAGGGGTAGATATGTATAGGACATCATGTGTTCAAATGTGTCTTGCTTAAGGGAGCTTGTGAAAGCTACTTTGATGTTATAGATAGATGCCGTATAAATCATAACTGCGCGTGGAGCCCTCCAAATTGTGTGCATGTGTCTAATGTCACATATGTGCACTGTCATTTACAAATAAATTTTTATGCAATTTTTTCCTCTTTTGGTCGAAAAGTAACCCCCCAGTTGAACTCTGAGCAGGACTAGGGGTTTGTGCCTTAAGTCACTTGCAATGAAAATTTCAACAACCCATGTATATTCTTGCAAAACAGTGTCGGGACAGAGGGAAGTCTGTCAAAGTCTGCGGCGGGAGCAGTGCCTGGGGAGGGCTGTGGGGGGCTCTGCCCAGTTTCCTGAGGCTCTGTACCATGTTTCCCGATCCCCCCCAGGGCTCCCTGCATGTCCCAGGGCCCCTCTGCATGATGTAGCTGCTGTTTTGTCCGTGGTACGTGTGGCATCGGGACTAGGGACTGATGGCGAGGAGTTTGCCCAGCACTTCACCTGTGGGATTTCCTCTCTCCCATCCTGCCCATTTCTTCCCTCTTCACAGCCCCCCAGCGAGCTGGTGCTTGGACGTCTGTGGAGAGGTCAGCTTGGTGGGGCAGCCCAAAAACCCCTACCCAACCTCTGACACAAGTGGCATGAACTTGGAGCCGGGCGAGTGCGGGATGAACTCAGTGAGCTGTGGCAACGGGAAACTCCGCCAGTGGCTGATCGACCAGATAGACAGTGGCAAGTACCCCGGGCTGGTGTGGGAGAACGATGAGAAGAGCATCTTCCGCATCCCCTGGAAGCATGCTGGCAAGCAGGACTACAACCGTGAGGAGGATGCTGCCCTCTTTAAGGTAAGGCTCAGCCTGGGGTTGGGGCTGTGGAACATAGGCAGGGCAGGAGGGATGCCTGGAGGCTCTGCGATGCCCCTCACCATCCTGTCCTTGGCACCCGCTTCTGCAGGCTGGTTCTGCTGATGGGTGCTGCTGCCAGCTGCCTGGCTGGTGGCCCTGGCTGTGCCCTGGTGTCCCCTGTGTTTGTGGGACAGACCCCCCTTTTTCATTTCTCTGTGTGGAGCTAAATGCTGGTGGGACTGCAGCACACCTGTTACCACATTCATCTTGGATTGTTTTCTCCCCTTTCTTGTGCCTGCTAAATTGTTTTTCCTACCTTACCATGCTGGAGTTTTTTTAGTCTGAACCTGTAGGGAGTAAATTCATGCACATATAAGCACACACATATAGGCTATTTCAAGCATTGTACCTTGTAGTTGATTCTTTTTCTTTTTTCTTTTTTTCTTCTTTTTTTTTTTTCTTCTTTTGCTTGCTCTTTTGATTATCTGAAATGTTTTCAGGCTTGGGCTCTTTTTAAAGGAAAGTTCAGAGAGGGCATTGATAAACCAGATCCCCCTACCTGGAAGACAAGATTAAGGTGTGCTTTGAACAAGAGCAATGACTTTGAAGAATTGGTGGAGAGAAGCCAGCTGGACATCTCAGATCCCTATAAAGTGTACAGAATAGTGCCAGAAGGAGCTAAAAAAGGTAAAGCATCTCAAATTCCCTGTGTAACAGAGTGTGAATATTGTAAGCATATGAGGACTGAAGTGTGCTTTTCTGGAATGGCACTGCAGTCTTTTTAAGTCTGTTAAGGAGCCAAAATGAGGGCTCAAGTGCAGGCTGTTCTGATGACTTTAGAGGCTGTGTCTACAGGATTACTGCTGGCATTTGAATCAGAGCACTGAAAGGGAGCCCTTGCAAGAAGTTGCAGACAGGCGCCCTGCACATCACTAGAGGAATTGCTCTTTTAGCTGGAGCCTCCCTGCCAGTTCTGTGTAGTGAGAGCCAAGCAGGCAGCTCAAGGGGCAGGCAAAAAAAAATAAAAAATGCATGTAGGATCTAGGTGCTGACTACAGGGGAGAATTTTTTGAGGCAGACGGTCAGTAACTACTGCAGGGAAAAGAGCTGGGAGAGAAGGGATGCCCAGCTTGCAGCCTCCCAGGGCAGAGGCAGGGGCACTGTCTGATCTCCAGGAAGTCCTTGGTGCTAGGCAGGGCTTGTAGGATGCAAAGGCTTGGCATCATTTTGCACTAGGTATGGCTGGGCAGCACTGTGCTGTGGGGCACTGGAGAACCCAACGGGACAGACTGTCTCCTGGAGCTGCCTGCAACAGGGCACTGGGAAGCTGGTCCCAAAGGCATTTTGGTCCTCTGGTCATTCAATGGCAGGTTGTACGGATTTGTCTTCAATGGGCTGATTTCAGATTTCTGCAGATGTGGTTGACATAGTTTATTTTCATCCCTCTGGTGAACGCAGGTGCAAAGCAGATCAGTATGGAGGAGCAGCCATTAATGATGAACCATCCCTTTCCAATAACGTCTCCTTACACTGCACTACCATCCCAGGTATGGCATTAGTTAAGCGTTTTGCTTGGTGCTTCTACACTGAGCAGCATAATTTCTGTGCTGTGTGCTATGTCTGTCCTTGCTGGTGGGGATCTCTAGTTCTCTCTATGAAGAAACTTTATTATGGAAACTGAGACACTGAGAAGCAACTTCTCTAATGTCAGATGAGGCCACAGGGCAATTGATTTCCCTTGGTGTTGTTTATCCCAGAGTAATGGTTCTTTTCTGTTGGACTATAGATACTAGTGCACTGCCATTCTGTTGATGCCAGAATGTAAGCACCCAATGAAGCCTTGCTCTTTCAAGCAGACATTTACCAGCAGTGCTTTGACTGCCTTTTGTTATTCCACTCCGCTTATTATTTACACCAGTGGTGGGAAACTCATTTGAAAGCCTCATTGGTGGTGGTGGCGAAGTGCCATTCGTGTAGTCTGGGCAAAGCTTAGACCTCCACGAGGTTTGGCAGAGAAAATCAAGGAGCTTAGATATGAAAGCTGATACAATGCACAGCATTAGTTTTGACAGCTGCCTACTAAAAAAAAAATATCTCGTTAAATTGAATAGGTACCAAACTACATGGTACCCCATGAACGGAACTGGAGGGAGTTTGCCCCGGAGCAGCCACATCCTGACATTCCCTACCAGTGTGCCAGCGTCCCCTTCCCAGCTCGCAGTCATCACTGGCAAGGGCCCGGCTGTGAAAATGGTAAGACGCTCCTGTTTAGGGCTGCTTGCTGAGGTTGGTCACCTAGAAGAACGTCAGTTTTCAGGTTTATTCCTTGTGACT
This sequence comes from Pseudotriccus pelzelni, assembly GCA_035584735.1. Lineage (NCBI taxonomy): Eukaryota > Metazoa > Chordata > Aves > Passeriformes > Tyrannidae > Pseudotriccus > Pseudotriccus pelzelni. The sequence goes on from JAWMRA010000078.1 coordinate 66,776,997, forward strand.
TTGATTGGAATTCACAGAAGCAGACAGAGAGGAGTGCTGGGTTCCCTTAAGAGAGCCACAGGTCTGTGGCAAGAGCCTTTGTCTGGGCTCTTGCATTTCCTGCCATCGTGTATATAATGTGTGGGCTACGCAGTCCTCTGAATTGATACAAGTCAGCCCCCAAAGTTCTCAGCTGTCTCAAAAGCCTTGAGCAATAAAGAAGGCAACCAAGCCCCACGAAAGAACCCAAATGGGAACATATGTTCTTTAGCTTTTCTGTCTGATTTTGGACTTTTTGAGGCACATGTCACTGAGGTTTTCCCTCTGGCCTTGTTGGTTAGACTGGCATTATTTTACAGAGAAGAAAGCTGGAATTATTACTTTATTTTAGTGCTGCAGCAGTGGGACGACTTGTCATAGATTGAGACTCTCTTGGGGCTGGCACAGCAGAATCAGAATAAAGAAATGTTCCCTTCCCAGAAGATCTCACAGTACCGGAGCCTAACATAGTCATGGCTTTCCAAGCTCTGCATCCTTAGGAAAAAGCCTGAAGTGCAAAAATTGTCAATGCTGAAGCCTGCAGGGAATAAAACATAAGAGAAATGGAACCATGAGCTGTAGACCCCTCTAGGATAACTCACCTGAGAATGCAGGGATTTGCTTTGTGAGGAGAAGCAGCTGGTTCAGAAGGACAGAAAAGGATGGAAGGCAGAAAAGGACTTCTTCGAGTAGGTGCTACATTTTCAGAGGACAGCTCTCTAGAGGTTTTGGTGCAGAGAAATCTTTGGGTCTGCTAAAAAGTAAATTCTCAGCGCACTGCTACTTTTGCTGGCAGTATATTGGAATTATTAGGCAGAATCCTTTGCTTTTAGTTGAGCTATTTGCTAATAAAAAATCAGTGTAGCAAGCAGAATGAACTCTGCCCTGAAGTACATCCTCTGCAGCAGTTAAACATATGAATAAAACCCCAATAACCTGCTGCTGCACATTTTTCTTTACCTACATTTAAACAGTGTTAATCTCAGCTTTATTGTTATACCCATCACTAGTAAAATTCCTTATGCAAAATGGATTGTTTCATGCAGGTGACTTTTAAGAGCACTGTTGTCTAGTTAACAACGTAAATTATTTATCTAATAGAATAATATGTTAGGTAAGGAAAAGGACTAGGGGTAATACTAAAATGCTAAGGGAATATTTCATGAAGACCCAAATACAAACACAGTCCAAGTAACATCTAGAGTGACTGGTAGAGTTGGCATACCTGGAAAAACTGGGAAATAGGACCTTTTTCAGAAGAAGGGGAAAGAGAGAGAGTTCCTGTTGGGGCCCAGAAAAACTCACCTTTGCATTGCTGTGATCTCTGCCCTAGCTTTTCTTTTAGGATTTAGGCCACTGTCACTGACTTTTGTTTGTGAAAACAGGTTGTCAGGTGACAGGAACCTTTTATGCTTGTGCTCCTCCTGAGTCCCAGACTCCTGGCATCCCGATAGAGCCAAGCATAAGGTCTGGTGAAGCCCTTGCACTGTCAGGTAAGGACTGTAACCCCCAGGTTTCCTGGGGAACTTGACAAGAGACTTTCAGTTTTGACTTGTCTAGGAACCATCTCTCCTTTAATGAATGAATTTGGTGTATGGTGTTAAGCCTCTGTTTTCCAGGATACTTAAGCACCTCTAGCTCCAGCTTCAAGGGGTGGAGGTTGTTAAATTAATGGAAGCGCTCACAGTATTAATGCTGGTTGCTTTGGTGATACACCCAATCAGTCCTTCCCAGGGAGGAAATTTTTGGGAGTCAGTGACTTAAGGCTCAGTTTTTCATCTGAAAGGAGCACCCACAAAAACTGGTGTTACCTGGGTGCTTGGTTGTGCTCCTGCTGTTGCCATCTGGCTTTGCTCTGCTTCGTTATTGCAGGTGAAAAAAAAAAGAGGTTCGGGAAAGAAAAGGGAAGTAATTTCAGCCAGGTTTGCAGATGTCCAGATGCTGGGGAACTGTTTGAATAACTCTGGAAAAAAGGTGTGGGAATAATGGATAAACCTGTAACGTGGCACTTGGTGGGTTTCTTGAGCGGGATTGTTCCCCTGAATCAGGGTCAGTATGTATGTGCATATGTGTGTATGTATGTATATGTGTGTGTTAGCGTGTATATATTACATACGTTGTACACACACACACATGTGTATATATATATATATATATGTATTCAGTGCTATGTGAATTCTTAGGAGTCAGCCAAGTTGACCAAATGGCCGTTTGAAAGTAAGGCTGGGGATTTTGGGTACAGCCCTGTTGGAGCTGGAGCCAGCAGTCTCTTCTCTTCAGGCAGCTGAGTGCAAGTTTGCAGGTCGCCTGTGCAGAAGCCTCTTTTATGCAAAATCTGGGAGGAAACATAGCTACTTCCTTATTAAATCTGAGGAAGTGTACTGAGCCAGTGGGTTTAATTGTGACGTGAACTTGGAAAATGTGACAAACACCAACTTTTTGTGTGCAGATTTTTCCTTTTAAATGGAAATGTGAATTTTCCCACACATCAGTAGCCCTTTTAATACAACGAGAGAGCATTAATGCTACTATACCCAACAAGTTTTAGTTTGTGTGTTTTTTTTTTTTTGCTAATGTGAATTTCTGGGTGGTACTGACCACCAGGCTCAGATATCTCATGCAAACTTGTCGCTTGGCCTTAGTACAGATCTGAAACATAAACTGTCTGTCCTAATGTATCTCAGTGATTCCTGTTTGTTTGTTTGTTTGCTTCTCCTTTTAGACTGTCGACTCCACATCTGCTTGTATTACCGTGAAATACTGGTGAAGGAGGTGACAACTTCTAGTCCTGAAGGTTGTAGGATATCCCACGGCCAAAGTTATGAGGTCAGCAGCCTGGACCAAGTTATCTTCCCTTATCCAGAGGATAATGGCCAGAGGAAGAACATAGAAAAACTACTGAACCACCTGGAACGAGGAGTAATACTGTGGATGGCACCTGATGGCCTCTACGCTAAGAGACTTTGCCAAAGCAGGATCTACTGGGACGGGCCTCTGGCGCTCTGCAGTGACCGACCCAACAAGCTGGAGCGGGACCAAACATGCAAGCTCTTTGATACTCAGCAGTTTTTAGCAGGTAATTCCCACTATGGCTTTGATATTGTTTCTGGAGATGTCACCTGTTCACTGTTCACATCAGCTCTACAGGAGTGCTCTTTTCATGCTACCTGATGAATTACCCCTTAATTCTTCTGGGCAAGTGCAGTCAAGGGGTGGCTGAATCCTGAATAGTCTTGTTAATTTCTGCACTGTGTGCACATTCAATGCCCCTGCACAAACCAGCAGGAGTGAACTGATGCTCAGCTGGTGACACCCAATTCCCCATATTTCTATAAGAAGCACGAGGAGGGACCTAACAAAATAGCCTTTCCTGAAATTGAGTGGCAAAGGGGATCCTGATCTTGTATCTGCTTGTGCGAGTCCTGGATGGGTCTGTAGTCTGCACTTGCACTGGTCTCAACTTGACCCAGAGTGAGGTCTTGCCCAGGGTATACAAATTTGAGTAGAAAACCTTCTTTTCAGTCTGTGCCAGTGTTTAAAAGATATCTTGGATTTCACAAGCTCTGGAATTTCAGGATTGAGTAATATTCTGAGCAAGGAGATGCATTACCTTGCAGAGCTCTGTGGAAATGTCTGGTTTTGCACAGGTCACTACAGAGGGGGGAAGGGCACGGTTTAGGACAGTGCCTTTTCCTTCCAGTCCATGAAGGGAAGGGGCAAAGCCTCAACTCTGCTTCCCAGCACATGGGAGCATTTAGAGAGGAGAGCTGTCCACCCAGAGAAACCAGTGGGAGATGCTAATTGTCCCAGAGGACAGCTTAGGCAGTAGTAATACACACTGGCCCTTTTTGACATTTCTTGCATCACTTAGAGGTGAACTGTGGGCCTGTGATTTGATGTGTTTTCTTACTAGAACAGAGCATCAGCACTGGCATGACACTCTTAAGGGGAATAATGCCTTGCAAAATTAGAAAAAAAACCCAACAAACTATATCTGTCTAAATCAGCAGCTTTAGCATACTTGATATTCCAGAGCTGATGCACAGTCCTAGAAAATCCATCAAGAAAAAAATGCATTTAAAGAGAGAAATCTTATATGAATGTGAGAATTGACAGTTAGAAAGGGGAATTTGAGGTCAGGGTATTGGCTTGTGCTTCAATCACATGCTAATTTAAAGATGTATGATTCTGCCCCTATGATGGTTTTGGAAATCCCTTTCCCTTTTCTTCAGGTGGTTTTTTAGATGTACTCTGGGTTCTTCCAAACGGTTGACAGGACATCTCTTTTTAGACACCTAACCCCAGAGGGGAGCTCAAACAATAGTTATTTTTCACCTCTCCTAAATTACTTATGCACCAGTGCCTGTGCAAACCCAAGCCTGTGGTTGAAGTTACAGTCTGTGGTGTGTGCAAAGTGAGTTTTTGCATGTGATGATGCTCGGCTGGGTTTGTAAGTGACTTGCCATGGGTGTATCACATCTGCATGTTAATTGAATGTGCTGAGGTCCCAGACTGCACGCAAGCTTCGGGATTCCCCCACCTTAGGAAACTGGATCTCCCTTGAGAAGAGGGGCAGGAGATCTCTGCCAGAAGAGGGAATCTTGAACAGCAGAGAAAGGGACAGATGCAGAACTGCTATGGATCGCAATTGTTAGGAAACCACTGAGAGGCTGGACCCGCAATGCAAACTGCATGGGAGCTGTGTGGGGAAGCCTCTACTGCTGAGAAAGCTAAAATGTCAATAAATCAGAAACCAGGGGAATTGTCTCTGGGGAAAGAGATAAATGCATCATAAATGCAGTAAGTGGGGCTGCTTGGAGAGTAGAGGACTTGGAGTGTGACAGTGGCAGCCAGAGAAGGGCTGGCTTGGCAAAAGGAGAGGTGGATAGAGCTGGAGTATCAGGAGATGGGAAAGGTTTGGGGAGGCACATGGGAAGCCCTTTGGTGTTGGAGGATGCACTTGGGCCTGGAAAGGGAGATAGAGTGAGTGGAGGGTTTTAGGGACTCATGGGACTGACCTCAAGCCACGATTATCCTGGTGGTGGGAAAGGGCTTTCATCTCCAGGTCGATGCTGTGGGCACTCCAATGGATATTCAGGATTTGGAGAGTTGCTGAGGCCAAGTAAAACAGGGGAAAGAGGAAGGTGAAAGAAGTTCCCCATTAACAGTGTGGTTGGACTGGCCTTGGGTGGATCATCCTTTCCTGTCCTGTGGCAGCACAGAGGGAAGCAGGGTCCCTTGGAAAATAGCTCATCTCTCTTGGCATACCCCCAGAAAGTTCATGGCACTTTTCAGGGATTCTGGGAAGACTTTGGGGAAAACTATGCTTCATTCCATGTTTCAAGAGAGCTCCCCATTGTTTTATTGACCCTACTAGTAACACCAGTAGTCCAAGGCAGCGTTGGGATGCTATTATGGTAGCCACTGAATTCACATCTTGGCCTGAAAACCTCACAGCTAGAGTAGAACTGGCAGGGGCATATTTTGGGAAAAGATGCGTTTGTCATGTTAAGTTCAAAGACTCTCCCTTCCCTCTGTAGCAGGGAGGGTGCTTCTTTATAATACATTGAGTTTAATATTAATTTCAACTTTTTCCAGAAAACATGAACAGGGTTATAAATTAAAACGAAATCTTTACCAGTCAGCTATCTAGAAATACCGCACTTAACACAGAGTTTAGCAAGGATTTTGCTTGAGATGGAATTTTTTCTTTCTGGATAAAACGCAGTGTCTAAAACACAATGTTTGATCCGCAACACTGGTGATTTTCTTCGAGTACAAGTACCTTATAAAGGCCTCCCCCACTGTCTTTCATAGGGGACACTGACTATTGGAATAATAACATAATTTGACCATTTCACTTTGCACAAGGCTATGGGTTGGTGAAGAGAGTGCAGGAGCACAGATGACACAGGCTCTTTTGCTGGCTCAATACATGACTTAAATACAGCCTCTACCTTTTGTCACCTCCGTGTCCCCCAGTAGACACAGTGGTGGCAATGGCTCCATGGCTGTCTAGTTGCCTGGATTTCATGCCTGGCAGTACTTTGAGTCTCTGGCTCTACTAAGCCACTGGTTTCAGTCCTGCTGTTGGGTGTCTGCTTGAATGGTTCCCAGCTACTGCCAGGGTTTCCAGCTACTACTCCAGGGGTTCTGTTGTCGAGGTCCAGTAGAAGTACTAACTGGAAGATGTCTTGGTTTGTGCATGTGAAATGACTTGTGAGACAAGACAAATAGAAAAATTACAGTGTTGTAACTGCCTCCCCCTGATCTGTGGGAAAGTCTCCAAACTCAGTGTCTTCTTTTTACTACTTGTCTTTTTCCTGACCTCTCTCGTCCTCCCCTGAAGTTACTTTATCTTTTCCTATTGTCTTCCAGGGTCATCCACACAGTCTGTCTTACCAGCCTATACTGGTTTTGGCTGGAATAGAGTTAATTTTCTTCATAGAGCCCATGTGGTGCTATGGGTTGGATTTGTGACCAAAATAGTGCTTATAATAGAGGGGTGTTGTAGCTAATGTTGAACAGTGCGAGTGTAATGTCAAGGTTTTCTCTGTTTCTCACTCTGCCCTCACAGCACGTAGTCTGGGGTGGACAAGAGCCTGGGAAGAGACACAACTGGGACAGCTGACCGAGGTTGAGGGATATTCCATACGATATGACCTTGTTTTTTGCAGTAAAACAGGGCACAGGGGAATTTGCCAGAGGTTGTTGTTGCTTGGGGATTGGCTGACCATTGGTCTGCTGGTTGTGAGTGACTGCTTTTTCCATCACCCATTTTGCTTTGTTTTGTCTTTTTTTTCTTATTCTTCTTTTTACCCATTAAACTGTCGTTATCTCAAAACACAATTTTTTTTACTTTTGCCGTTCTGTTTTTCTCCCCCATGCCGGGGGCAGGAGTGAACGAGCAGCTGCATGGTGCTTGCCTGCCTGCCATGATTATTCCACAACACAGTACTTTCTCTCTTTCCAGAGCTACAAGCCTTTGCTCACCATGGACGTCCACTGCCAAGATACCAGGTCGCTCTTTGCTTTGGGGAGGAATTTCCAGATCCACAGAGGCAGAGGAAACTAATTACAGCCCATGTGAGTAGGATTTCTGCCTTACCTGAAAGCAACATACTTCGAGGATATGAATCTGCCAGTCAGGCTTTTGAACCCAATGTAGGTTGTGAGGGAGGTAATAAATTCTTGAAAATCCAGCACCATCCAGAGCAAGGTTTAATCCCCAGATCTGACCGGTAGCCCTCACTAGGGCAGGGCAACTGATTTTCCCTCTCTGTAGAGTGTAAGTGTTATTTGTGATCTGTTGAAAATCCCATCAATACCTAAAGCTCTGGAATGCACCCTGGAACTGCTGGGCTGTGTTGTTACCACCAGACCAGTTGCGCAGCTCGCAGTGGTGCCAGTGCAGGATGTCGTGCTTTTTCATCCACTGCTCCTGAAGATGCTCCAGAATCCCAGCCTGCATCTCAGGGACCTCAGCACTTAATGAGGTGCAGGGACTGCCTGTGCAGCTTCAGGGTTCGGGTAGCTGGCAAGCTCATGGGCTGACTGACCACAGTTCACACACACTCAAAGCTAGTGTTTCGAGATGCTCTCTGAGAGAGGGTGATGACAGAGACTGAGACCAGGTACTTTCTGAATTGGCTGTGTTGGCCCGTAAAACCACAAGAGAGGTGATAATGCACACATTAGTGGCAGAGCTTAGCTTATTGCATCCTTGGGAAGAAAACTGGTGTCTCTCTTAATTTTTTGAAAGCTCCTTCGGTAGCAGCAAAAGGGGGACAATGTAGTAATCCCTTCAGTAGTCAGACTTTTACCATAAGCTGTGGCCTCCCCTTAGCTGCATTGCTGCCTAGCAGTTCTCTGGAGTGGAAGTTGGGAAGCTCACAAATTCCATCCTGAGCTGTGCAATGGCTGGTTAGGGATAGCTTCTCATCCCTGATTCTCTCCAAACTCTTTTCCATTCCTATTTTGGCTTTCCAGCTTTCCCTCCCTCCTTCCTCTCACCAGCCCTCTTATCCATCTCTGGTCCTGGCATATTTTCTGTGAGCCTTTGTCTCCTTCTCTTTCTAGAGCTTTGCTTCCCCCTTACCAATTCCTTAGTCTGCTCAGTCTCTTAGTCTGTCCTGACCCTGGGGGCTCATGGGGCTTCAGCCATCCCACCAAACATGCCATGGGAGCTGTCTGGCTCACCTGCCCTGCTGCCTTCCCATCTTCCCTATGGCATTGTTTTCCTTCCAAATGGTGCCCATTCTTAATGTGAAGGGACTGGCTGACCAGCAGGAGTGGGTTGTGGAGAAGTGTCATCTAGCCTGTCTGTCCCCTGAGAGTAAGGAGATCTTCAGGTGTTTGTTCTCAGTGTACAGCCTAAATATTTGCAGTGTACAGCTTAAATATTTGCCCAAAGCCCTGGGGGTGAATGGTGAATTCTGAAGAGACACAAGTGAAGGCACTGTTAAATCATACAAATCCCGCTTGGTGGTTGAACAGATTCCTCATCAGAGCTTGAATGAAGAGAAACGAGAGAAATTTTGGTGTGAGGCTGAAGGCTAATTTCAAACACAGTTATTTGGCCGTGTATCTCAGTCTACCTTAGGGCTCCAGCATTTCAAGTTAAGTCCTCCAAGTTCTTTGCAATGCAGACAAGACTTTTGACATATTGCATATGTATTTAAACACCTCGAGGGGCCATGGACATGTGTGTCTTGTGGGCACCACTCACACCCTGAGGCTGGCTAAGGGGCTGCAATTATTTATACATCATTTGTGTCACTGGTAGATGCCCATCTAAATGAAGGCTGTGGAGGTAAGGAATGTGTGCAGGTAGTAAGGCACTCGGCAGCACAGCTAGGCTAGGCTAGGCAAGACCTATCTTAAAATAGAGATTACTGAGACCGCTGAAATAGTTTTCCCATTCTGGTAAGCAGAACTGTTTTGTCCCGCCTCATTTTTAACTTAAAAACACCGTAAATAATCAAGATAAGGAGCATGAAGTTTTGTCACATGTCTGATTAACATTTTGTCTGTTCTTAAGGTTGAACCAATGTTTGCCAGGCAGCTGTATTACTTTGCTCAACAAAACAGTGGACATCTGCTGAGAGGCTATGACTTACCAGAACTTGTGACTAGTCCAGAGGATTATCACAGATCTATTCGCCATTCCTCTATTCAAGAATAAGATCCTCTGAAAGAGTGTCTTTAAAGGCAATGTAAAGATGGTGCAGAGTGGAGGAGCAGATCTGGGTCACGATTTGGAGATCCACATCACAGCTGGATATGTTCAGGGGTTCAATGATAGGAGGGTGAACTAGGACAACTATGCTGTACAATAAAAATGACGTGTCTTCGACATTTGGATGCTGTGTCTCACATAGCGTTCCACTGTTGCTGAGAATAACTCAAAACTGACAAAATGATTGCTATGTTTACGTTTGCTTAATGTTCTTTTTGGGGTTTGTGGATTGACACTTACGGAAGACTTCAGTCCAGAGTTTACACTGTTACCTTTGCAGGGCTATTTATTTTGGATTACTGATCTCAGGGAAAGTACATAAATTTGTGGTGTTCCCAATTTGAAACTGTAGCTACTGTAGATGGGTAGTAAATGTAGATGGTTTATTGAGAATAGCTAATACATGTTAGTGATTATAAATTTAGATTCATAAGTGTGATGCCTATATTCTTGTATAGAATATTTCAGTGTATTTTTTGAAAACAATGCAATTCTTCAGAGACATATTTTTTTAACGCCTGACTGACATTTGTCCTGACAATGAATTTTGTTGCTGCCATTGTTTTTATTGAATTATCCTCCATCGTAGCAATTTCTGAGGTGATGCGTTTTATGGTACTGTGTTAAGAAAAGTGACCGTTCAACTCGTATTACCTGTTAATTTAGTGGATTAGCCACTAAAATTCTAGAGTCCCAAAGAGCAGGTTTAAGAATCAATTACATTTTTCTTATAACTGAAAGCTACTATGCATTATACATATATATATTTATGTATATATGCATTAGAATGAAGGCATGAAGTTGGCAGACCTTGCAAATAGCACAGAAATGGTCCAGCTACCCCTTTTTTGCTGTCACATGCATGAGCCAGGTTACAATAACCACCACCTCTGACTTACACAGAGCCACCTCTGCTCTTTGTGTGCGCTTGCAGCTTTTTTCCGGTGGTACTACAATGACTGTGAAGGAAGAGCTCAATGAGTGCAGCATTTGGCCTCCTGTATTAAGACAGTCAAGGAAATACTTGTTTGAGCAGTTGTAGAATTTGATGCAATTTTCAGCTTTTAGTGATAGGATGCCATTATGAAGACAAAGAGAAGAGATCTGTTGAGTATGCATATCAATGCACATTTCCTGACCTTTGAGCAGACCGTGTCATCTTTGCAGCTTTAATTCCAGAATGTGATCCCCCTGTGCTTAACAGACATACTTCACTTGACTTCCTGAATGAGGAAGAGAAAACGGTACTTGGTCTGGCAGCAGACTTGTGTTCTAGGGACATTGAATTTATACATCTTAAAGATGCATACTCTTCTGGGATATATTATCCCCCTCCTTCTCCACAGTGCCAAACAGAATCAACAGATCATTTCAACTTTGTTACTTGAAGGGTTTTTTCCTGGCTTAAGGATTTCCATGGGGGAGACCTCTTTCTTAGACATTAAAAGCAATGCTCTAGGGGACCTTCAGAGCTTTGCATATGCTTTTGTCCTGTGCATACATTTTACAGAAAGGGACTTTTGTGTTCAAACTTAACTGGTACAATACAAATATTTGATGTGTTCTTTCAGTTTTTTTCTAGTGGTTGTTGCTTCATACGCTCGTTGCTTCAGCTCATGTCTTAGAATAAAGTTCTGTTTCCCTACCAACTCGATTCATATGTGTCGTTTTCAGTAGTGGGCCAGATCTAACTTGCACGGTTCTGCATTGTGAACCTGGGCAGCGCTGCTGGCTGTCTATGGGGAACTCTGCTCTAAGCCAAAAGTGCAGAGAAAGGTCAAAAGGTAAGTGTTTTTGCTTACAGAAATGTCTGCAATATTAGCCACAGGTAGTAGAAAAGAGGAAAATAAGGAGGTTGTTTACCCTTTGGCTGTTGGTTTCCAGGCCCATGGACAACGCAGCAGAGCCCTGTAGCCAGGGATGTGGTGCTGCCACGTACCTGAAGTTTTGCCCCTGTCCTCTGGGACCTCTGGGGCTGGGGACCAAGCTGGTGCCCCCCTGCCCAGCCCAGCATGCGGGGACCTCTGACTGCCACTTGCTGGGCTGGCAGCTGGAGGTGGTGGTTGCTGGTTGCTGTAATTCCCAGAGTGCTTTCAAGTGAGTAAAGCTAGGAAAGGAAAGCTAGGAAAAGGAGGATGATACAGTGAACTAAAATAAGTTTTGAATAGGAGTGAATTCACTAGGAAGCCCCTCTTTACTGGAAATCAGGGTCCTGAGAGGGGTCCTTGGTTGCAGGAGCTTACAGAGCAAGGAAGGTGTGAAATACAGTCACGAGATTTGTGAAGTGTGTGAAAATAGGGGGTGGGGGCCATTTTCTTTTTTTTGTGGAGACTCCTATTGAATATCAAGGTGTATTATAATTTTTTGCTTTGGAATAAGCTTTTAACTATTTTCTTTTAAGTAGCATAATTTAAAGCCAGCAGCTGTGAAGGGAGAGGGAGAAGAGCACCATCTAAGTTCTGGCCAAACACAATTTGCATAGTTTGAACACAGAGAGATGCAGGCTTGTTTTAACTAAACAAAGAGGTTGAAATATTTCTCTTGGAGGGATGGTACAGGGGGAAGAGTGGAAGGAAAATCAAGATGTTGATTTGCACCATAAATTATTTTGCACGTGATGATTTTAAAGCTGCATGTACTTTTGTGACCACTTCTTACTGTTCCAAGTAACTACAGATACCTGAAGTGGGGAGGAAAGAAAAAGCAAACAAGAAGAAAACCTGAAAACATTTGCTCTGTTTAGTATCTTTTTTACGGTCACTATGTGAAAGCATTTGAAGTACTTCCTACCTCTGTTAAATTCTGTTTATGGTTTCTGAGGTCAACTTCCTTCCTGTTATGATTTCGGTGGCATTGTAAATGACATATTTTACTCCTGTCAACACCAAAGGCACAACAGTTTGTTTGGTTTTTTTTCAAACAATATTTGTGTCAGCATTGGTTTTTCTGATTTTAATGCAGCCACGGTTACAACTGTTTGTTGAAAGGGTTTCATATGCCAGAGAAGCACCTATATTCAAAATTTGGTTCTGCTGAGCAGTTCTTCCTGCTGCTGTAAACTGTATTAGGCTTGTGGGTTAATCAGAAACAAGGAGTTATATTTTAAGCTGAAATACAGCGTAATGGGGTTTGTGGAAAAAACACAGGATTCACGTGAAAACCCCCGTGGCCTTTTAGACAGACATATGCACGGTGTTTACATCAGCGTTTGTCAGCAGCATGGAGGCGGGGAAACACCACCTTCAGCAGAGGGCTTTCAGGAAAAAGTAAAGCATTTTCTCTTGCAAACTCTTAGGTCACCGTCTGTGTGTACTTGTACAGAGGGGGGAAGAGGGGGCGGGGAGGGCAGAGAGAAAGAGAAAGAGTACTCACCAATAAAGCCTGGTGGTTTGAAAAAGTCCTCTTTTCCCAGGCTAGACTGTATCTGAAATTTAGATGAACCTGGATGGCAAGGTGTTAAAGATTGCCACGGTGGTTTTTAACTGAACTCTGATCTGGCTAGTAGGAGGCTAAAAGTTATTTAAGTAATTGAGTGCTTGTGAGTTTGGTCTGCTCTGAAGAGAAGTTGACAGGTCCCTGCGACTCAGGACAGTTAGGAGGTGGCTGGTGTGTAGCTCATTCAAGCACTTAACTTTCAAGTGTGTAGTCAGGTAAGCACATACTCTTCTCATCTCGGTGGAGTGGTTACATCCACTGCAAACCCACAACCACTGCTGAGCTCCAGGAACCAACTGACCAAATGCCTGCAGAATGCTCAGTGCCTTGAACATGCTGAAATGACAGTCAAGGAGCAGCTAACTTGAGTGTCTCAGAATAAGATTCTTTGAACTGTAGACATTGAATAACTTATGAACATGCTGATTGGATGGATTGTCATTGCCCTTTTGGCAATTGGCAAGAGGGAAAAGCCTGTGCTCAAGTAGAAACTGAAAACCAGGCCAAATGCCTTGGTTCTGGGCTTGGATTGGATTTGTTTTTCCACTTGGCACTGGCAGAGACTGACTGGAAAGCTGATGTCTGAGTGGCTCTGCACAGGGTGATGTTCCACAAAAAGCCAGTTGTCAAGAGTGAGTAGAGCCTAGTCCAGGTTTTCAGCTCTTAGACAGAAGTAGCTTCATGCCCTGGTAAACAGTGGCAATGAAACACAGGACTTCATTTTACCAATGCATTTTTACTGTTGCTGCACAGCACGGCTGCCATGCATGTCTCTGCAGGCAGCTGGCAGTCTCTGCCACTGCAGCTTACAGCGCTGCCAGCTGAGGCCAGACCTGGGACTGTGTGCTGGGCACTGCTCCCAAGTCAGCCTCCCAGGCTTCAGCTATCATTTCCTGCTCCCTTCAAAAGGCAGGTCATGAATTATGAAAAAAAATTGTCTTTTAAGCTAAGAGGACAGATCCAAGTGTCTTCATAAACCACAGCTAATGTGTGCCCTCCAGATTCCTGGGAAGTGTTTTCATCTTTGACCCTTGGGCTTACTCTGTTTTGGTTTGAAGATCAGCTTCTAAATTCTTGCTCTAGAAATACCTGAAATCCAAAAACTTACAGATTCTGGTTGTCCTGTCTGCTCATCTCAGCTTTTAATCCCTTTCCAGGCCAAGCAGAAATTATATCTGTGTAGTATAAACAAAAGCACTGAGGAAGTTCGGTGAATGTCCACATGAACTTGGTAAGGTTAGAGCAGATACTTGCATCTTCCCTGCCATCTGCTTTCCAAGCTCTCTCAGCTATATCAGTGCTAGTGCAATGTGCTCATCACCATGGGCATGAAGCCCATTTCATTGCATCCTCACCGTGTTGGTCATCTTTCTCCTTCTTACTTCCTTTTGTAAAGAGCAGATGTTTAAATCTGGACCAGGCAGTTAGAGGAAAGCCCTGATTTCTTCAGTTCTGCAAGATCCAGGTTTTATCTCTCAGCTGGGGATGGCCAGTGCAGCACAGGCAGTGGTCAGACACTTTCAGGGTTCAAGCGTTTCTGCTGTTTGTCTTCAAAATACTTTAGCCTGTCTCTGTTCATGGGTAAGTCCTACACTCATAGATCAGGGAATGTTTATCTCATATAGTCTTATGCCTTCTCCTCCCGGTGTAATATAAGCACTGGCCTTGGCACATGGCCATGAAGAAATTTCCTTTTTTTCCTGGTCGTTGCAGCTATCTAGTAATGTGCATTGCTAAATACCTTGTTGTTGGTCTAGCTACCTTTTGGCTCTCTCTTGGGTCCTCTCTCAGTTTTTCTCTACATTGACCACAAGATCTAAAGGCAGATAGTGCCTCTTGCTATTTACTCAGTGTTAAGCATGATGTCAAGCTGACATTCGAAGGTCAGCCTCTAGACAACACCACAATTCCTATAATTGTGACTAGGATGTCTTTGTGCCTAGCTAGTTGTGACTCTCACCTTCCAAACCATGAACTGCTCAGCAAAATATAATCATGGCAATCATTTATGCTAGGCTTTCCTGTAGGAAGCCGGTGTGCAGCTTCTCTCAACCTGAGCCACCACATATTTTTCTCAAGGAGGTGATTGAATCAATTGTTTCTCACGCTCCTGTCACAGCCATTCATAATTCTCTCATAAAAACAAAGGCTGAGCATTTCCAGTTTCTAGCACAGAGCATCTAACCTCATATAAAGTTACTTATAGAGCTAGATGTCCTACTTGTTTCCTTTCAAATTTCTGGGTTTCATGACTTTTATATCCTCGGAAACTGAAGTTATGGGTCAGGTCTTGTTTCATCTCCAATAGCTCATTTTCATTTCCTTTTTTCACACATGATCAAGAGGTTTAGCCCTCTTCATGACTGTCCCCTCCCACACTAAAAACCCATGCAAGGAGTAGTGAGAGAGAAAGACTTCAAAAACAGGGTGAATGACCTCATCTACTGTAGAGATGTCAATCTCCAAGAAATAGGAAAGGTCAGAGATGTTTAGAGCAAGGGGGTTTTCACAACGCAGCTAAAAAACCCAGACTGGGTCTGAAAAGTTCTTGCTGTCCTCACCCTTTATCTTGTCTTTTCCCAAACTGTTTGGTGACCCTCCATCCAGAGAAGTGGCTGCTGTGTGGTTTTTAACATAGACTACCATCCTACATACCATTTGCAGACATGGATTTTCCAAAAGAAAGCACTGAAATAAATGAGAGATCTTTGCATGGGAAGAGTGCAGATTTTTTTTTCTTTTTAAACCAAACACAATTTTTTCTTCCAGAGCGTCTCCCACCCTCGATATAACTGAATCCTGGAAGTTTTAATTGCACCATCTTAAAATTTTTATTATTTCAACTAATTAGTCTGCATGGTTGCTGAACTTTGTGCAGCTGCTGGGAGAGAGGCAGACAAGCTTTCTCTGTGGTGGTGGCAGGAAGGTGGAGGAGCTGGGAGCTGCCTGTGTCCCAGGGACCGTGGGCTGGGGAGTGAGTTTGCCTGGTGTCACTGGGTGTGGATGCAGGTCACCCGTACCAGCAGACAGCCCCAGACTGAGGGGTGACTCTGAAGTCTCACTTTCCTTTAAAACCAGCACTTTACAAATAAAATGGCTTACCTACGATCCCCACACAGTTACAGACACTGTCTAAATATAGCAAGCATCGATGTCTATCTGTAAATTACAAGGAAATGAATAAATCGAGGCGACACAAACCGCAAAAAGGAAGTTTGAGATCGGCGTGGAGCTGTGATAGGTTGGTGTCTGCTGAGAGACCCTGCCAAGCCTCCACCATCCACTACAGAGGTGACACGGCTGCCAAACATGACCAGCCTGTCCGGGCTCCCCGGCACGCATATCCGTGTGCTGCCACTCTCCAGGGATCTGACCTGCTTCTAGTGGTCTAGACCTGTGCCTTGGGGGCACCTGCACCCACAGAAAAGCCAAAGGCACCCCTGGCATCCGGGCTCCCTGCCACAGCAAGGAGACAGTGTGGCGTTTTCTGGAAATGAGTGAGTTCATTTCTGGAGGGCAGTAGTGAGGGGGGGCTTCAGCGCTCAGGGGCGTGCAGAGAAGATTAATGCAGGAAGTTGAAGCATTACTTCTATGCTGCTTAGCATTCTGCAGCCTGCTAGGTGCAGATGTTTGGCAGGGTTATTTGACCCGGCTTCATTTTTTTATTATGAAGGTTGATTACTTTTTTCTTTGAAAAATTTGTAACAAAGCCATAACCATTAAGTAAAGTATGAAGGTTTTGCATACTGAGTGTGTTTGTGTGCAGCCAGCAAGCCACTTTCATCCCTCTTTAATGTTGTTTTACACAACTGTCAAGGTTCATTCCAATGTGAGTGAGATACTAATGATTCACTAGAAGTTTTATGAAAATACCGAGCTGGGGAGAGGAGATACAGGAAGATCAAGGGCAAATCTACATCTGCTAAAGGCTCTCAACACACATTAGGCACTGAATTTTTTAGACTCCTCCTGGGCAGGAGTGTACATCGATGTCTTGAACCTTATTAAACCTAAGAGACTGAACTGTAGGACATGGCCAGCTAATTCTGCTGCTCCAAAACTCCATTTTACCTGCAAGGTCTTATGGAAAACAAGCCACACACTCCAAGGGCTCACTAAACCTATTTCTCCTCCTTCTACATGCTTGGTATTCCCAGGATGAAGTCTGTAGCTCTTGGCACCAACAACCCCTTCCCCTGGCCACCAGCCTTTGGGCGGGGGAACATGTGTGCTCATGTGCAGCCTCTCCTTCCAGCCCTTCTGGCACACCCTTGTGGATGGGCTAGTACGGAATTAGTCTGGCAGGATGCAAGGATTATCAGCATTGCTCTTTACCATTCCAGCCAAACTGTGTTTTCCCCTGGAAAAACTCTTTGGAGGGAAGAGCTAGAGGAGGGTGGCTGCAGGCAGTGGATCCAAGGAGCAGGTGTGGAGAAGGACAGTGGGTTGAGGACAGTTCAGTTGCCAGGTATAGCTGGTGATCATTTGGGCCATTTAGTACGTGCTATTAAGGTGAATTAGCTTTGCCTTTCACAAGGAAAGGGGCGAGTGGGTCTGGGGTAGAGAAGTGGGTTTTGGCCAGGAGGAGAAGTCAGCTAATTCTCAGAAATAAGGCAGCACATGCAGACCTGGGGAGCAGGAAAGGCGTGAAAAAAGTTAAAAAAATAATGCATAAAGGCAGCTCCCCCCTTCCCACCCCCCCCCCAAAAAAAAAAAAAAAGGAAGAGAAGCTAAAATTGACTGGAAAAAGAGGTGGACAAGTATGAGCTGATGCTTGTGGCTGCACAGGGGAAGTCAATTATGGGGTTGGGCGAATGGGAGCTGTGATAGGGTCTGGAAGAGCTCTGGGAAGGTTGAGAGGGGGATATCATAAGGGAGTGGCCCAGGAGCACACCTGGCAACCATTCCAGGTGAGGGTGGGGGAGGGAACAGGGAGTGAAAAGGGGTGAAATAGCTCCCCAAGGGGCAGCAGTGGGGCCTTGGCTATGAGGAAAAATGATAGTGGGGCTGTTAAGTGGAGGGCAGGGAAGGGTTTGAGGAATACAGGGTAGGGAGTTGTGCTTGGAATAGGGGAGAAAGCTTGAGGAAGAGCTTGGAGGGAGAAAAGGAGAGAAGGCACAGCAAGAGGGATGTTGCAGCCACTGGTGCTCTGGCAAGCAGAAGGAGAGGAGATCAGGAGTGAGGAAGAGAACGGAGGATGGTGATGGTCAGAAGTAAGGACCTGGTTGTGTTTAGGGGAATCAATGTTAAGTGTGTGTCTAAGTGTGGAGGAGCTGGAGGAAAGGGTTATTGGAGGGCCTTGCCAGGAGGTTTTCATCCATACTTAAAGAGTGGGAAAAAGCACCTCACGAGCTGGAATAGAGCGAGCCAGAATGAACACAATGCTACGGAGAGAGAAAGTCGCAAGATTCAAAGCTGTTGGAGTGGTCCTGAAGGAACTTTGTGCAGAGGGGCAAGGGGAGGCTGAAAAAAGCAGCAAAACCACAGCCAGTGATACAGCCGAGGTCACAGCAAGGCCAGGTGGAGAGACAAGAAGATGATGCCGGGGGAGAGACGAAGGTGACCATAGAGAAGGAACTGAGAGGCCAGAGATCAGATAAGGAGTAGAGAGCATAGCCTGAAGAACGTTTTTAAGGGGAGTGAAAGTTAACAAGTGGTCCTGATGCGGTGAAGCCTTAGTGCAAGTGGGATGTTGAATATTTCCTCAGTTCCTCAACAAAGTCAAGCGAAGCTTCCTTGGCTTAGGGTAAGCATCTCCCCACAGACACCCACGTGCTCCTACTCCGGCCCAGCCATCTCCAACTCCATGTTTGGAGGAGGAAAGTGAAGAGTATTACTTTTGGAACAAAGACAGCAATTCCTGCGCAGTCCACCAGGGAATCTTGTCATGACTGCCAAGGGTTTAATGGGCCAAGAAGGCTGATTTTGCGAAGTGAATAGTTCAATTAATTATTAATTTTATTGCCAGTGTTGCAAAAGTACCAGCTGCCATTGCTAGTCAACACTTCTTTTCTGCAAAGTCCAGCTCCTTGGACTGGCAATGCCACGACCATGCTCCCAGCAGAAGGCATTGCTGTGAGCTGCATGAGTTCAGGGAAGCATGGGTGCCCATACACGGGACTGCTCTGGACCAGACAGTCCAGCAGAAAGCTTTCCAGGAGCACGTAGCCGACCCTGCACATTCAGTGTCTCCATCTCCCTGCGAGCCCCTTGCAGTCATTCTGAGGCTGGTCGGGGGGAACCATTGCTCCTCTCCTCCATCCTGTGGGTGGAGGGGAGAGGTTAAATGCACCAGGCAAAGGTCAACTACCTGATGCTTGAGAAGGATTCATGATAATGCCAATGCCTGTAAAACCTCTTCAAGCTCACAGCCCCTGCGTTTTGGGTCCTGCACAAACATGGGGCGAGGTCTTCTGCCTGGCAAGTTGGGTTGTTAACCTGCCCCCAGTGTGTGTGGGAAACATCTGGTGAGGTTTGCTAAGCAGCAGATAAAAGTGTAGGGTAGGTCCAGAGTAAAGGCTACCCAAAGCCATCCATCCACCCCTGAAATAATCCTGTGTTTACTTGTGAGAAATCATTTAGATTTGCTTTTAAAAGCACTGGAAGCAGGTGAGTTTTAATATAAGTACACAAAGCAAAGGTGCCATTTATCACTTCTTATGCTGATGATTAAAGCAAAGGTTTTCTTTTCTCTCTAAAGAATATTGTGAGCTGTGTTCAGTTGTGTTAATGACAGCAGTAGCAACAACAGAATAAGTGTTATTTGAGTGGAAACTGAGGTGTTGGTGAAACACTCACAGTCTAACAAGCTTGAGTGGGGCAGGGCTGGGATAGAGGTCTGAAATCGATTCCACTGACTTTGTGGGCTGAGATGTCACCTCAAATAGTAAAGTCTGTTTTTTTTAAAAACCAGAGATGACTTCAGTAATTTGGGAGTGATTCTGTGATGTTACCTAACTGCTGAGGACATCTGCCTGTGTTTTGATGGCCAATTCGGAACTGAAGTAACCGATGCAGTGGAAATAATTATCTCACTGTCTGATTTAGTCACTCTGGCAAGGTGTTTGCAGAACGTGGCTGTTTTGTATAGGATAACAAAAAAGCAATGGGCTGCCTAATTCAATTAAAAGCAAATAGCTACAGTCTAGGCACTGACAGCATGTGGGAGGAAGTGGTGTTGTTTCCATTGTGACTGGCAGCAAGTGACTAGCAAAAACAAGGTGGTTTGAGGAAGGCTTGCGTGTTAATGGCATTTCCCTGTTCTGTTTGTCAAGCAAAGGTGGGAATATAGAGTCAGAATTTACTTGAATTCGTTCCTTTACAAGAATAGATGAGGGGCCTCCATGGGAACGATTTCGAATTGCCGCGACACACAGGCAGCACCCTGAGCTTGCCTGCAAAGCGCCCGTTTGTGTGAGTGGCAGGTACTCAAAGTCACTGTGGGTGAAACAGAAAAAAAAAATCACTGTGCATAGAGCAGGCTGGAGATGGTGGTTTGTCTGCTGGGAGTGCTGAGCTGCTTTCTCTCTCTCTTTCTCTGTGGCAGTCGGACTCCCACTGCCTGCTGTCAGCTGGAGTCTCGTACCTAGAAAAAGTCTGCCCATGGCACGGCTGATTCACTTCATACTTGCAGCAGTTGTAGGCCCACACTGTGGCCATGGGCTCAGCAGTCTGGCTGCGGTGTTGGACCAGAGTTGTTTCCAGAAGTGAATCAGACTCTATCTGATGGCTGTAGCAGGCGTGGTAACCCAGAAGTGTCTAAGAGCGCCTTCCTCTGTCTCTGCCTGTCTGCGTTCATCTTTCCCTCATTATTCCCTCATGAAAAGGCCACCTGTACTGGTTCTGGGCGCTACATCCTGTAGGACAGACTATAGAATTTTAATTCCCTTCTGAAAGATGACTTTGCATGAAGAGAAAGTATTTCTTTATCAAAATTCATTTTAAAACAAAACTGCCAATAAATAATTAAATCCAGCCTTTCACTGGCGTAATCTTTCAGTCAGCATCTTGAGAGAGAGACAGAACTTAGGTGCAGCCCAGAGAGGGACAATTCCTGGGCTCTGCCCACCCCCTGTGGGAGGGTGGCAGTAAGCAGGGGTGGCAGCTCTTGCCCATTGCAGATGGGTTTTGGATTCCTTGCATGCTCCTCTTATGGAAGCACTGGCTGCCTCCTTCATAAGCCTGGAGGAATCCTGGTTGGTACCTTTGGTTTGGCAAGAGCATGGCTGGATGACGCATGTGGTTGTGTGACAGCAAGAGGCAATGGAGAGCAGGGTGATGTGCATGGGAGGCAGCACCAGACAACGGCCTGAAGACTGAGCCTTCCTCGTCACTACCTGCAACAGTGAGGGTACAGCAAGTAGTGGGTAGCAAGTCCCTCACCCCCTGGGGCCCTTGGAAGGAGCACATAGGGCAGTTGGGGCTGTAGCTGCCTCTGCCACAAATCTGCAGAGAGCAGAGTACACGTGTGCAGAGGAGTGGGCAGGAGCTTCGCAGCACAGAAATTTGGCTGTATTCGATAAGGCACAGGCCGACAAGTATGTGACGCCTCTTGCACTGGAGCAGGGATTCCTCTGCAGCACTGGGCTCCTACTTATGGCTCTCACTCTACTGTAGAGCACAACCATCCTGGCCATGCTGGGTGTCTGGGAAGACAGAGCCTGCGTGTCCTTCAACATTCTCTAGCACCAGCCACGGGGGCATCTCTGGGAAAACAGTGACAGGAGAGGCAGAGAGTCTCCTGTGTGATCAAAGATGCCTTAATACCACTAAATGAGTGTCCTAGCCTCTTGAGGATATTACCCACCCCCCACCCCCAACATCATAACCGAAGGATTTGCCCAAAGCCAAATTAACAAGAGCATGGCCAAGTGGTGCACATGGCTGTACGGCATAGCTCCAGCTGTTCCAGCTGTTCTGAAGTCCCATGTTCTCAAACCATGCCCACAGCTGATGGTGTTTGATGTTTTGATTGTCTGAAATGGTTTCCATCTCCAGCTGAACCTGGGAAGGGCAGCTCCTGCTGCTCAGTAATGGGGATTGCATGAGCTGGGCACTGCTGGGAGGAACCAGGCTGCTTCACCTCTAGATAAAACCCTTATAGCTGTTGTTAGCCAGCCATACAGAGACAGCACCTACTTGACCACATTTACTTACATAGAAGGGCAGTTCCTTTTGTTCTGTGGTCGGCATCAGGAACTTCACACCAGTGATTTTTTTTTTTTTTTAATTTGTTGTTTTCACTTACCCATTTTGAATGGGTTTACCTCCTGCTCTCCTTTCCCTCCAGCCCCCCTGAGGGCTCTTTTATTCTCACTGCTTTTGCCTCCTTCTAATTCAGCAGCACTGGCTGAGGAGGCAGGCAAGGTGGCTTCCTAGTGCTCATTTTTTTCAGCACCTACATTGTCACTGCCTGGGCTAGCTGGCTTTGACAAACAGCAAAACAAACTCCCTGGGGTTTGCATGGCCCTGTCCCATGTTGAACCCCTCTCTGGCCCAACGGAATGTGGAAAACCCTTGTCCTGAGTGATGCAAAAGTCCCTGGCCGCACACTCACCCTCCCCCACCTCACAGTTCTGCAGCCCGAGCCATGCTCATGGCAGCAGCACCTTGGGAATTGAGCTGCATCCCAAGTGGGAATGTTTGTGTTTTTTCGTGCTTGTTTGCTTTTTTTCTTTCCCTACTGCCGTCACAGGTCTGTCTGCTTTGCCTCCGCCTGTCAATAAGTTGAGGTTGCTGGACAATAAATGTTCTGTTTTGCAGAAGCAGCAGTGAGGTTTTGCGACATTTGGGGTTTGGGCTTTTTTTTTTTTTTTTAGTTCAGTGAGGGATGGGAGGAAAGCAAAATTTCATTAAGATTTTTCTTGGGGAAAATACCCTCCAACAAAAAAGGAAAAATAAAAAAAAAATTGAAGAGTTGCCATTCAAAAGTACTCCACACTAGTAAGGAAATTTCAAGTCAGGAGGGGGGATCCTGGCCCAGTCTAATTTCCCCAGTCACCTGCCTGCTCTGCTGTGGACATCTGTGCCATGCACGGGTGCAGCTGCGTCAGCAGAGACATTGTGATGCCCAGATACCTCTCTCCCTGGAGGTGGCAGCTGGGGCCAAGCAAGGATGGAGAAGAGGCTCACTGGTGCAGAGGACACCCCTTTACCCCTGCCAAAAGCAGAGATTTTCAGGCTTGGCTCTCGGTCCACTGGTGGTATCCCTGCTGCCCAGTTCTCCAGGGCTGTGCCTCGTAGGTGCCCAGAGGGAAGCCCTGCAGAGGTGGTGCCTTCCCAGGAGCAAGGGTTGGTCCTGTGTGATTCAGCTGCAGTGTCTTTCTGGGTGGTGAGGCAGGGGCTGGAGGAAAACTTGTGCCTTGCAAGCTGGGGCCTCCAGCAGCCTTGCAGCAGACTGGGGTTGGTCTGCACAGTGGGGCTGTGTCGGCTCAGGAGCTGTGTGCGCGATGCTCGGCTTCTTCTAAAAACAGAAGACTTACTCAGAAGCAGAACTGAGGTGCCACTTGCCTTTACTCCAGCTCTTTTATATATAGTACCAATTTCTCCTGATTTTACTTCAGCAGTTACTGTATGAATTGCAGCTCAGAAGTGTGTGTGTGTGTGGGAGTGCA
Source organism: Pseudotriccus pelzelni (assembly GCA_035584735.1). Taxonomy (NCBI): domain Eukaryota; kingdom Metazoa; phylum Chordata; class Aves; order Passeriformes; family Tyrannidae; genus Pseudotriccus; species Pseudotriccus pelzelni. Next base: position 66,800,301 of record JAWMRA010000078.1, read on the forward strand.
GGGACAACTGAGTGCTGCTGGCCAAGCTGGAGCTGCTGGTTTGCTGTTGGATGTGGGAGTTCCCTCAGCAGGGGTTGTGTTGGAGAGCAGACTCCATCCACTAGACAGCTGTTAGGGGGTGTGTGGGGCTAATGTCACCTTAAATGAAGCTGGGGCTCTTCTTTTTCCCCAGGGGTAGACCAAGAGCATTTTCATTAGTGTTTTCCTTCCTGTTGCTGTTCTTCGTCTTTATTTTTTCCCCATTTTTTTTAAGAAAGATAGATAAGCTGCAAAACTAAGGGGTTTGTTTCCCTGCAATGCAGGACGGTGCAGAACACTCGTATTGTTCCTCCAGTCTTTTGATGAGAAGTGCCCAATGCTACCTCCAAGAAGCATGTTGGCTCAAAACATGTGCTCAAAGGGAAGGAAAGAGAGCAATGGTGGTTTGACCTTACCTTCAGGCACCTTGATGCTGGAGGAGGCAATAGGCTGCTTTCAGTTTGTCTGAAACTCAGAAGATTCCCCAGACCCATCAACCAAATGTCTCGAGGAGCCGCAGCGTTCCTCTTGCCCTTTCCCAGCACATGCCATGATGATGTAAGTTGATGCTGCTTTTACTTTGAGGATTCCCAAACTGATGAATCAAGGTCTCTGTTTATGACAGCAATTCAGAACACACATAAAGGGGGGCCAGTTTCTTTATCTCTTGGCATTTTTACAAAGCTATGGCAACATAAACAGAGATTCATAACAGCAGAAGAAAGATCACTGGAGCACTCTGAGGTATTTTACTAAAAAAGATTCACATAGACATGAGTCTTTGGCTCACGTGGTTATAAGCAGAAATAAACAGAAATGTCTCTTTTTAAACACTGAGACTGCCCTACTCAGAGTTAGGAATTTAAAAGCAAGGGACATCTTTCTATACTGGTCACTTAAAAGAATAGACCTAATTTTTCTTTTTTCCAGCAGTAACAGAGTAACTTCTGAAAAAGCAGCACATCCTGTCTGAAGTTTCGTACTTTGATTAATAGAAGCAGGGCACAGACACGTATGCAGACAGACACACACAAATCAGGTAATCTTCATGTTGGAATTAAAATCAAAACAGGCCCCAAAAAACCCAAACCCAACACAAACCCTTGAAAAACTCTGAAGCTTGATTGCAGCTTTTGTGAAGGTGAGCTTGAGACCGTCAAACAAGCTTGAGACCATCAAACTTTCAGGCATTTGGGTGCTCAGTTTTTACTAATGCTCTCCTCTGCTTTACTATCTAGATGCCAAACCAAAATGAGTTGTCAGCTGCAGCAGCATCTAATAAGGGACATTACTTGTCCTCAGAAGCTTCCTGTCTAAATCAATGGGGCAAGTGGCAGGAGAATGGAAGCATTACAAACTAGACCCCTCCTCTACTGGAACCTTTGAAAAAAATTATACACTGAAAAGGCTGATAATAAAAATAGTAAGGCTTTGATAAGTAAAAGCCACAAAAAACTTAGCACATGGACAGCATTTTTTCAATGGAGTCATATGCCTAGGAGACCTGGAAACCACACCATGTGGACCCCTTTGCAGTCTTAATCACCAGACCTGCATCTTCCCAGGGTACTTAGGGTTGCTGCAATCAGCCCTCCAGGTGCCCAGCCCCAGGAAGGCCCCATAACTCTCCAATTTGAACGCACAGTCTCAGATATTGTCCTCGCCGGGGTAGTGCTGTCCTAGCTGGTGGTGAAGGGAACATTTCCAGCAGCCGGCCTTAATGCTGCTCCTTGCCTGTCCACATTCAGAGGCATCTGAAAAATGAAGGATCAGGCACACAAATAGCTGCAGGCAGGTCCAGCAGGATGCTTTTCCAGCTCTGTATTGACAGCTGAGGTCTCAACACAGAGATCTGTTGGTGGGGAGCTTGTGGCATCAATTTACCCGTGACTTTCCCGTGGACTCCAAGGTGCTGGCTGGAACGATGGTGGGATGGTGCCTCGTGGTTGTGTGGCACAGTGAGAGGCAGGTGCAGGCTGGTTCTCTCTCATCTGAGGACGGTTACCTCAAAAGCTGCTTTTGAATGGACTTGCTAAGGATCGTGAGGGAAAAATGGCAGCTAAGCTGGGAATTGATGTAAGCTCCCTTGCATCCCTTCAGCACCTTAAGAGGGAGGTTTCTCCATCATGCCTTGGAGACATGAGCCCACAGAGAAGACCAGGTGATGGAAACAGACCTATCAAAAGTAAAACCAACCAATCCCAAACCTCAATAACCAATTTTCATGAGCAATTGCATCCATTATCCTAATTAAGAAGGAAAATGCCAGAATTCTGGACAGGAGTGGTTACTCACCATCTCATCTCACTGAGGCAGGTACCTCTGCGGGTGCAAAAGGAGGCTAAAGGAGCTGAAAAATGAAACTGTTTCTCTGGCAGGCTTGGAAAAAAGAGTAGAGATAAGGGATGGTTTTGGCACAGGTGTCAGAATTTAGAACGGCCTCTTGGCTGGTGATTCAGAGGTGCTGGTCCCCACTGTGGTTCTGTCTAAAGTGGTGGGTATTCAGCTTGTCAGGAAGTCAACCCTTTATTTACAAACCCACTCATCATTTAGAAGCCCAGTTATTTACAAAGCCTGTTGTTGAAAACGCCTTGCCTTGAACTCTCATAGGAAGACTCTTTATCACAGAAGTTTCAGATTGCTTATTTGCTTCAGGTTGGTTTTTCTTTTATTCTTATTTTGCACTTCACTTTACAGTACTATTGACACAGAGGAGAAAATTATGAAGGTCACATGGGCAAAAGTTAAGGAATATCAGCATTTGACTTGTCTGTGCAGTGCTTGTGTGCCTGAATATGTAGTTGCCTTAGCTTAAGGAGACAGAAATGGAAGGGAGAACAAACATGCAACAAAATAGGGCTCCATTTTACTGGACTCTTTTTGGCTGCAGCCTGCTGCTACACTTCCTAGAGGTACTCCAAGTTGCCATACTTCTGATTAGTCCTCATCCAGTACGTCCTGACATGCTCCAGGCCCTTGCTCCTTCACTGCTCCCCTTCCCCATCACAACCAGCTCTAAGGCAAATTTCCTCCCTCCATCCTTCATCCCTCATCTCACCCCAAGCCCTGCCTGCCCTCTCCTCCAGCTCCTTCTGCCCTGCCAGCAGCTGCTCCGGAGCTCAGGCTGCTGCTGTCAGCACTGTCTGGGCTTGCAGTTGGTGGGACCCTCCTCCTGGATGAGAACCCAACAATACCCATCCGCCCCAGAGCTGCAACACTGAGTTTCGTGCAGGGGAGCTCAGGTGCAGACCTCAGGGGACTCACAGGGAGCCCTGGATCTGGAATAAAAGCTAAGGAGGATTGTTTTTAGCTGTCCAGCTTTGGTGAGCGCTTGTGAGCAAGATGATTTATCTCTCTGGAGGCTTAAACTTGGCAAAATCTGGATGGAGGTTTTTCACAGGCAAGTGGCACACTCCTGACACACAAGCCAAAATCCTGCCACATTTCAAGTCATTTTTCCAAAGCCTGGGGACATGAGGAAAAGGTCACCAAGCTTCTTGAAGCATGGAAGTGGGGGGAAAGAGCATATTTTCTTCCAGCTAAGTGATCAGCAACCACTTAAAATTTCCAGACAGACAAAACATACTGCAGCAGACTCCAACCTGAGATATTTTAGCCTAACATTACAAGCAACCATAATTATGAAACACAAGGCGAGATTTTCTTGTGCCCCATTTTTATATTTTTGAAAGACTGAAAGCTGCTGTGCAGGTGTAATTGCAGCACTCTGCTTTTCTTCTCCCCCCACCTCCTTTTTTCTGAATGAAAGTGTTTTACAAATGAAAAACGAGGTTTCCTGAAATGAAGGGCTGCCTTTTATTCTGAGTTGGCTTCCATGAAATGTATTTGTGAGCCTTTCATCCTTACTTCTGAACCTGCTGTGGGGTGACAAGCAACCATACTGTCCTGGTCATCTTGGCCACGCAGAGCCCAGTGGGGCAACTGAGGAGATTCTGGGTAGCCCCACAAAAACGCTTGTCACTCCCTTTTTTGCCTGCCTCCACATTCAGAATTAAACCCCATGCACCTTTGCTTCTCCTTGGGGCCTGTGGGACACATGGGGAGGCACAGGGTGCAGGAGGGTCGCCTCCGTGTCATACCATGGGGATACAATCCCAGACAGTGCACCCTTTTGATGATATCCCGGGGAAAGACTTGGCTGCCTGGACAGCATCACCCACCCCACTTGGGCACCAAAGTGTCCTGTTTCCCCAGACTGGTGGGGAAAAGGTGTCCCTGGACTGCTAACCAGGTATGACTCTGAAGGCAGCTGGCTAACTCATTCTTTCTTACGCTTTCTGACTCTTCTCCATGACTTTCCTCCAGGTCTTTACGCTCTCTCTTTCTCTTTAATGACCTACCCTTGTGCACTAGTCCCTCTTTTCCCCTTCATTGCTGCAGTCGGGACTGGCACCGGGAAGGGTGAGAAAACAGAGTTCCATTCCCTGGAATGAGAAAGCATAAGTGTCTGCAGAAATGCAGCCTGACCAGCACAGCCCCCACGGGCAAGTGACAGCATGAGGAGGCATCAAGCATGTACTGGAGACTGTGGGCCAAGGCCACTGTGACCATACCTAGGAACAGCCGATACTCATGAGAGGAGGTTCCGACACGGGAATGGCAGCACCTCAGTGTGCTTAGAGGTTCTCAATAACACAGCGAGCACCAAAACTCTCCCTCCTGAGGAAAAAGCAATGCAACTGTATATGATAAACTGTTGCATGCAGTCCCATGCAATTTTGGGCAGGTTGTAGGAGCTGCAGGGAGGCTGAAGTGGAATCTTCCACCAGGTAGGCAGAAAGGACAGACGATGTCCTGTAAAGCCGGAGCACTTATTCCTCCTCACGCTCAGGAAGGCATCATGCTTTTTTAGAGCAGTCCTAGCTTGAGTTTTCATCCAGTGGGACAAACATAAAAGCAAAAGGATCCGTGTTTGTGTCTGTGAGCAGGGGTAGATCTACTAAGGGACGGGTCTGAGGAGACTGAGCCTTTGTTCACCCCTATCTATCTCCTGCTGGTGTTGGACTCACCACACATCCTCTTCTTTCCCAGGGTCAAAATGGCACAATTTCAAATGTCATATAACAGATTGTGTAAAACAGATTCCAGATAGAAAACCTTTCTCATACTGAAGCTAAGATTGAAATAATGTATTGGTGAGAAGTGCAAATTTTTTTTAAGAAAAGAGAAGACATTGCCGCTGCAAAATCCCCCTCAAGTCATGCCCCCCTCCAATAAATCAAATACATAAAAAAATCCCTTCCTAATAAAAGAGCAAATAAAACACATGAAGCATAAAACCCAAAAGGACCAACAAGGCCCAAAAGTCTGACATAAAGACAGCAACTGGTTTTCAGTGGAACATGGTGAACTGAGTAGATAAAAACCCAAACAAAATGCAGATATGGGAAGTGGAAAAAAAAAACAAACTGAAAAAAAGCAAGATGACGAACAGAAAGAAATAAACTAGGGGCATTACCCCAGAAAGCCCAACATTTTGTGGTGTGGCAAGTCACTTCAGGTGATGCTCCACCAGCCCAGTGTGTCTTTGTTCTCCTCCCTGTTCTCTGCAGCATGATAAAAGCACAGGAAGGATGCTCAGTGGCAAACTGGCCATCAGCCACTTTCAAAGAGGAGTCATTTAGCGAGATTCACTCATATTTGTATAAGTTGAAACGAAAAAAAAAAAAGAACAACATTGGTAAAGCAACCAGACTGATCTTGCAAATACACTTCATCTTGGACCCATCTGATGGGAAAAACACTCTGCTATAGAGAATGTGACATTATGAATACTGATAACACCTCCCAGCAAGCCTCAAACATCTATTTCTAGATGAGTGTTTACCACCATGTGGTCAGTCATGGTGACCATACCATGTACAAGTCTGATTATTACAGCCCTAGTGTTGTATTAGTTTTGCTTTTCCTAAATATAGGCATCTATGGAGGGGGGTGAGGGGTGGGGAGAGTGTGTGTGTTTGACTAGCCCCTCATTTCTGTAGCACAATGGAGCTGTCAAGCTCAGACCAAAATCTGAGAGTTGTTCAACCCGAAGTGGTCAACCTGATAAAAAGGCTCCCCAGAAAGGCGGAACCCTTTTTGTCAGTGAGTGTTTATCACTCTCTATCATTGGTAAAAGCTAGCTAGTCAGACTTAAGGTCATAAGAAATAGAGGAAACCCACAGTAATTCTTCAGTTATTTAAGTGACATGCCCCTCCCCAAAAGGCTGAGAAAGCTTTTGCAGACTGGGTAGTTTTTCATTCATGAGAACTGGGTTGTTTTTTTTTATTTGTTTGTTTGCTTGTTTTTGGGGGCTTTTTTTTTTTCTTTCTTTTAAACCCGCCTTGCAGATAAAACTTGACACAATTCACCGCAGGCAGGAAACCTTGGAGGGTGCGGTCTGCTGGGTAGAGCAGAGGCCCAGGGCTTTGAATATCTCACTTCCAACCCTGCCACAGGCACTGACTCACTGGCTGCTGGGGGTGAGCCAGCTCCTTGCTCTGCATCCCCTGGGGACATAGTGGCATACCTGATGGGGCAACTCTGCCACTGAAGTTAGGCCAGGCATATGATTTTGGGACTGTCAAAGCTGATGGGCGGTGTCTGTTGGTTTTCACAAGTTCTGGTGCTCGTCCCTTCAACATGCATTAGGAATTGGAGATCAAAGGCTCAGAGTGCTACTAGAAGCTATGTTCGATTTGTAAATTGAGCTTCCAGTATGCTCATGGATTGCATGTGAGGGTGGCAGTTGAGAGAGAGCAGTGCTGCCCTCACTGTAACACGAAGCATGGCTTGCCACGTATAAGCCAACCAGATGTACCATGACTTTGCTCAAGAAAGACTTTCAGGTTCATGTCTCTGCTCTCGCACCAATGCATGTGATCATTAGGGAGGAACCAAGGCTGATCTCATGTCAGGAGGGGAGCCTTGGGCACTTTGTCCCACCTCAAGCAGGGTTCCTCTTGGCCCTTCCAGCTCTAGACCACGTTTCTTGCCCCTACCCTCTTCCTTGTTCCCGCTCTTGTGTTTCATAACCATCTGCTCAGTGATCTGATGCAACTGATGATGAATTCAAGGCAAAGGTGGAAGGCTGGGCCAAGGTGGTGATGCAGCACTCACACTACTCAGAGCCATGAGCTGAAGTGTTGTTTCCAGCTTTGCAATGCCTCAATCCTGCAGCAGAATCCATTCTGAACACCCTAAGAAAAGCACCTTAGCGAGGTGTCTCAAAAGCACATAAGCTGCACAAAGAGGCACGTACACGAGTTGTCAGGAGAAGTCAGAAGCTCGTCTTTAAACAGTCCTTAGCCACAACACTTCATCAGTCTTCAAAACTGAAATGTCAATCTTTACCTGTCCTCGGTTCTCACTTCGGGCAATGAAACACCACTCTGCTCCTTTATTTTGACCAAAGAAATCTTGAGTTCATAGACTCAATCATAAAATCATAGAATGGTTTGGGATGGAAAGGACCTTAAAGATCATAGAGTTCCAACCCCCATGCCATGAGCAGGGACACTTTCCACTAGACCAAGTTGGTCAAAGCCCCATCCAACCTGGTCTTGAACACTTCCAGGAATGAAACATCTAAAACCTCTCAGGGCAACCTGTTCCAGTGTCTCACCAGCCTCACAGTAAAGAATTTCTTCTCAATATCTCATCTAAATCTACCTTCTTTTAGTTTAAAGCCATTTCCCCTTGTCCTGTCAATACATGCCCTTGGTAAAAAGTCCCTCTCCAGCTCTCTTGCAGGCCCCCTTTAGGTACTGGAAAGTGCTATAGGATCTCCCTGGAGTCTTTTCTTCTCCAGGCTGAACAACCCCACCTCTCTCAGCCTGTCTTCAAAGGAGAGGTGCTCTCAGAGGAGCCCTCTGAGAATCTTTGTGGCCCTCCTCTGAATTTGCTCCAACAGGTCCATCTCTTTCTTATGTTGCAGACCCCAGAGCTGGACACAGTACTCTAGGTGGGGTCACACGAGAGCAAAGCAGAGGGGTACAATCACACCCCTTGACCTGCTGACCACGCTGCTTTAGATGCAGCTCAAGACGCATTTGGCTTTCTGGACTGCAAGTGCACATTGCTGGAGCTTCTTGGCCACCAACTCCTTCGTGCACAGCTTAAACCATGGGAATCAGGACTCCCTACCCTAGCACAACCTACAGCAGAGAAGCTATGACATGGCTGCAAAAGGCAAGAGAGGACACAAAACTAGAGGCCTTCTTCCTGCATGTGTACTCTACCCAGAACTTTGTCTTGAAGACCCACACTGTGGCATCTACGTGGAGACCCTGGCTTGTAGCAGGGCACCAGAGTTGCTCAGCTCTAGGGCTGCAGTTACGTTTCAGGTGGGAGCCTGTAGCTCGTCACCGGCACTCTACTATGGCAGCATCAGGCAGGCACAGGCCCGCCTTCCCCTGCCAACACTACAGGAACCAGACACGTGCCCACCACGTTGAGGAACTGCAGGCACAGGCAAGGAGACACCATGTGGCACAGCTGCACTTCAACTGCTGCTTTTTGCCTACATCCCATCTTGAACGTAAATATCTGCTTGAGAAGCTGGGTGTATAAAATCATGGGATTCGTACTGGAAAAGTAAATACAGAGGTTCTGATGTGATATGAAATGGGTCCCCAATTACATTCAGGAGGCTGGACCAAAGTATGGATTAACACAATTCATATGGGTCCATGTAAGGAGTACTCTCAGGAGGAGAAAACCCCATACACAGAGAACATATTGTGCTGGCACACAGAGTTCCAAGGAAGCAGAGCTTATCAAGGTTTATAAAGTGATTCAATGTTCACATGTAAGGGACCATAAGAAAAACTGTATATTTTGCTCATGAGCTAATCCATGAACCACCTGGGTTCGTAAAGCTGTCACTGACTACATGAGCTAAAAATCAGTTTTCCCATTTGACTCAACACTTAAATAATAGTCCAAAAAGGTCAACCTGGGCAATGCTGAAGCACAAGGGTAAGACGTGCCTGCAAGAGATGTCTTCCTCAGAGATGGTACCAGAACTAGGCCAGTTGGGCTGCTGATTTTAGAAATTTCAAGAAGTAGAATAGATTTTTATCCTTGTGAGACAGAAAATTTTGCTGGGGTTTGTTTTATTCAGCTTCGTAGCATCTTTAATTATTACAAAGAATCATCTCACCTTCTGCACCAAGGTATCACCTTCTGCTCCCCAGCATGGGTGGATGGAGATGTCTGAGGAGACAGTGATGGAGATTCCCTTTCCTGCACATGCTGTACTAAAGAGAGTTACAACAGGTGTCTACCAACATTTTTTACCCAAATGGTTCGGAGCTCTCTAGTCTCTCTTCGTTTATTTTCAAACCTATGTCTACCCATATTTATGTCAGGTTCTAAAAATAAGCAGCACTGTTAAGATTTTGAATTTTAATTATCTACTGAATATCTAAAAAGATAAGCTGGAACGGGAAGCCCCTCTGTGAGCAGAAGTACAATCTAGTTAAATGAGTGAAATTTATCAGAAAAAATGAGTAATGAGCAGTGAGAAAGACTGTCTCATTTTGCTAATTTTACTTTATAAATTATCTGATTTGACATTCTGCGCTAAAAAATCTGCTTATGAACCAAGAAAAGCGAGGCATGTGCTCCACTTGGTTGAAGCAGAATCTGTGGCCACAAAAATTTTGCTGCATTAGTACTGCGGCATAAAACCCCCTGCCAACAAAAGGAAGACTCTTGTGGTTGTTTCTGTATCACCATATATTTAGAAATAACTGGGTACACAGGGCTTCAGGTTTAGTCTACACTGAGCTTCTTGGTTATTTACAGTCACACCAGAACTGCAGTAATTTCACCACACAGGTGTCATCAAGGTCCAAATGCATAAAGCAAAATTCTCCTTTTCTCTACCTGCAGCCCCAAGTCCATTTCAGGAATGAAGGAAAAGATAATTCTGAATCCTTACTTTGTATTTAATGCATTTTTCTTGAGCTTTATTGAGACTATCAACCCATTTTATTTGCGTGCTTTTGCTTGGGACTGGCAACAAACTTTTAATAGTAAAGTTATTTCAGAAGAAAGAGGCAAAAGGGTGCCAGAATAGGCTTATAAAACTAAGCATGTGTTAATAGCATCTGTTACAAATAAGGCTGGATTCAACTTTCCATTGTCTTACTCCTTTTCCCTCAAGTTGTTTAAACGTACCAATTCAAAAGGAATTTGGCTGAAAACTTTCTTTCCTTGGTCTTGGTCTCAAGGAGAGCTGCTTGCAGGAGCTGTACAAAACCTATTACAAACTTTTAAATAGTGAGGGTATGAGAGAAAAGGAACACAGATGTCTTGGATGTTCAGACTAGAAGTAATTAGGTGCAATACAGAAGCCCTTCCAGTCCTGCCATTTGATCCCCCCAAATTCCCGCAGCAGATCTGTTGGTGCTACTACCCTAAAAGCAGCATTTCCTTTGCCGTTTGGTGTAGCGATAAATGTTGCAAACTCTGTTATTTAAGTTACTTGTCAAGACACATTATTTTGAAAGACTTCAAGGTTGCACTGATGACTCTCCGAAGGAAAGCCCCCTTAGGTTGTCCAGTAATACTGAAAGGAGTATGTAATTTATATGATAAACACCTTGTTCTGAAATAAATAAACCATTTTGGACATGCTCTCTTAATACCTCCATTAAACACAAGCTTTTAGAGCTCTGTAGCTCAAACAGCACAAGAGAAATGGAGCTGTACTACCCAAACCTCCTTTTTAACCCTTGGCAGCATTATATAAAAACAGAACTTTAAAAAGGTGAACACAGAAATGGCTGTCATGTTCCCTTATGAAACTGTGTTCCCTGTTACTCCCAGTTTTCCCTTTCATTACATGCCAAAAAAACTCTAGTAAGTGATGCAAAGTCAGAAAACAGGCTGTCAACCACATGAAGCCAAAATACTCTTAACACGTAACACAGCTTGTGCAAAATTAATTTTGCCTATAATTAGCAGTTATGTTTATACTGTGTAAAACATGTAAAACCCCTCATTGCTAGTGAGTCCAGACACCTGCGTGGACACAAAGATCAGTATTAGCATCCATTGGTACAATCAATATCGTACTATTCAATATCCTCAGGAAAAACCATAGTGTTTCAAGAGCATTTTAGCTGGATGTCCAACAGTGTTGGCTGGTACTGACTTAAATACGATCTGACAGCAGGTTTGAAAGTATAAATCCCCTGTATCACTGTCTCTGAAGATTGTGTGTAACCATGGCAAAAGATTCTTGATGTTTCCTTCTTCACAAGGCCAAAGTTGTATCTAGGAAACTGCTAGATTCTATCTCCTCTTGGATTAGAAACAGAAAATGTCTTATCAGCGCATTCAATGTTAAGGAGGAGTTGAATTTCGGTATATTCGATTTTAAAAAGGAGTTGAATGTGGAATAATTTTTATGATACATTTCCTAGGGCTTTGCAAAGCTGCGTGAGGCTTTTGCAAGTAAGAGACATTCTGCATGTCTTTTAGTAGGCTCAGCAGTCAAAGAGCTCCATGGAATTCTTCTGTAGTTATTTTTTTAAACATTATTTGCCATGACACCTTCCTTTATATCAACAATCAATTCTCATTCTTGGTTTCTTTGTTTTTTCTGAACATATATAAGAATACTTAAACTAAAATAGAATCAGAATAAGCTATAATTACGTTTACCTTCTTTTTCTAGCTTCATGCTCTGTGCAGTATTACAGCTAGTTTTTAGGAGCCTATTCTATCTGCATCTTACTGCTTACCAAGAGAGCGGGGAAACATGCCATTACTTCAGAAGTGTTTCCTTAGTTCTGGATGGCAAAAATCTGTCTGGGTAGAAAACAAAAAAAGTAAATCTCACCTTCACCATAAAATAGTCTCCTCAGGGAGATGCAATAGCTTTGGCAAATGTTGAGAGACTGCACGTATGGCACCAGTGACATATTACTGTGCAGCCAAAAGTGCCCCTGCAAAGCAAAACTCTGCAGCATGGATTTCTTATTTCCCTCTCTGTTGCCATATGGTGAAACTAAACTGGTCAGAGACCTGGTTCTTTTCATGCAACTAGAGGAAGATGCAAGGGGATTAGCACACAGAATACAACTTGCTCGATTCTCAAGTCATCTCATGTCTGTTCTTATCCTTGAAATTCAGCACAGGCATGAAATGTAGCAGGACTATGGTTCTTTTTATATTATTAAACTAAGTGGCTTTTAAAAAGCTGTAAGAAGCTGTTTAACTTTGACAGTGACACACTGGGCATATTTAATACACATTTTCTAAAGAATATCAATTGAAAAAACATCTTGTGAGTGAGAAGGAGCAGGATTTCTTCACGCTTCATTGTTTCATGCTACTTACTTGACATATTTCATTAACACACAGATAAGTAATGATTTTTCCCATTTTTTCCCATCACTTTCCTGGGGGATTTAAATATTTTTTTCAGTGTTGTTCCCCAATTACATTGATGCAGCATTTGTTTTTTATTTCCTCTTTGCCTTCCTCTTGATCTACTCATGACTATTCAAAATAAATGTCAAAATACAGTAATAGGAGAATGCCTCAACATCTCCAGTGGCTGAATATCTGAAGACAGCATATTCTCATTGAGTTTTCCTGTAAGTTTTTACCTGCTTTTAGTAAGATATGTTTCACAGCCTTACTACTTCCTTAATGCTTCTCATATAAGAGAAATAAAGCTCTCCAGGTTTCTATTTCAACAACAATAATTTTTCCAATTTGTATTGATTTTAGATTTTTCTAGAGGTTTAAAGGTCATGTAATAATTAATTTTCTCTCATACCATTTTCAGCTTTTACCTTGCTTTAAATGTCATAGCCTTTCACTTCTGCCCCTTGATTTCCTCGCTGCCTCTCTTCCCTACAAGCTGTAACAGACTGTGTATTTTCATGTGGTCTCCCCATCTTTTTCCACTTTCAGTAACATTTTTTAAACCTAATTGTACCTTTCAACAGGCTTTTTTTTTTTTTTTTTTTTTTTTCCAAACCCTCATTGACCACTTCTTGATTTTTGTAATCTTCTTTTCAGAGGAACTGCAGCCTGCTGGTTACGAAGTTTCAGCAGTCCCAACTCTCCTTCCACGCAAAGGGATTCCATGCTGCAGCATGATGCTCACTGACTTCCTTAATCCACCAAGTGAATTTATTGAAACATGGTGCTCTGACTTGACTGTGAATATTTATTTCGTATCAGGTGAAATTCAAGGAATATTTTGATCACTTACACATTATTCTTGTTTGCTGTCAATGTTCTGAAGCATAAGTCACTTTAGAGAGGCAATGGAACAAAAGTTTGACTTCAGGTTTTAAAGACAAGAACAAGCTGTTGTCATAAAAGATGAGTAAGAGAATGATATTACAATAAAGAGATGCCTGAATATATGTTAGTTCAGTACAAATGACAGAATATGTTTTCAATACTTAGAACATGTCTAATTAGAAATTGTAGACTGGCAAAATTCAAAGACATCACGTGTCCCGGAAAGTGAGGAATTCAAGAAGAGCTTATGACTGTATTTCTTAATATTTTATTATTCTGAAGTGAAATCTTTTACAGAATGAGCTAACTCGATGACTATTTCAGTTAATACCACCAACTGTGACTTCAACCAGCTTAGAATGGACAACATTTAACAAAACAACATTGCTCCAGGTGTTAAATAATAATGACATATATTGAAGCTTCAAACTCCCATTCAATATGCTCTTACACAGTTTTTTTAATGAGTAACTACATGTACATCAAACTTTCTCCAATATCTCTTATTATTTCTCCAATATTTCATATTACAGGAACTGTACGCTGTATTTCTAAAGCATGTAATTGAAGTGGCAAAAATTGAACTGGCAAAAGAAAACAACTGGCATTAAAAAAAAATTGTTTGAAAACTATGCACTGTTTCTGAAACATCTTATTCAAAACAACTGTAAATACTGAAAGAATATATTATTTCTGCATTATTTACTTCCAAGCCATGATTTCAGTTATAAAATTAAACCCACTTGTTATCCCCCAAAACAAAGACAAAAAATTCTTTTCTCCTGAATCCCTATTTTCCTCCATACAAATTTGATAACTGGTGGTAAAAGAAGAGGAATGACTAATAGGAGGAAGACAGTGGTAGTAAGCCTGTAAGAACAAGAAAAAACAAGACAAGTAAGAAGGAAGAAGCAAAACAAATGACATCTTGTGATCTTCCTTACTATGTGAACGACTATTAACTATTCTACTCCTTAATACCAAAGAATATTTTATTTGAACATTTTTTCTACTAATCTTAGAGACTCGCAGTGCTTTTCTGTTAATTGCCAACGAAAGTAGAGCTTACTTCAAATGTGAAGTAAACGTTATCATCAATATTCCAACAGAAGGGAGAAACATGAGAGGCAGTGACATGTTTAACGAGAAAAGAAACAAGAAAATAAAAGCCCCCCCCAAGAAATCAGACTTATAAACACTAAAACCATAGGTGCTAACAGAAAAAAAAAAAAAAAGTGAACCCTTTTAAATGCAAAAGAAGCAGTGTACTTAATATGGTATCTGTACAGTTATTAGTCAGCTCTACGGGGCAACGCTTATTACAAACTTCTCAACACTTTATAGAAGTTGGGCATTCCAGTCACTTCAGTATCACTCTACATCTAGAAATGAACAGATTGATACACTGAACAACACGAGTAATACTCAAATTTAAGGTGGCATTTGCTAAAAATACACTTCAAGGTATTTTTAACAAATGAAACTAAGACTGCAGAACACCAGTGAATATTTCTTCATGAACAAATACATGTAAACAAAACCGACTGAATTCCCTCCACAGAATTAAATACACTAGACAGAAAACCATTTAATTGAAGTACAAATGAACAAAAGCCTCTCTCAGCAGGACACCCCATACCATTACTGAAAGAGTTGTATCTCAATTGTTTTTTTCAGTGAAACTGGTTTTGTTTTCTTTGGAGTCTTCAAAGGAATTGAAGTAGTGCAGAAAAAAATGAGTGATGTTTAAGCACATTTGTCTGCACTGTGCTGTTGTCTATGTTTTCATCATGGCGGATGATGATGCTTGAAAACACGTCAGCTGCAAGTGCATGCTGCTTTTGAACTTGTTTAGTAACTCTTCTAGTAATCTATAAAAGGAAAATAATTACAGCTTTAGGAGATTCTGTAAAGAGAACAATTAGCAAAAGTTTTGGCTATTCTCTCTCTGATTTCAAGTACACTGTCTGCTTAAATAAAAGACCTAAAATTGGATCTGTTAAGATATCTGAAGAGTATAGTTATTTAGAAGTATACCAAGCGTGTCAGGGTCATCTTTGGCCAGAGGAGGACTTAGACAGAGATATTTTATCAAGATGATAAAATTGCCATTTATATGGCTTTCCTTCCAGATAAAGATCATCATCTTCAGAGAAACATATTTGTAAAACACGTTGGCAAAAGGCCTAGTAGAGAGTGTCAGAAGATGCTTTTTAGAGGAAAATACAGAAACTGCCAGGTTATGTACCATCCAATGTCCCTTATCAAGGCTATGGCTTTTCTTGTGTAGCTGAATTGTGAATTTCAGTTCTAAACCTTCTTTAGAAGGTATATCGTAGATTTCTCTCAAGAATCATGGCTGAAAGATCATAGAGAGTAGAATGGATGTTCTAGGAGAAACATTAATTCACCGGCAACCATGTGTTTTTGTCCCTTACTGATAAACCATGTACAAGTTTATTTTGGAGCATAACAACAGTTCATTTACATCTACAGAGCTGTCAAGAAAGTAGTTGGTGCAGTAGATAATATTATTATAATCCACAAACTAGAAGTTTAGGAGCAATGGTATTGTTGGGCCTGTTGTAGAAAATATTTACTGTAACACTGGAGATGCATTAAGATGTTTTACAGTCCTGGCTGTGTGTTTTATTTTCTCCACATTCTAGGGAATAATGTGATCTCTGAACTTTCTGCCCTATTACAAAAACAAGCTATAAAGGGCAAACATGTATCACCTGAACTTTTTGGCAAGCTGTGATTATTGAACAGCCAGTAACAGAAAAAAATTACACTGTGTGTTAAAAAAGCCCAAACTAGCCCAGGAACAACAATTTAAACCAAAAAATCAGTATCTCCTTCCTCAGCAGGTCCTCTGGAATACGTGGATAATGTCCACTTTCATAATTTAGCATCACAATAATGACTGTGAGGGAACAGACATAAACAGCTCTCAATCAGTGCATAAATGTGTTATTTTACACAAATACATGTAGATTACAATGAGCTGCCCAGAACAATGACAATTGTCATGTAATGACCTGGGAAACAGAGCAAGTTTTGCACTGTCTAGGGCTCAGAACTCTGAGGCAGATGTAAAAATGATGTAGTTCTTGATTCTCATTTGCTTCACGAAGCTCAGATGCTTGTGACTGAGTGAAAAAAAATTCTACAGGTGTTTTGGAAAGTCTGAGTTGAAACAACTCTCCTTACTCAAAACTGATTTCCAACTTGAACAAAGCACAAGAGCTAAGTAAGACAGAGATATATCCTGAGACTCGTTGTGGCTAGCAAAGAGTAGGTTTGAATAAACAGAGGACATCTGGAAGAAGGCACAGCCCACAGACCATGGGGTGCACAAACCATCTCTTTATAGGTCTGCAAAATATTCTAAATTCTGACTGTTAAGTGCAAATTGATTTGATGTAGGAAGATACAACAAAACCAAGCTCAAATTCAAACCATCTATACTTATAATACTCATTACAAATACGTCCTAGTTTTACCATACTCTTTATTAAGCTATGCTTGTAAAACAGACTACCAAATACTAGGTTGGATGCAGCAAAGCAGTTTGGTGATAATAATCAGAGGTGATTACAGTGGAGAAGGAAGAACCCAAAACTCCTCCTCCTGATGTTAAGAAAGAACCACAGACCCTTATTTGTTTTTAAAATGAAACAGGCCAGTTTTGAGAGTTCCCCATGTATTAGCTGGCAAAGGACTGGACTTTGTTCTTGGCCATTTTTTTTTTATGGCTGCTAAATTCAGTAAGACAGTACAATGGGCCTTACAGAAACTATAAGGTTAACAAGAAACGTTAAAAGAGATTGAAATTAGAAGATAAATACAGAGCTACGCTGAACTGATAAGACTAGGATGGGCAAGCAGGATATGCCACAAAGCCATTGGCTCTTCTATGTAATTTAATAGGCCATAAACAAGGACTTAGCCTATTCTTAACTCTGACCAAAGAGGCTTCTGCTCTGTAATTCGGAAGGGTCAAATACAGTAAAAGTTAACCCTCTTATACCAAAGTTCTCTTATAAGAGTAAAAAGCAATGGCTCCAGAGACCAAAAAGAAGGTGTGATTGTACTCACTTTCTGTCAGTCCCACTTGAAAGCTGAGGCAAGGCTTCCAGAGCTTGCTTAAAGCTTGATCTGCGAGGAAAACAAAAATACTCAGATTCCACTGATACAAGTCTCAGCATTCACCATTTCTCTCTATAAATCCTATGGAGAGATGCTGTATTTCATCTATTCTTTTTTTTTTTTCCAATAAATTGACAAAATATTTACCTAAGACCTGATATTCACGTGCAAATTGAACATAAAGTAGTATGCATTCAAGTAGATCTCTTCAAATTCCTAATGTGATGTACACCATACATCAACAGGAAGTGTTAAATCAGTAGCTGGTTTAAGACTGTGCTTCACATCCTGGACTCTTAAAGAATTAACAGATAGTTGCCAGCCTGCCTTCTGCCTCAAACTAAGGGGCCGCTGGTGCATGAAGAACAGATAAAACATTGATTTTGGCTTTCTGTGCTCAGTAGAGAGGTCATGGCATTCTCCCTTATACAAGGGTGCCCCCAAAGAGAATTACAGTAGGTTTGCATTGAGGTAATGTAGATTATGGAATAATTTAGGTTGGAAGTGACATCTGAAGACCTTCAGGTCCAACTCTGCTCTTGAAGTAGGGCCAATTTCAAGGTTAGAGTAGGTTTCTGTGGGGAATTTTCCAGTCAAGTTTTGAGTAACTCCAAAGATGGAGTTCCCACCCCGCTCTGGGAAACAGGTGTGGAACAGAAGGGCAGGGAATGATTCAGGACCTTCACAGAGGTACAGTCTTGTCAGCAAAGATTCGTATGGTGACTTGTGGCAACTACTACTAGTGACAAGTCCAGGAACATAAAGGTCCAGCTTTCATGACTCACTGTACTTTGCCCCATGATGATTAGAGACAACATCATTTCCATTTTATCCAATCTGAGCCAGTGCCAAGTAGTTTTCTTCTAGAGGCCTTCCTCACTACCAGACACTCAGGATAGGGAAGTATTTTGAAATGGAATGCAGTGACACCGTAGGACATTATCTGTGACACTGTGAAGGCACATTAGGCCCTTGAGCCCTGCAATGTCTCCTAAAAACTGTTGAATAGGTAAGATGACTAAATTTCCATCTGCAGGGACATATAATGCTAATCCTAAAAGAAGTGTAGGTAAATAATGAATGAAACTGTCCGTATCCAACCCCTAGAATAACCACCTAGAAATTTCAATCAATCAAAACTGCTGACAGCTATCATAGCCTGTTTTTACATGCCCTGACTGCATCAGTCACTGATGCTGCTCATGGTTTTCCTCCTCCCTTTATATTAACGCATGTGTCCAACACTATTCTCTTTGGTCTTGCACCTCAATGAGATATGATAAATTGGTTGAAAGCCTTTTGAAGGCTTTGATTCTAAGAGGCAGTGTGAAGTTGAATTTCCTTTCACTGATTAGGTGTGTGGAGAAGGAGTAGGGTACTATATAAGCCCATGGAGAGCCCTAATTCTCCATATCCCTATAAGGGGACCCTACCAGTGTCTGGTTCTGTAACCTCTCTGATGTATCTAGAAGGTTATTTGCTGTATGGTTTATGAGATTGCTGTGAAAAAATGGACAAAACTCAGTGACATTTGCTTCTGTCTTGCTTTAGCATAATTATCCTCAGCAGCTGTACTGCTGTTAAGAAGTTTTACTTTTTCTTTTTTGAGTGGCAAATGCTGTCTAAAAATTCAAGTAAAGAACAACAAAAATCTAATATTTCCTTTGAACTGATAAAATCTTGCTAGTCATCTGTTTTTCATACATTTACCTAGATCACATATTCTATTTGAAGCAAAATTCTTAATTTACATTACGTGTTTTTGCATGTTTACCAAGGATTCAATTATGCTGAAAAACAAGACATCACAGCACATCTTACTTGCTTTCAGGTGTTAGGTATATGGCCACGGTATCTCTCAATGCACAGATTTCAAGTTTGGCCTAAAGACAGAAATACAAATATTGAAATGATGACACAATGTCCTTTCACCAAGTGTATACCAGTATCCCACCTTTTTGAGAGGCAAGTACTATTGCACGCTGGAGTGGCAAGCAGCCTTAGCTTTTAATAGTTTATTTCCTGTATTTTTCGTTGCCATGCTGCTATGTCAGGAGACTGCTAAAGGAACAATGTCACGCTTTTGATACAAGTCAAACTGTTTGCACAGTCACTACGGAGCAGTCTAAAAACACTGGTTTGTCTCCCAGTAACAGTAATAAATCTTCAGTTCTGTTCTATCTTTTCTGTACTGTGACAGAAAGATAGAAGGATGCAACTTGAATTTTTTTTTTTTTGGTGGTAATTGAATCTAGTGAGCTTAACTTCTCACAGCACTGCTTGGCCAGGGAGGAAGGAAACACAAAAGTACAAAAACCTGTCAATACACATTTTATTCTTGGTTCTTCTGGTGAACTTATTTTTTTTCATCATATGAGGAAGTAGAATGATTGTACTCTGTTTCTCCTCTATCACCTGGTGGGCACAAAAGCTTGAGGATTTTACCCCTGCACTGTTACTGTGTCTAGGTATTGACTTTCACATAGGCAAACTACAGTGGAGAACAAACTCCAATATTAAACACATTTCATAGATCATCCTTTAGTCTTTGAAAAGCAATCATTATCATCACAACTTTCAAATGAAATAGAAACATTCTGCAAATGACCATTTAGCAATTTCATTAAAAATATAAAGAGACCTTCACCAAAATTCACATTCTGATTCTTGTTCATCATAAAGTTTAATCTAGTTAGACATTAGAATGACTGATATACACTTAGACGCAACTAATATGACATTAGTCTGCCAAAACAAAACCTTCCCAAATGCAACACAGACATCTAATTCCAGTTCTAATGAAAGGCTTTGGCTTTTAGGTATTTCCCTCATCTCTTCCCTAAGTAGGAAGCCAGCTAAGATTTATGCTTTTTTAGAGCCAGAACAAAATACAACATAAGCACCCACCAATTTTGTACTCATAAGAAGTGCTTTTCTCACCACAGAATATTTCACCTCTTTTTGCACAATGCTCCAAGCTCAAGATTTTTGGGCTTTCTGAAGTCCTACACATAAGATTCTGGAGTCTTTTCTCCATTTTAGGAGACAGCAGTACCACAGGGAAGTGCCACATTCTCAAGTACCACAGCCTAAGTAAACCTGCTGGAAGGGTGAACCCTGCAAAACTGTTGGTCATGGGATGTGGGAATACAGAGTGAGACTTGAATAAGTATGTTTTCGTCATCCTGATGAGGCTCAGCTCACTCTCACACTGTTGCTGCGTGTCAAATAGGATTTTCTACATTTAGAGGAACAGAAAATGACTAAGAGTGTCAAATTTACAGTAAGGAGAGAAAATCCTTTCAATTATGGGTTTAGGCAGCAAGTCCATACAGTGGGTTGTTTAGTCAAACAAAAAGGATATATGGGTATCTTCGTTGCTATTCACTGATTTGGTTTTAAACAGGGAGTCAGTCAATCTTATTAGGATGTGATCTTACTACATTAATTCTCTGTCCAATGCCATTACTACCAGCAATTGGAAAATAAGGCTTGCAACTGGATAATTATTTTCCCGTCATAATGCAAGAATGTTGCCATGTGCAATGAAAACAGGGAGTTTGCTCTTCTTCTGTTACAGCCATAGCAATCACTGACTTAAAGAGACTTTTTAAAAAGAGATTTTTTTCTTAGGGTCCTTTAAAACTTATCCAACAGGAAGTACATCTACCAATCCAGCTGTAAATGAAGAAAGCAGTGTAAGAGAATCTGCTCTACCCGTGCTACTACTAATGTAGAAATAGTGTAACAGAAAAGTGACTAGTTCTGCAAAGACTCACAAGATCCTGCTACATATTTCCAAGACTTTTAAACCTCAAAGTATCACAAAATTATTTTTAATTTTAAAGTAATTTTTTTTATCTCAGGCCAAAGACAGTATTTAATAACACTTCAAACAGATACCATTATGATGCTTTTTATCTCATAGGATACAGGTAAGCCTTTTGTGCTGTCTTACACAAAGACAACACTGAAATATAATCAAATCCAAGAACCAGTATCCCAAAGGGTATTTATCCATAAATCTAAAACAGGTTGCATACTAATGCTTTTTATTTCCTTGTTTTCACTGCTAAAATAAATCAATCAAATACACAGATTACACCTCTGTCTGTTATTCTCAGTTTTCCAGATTCAGATGTTTGACAGTACAAAGTATTCAGGTACCTGTAAAGCTCCATTTTTGCTGAAGGATGAAACACACTGCATCAGTCGACTCAGTTCTTCAGAGACTGCTTCTACAACCCTTGACATTACTCGAGGAACTAAGTCTTTGGAAATGGTAAACACCTAATTTTTAAGAAAGAAGAATTGTGAGCACAATTGCTACATTAACAGAAATATTTTCTATAGTAACATTTCAATAATAAACATTAAACACTTTGATTGAAAGTACCCCTTCACTTTTATCAATGGACAAAAAAAATTCAAAAGCAACTAGAATATGAAGGATGTTGCCTGGTGCTTGCCCTGCACTTTGACTAATCCCCTCTGTTAATAGCAAAGTTAGCTCTGTGATATGTGCTAACAACAACCTCCTTGCAATGCCAAAAAGCAGCTAGACTTCAAAATATGTGCTTTTGGCTGATGGATGCAGGTAGTCAGGGTGGTTGTACATAGACTGCTGTCTTGTAAATAGCACCCTTAATTCAGGGCTGTGTGACTGGCTGACACAATTACACATTCAGCCACTTTTTCCCACATATTTTGCTCTTTCTTCTAGACTCCATTATTTTTGACAACTCTCAAGTGTCTTCATGCTCTGTGGAAGACAAAAGCATTTGAAAGGCTTTGAGAGTATGACCAGTGTCAATGGATTTTCATTTAGATTCTGCCACTGCCACCATTTATTGTATCCGTGGCAAAAATATTATACCTTACTGCTTTTCCCATGGATCAAGATCATCTTTTTAACTGCTTATTTGTACAACTTTTTAAAGTGGTACTTGGACCCTTCATTTGAGGTTCAGAGTAGCAACTGCAACACAGAAGTACATATTAAATCTATGCATGATGGAAAGCATGAAGAAACCATTCTTGCTTTAAGGGAGCTTTAAGGAAGCGAGAAATTGTTGGTGAATGAAAAAAAAAGGTATGATTTTTTTGAACAGAACTGGGGAAAATGCAGGCCAAGAGGCTGGAATATAGGAGGAAGTGAGATTATAGGTTAGACACACCAAACTTGTGTCAAAAGTAAAAGGTGATGATAAAGCTGCACTAAAATTTCACAGGAGAGGAGATGACCCAAGGAGTTGAGTGCATAAAGGAAAATGAACTGCACGAAGTTTTGAAACACTTTCCTGATTTTTGCTTTAAAATGGTCTAAAGAATTAAGTAGTCAAATGATTTTTTTACTAGAATATCTTTGCTTTACGTAAAGTTTAGGTCTCATGTCTGATGACGAAATGTAATTGACAGAAGATACTAATACAGATGTGTAAAAATAAATTGGGGGGGGAAGAACGCAAGATTCCTATGCAGTTTTCAGGGATTAAATAATGTAACAGGGGTCCCATAAGGCTGTCTGTTCCAAAAAGCAGGTCTGTACCATAGGCCAAGTACAAAGACCAAATATATGTCACCTATCAGCTGTTACCAGTGCTAATTTCAACACACAGGCTGTTTTCCCTTTTTGGATCAAAACACTTACATAAGTAACATACTTAGCTGTACAGTAAGAAAAAAACCAACCAGTAACGATCTGGAAGGGTGTCATCTTATTCAGCACCAAAGATTGCTGAACAATTCAACACAAACCTACCAGGAATGTGCCTAAAGATCTTCTACTGAGAAGAGAATATTTGTGCCTGTAACGAGCACTCCTGAAGTTACTTTACAGAATCCAGGAAAAATAATTCTCAGCAAGGGTGAATCATCACAAATTTGCAATGAGGCGCCCTTATTTTGATTTCAGCTACATTTAAATTCAAAAGTAGAGAAACTATTTTCTTTCCACTTCAATTCATGCACACTGTTTATCTGATGGTTAATTTTTGCTGTTTCAAACTACAGAAACTTGTAGCCTTGCTAACTAAATGAAAACCTGACCCAGCTTACAGATTTTCACCAGTGGAAATGGGAGTTTCATCTTGACACGTGTTTTCGTATTTCTGTAATATTTCACATTTAGAAATTTATGAAGTAATTCTATTTGGGCCAGAATCAGTGTCAGTATCAATGAAGAGAGCAAGGCAGTGCACCTTTCCGCTGCAGCATTTTATCAAGTACGCATGTTTACAAGATTAGCTCAATAAATCACTAATGTCTTTGAATATTTTAAAACAAAACTTCTAATTTTCATTTTAATTAATTTCCACTACGTTGAAAAAACAACACCAGAAATGATTATCATGTTGGGATACGTTTTTGGTGTTGCTTATTCCTTCATTTGGAAGCATTTTTACAATCAGAGATACTCCTGTGAAAGTGCTTCTGCTATATTTTAACACTGGAATTGTATCAATAATATTGCAAATCATATTTGAAGTTCCTGAAAATATTTTAATTTATTTGAATCCTTGTAATTTAAGAAGAAATAAAATAACCAAAAGCATCAAGTGAATGTCATCAGATTTGAATCACACAGAAAAGGTAGAGCAGCTGTACCTTTTAAAAGGCAATAGTCATATTACTCCCAATGCTTTTACCAGGAGCAACAGTAATCTGGTAACACTCTTGATAATTAGAAGGAAGGAGTATGTAAAACACAGGCTCTAACTTAAAGGACCATAGAAAATACCTGCATATTATCACCAAAGGCTAAATAACTGCAGCTCCTCCAAGCTTACTATTTTAAAAATAATATATTAATATGCACTCCCTATCCTAAGCCACTACTTAAGTATTTCAAACACTATTTGTGCTGTACAGACACTATAAAACTTTTTGGTTTTAGTTTCCTATTTTCATCGTATGTACGAGACTGACATGTATTGGCTTTTCACTCTGAGTGGCATCTGCTGAACATTTCTTTCAAGGTGAAAAGTAAGTTCATTCATGTATATTGTGGAAAATAAAGTTATCAGAGAAAGAAAGCATCATAGCTATCTATATATCTATATCTACATATTATCTGCTTGAAAAGGGAAGAATTAGCTCTAGAATTCGGCTTTCCTCTTTATCAGATAATGGAAACAAAAAGGTGTAATGGAGTGTTAGTGAGGATAAACAGGAACTGCTCATCTCCTCCTGCCCATAAAAAAAAGTTAGCAGTTGCATAAATATTTGGCTAAACCTAATCCAAAACACACCTATAATGAAGACATTTCAACAGAAGGGTGAAAAACTCTGGTTTTTAAACCCTGGTTTTAAAGCCAGGATTTCCCAGGAAAAGTATGCTGAAATCAAACGAATGTAAGCATGAAGCAATCTGAAGTTTTTCCTCACCTCTGCATGCACAGCAATGATATTCACTAATGCTTCTTTCAAATAGTTTCTGACACCTGAAACAAAGCAAACAAAAGAATTGATTACTTTCATTCTGTTGTCTCAACAACACCATAACGTTCTACTGTTCAATACTGTACTTTTTATTTTCATTTTTTTACTACCACTTTTGCAATCAGAGGCAGAAAGAGAAAGTTCCACAGCCACACCACCAGTCTATTTCCTTTTTCAAATCAAATGGAGAAAGGCACATTTCCGTACAGCAAAAGGCTAAAAAACCCAGTAGGTTCCTGTTTCAGTATTCTTCTCTGGCAACCTTAGTTCACCAAAATTGCAATTTAATAAAAACCTAGCATTATTAAAAAGTATGTTCTGGATGTGTTGCTAGAATACACATACCGTGGCACAGATTAGTAAATTCTAATGAATAGAGAAGACAAGAGATTTTGTTTGCATAACAGTCTTCAAGAAGATCTCACTCCTTTATCAGCTTCTCTATCTGTAAATTATGATTATAGACAGAAATAGCAAGGACTCTTGTTTCTCTGAAAGTGGTTCAGAAGATATTACTCATGGCAGTTTATAGGAGATGTCATGCCTTAGTAGAAATTTCCTTTTGGGGAGGGTGGAGAAGTCAAATAAGCATTTTATTTGCAAAGCATACGAAATGCTTGTTAATTTATACTAAAAAGTAAATTCCAAACAGAACAACATCTAACAGGGTGTGCTTTAGTTAGGACAGGCTCTTAGTCCCCCTGTGCTGCTGTAATTCTGGAGTAACTTTCCAGACCTGTACTCCAGTTGTCTAAGATCTAGAGTAGGTAAAAGTCTGAAGTTGCCTCATTTGTTTTTCTGGCTACTTCACTTTGTAGGTAAAGGAAAATTAGAAAGCATTAAACTCATTAATGTATGTATAAATGCTGGAAGTGCAAATAAAGCAATGAGAAAGGGACAGTGATCCACATGACCTCAACTTCTGATTTTGATTACTCTAGCAGGAATCAGAGAAAGTGCAATGACCCTATCACTCCCTTCAATATATTCAATTGGCAGTAAAATATCAGAATCATGGACAAAGACTGTTGAGATCACACAGCTCAGAGATCACAGTGTGATTAAGTCTGCTGCTATAAAAATTACGAAGTGAACCTTTAATCAGTTCATCTTACTTGCTCCACCTTTCCTCAGATAACACTGATGTAACAACTTAAGCCTGCTATGAAAAACAGCTTAAAACGAGTTACCAGAGATCATCAAAATGAGTTATTCTGTGGGAGAACAGAGTATTGTCTCACAACTGCCATCTCAGTCATGCTCATTTGTTTAACCATTGGTCCCACAACTTGCCTGAAGATCTAAAAAGACTCTAGATCTAAAAGGATCTAAAAATCTTTTTCTTTCTTACTTAGACAATTACGGACAAACATTTTATAAGAGTAGGACACAAGGGCAACAGGACCCTCTTGCATGAGGTATAAACACTTTCATTGCTTGTGTCTCTGACACGCGAAGTGCGGGGCCTAGGTTGGATGGTGCTTCCTGGAAGACATTATGGATCTGGAAGCAAGGGTGCTTGGGGGAAAGTGGAAGGAGAGATGTTGAACAGTGGCTCTTGTTTGAACGTGCAGTCTGGGCTTATCTGAGCTCTGCACCCAGGCCTCTGTATCAAGGCAGTGTCTGTTTCAAAAGTTCATAGTGAAGAGGCAACCGTCAAAGACAACTTTACTGCTCTCACTAAAAGCAGTTTGGTCTCTGAACAAAGAAAAGAATTACGACCTTTTTAGTATAAACATTCTACTTTCACTCTGGAAGAGGTGCAAATAAATGAAAAAGGTAAAGAAAAATATGTTTCAAAACATCTCTAGTGCCTTTTCTCACTATCTTTATTCTTTTCCTTGAAAAATCTCAGTCTTTTTTTTTCCATTTAAATTAACCCAGCGACAAGTATACTAGGTTGAAAACTCAAAATTTCTTTTTATCTTTTTTCAGCAAGAAAGTGAGGAGGAACAGAGCAGTACCAGAATTTTTATGAAACGGACTTTTTTGCTCCCATCCTGTAACCTTGCAAAACAAAGCAAGAATGTTACACATCAATACTTGAACCACACCAAAAGATCGCAGGTATATGTGGAAATGCAACACTCCCTTCCTTTTTCCTCTTCTACTATTATCCTTATTTTATTTCACTCTGCCCCAGTTTAAATCCTCTGCAGGCTTCATGTCACAGAGGGCAAATTTTGTATCACATTCCAGAAGCAAATACAGCTTGACCAGACACTGAATGGTGGTATGCAAATCGCACCAAGAGGTAGAAGGTGAACTTGGGAGCTGGTTTTCAGCTAACCTCAGGGTGTAAAAAGTGTTGCTTTTGGTCTGCAAACCTATGCGGTACTGAGCTTTTGGCTGCCTACCAGCCTCATGTTGTGACAGTAGGATCTTTCATGTGGAAACAGTGATTTTACTTTTGCACAAATGTCACAGAAGATTAAGATTTTGACGGTGTCCCTTCTCTATGAATCCCTGAACACTGCTGTAGCATGTTTCTTCGTCAATCAAAATTTCCTTCGTGAACTAAGCAGCATTTCTTTGTCCCAACTGACTGTTTCCCAATAAAGCACCTCACTCAAACCCTGCTATGCTGGGGAGCCCATAAGGGAAGTACAGAGAAGGGCCTGCTACGTGAGACAGGGCAGACCTGTCTCCTGCAGAGAGACAGCCAGCAGACTGAGCTGGGAAGATGTGTTATCAAGGAGGTGAGTGAAAAGCTGGAATGGAAAAAGACCGAAGTGGGTGGGCTGTGTAAAAGGGTGATGTGGTTCCAAGGAAGAATGCTCATTTCCCACCCATCCCACCTAAACTCCTAAGGTAGACTGCCTCTTCTCATGCATTCATGCAACTTGGCTCAGGATAGGAGCTGCTAATTCTGTCTGCTGCTGAGAGAACCTAAATTAAACAACTTTTGACTGTGCTAGAAGTTGCCTATCAACTATGTCTGGGGAAACCTTCCATAACATACTTCTTAAAGAGTTAGTCACTGAGTTGCCGTAACTAAGTATCGTCAGTTTCTGAAAGCATGAAACACTAATGTCAGCAACATTAGCTCCAGGGGCTGAACACCACTGCCTGGTGGTGCACAGCTAAGATGAAATGGTTATTTATGTCTTCCAACTGAAGAGGTCAGAATGAATTGACTAAATGGAACTGAGATGGAACCTATGGTGCAAAAGGAGTAGGTTAGTATTGCATATTGCTAGCCTATCCCAGCTGCATCATAAAATTGTTAACTTAAACCTCAGTGAAAGGGCATAAGCAGACATACTTTGTCTTCCACCCTTGTACTGCACACAAGGACAAATGGGTGAACTGAGAGCTTAAAAGAGATTATTTCTTGCAATACCAGTAGCACTAATTAGGTGTTCCTGACCTTTCATAGCAGGTTCAGTCACACTATGACTGTAGGATCAGGGGGCTCAGCACCAGCACACAAATTTCCTCTGTTTCTTAAACAGGTTTTACGATTTAAGAGCAGATAATTTGGCACAAACTGTGCAAAGCTAAGCAGCTTAGAGACAGTCCATGTGTATGAAACTGTAGCTGCCTTAGTTGCAGCATCTACTAATCTGAAAGACCTTGTCTTGGTAAGCTAAACAAATCAAAGATGGAAAGAATATGCAGGTGCACTCCAAAAATGCCAGTTAATGGAACCAGACAGGTAAATAAGGGAGCACTATCTAAGCTGAAGAACAATACAGCACAAGAAAGAATGGAAGGTATAAATGAACTGACCATCAGTAAATTTAGACTGGAAATTGTGGGTCACTGTGTAACAGGTTTGTTCTAACTATGCTATGAAATATGTGGTTTTGTGACAACCATTGCTGCAGGGAGTCAGTTTCCTACCATGAATAGAACAGAAGTGAAAAGGGTATTTCACCCCAGCTCTTCTTTTTGTCTTATTTGTGAAGGACTTTAATTTTTGGATGTGGAGACAAAGCCGAACATATCTGACTGTCAGGACCTGCAGGCACAGTTAATAACTGTACTACATTTTGAAAAATTACAATTAAGAAATATCCAATTTCTGATTTATATCACTGCACTGTTTGTGGCAGGCTTTGTTGAAGCAAAGTATTACTTTTCTGGAGTATGATTCACTGGAAATACAAGCAGCAGCATCCAACTGTGAATTTGTTGTGAAATTCATTTCAAAATGAAAAAATTCTGTCTAGAATAGAATTTTTGTGCAGCTTTCTCTACAACTGTTCAGCAGCCCACGCAATTACAGTTTTTGGGACACCATGCTGCCAGTCCTATTATATAGCACTGAAAGCTAATGCATCATATAACTGTAGGTTGCAACTATTAGGCTAATCAAGTGAAACATAACATTTTTAAGTCTAAAATGCCTCTTATTTAGCATATTGAAGCACAAATACAATGCCTTTCCATAGCTTCTCACAGAAATGTGTTAAAGAAAGTCTCAACAAGCCCATGCAATTTCTCTGAGGAAAATGTTGTTATTCTGTTACAGCATAAATGCGTTCCACTCCCACTCTATTCTGCATACCACAGACTGACTTACTGGAATTCTAGCTGCCACTAACAAAGCCCCAGTGTTGCTCTAAAGAAAAATGGATGGGAAGACTTAAGACATAAAAATGAAGGACCACTTCAGCCATCAACTATCACAATGGCTGACAGAAGCTTTAAAATAGCATCTTCCACTTTTGGACCCTCCACTGTACTTTTTACTGGAGAAACACCTAACTAAATTGTCCATTAATCTCCAGTTTACAACACCTATTTATTCTGTGTTTTTTTGTTGTTTTTTTTTTTTTTTTTTACAACTGAAATGTGTCAGCTAGTCTATATTTACATGCAATTTTAGCAACACCGTAAGGCTGTAGCAAGGATGACTGTTGTGAACTATGGGAAAAGCAGAAGGGAAAAAAGGTTTGTGGTTCCAAGGAGTAACAGAAATCAAGCTTTTAGCTTGCTAATACAGGAGTCATTCAGGAGATCTTCAGATAGTGTAGTACTACCAGTTGCCCCACTTGTAGTTCTCAGAGATATGTTTCCCCCAAGTACTTATATGAGTGTTACACTATGAAACTTCCAAAGTGACTGAATAAGCATGCAAGAGCAGGAACTCCAATCCCACATGTGTAATTCTAAAACACAGACAGGCTCCAAAAACTTGCATGCACAAATAGAGCAAAGCTTGCACAAACTGAACTAATCGGGCTGCTTTTTCTGTGCCATTAGCTAACACAGGTCTTCGGATGTTCCCAGTCCTTCCACACTAACTTGACAGAGAGGTGATATGAAATTCAAACATTTTTAAGCCTTCTGCAGACACAAGAGTTCAAAGAATGAGCTGAAGTTCACCTAGGTCAACTGAAACACACAGGAAATTTTAACCCAGGCAGCCCTGGCTTGATGCACTTTAACTCTTGTGAGACTGGAACCTCATTTGAGACGTACAACTGGGAAGGTAACCTTGCTCCTGTCTCTCACTGAACAAGTTCTTCAGCTTTACAGGCTGTGCAAAAGGGAGGAAGGGAAGATAAATGCACACAACTGTTTAGAAAAAGTAGGTGACGTCAGCAGGTACCTCTGCTTACCGGTACTAAACCAGACATGAGGATGAGAGGCTATGAAGGGTCAAAAGAAAAGAAAAAAGTTCTGAGGCAAATTCAAATAGAAATCAGACAGGAATATTAAAAGCTACTGCTCTTGTCTGGAGGAGCTAGAAAAGCCATCCACAAGAAGTTTTACAGTTTGACAGCTGTCACTCAATTTGTTTTTTTAAATACAGTAAGGAAGACTGAATCGTTCTTAATCTATTGACCGAGCTAACAACCCTGTTTCAAGACTGACTTATTAGAAACCTAACCTTTGAGGGACTGAAACAGAAATGAATGTTGAGTAGACACGGAGCCACCAATTTAGGGAACAACAGAGAGCATTCTGGCCTCTGTAGGAGGTCAGTGCTTAACTGGGCAAGCAACTGCTGCTGGTGGTAGCAATGTTTCTTAGTCCTTCTGAAAAGAGAGTACTAAATTTGTTGGCCTTGAGGCTTGAACATGACTTGGTAGAGCTAGGAAAACTGATGCCTGGGAGTCTGAAAATTTGAATTTTAAAACGCATCCAGTTGCATGAGGTATTTTTTACAATTTATTGTTCTGTTTGGTGGGTTATGCCAGTAACGGTCAACCAGTCCGAAACATCTTTTTTCCTGATTATTTTTTAATAAAAACATTCCTGAAAAAATAATAACAAACAGAACTTGGTGATTCAAAGATATTAATATTTTTCATACCTAGCTGCAGAATACTGATACTTCCCTGCTCCTGGACATTTCATTTGCTATGTTGATAGTAAATGTAGAGGAGGGCAAATGGGAAAAAAAAGTATTTCATCTGCTCTGTTCTAAGGAAAGCACTGTTTTTAAGATTTTTTTAAACTATATATTCTTTACAGTTACATTACACCCTATTGCAAGATGTACCTGAATCAACATTGGAAATGCTAATCTCCAAGCTTCAGATATATCGTACCAAACATTACAGCAAGTCACACACAAAGTGTTTTGAACTGTGTCAGTTAAGCTCCTGCAGCTCTTCTGTAAGTTTGCAATCTGCTATATGAAACTGCTGGAAAAAAAACAAACCTGCACACAACTACTGCAAGTCGTTAATCAGTGCTGTGTAGTGCACATTAAAAAAGAAACTAATGAATGGTATCCACAAAGCCATGTAACTTCTTTAAACAGTCTGATTTTAACTGTTAAGTTTCCTTTAGATTCTGGCTGCACTGCAGCTGCAATAGCAGTATTTAATACCTGATTTGACTACAATTATCCTAGCACAATTTCCAGTGTGGTCAAAACATTTTTTTCCTCTTTATGGTCACAGTATTTTTTTCCTCCTTGCAATTCCTGTTACCAAAGCAGTAGTATAGGCTTGCAGGATACCTTGTGGGATGGAAGATGATTATTTGTATGTCTGCAGTTCTTGAAAAGGCAGACTGTGCTCTACAACACACCAAGTGAGCACTGTCCTGTCCTGTGCAGTCTACTCAGGAATTTCAAGCTTAGACGGACGTTTCCTGACAAACCAAGCTGCCCAACACACACCACAGAATTTCAGTTTTCAATGTAACCTAAACAACTTCAGTCTAAACTAACTTCAGTCTAAAATCAAGTAATCTCTTTCCAAAAACTAAAAATATAAACAGGTAAGGCAGAATGGGTAAGAGGGGAAAGAGACACTACAGAGTAAAACATTGCCTGAGGTCACATCAGGTCATCAGAGCAGTCAGCACTGTCTCCATGCAGAAGCTGTTAGAAGAATTGGAAAAAACGTTATCTGTACAGACATGTCTTGGTACAAAAATTTTAATTTAAGAAATCTACAGAATAGCTCTAGGCTTCCTGTACTTATGGATGACTGCCTGACACCTCCAATGCATGGCCAAGCTCTACCAACTACCTTATCCCAAGAAATGAACTAGAGGCAGCACAGACTAAAAGCAAAAATTCAAATGAACACCATAATATTTTTATTTTTAGGATGCAGCATTCCAAATAAACATGACAAATAATGTACCTCACATATAAAACATTTCAGAGACCTGGCTACCAAGCTGTGAGCTATGTATAGCAAAAACCAGTTTCAGTTATGTTGATATTGTGAAGCTATTTGAAATAAACTTATTACTTGATTTTTTCAAAGCACTTAACTTGGATTTGAAAAAAACCATACAAGCAATTTGGATTTAGAATTGAGCACCCAGGATGACATGAAAAAGGGTGACACCTGCTAACTATGAGGACCAACAGCACACCTGAGGCTACATTAAATGCAGTTGAATAAAGGTGCTGGCCCCAAAACTATTCAGAAATTTCACATTTATAATCAGGGAAAGTTCAATGTGACTGACAGTCAGTTTAATTTTGTATGTTTCCAGAACAACAAACTGTATTTGACTCATTAGGAAATGCCCTAAATTATTTAATGTTTCTGGAAAATTATTTTAAAAGCTAGCTACTATTTGCAATTACTATAGTAAAAGCAATACCTAATTTACAAAAGTAGTCTTTTAATTGCCAAGAAGCCTATACCTTTCAAGACAGTCCTCTAACTGTGGAATAGACAGAAACCTAACTTGTTTGCAGACATGAGCCCTTCATGAACTACAGCACTGCTACACGGGTATGTCATGCTATTTTACTGAAGCGTCCCCACCCACACAGTGATATCACACCCCACAGATGTAAAAAAAATATATATAAAAAAAGCAGAGATGTGATTTGGAATTTCCCCATGGACATAACAAAGCAGCTCACCTCTACTCTTTACAACAGCACACAGGTTTCTCCCTTCAAAGACAGTTGATAGGAAATCAGCTTCAGATAACAATACTACCAGTGGCCTGTTTTTCAAATTAAGGTAGCTAGACAAGCGTGTTTGTTTCTTCCTAATTATTAAAAATGTATTTTGCTGTCATGCTTTGTTGCTTGCCTTGGATAAAAACATTTTTAGAAAAGTGTTTGTAGGATGTTAAGAGTAGAACCCTTATATCTGGCAGTAGCTCTGAAAATAGAGGAGCTCTACCAGGTCATAACCTTTGCCACCACTTAAGTGGCTTTATTTGTTATATTCCCTCCTCATTTTGATTCACAAATAATTTTGAAAGTGATTTTAAAAAAGCTAATAACTAGTAGCTGTCAAAAAGCAAATAAGAAATGCAAATAATGGCTTTCATTTACTTATTGATTCTGCTTTACCCAAGGAAATATAGATACCACCTCTGAGAAAATTAAATGGCCATTATCACGTCCAGCAAATTCCTTTCTTCACAGTAAGATTTATGCAATCTGATTAGTAACACTATTTTTACAACATTAATACATGATTATATTACATATTTTTAAAAATATGTGCATACTATATTAGCATATAAATACACCCCCATGTGCAGGAAAAGGGAAAGTTGGAGGACAGTAATTATTTAAAACCAGTCTAGAACAAAAGACACAATTACAGCGCTCACAGATTTTTATGGATCCGTATGATACACCTGAGCCAACTCAAATGTCATACAACTGCTCCACTGTTATTAAAGCGGAAAAACCCACTTAAAAATAGGGACTCCAGAACCTCATTTGAACTTAACCAAGAATGTAAAATTTCTTACTAGGCCACTTCCTGCTATTGCTGGAAACATTCCTCCTTTAAACGGAGATGGATTTCAAGGTACTGTACTTAATGTTGTTTTGAAAGTACATTAAGAAGAAAATGTGAACGTGTAGGCAAACTGGAAACTCTCTGGAGAGATTACCCACTTATTTAACCACATTTCCTGTTTTTTAACCCATTTGTCCTAAGTCAGTCCTTAGACTACTGACAAAAATAGATATAAGTGTGCTATAAATAGTTCATTAGCAGGTCTTTCTCGGTAAAACTGAAAATGTTTTGATAAATCTATTGTTCTTACTAGCTCCATACTAATTAAACTGTGAATCAGATTAATGTTTTCTTGAAATTCTTATCTGCATGGCTCACAGTAATTATAAATATACAGAGCCTTAGGAATCTGAGAAATCATCCCAGGAACTAATAGTGACCTAAAAAATAGGTATCAATAATTGAAATTTAATGAAGTTACTGGAAATCTATGTGGGAAAGTGCTTTTAAAAAGCACAGTTCTGAAACAAGGCAGGACACAGGCTGATTGTTGAGAATCAGAACCTTCATAAATATTTTGAGATCTGAAGGCCAGAGCACTACATCTTTGAATTAGTTGCCTTGCACTTATTTTCAGCCGTGACACTATGTTGATCTAATAGTGAATGTCATTTAAAGAACCTGACATAAGTGGCGTTCAAACTACCTTCTAAAAGTAACAAAAATGAAGGCTTTCAGGACTTAAGTTACCTGTAGTTTTTGAGCTATTTTAATTCAAGCAATAGAAATTATGTCATGATGTTCAAAGAACCTGAAAGTTCCTGTGTTTCAGCTGCCTTAGAAGAGCAAAAGCTCTAAAGACTGCCAATACTGTGATTAATACCTTTGTCTATGCATGAACTTCAATATACAAGAGGAAAACAAGAAGAGAATAATACTGGTTCTGTGCCTTTTTGCATAGGCCAAACTAAAACATTTTTAAAACAGAAGCTGCTGAGGCTGTTCTGAACTTTCTGCTATTCCATTCAAACCACAGAATGATCTGAGGGACAGCTGAAGAGGTCTATGCAATATTGCTGCTTTCTGTTCCTTAGCACACACATTAAACTGCTTCCTGGATAGAATACAATTTGCTTTATTACTAAGAAGAAAAGGAGTAAAATCTGTAATGGCAAAAGACTACAATAGGAAATGAGAAGCCTAACAGTTCTTCACTTGGAAAGAAGAGATGTTTGCTAGCATCAAATACTTAGAAGAAGCGCAGGTAGCTGAAGGCCAGTCTGGTATGTACACATGTTCTTGATTGAGGGGGGTTGTTAAGAGATGGATTTACTTTCATTTCTTCCATCAAACACAGCAACAAAGCGTAACGGGCATTTTACCAATCCAGACTGGAAGGTCATGAGCAAAGGATACTGCATACCATCCTTAGAATTGAACCATAATGACTCTCGCATTACTCAGATTATTGCAGAATCAGCCAAATTTCAATTCATTAATTTGGTAACAAGAAAGGTAAATGATGAAAGAAAAACAAACAGAAGAACCTCAAAGCCATTTAACCCAAAATTCCCAATATACTAACACAAAAAAAATACATACTTCAGAGCTTACAGACACTTCATCTAGGCACAAACAGTTATCAGCTCACCTAAATCATCTCTTGTAAGCAAATGCATCAATGACCCTTAACTAAGCCCAGTATTTGAGACACATGACCCACAGAAATCTGTCTTTTTGCTGTTGCCATTTAAGTACTAACAACACTGTCTGGCAGAGGTAGAGCCATTACATAGTATTCTACATGCAGTTGGCCCATTGATATGTGGCTGTAATCCATAACTCAGCCTTGTGACAGAACAAGAATACAAATACTTCACAGCCAACAGTGTACTGCCCTACAGATTCAGTATCACTTGGAAGCATCCTACCATTTCTACTTCAGCATTAACAGTGTTGGGGCTATTGACTCTTTTTTTTGTTTGTTTTATTTGTTTTTTGTTTTATTTTTTGTTTGGTTGGGTTTTTTGTTGTTGCTGTTGAATTAAAGTGGCTGTAAGTTTGACTTAAGGGGAAACCCAAGCGTATAAATTAATTACAACTATCAGATATTAAAGAAGGTGGTTTGAGATAGATGAAAAAAAAGTAGCACAAGAAAAGCCATTTAACCCAACATAATATCCAAACCAAACCCATTTTTCTTCCTGAGTGGAAAAAAATAGGTTCTGAAGAACGAAATTTATGCGTGAGACTCTTCGATGTAACAAACCCTCCTTCCTGACACGAAAATTAATACATCTAAGGATGACTCAGTATTACCCAAACTTTTTCTATCAGCAATCCATTAGCTGTAGGATGCTGCTTCATTTTTCTCAAGAAAAATTTTTAAGAAATTCCCTCCCTCTGCCTTCTTAATTTTCAGCACAAAATAGTCACAGCATTATGCACGTAAGTTCTATTATCATTAGATTTCCACTATAAGAATAGTTTTAATGCCGAAGGATCTTCTTTGGAAAAAGCAGAAACTGTTAATAGTCAACATGTAAGGTGATGAAAACAGGGCTCACATCCCTGGTATGACCAGGTTCTCACCAATTTTAGCAGTTTGTAATACAGTACTGTGATCCTTCGGTATGTATCCAGGAAATGTGGCAGAGTGGGAACTTAACAGCTCTTTTCTGGGCACAGAACATTCTTAAGTTCCCAAAGTCTGTGAGCAAGAGAAACACTGAGGCAAGACACAATATTGCAGGTAAAAGGGAACAGACTATTTAATGTAATATACTTACTTTATATAAATATTTGATATATATTGGACATATTTTCAAAAAGCCACATGCATCAACAGCTTTCTCATTAAATGAGACCATGCTAACCAAGAAACTGCTCTGCTGCATAAAAGCTCTCAATTTTTTCAGCTTTGAGAAAAATGAAGAAACAGTACAACAGACCAGCTGGTGGGTGGTGGACAACTGAAGAGCATCATCATCATCATCATCATCTTATAAAACTAGTATCTACAGTCTTCTGAAGCCTGGCATTCATCTTGTTTTCAGTACTGTAACCTGTCTGTTATTTATTTTCCAAATTCTTCACAAGTGAGCCTCTGAAGAAAAAAGAAACCAGCTGTAAACCCTTGACAACTTTGACATAGGCTTCCAAAAGCCTGAGTGTGATAACTCATCATATTTGGTTGTCCTTGCCACTCCCAGACACCTCTCTCATTTTACAGAAGTGTGGTCACATGTGGTGTCAGTGGGGATCCAAGTCAGCAACACAGACTAACCTTCAGACTCCCCCCAGATATCCCCATACAGGAGGATTTATGTAATGGCAAGAAATGTCAATTTAAAAAGGTGTGTTTCACAGATAAAAGAGTGTAGCTATAGGCACCATAAAGATGTAGGATGAACAATTCAATGGGAAAAGCAAGTCACTTTTTAAATTGTAAGGTATACTAAAAATCAACATCTTTATCAAAACTGAGAACAGTTGAATCCAAAAAATCTCAAGCAGTATTTCCTTTCATTAACACAAACCAAGCATGGTCTGCAAGAATATTAATTTATTTCTTTCAAACACATCATTTTTAAGGCACCCTGAAGGTGTCCTTTCAGAATTTTATAAAACCTAAAATTATTAAAACCTTTCAAAACACAGACTCACTCAGGAAACTGTATGTTCTTCTCATAATTCCTGAAGTCACTGGTACTTTAATAATAGCCTGTCAAATGCAAAATGACAGCAATTTCA
The DNA here is from genome assembly GCA_035584735.1 of Pseudotriccus pelzelni. NCBI lineage: Eukaryota > Metazoa > Chordata > Aves > Passeriformes > Tyrannidae > Pseudotriccus > Pseudotriccus pelzelni. Next base: position 66,838,080 of record JAWMRA010000078.1, read on the forward strand.
TATATGAAGAATGGGCTTAGAGATATACTATGTTTATGAATTTATTTTGGTTGTCACTCAAATATTATTATTATAAGAAATGAGAAAACTGAAGTCAACCAATCCAAAAGAGACTAATTTGACACTATTTGGAAAACAACATGGACACTAATAATTTCAGTGTCCAGTTTTGGTCTGTGCCTCTCTAACCTTCAAGCTACAGGAAAAATCTCAGTTGCCAATGAAACACATCATGCACTTACTACAGTGACTTAAGACAGATATACTTGTATAAGTAAAAGGCAAACATGACAAGAGGAAGTAGACTATGGTCCTTTTAATTTTATTTTTTTTTTAAGTAAGAAAATTCAAAAGTAGTGCTTTGAGCAAAAAGATTATGAGCAGCATTAAGATACACAATTTTTATGGTTTATAGTATAGTTTTGTTAGTAGCATTAATTTTTTTTTTGAAGTTGCTATTTCTACTGGCTTATATGAATGTAGAATGACAATGAGCATGCAGCACATGCATAACATAAAAAGCCCAATACTTTCGGAACCTGATTCTGCAAAGATCTGTGAATGTTTTTAACTCGAAAAAATGCAAGCAGTCACCACACCAAAAGAAACAACAAAACTGGTTCTCAATATTTGTACATACTTTCTTCCAAATTACTTTGTGTACTATTTGTGTATATGTGGGATTTTTATTTGTCCTTAATAACTAAATTCAGCAAATTGGCAACCAAATCAAAGCCAGAGTATTAACTTACAAGCAAGCACTAACAGGTAGCAGTATTTTGTAGGTACAGTGAAACTATTAAGTCATGGGAAAAAGCTGACCAAAGAAAGGAACCCTGGTTACAGATCCAGTGGATTCTTTGGAAGACATAGTAGGAGGTTGTGCTCTGCTTCATTTCACCAAATTCTCAAATTTGAATTATACGGTAAAATCTAGTTATTGTATATACTTTTTCTTCTGCAGACTTGGCAACTTGGAATCACCTTGAAGAGGCAGTCATCATTTTGACTTTCAGACAGTCCTTATTTCTACTAATGTATGTATTTAAAACTGCAGTCAAATGCATGTAGATCAGCATATCAAGAGCATACCTTAAATTTATGAAAAAAAAAAAGCCATAAATTCAATTTCATGTTTAATATTATTTATCTGTTTAAATACCCAGTGAGTTGGAACCAGGTAACAGCATAACAGATATGTTACTGCAGTACAAAAAACCCCAAAGGTATTAAATGGCTTCTATTGCTAGACTCTAAAAAAATTTTTTTTTCTTTTTTTGGGGGGGCTGATTCCAACAGGATGAGGTTCAACCAGGCCAAGTGCCGGGTCCTGCACTTTGGCCACAACAACCCCCTGCAGCGCTCCAGGCTGGGC
>JAWMRA010000078.1:66853692-66882795 GCA_035584735.1 Pseudotriccus pelzelni
GATTTATTACCTCTAAGCCCTTTGTACAATGTTCCTAATATTCTTCTGTGGATTTGGGCCTGCTGCAGGGAACAGGACGAAATTTCCTTTGAGCAAGATAGAGCTGGGGGTGTGAGTGTTCTCAGAGCAAGATACTTTGATTAACCCTTTTAAAGCCTTGCTTCCCTTCACAACCAAAGATTGGACTCTATGATATTGGAGATCTTTTCCAACTGTGATTCTATGGCTGTTTAAGGGTTCCTGGCAACATCTGTGTAACACCACAGCCAGGAAGAGAAAGGTGACACAGCCCTGCATTGCACTTAAAGTGAGCATAAAGATAGGGACAGAACACTAAAGCTTTGTAGGAGTCTTTTCCCCCACTCTGAAAATTAAAAAACCAGAACCCAAAGATTATTTAATCTTTTTAAATACTTATGTTCTGGTGGGAAATAAATGCCTCATAGCACACACACAACAGGCGCTAAGTTACAGAAATGCCAAAAAACCCTTATCTGATTGGATCAGTTCTGTTTTTTAAAAGATGAATGAACAACTGCTAGGAAGGCAGGAGAACAAATGTGTGCAAACACCCTTTTACAAATACATTTGTAACTTTAATAACCAGGAAGTTCACATTTCATTAAGATTTAAATTATTTTTTTTTATTTAGCAACTGAGATTCTAAGTTAGTTGCATGACACAAGAACTGCAATTAAGTTTTGGAAAACACAAACAAATTATCAGCCAGAAATTATGTATACTTACAACTCGTCAAACCTGCAGGCTGAAATATGATGGCCTGCATATTGTTTGTACATATAATGTTTAAAATATATTGACTATGTAAAAAACAGTCAGGAGGATGAGTGTATATCCATAGTTCTTTCTTTGCATTGTTGCAACATTTGAATACAAAAAGAGATTTCAGTGCATATTTTGAGCGTACATGTTACTCCTACAATATATCTAGAGGCAGTTCTGTAATTATTAATAAAACTTGTTATATCCCCCATTATCTATTTTCCTTTATTCACAGTTCAAACCTTTTTGTACACTTAAATCCCAGTCACTCCCAATTAAAAGAACAAGTTATCTTGACTTAAATCCCAGATAAAATATTGAAAAAGATATTGTTCAAGGACTATAGGATTAAAGTAGAGAAAAATAGTTTTAATGTCTGCCAGTCACAACTGCTTCTGACAGTGTTCGAGAGCATATAATATGGTTTTTGAGATTAAGTGCTTTCTTGAAAAAGTAACCAGGCAAAATTAATATATGATCATTTTAAAGGAGACTTGCTACCATAAGACTGATTGAAATTTAGTTTTATGCAATAGAATACAACACATGGATTAAGGAACTAAATACAACCCCCCCCCCCAAAAAAAAACCACTAAACAAATCCATGCAGAAGCAAAACCGAGAACATCTGTAGGTGAAGTTTCACTAAGGCCCACATCACCTTTTCAACACAATTAAATATATTTATCACCAATAATTTTTTATAAATAGTTGGTAAAAACATTAGGAAGAAAAACTGTCATCTGGACTGAGAAGACAGACTTGTCAAGGAAGCAACAAACAGAAGAAAACGGTCAAATGCAAGAAGATACAGCTAGAATAAAGAATAAATTCCAGAGAATTGTTACAGAACAATGAGCCATACCAGCAGCAAAAGCAGCAACTCAAGAGCATCAGTTAACAAACCACTCACTGCTCATTGCCAGTGCAGTACTGTGGTAAAAAGCATTATTATGGGGTTTTTAATTTACAGACAACGCAGGGAGAGTTGAGGAGTGACAGGAAGTCTTCTAGTAAGATGTCAGAATATTATCCACAGTCCTAAGGTCCATATTTTATCAGAGTTTGGAAAACTGAAGAACATGAAACAAGTACCTGTCGGAAGTTATGTCAGAGGCTAGAGAAAAACACTAACAAAGAGACAAAATCTTCTGCTTGTTGCAAAAAAAGTGGGTCAGTAGTCTGAAAAGAAAGAAAAATACATATTCAAACTAGGAGAGAAATGCATAGCCAGAGGTTGGAAGGTAAAGACAGATCCACTGGAAACCACATCGAGATTTTGGCAAAATGCAGCTTTCCCATCAGAACAAGGTAACAATGGACAATGCAGATTTTCTTCAATGCACCACCCCTCACAAATAGAGTATTCAGCAGATGAGACCTTAGTACTAGTTTACTTTTAAATAGCCTGTGGTTTTGGTAGAGTTGGTATCTTGATCAAGAGAAATATTATTCCTAAATGCTACTTCCAGGAGTCGGACAGATTTGGAGCCCTAAGAGTGTCCCATTTAAATCCCCCTAATTCCATTTATCATTCAATATAAAGTTTCTATTTTAGAACAAAAATTACATAAATTCCATCATACTTAAAAACAAAAGTAAAGAAGACTGTGGGTTGGAAAACGGTATTAATATTTCAGTAAAATAAACTAGCTGATGTAGCATAATAAATTACATTTTACAGTACAATTTTAGCACAAGATAGCAATCTAAACATCCTTAAAAGCCCCGTGAAACTCAAACGCAACAGTAGGTATTCCATAACTACAATGTATTAATCTGAAGCCTCAAGTTATTTACCAATCCTTAAAATCTAAACATCACTGATGTTCAATATATCAGTCTTTTAGATTATCTACAGCTCTAGTTGATGATTCAGAATAGAGGATTATGAAGCAGGATACTGTGTGCACTAAGAACTCCTTTCAGTTCAAAACAGCATACCCACAGCTAATACATGTATGAATTTTTAAACCTTTCCCTGCCCTGTAAACCATAAAACTTTTCTGGAATTCACAAAGGCACATATAGAGAAAACCACTAAAAAAGTGGATTAAAGGCATTTGGTACTCACTTGTCTATTTCAATACCAAGAGGATTAGCTGGACGTAGGGACAAGGGGGGAATCCCTTTGTTCCTGTCAGTGCGCATGTCATAATAGTTCATTTCATCCACCCAGACAGCAGACTGATCCAAGATACCTAGAGAAAACAAAGGGCAGATCCTTAAAACAACAAGGGCGGTCCAGCACCATCAACCTCTAACATACTGAATTAATTTGAAAAATCCTGATAAATATAACATGCATGCCTAGGTAATATATTGGGAGATACATGGCAAAACAACCTGGATGCAATTATGCCAAATTATTTTATTACAGCAGCTGAAAAGGTATTCATGGTTGAGCATCAAACATTACCCTCTTGCAGACTGCACAGTTTCAAGCACATTAGGAGTATTTTCCTGATCACAGAGTATTAGTATTTTCATTCTTGCAGGTCTTTTGGTGTTTGTTCAAACCTTGTCATCTGCTACTTTCAAAACCATTTCTTATCTCGAAGTCTCCCCTTATTTGCATACTTTAGGGCTTTGGTGCCATTCATTATCCAAAAGGTAAGTATGTAAGTGAACTTTGGCCACACGTCAAGACAGATGACTCAAAGGACACTGAACTGACTTTGTTTCCAAAGTCTTAGCACAGACAAAGCATAAAGGTGAGGCACAAGAGGTCTTGGAACTCAGCTGAAAATGGAGCCAGCCATACTCTTGGCCTTGCCCCCCTTTAACATACCCATCATATACTCAATAGCAGAAATTACTCAGTCCCCACACTTACCTGTTTTTTTAAAATATAAATTCTCCTCTCCCATTACAAAAAGCTTTACTGTTTAACATTTGCACTTGATTCACCTTTCTATTATTAAGATCTTATTGCAGCCTGGGATAAATTATGTGTTATTTATCATTAAACTGCTGAGAATAAAAGCCTAAAATAATTCTTGGGGGAACTCCTGCTTAGAAAAGATAACTATCCAACTTCATCAATGAGAGGTCCTGAAAGAAAAATTTCCAATCCAGAGGGTATTTAGACTGGATTCTAGATTAAGCAGAGGTCCTAGACTGCCTGGCAACATCATTTCAGTGGTTAAGCATCTCAGGAAAAATACTTAAGGCTTTCCGCCTTGCAGGATGGTTTGAATTACAAATAAGGAATGGCACTGATGACTCAACTTTCTTTAAAAGATTAACTGTCAGCTCAGGATATAGGTGTAAAGTTCACGAGTTGGTTTGTATTTTGAATTTATTAGTATACTACTTAAGAGTAATTACTGGATCTGTCATAAAATTTTTTAAAATTTAGCAGTTTAGTGCTACTCCTTGAAGAAAAATAAAGGGCTACTTCTCATTAGTCACTGAGGGTTTTATCAGGATATTAAGAAAGGAATGATTTACATATGCCATGACTTTATCTCTACATATATTTGGACATTTTATTGATATACTCTGTTTTCTAGGCAACAGAAAATCATCCTGAGATGGATCCATTTCAAATGAACATTTTATATAAAGACACACTCAGCCATATATTTGTTAAGCAAAGAAAACAGATGTGAATTTGAAAAAGAAATATACCTATTTTCTCAGGTTTAAGCAGTTTGAAGGAAACAGTTGAAGTTCCTTTGCCACCAGACTTTGTAGTAACAATAATGTCTCCCTTGTCATTTTTAGCCTGTCCAACTCGACACACAATTTTACTGGCAGACATCCATTCAGCAGTTAGCAGACAGTTGTGGCCACAGATTGTTAAACCTAGGAAAAAGAAAAAAAAAAGAAATACCCTACTGTGAATAGAAGTGGCTTTTGAAATTCTGTAATGCAAACACATTTATGATGCTTCATGTATTTTATATAAATACATGACTCTTCACCAGCGCCCTAAAGTCAATTACAGTCAAGGAGTCACAAATAAATTTTTCAGATGTTCCCTAGGTGAATTCAGGTCTTTTGTCCCAGTGACACTTCATGAGACACATGCAGCACTCCTTGGAACTTACTTTAATCTCTTCTACCAGTTGTGGGTTACTGTGACCTTTTACTTCATGTAGTACAACTGATTTTTCTGTTTGCAAGACACTAGAGAACTGCTGTTCAGTATTGTATTTCTGCGAAATTTCCATCAGAACTGCTTGCAACAAATGTTTCATAAGTTCAGTTTACTTAACTTGGCAAAAAAAAGACAATGTAACGTATTCACAATGAACAATGTTTCTTCAGCCTTACTAGTTTAGTAGTACTTTTTGCCGACACAGAGGGGTTCTTTTCTCAAAGTAGTATTGACAAATATTCTGCCCTAATCTCTTCTGTACAAAATCCATGATGCAAGACTGATTCTGATGAATAAACTGCCCTGGTTATACGAAAGAATAATTGCATAATGTTCACCTGTTCCTTCTTCTATACTCTCTCACAACAGAACCAAAAATGACAAGCTATGATATACATCCAAGTCTTTTCTCATAGGTAGAGACTGTGGTATACTAAAACTTGTCAAGTTTTAGTGTTTAAGAACACCTCTTAAACACTTAAAAGTCAAGGTACACCTTAATATAAGCCTTCCTGAGATTTTATGTCAAACCAGTCTGGCCAACCCAACCAATCAATCTGACTGGTTCTGGTCAGATCAGGACTCTGTTTCCTGGAATAGATGGATCGTTTTCTCAGATCTAGAACAATTTCCATATTCTTAACTGGAGTTTTGCTGTCCTGAAAAACTGGAAAGATCCTAATTTCTATAGGACTGATTTGGAGAACAACTTCATTAAGTTCATCTTAAATAACACCCTTACCTAGGAACATTTTGCCTTACGTCCAAAAGGACGAGGCTGCACTAGAGTGTTGGCTGTACTGGATTATAAATTAGTCAAGCACAGCAGTTCCTCCCTCTTGGCTTGGGTTTTGTTTTTAATTTCTAGAAAGCTCTGACCAATTTAAAAAATACTTAACAGACAGAAAAGGGTCAGCATATGTCGCTCAGTACCAAAGCTTCACACTTACTTTTTCTCACAATTTAAGCCTCTGATATGACACAGCAGACAAATTTGGCAGTTTTCATGGTTGTCAGACATAGAAATGTCTTACTCCCTGCCAAAAACTATTTTGAAAGTGAAATCCAAAAAATAAAAACCAGAAAGGCATCGAATCTTATTACAACTGAAATTTATTTTACTTGAGCAAGGACTGCAGATTTGTTTCTTAAAAGATGCCTGAAAAAAGTAGGGGCAGTGGTGCAAATTCGGATACAGATACATAAAAAGAAGCCTAAAATGAAAAAAATATTTTGGTTATTTATTTGCAACATTTTAACCAGCTCAGGTTTTAATTTTCACAGGGGAAGGAAAAACCCGTATATTTATGATGCTTGAGTTTGAACCTTATGTTATATTACTAGATCTTTTCTGGTTTTATGCTAGCATCTTCTCTAAAGGAAAAAGACTGTGCTAGAGACCAAGACTAACTAGATGACTTTGCCCAAACCATTCATAAAGAGGTTTTCACCCTAGAATTTCAAAGGTCTGAATTCATGCTAAATTAAGTAATACTTCAAAATCAAGAGCTATAGCAATTTAGTAGGGTAAAATTTTTGAGCAACTGCTTTAAGGATCCTCGAATCAATTATTTTCTACTCTTTGGAGGTTCCAGAAGCTCTCAAGAGAACAAGATCACAAGATACAACACTTCTGAAGTGGCCTTTGCCCGTATCTAAAAAATGCAACAGAAAGTTAAGTCTCTATTAACATTTTATATACCATACCAAATATGGCACATTTTCTAAAGCAAATAAAGAGATGTTGGGGGAGAAGTTCTGATAGTACAGGTTAGGGTTAGGGTTTCTCCAAAAAGAAAAAAACTTCCCTTAAAATAAAATTTAATTTAAATCTGTTGCATGGTACAAACACCTTTGAGAACATCATACTCAGGTTCTAGCTTCCAGGTGTCTTTCAATAAATGGGCACAAGTAATTCTCTTACTGAGACTTTCCAATTTTGATTAAGCTTTTATATATGGACAATTTTACAACGCCTGCAAAATACAGCTGCAAATGTCTTAAAAGACAAACTAAACCTTGAAAACACAGGTGTTAGAGGAATCTCCTGGATTTGACTTTTTGTACCAGGACCTATAGAGTTACAAATATAAAGTTTATTTGGTTTCAAAGATACTAAGAGATTACCAGAAGGCACTCTCTAAAAAGAAACAAAAAGGCATGTTCTTCTAATATGTGATACTCTGTTTATATATAGAAAAAAAGTTTCTTGCTTTTCATTTTACTCTAATGCACCTCAAACTTTATAAACTTTATAAAAATCTCACTCAAACTCTCTTAACTCTCATGCCTAGAAAGCCTCACTTTTGCAAGTACTTCACTCAAGTCACAGTGAATATCCACATATCTAATTTAACCATTAAAAAAAAAAATTGACATCTTAGACCTTATTCACTTACTGGAGAAAGCTGACAATTGAACTAATAAAAAAGCTAAGGCAATCCATTACTTATTTTTACCTCAAAACATAAAATTATTGCAGCTATGTGTTACTACTGTTACTCTGAAGGAAATGCAAGAAATATAAGCAATTGATCAGCTGTAATACTGTTCAGGAGAAGTCCTTCTTCCAAGAACCTAGCACTGATAATTTCTAGAGGATCATACCAATGAACTAATGAGGTTACTGAAGTAAATCAACCACACAAATACACAAGAAATATACTCACCTCAAACATCATCAGTTATTTGAGGATTTTTCAATAAAGATTCATTAGTGTACCGCAACCTCATCTAGCAGCTCAGGAAAATAATACTTCCCTTTTTGAGAGACAGCAAACTGAAGTGAAGCGGAAAACTGTAGTAGCTTATGCTTGGCCATAAAACTCATTGTGGTGGCCATGAATGGAATTTGTAAATCTTCGTTTACAGCCATGAAATGAAATATTTTTTCTAGCAAAGCCAAACAAAATTCCAGTGGACTTCAGAGGAGTCATGATTCCACAACAAATTAGACAAATTGTCTCTAACATGATTACTAAAGTACACATATGCATAACTTACAAAAGGAATAAGGGAAATTCCAGTAGTTACAGTTAACTTGGATTTTCAAGAAGATTTTACAAAGTCCTTCTCGAAAGGCTTACAAAAATTACGCAGCTATAGGATGTGAACCTCGAATGGGTAAACAGCTTGTTAAGACTGACACAGGGTTATGGTAAAGGGTGTGTTTTGACAGAGGAAAGTTTCCACAGGGTTATGCTGGGATCACTTATGTTCACTATATTCATAAATTACAAGATAAAATGGTTATAAAGTTGGTATCACAAAAAAAAACGTGGAACAGAACTTACGAGGCTGAGTGGATGCACTATAATGTAGATGTTATACAACAGAGGAAATTCAATAAACAAAGACATGATGCACAGAGGCAAAACCTTAAATTCACAGATGACAGGCTCAAATTCATTTCTAATGCTCAAACATTAAATCATGGAACTATAGTAGGCAGAACAACAAAAACCATTAGTTTGATATTTAGTGGAAGTTATATGGAAAACAGAACCCTATGGAAGAAATACAAAACAAAAGCGAAAGTACAGTGTTACGCCACAGTGCATTCACATCCTGAACACTGCATGTACCCAAGATGACGTTCACCCATGACTGGTAGTGAAGCCAAGACAGATTCACTGAAGAGCAACAAGAAGGGCCAAAGACACACGCAGAAAATGTAAATAAGCCAAGATGTTTCAGCTGGAAATGAGGCAATAGAGCAGTAATGAACAAACTCTGTATGGTCAGGAGCATTAGAGAAAACATCTTGCTCCCTCTTTCAACAATGAAGTTACCATGTTAAAATCAAAACAGCAACGGAAACGGTTCTTCAAATAATGTGTAGCTAAATCACTGTCATAATTGTTGTAGATGCACAAACCAACTTTATATTAATTCAAGAAATAGCAACCCTATAGTGACTTTCTCAATACATTGAAAACACTTCTGGTAGGAAAGATTCTCAATGCAGAGACTCTCAATGCCTGGGAAAGTAACAAAGGTCCATCTCATTATATCCACCCTCTTCTAGTACACTCCAATAAGCACTCACTCTTAGTGTTCACACTCAGAACAGGACGCTGAGTCAGGTTAGAGGTTTATCTAGCAAGTCTGATTAGTTACAGATTAGGCAGCACCCTTTAATTTCTGGATTCAAGAACATATTTGTGTAAAGGGCATTTCTCCTACCATCTAACACAGATTCTACCACGCAAAAAAAATTATCTCTAATCATATCCAAAACGTTACATTCTTCAGTATCAAGAGGTTTCTTTTCAACTTACCTATCAGGTCTGTAGGTCCAGTCCCCAAATTTTCTCCTCTTATTGTCACTTTGGTCCATGAGATGCCTTCATTGGGAGAGATGCCAGTTACAAGTGGGGGCTGCCGTGCTCGAGACATGATGTCTATTCAGTTACTGAAATCTGAGCTGGTTTTATCTGTTTAGCAAGAAATAATAAATTAAAAACCCAATAGTTATATTACGTAAAAAAAGTTATTAAAAACCTTTCAATCTCTTCTAAAATGGTAGGGAAACATAAACGTGAATATGAAACACCACTCTCAAAGCCTTTTTCTGCCACACAGTTACAAAACAACAAACAATAACTACACCCTCTTTGCATTTCCTTTTTTATAAATTAAATATAGCTCTAGTTCTGAACTACAAAGAAAAAGTATATTCAGAAAAATATGAAAAATTTCAAAATTCTTAATGAAACTCTATACACAGTCCAAATTACTTATGTCACAGTTCAAACGAGTCTCTTCAAACCTCTATTTGAAAGTCTTATATTCCTTAAAAATATTAGAATTGCTAAGCTAAGCTAAGTAATAGACTATGATTACATATTTGGATAACTTCTCCATCAAAAATTAGACTTACTGGCACAGACAGTTCCGTGTGAAGAACTCCCCAGCAATTATTTGTATAAAGTGTCAACATTTTTATAAACTGAGAAAATTAAAACATGACTTACAGACACTACAGTAGCACAGATCACTAATAAAACCAGTAATATCCCAACAGATCAACAAAAATTTACATCAAATTACTGAAGAAACATTTCCAGAAGACTATCCCTTTGCACCTGAAATTAGGTGTCAACTCAAACCAATTTAATTAGCTCTGTCATACAAACACCAATATGGAACACGTTATTCTGCCTACATTTAGTTTACTATGCAATTCATCGCAAATTCCTACAGCTTATTAGCAGCTTCCTTTGTGCAGCTCTGCAGCTATAAGCAGCTATAAGAAGCTGATGAGTATAACCTGATGCATGTTAGCGCCCACTAACTTCTCCTTTTTTACAACACTTACTAAATACCATCAGTATTCCAAAGCCCCAGCTACACATATAGAACACTGTAGTGTAAACAATTTTAAAAGTTCAGGTTTGTAAAAACGTGGAACATAAGCCAAGCCTCAAAAGGCTTCTCTTATCGTTATTTTGAATTGAGATGTATTTTCTATTTTTACTTGCAAACGGTCAGTTATTCCATGAAACCCAGAAACTCTGTAAATCACCCCTAAAAATAAACTCCAGTAAAGTTGCAGTTTTCTAGCACCCACAGTTAGGAAATATTACAATTAAGTAAGACATATTTGTTTCAGCTGCTTCTGCATATAAAAATACATTCACTGTATCAACATACACCACGCTTCTACACAATCTCCCCAAACTTTTCAGCATTACTAGCTAGATATGACATGTGAATCAAAGAAGCTCCCACAGACTGGTTTCTTTTTTCACATTCCAAAGTTGGAATGCACACCGAAAATGAAGATGGAAATTGAAAAAGCAGGAATCAGGAGGAAGATCTCATGGTGAAAGAAATCAAATAATGCCAACATAACAGCATCCTGTCTCTGTCTGTCTACACCATGGATGCATCGCAGGTCACTTTACATTTTTTCTGATCCAATTTCAGCGTCCACAGCCACACCTAAAGTCACTGTGAAATGCACTCTGAATACAGGGAACACTGCACAATGATCTGAAACATTGAGGTCCTAAATAGCAACCTCAATTCTATAATTACATCTGATCTGAAATGTGTTTTTCAGTTACACATATTTACAATAAAAATGCTCAAACTTCTTTTTGAAGACAAATTCATCGATATAGAAAAGGCATTTAGATACTCTGAACATAACAGAACTATTAATACCTTCAGAGAACTTTTGAGACTACCTTTGAAGAGTGTGCAATTAATAAGAGATGCAAATTCATGTGAAACAAGCAAGAACATAGTAAGTTGCAGTATGTCAGCCAGGTCCAGTACATGAAGGAAGTCTGGTAAGAGTCCATGATAACACATACAATGTAGGTCTGGTCTGGTTTTCTATTTTTAAGTACCAAAACTCATATTTCTTGACTTGTTGCCTTCATAACATCACAAACTGCATTATGTGTTTAATATAACATTAGTTTCTCTGTTTTTTTGCAAACAACAAATAGATGAAAAAGTTATACTGTATAACTTACTGTCTTATACGCAGAATACTGGAAATTCATTTTACATGAATCCACCATGAGACTAGAGAAGCCAGTAGTCAACATATGCAGTTTATAACATTGTGGCTAGAACAGCACTGAAGGAGAGGACTGTATCAGCAGATTACAAAGAAATCAGATGACAGTCTTCTCCAGCTACGGAAGAGAAAGTTGTGCTTCGTGCCCTACTCCTATTTCTTTCCCAGCACTGGCTTTTCGCCCTCCTTGCATGAGACAGTCTCTGCCTCCCTTCAAAACTGAGGCCAGGTTCTAGTCTTGCAGACAAACTGCTTCCTGCCCCTATCCTGTTGATTCTCCCTCTGACTTTTTATCCGTAAGTTCAAGCAGGGAGGGAGGGGGTGGTACTATTCTCCTTTCAAATCCAGACACCTTGGTAATTCCTCTTCCTTATCTCCCCATTTCCTACTCTATGATGCCTCATTCAAATAACCCACCTACACTAATTTTCACCTGTGGCAAGGAAGTGGATCAATAGTAGAGACCCCATCTTGTGTCAGCCTCCCTAATCCTGGCATCATAAGGTTTGCCCAGCTTTCATCTGTGCTGCATTCAAAACTACATTACCACAGCATCACCTGACAAAACAATGTGCAGCTCAATAGAAATAAGCTTCCCAGTGCTCACTGATAAACCTAGTACCACCCAGACGAATCAGAACACAAAATTGCATGGGAGGTCTTGTTTATTGCTATATAAAGATGCATATGCAGAGAAGCTCAGACCTTTCTGCATTTGAAGTTTCCTCTGGAGTCCTGTGCAAAGAGGATGTTAGAGAAGAATCAAATGCCTAATTTTATCAAGATGGAGAAGAACTTCATCTATTCCTCATAATCTTACCTATGAAGTTTTCTGAGCTTTTCTCACAGATTCTTAGCAGAGCTCAAAGATACACAGCAGCAGTAAAGGAACAGCAGTGCTGTGTCCTCATACGCACACCTGATCACCTTCTCAAGGAAGCAGCATGTATCTAGATACCAGTATATCAACATAAAGCATCTATTTTACTTTTGAGCAATTTTTTGGTAAAGATTTATGTAGAATATTCATCAGTAACAGAGATGTAAAAAAGCCATCTTCTAGAACTTCAGGTAATATACAGAGAAAGAAACCTCGAGGAAAACATGGAAAATAGGGGCTACTGTGGTATTATTTGGTTGACCCCCCCTACCCCCAAAATGTTATAGTTCCCTTGCATTGCAGCTATTGTCTCTTTCAAAATACCTAAGCACACAGGTAATTGGCGTGTTTCAATACCAAAACTCAAAAGTAATATTACAACATATTGTTCTGGATTTCAGAAATTGGCACTAGATCCCCCTCCATGATGAGCTAAATAAATGTAATAAAAATGCTGAGCCTCCTGAGATCTAATATTTCTTCTAAAGTATTTCTATGCTTACTGCAGAATTGCTTTAAAATACCTCACTGGAATGAGAATACCACAGTAAATCTCAACACATTATAAAAGCACTATAGCACTGAGATGTTCTATTATTATTATTATTTTTCAAACAGCAATTGGTTTCATTTATTTCAAAGAGTAAATAAGGGAAACCTTTGAAATATGTCATTGTTATAAATATCAAGCAAATGCTTGGGAGCCTTCAATTAATTTAGAATATTTCTTCTTATTATGACAAACATGTCAACAGCCAAAATGACTGAACTGCTTATTGGGTAGCCTAGCTAGCATACTACAACTGTGCCCCAAAAGCAAGTTTCCAAACTAGTTTAAAAATATTTAAAGCAAAGCTGAAAAAAAACACAACCAACCAACCAATTACCTTTTCATTTCGTAAAACAATACAACCACCCAATTACAAGCTTTTGTTGCAAATCTGTATGTTGCCCTAAAACATAAATCTATTTTTACAAGTATGTGTTATGCATAAAATAATATTAGAAAAAAGCCTTTAATAATAATATTAGAAAAAAGTGTTTCTTCCTGGAAGACTACTTCTCAAACAGACTAAGGGAGATTGCATAGACAGTTTTCTATACACGATATTTCCTCTGAGGAGTCAGGCCCACTGAAGAAGTGTCAACATGAGTATTTTTTTGCAACGGACAATCTTCTTCTACACTAACTAAGGTCTCTTTCTCTCTTTTTTTCTCCCCATCCTTTTCTTTTTTTAGACTTCATTTCCTCACAGTATCTCCTCAACAGTTTAACATGGATGACAACTGTTTGACTACTCCCATGATCTTGCCCATATTATTCTGTTATTCTGTCATAATTCTTGTTATGAATGTGCAGAGTTAGAAAGCCTCTGCAAAGACCATCTACTACAAGGCCATCTTGAAAAATGCCTTTCATAAACGTAATTTTTGTCTTTACATGAGCTTCTCAAATAAACTGTCCTCTCGCAAAGGTTTGGTTAAAAAAAAAAAAATCCAGACAATTGTAAGCATTGCAAGTTTGCTAAAGAGAGGACACCTTCCCTCTTTATCCTAAGAAAAGCCACTTCAAAAACAAATAACGAAGCAATGAAACATGGTCCAATACAAGTGAAAGCACAAGTCTAGTCGGTTTTTTTGACTTTTGTAAGCCTCCAGTTTAAAGTTGGTTTAAAATAAGAGTTCTGAAATTTCCACAATCAACTTTCAATAGCGAACAGAGAAGAAGCGTAAAGTAAAATGCCAATAGCTACCATATCTGTACTGTAAAGCAAAGTACTGCTTACCATTCTGGAAGTATCAACAGAATATTAAATAAATGAAAAACAAAAATTCAGGATTGAACCATATTACACTGGCTGGTAAATTCAAATCCAAGGAAAACTACAAACATCGTGAAAGCATGAAACTTTGGAAGTCAGTAACAATCTGGTGACACCTTACAAATTTTACCAGGGAAATTTTAGGGAAAATTAGCAATTGAACTGTTTTAAAATGGAGTTTCTGACTTCTAAAACAAAGATTGTTCTAGTGACTGAAAATTCAACTAATTTAAAGTTTTCAGTAGCACTTTGTCACAGACACCGAACTTACAGGATTCTCTCAGAGGAACTCAGACTCAAGGCCAATGCAAGCACCACAGTCATCTAGCAAAGGGAATCAAAGCTGTCAAGAAGGGACAGAAGTAGAAGCCAATATCTCATCACTGAGGGAGTCTAAGCTACAAGCAAGCATGCAAGTCTTCACATAGCAAATACTATTTGTTCTCAGTCACATATATGTAACCATACAATATAAAAAAAATTTTGAGGCAGGAACAGTAAAACATCACCCAAGTGCAAATCACAGTATGCCTCAGGTGTTGCTGTTTACTTTCAAAAGAAAACCAATCTGAAACCAATAGGTGAGTTACTCTTATCACGCTAACATCACAGCATTAAATAATTTCCAAATGACAAGATTTATGAAATGCCTTTTTAAACAAGTAGTAAATGCTCAGATTCCAGAACATAGGTGATGGACTTTTCACCTTAAACTACAAAAACATGTGCTTCTACTAAGTAAATCTAATAATTTGTTCTCACTAGAAAACATGGAGAGTCCCCTGAGAACAACACACAATGACAGAGTCAGTGACGGGACACGGCAAACGACCCGAAGAAGGATGACAAAGCAAAATGTTTCCTATATGTTTGTATTCAAAACCATTACAAACTGAAGAAAAACACTATTGCAAGCTTATCTGTGCTTTATCTTCCCAACAACATAAATTCGGACAGACAATCTACATAAAACAAGAATTAAAAGCATCCAAAAAGCAGCACTGTGAAAATAACTGACATTTATTAACCCCTCTGGACATCTTCAGTGCCCTAGAATTTCCACAGCCTTCAACACTGCATTAATAATATAAAGTCCATTCCTGCAAGCCTGCCAGAAAAGACTGGGAAGTGAATAAGCTAAACAATGCTGAAATTCCAAGTGATATTAAGAATCTATGCATGTTTATTTAAATAATAAAAGACTTGTCAATTTAAACAAGAAGTGCTCACGAATCTTACATTTAGGGGGAAAGAAACTCTTCAAAACACCGCTAAGCTACTTATAATGAAAAGATGAACAAACATAAAAAAGTGGGTAATTTCACTGTCACAAAGAAAAAACAAAGGCTCATTTGTCTTGCCCTGTCATATCCGGCGCGTTGATTCCAGCCAATATTAACACTGACAAACATGTTGACTTACAGGACAATGCTACACGCCAAAAATCAGTTTCAATTTGGGAGGATGTGTGAGTTTTGCAACAGAAAGGGCAAATGAAAAATAAAGAAAATACTTGCAGTATTAAATGACATAATATGATACCCTTTGCTTTTTGAAAGGGCTCCTGAATTTTCCTACCAGCCACAAAGTGTGTACTAGAGATTTTAGTTTTGGGGTAGCCAAGCAATGAGCGTAGCAGTTTTGCTTTCACAATAGCCATACTCGCATATTCCCTTGGTATCTCAGAGGTCCCGCTTTCCATAACCCAGCCAGGTACATCTTCATGGTGATGTATCTTGACAGAGTGAAAGCAAAATAATCACAGCACCCAGTGATGCCATTAACATTTCTGAGTCACAAGGGATTAAAAGGCTTGGACCTGAGGTAGATGCTGCGAGAGCCCTGGGCACAGGAGTTCAGCCTGGGCTGCAGCTGCGAGGGATTGACACCGCTCACAGTGGAACCCAGCTCAGGAGAAACTCCGGGCACAGTTCCGGCATCCGAAATAAATTAAAGTAAACAGTGTTGCTCTCTCTCATCCACCCTGTTAGCAGCCTCTCGGTTAAGCTGGAGACCACACACCCAGACCACACAGCACCAGCTGAACTCACTCGCACGCAACATCTAGAAGCTGTCACTCTGCTGAGCTATGAGGAGGGAAAGAGGGGGGCCCGAGTGCGAGAGTATGTGTGTGTGTTTAGAAAAGCTGCTTGCTCTCTCCTCCTACCATTACAGCTGGTTATGTTTTGTGTGGTTGGGAAGGAGGGAAAGAAGGGAGGGATAAAAAAGGACCTATAAACCTCACTAAGAAAACATACTGATCTTGGCCTTTTGTAGTAATGATTTGCGCTCCTCCTGTACTAGTTTAGTAGCTGATGAAGGGCTAACAAAGCATCCATTTAACATCAATTAACCTTCTATCTATCACATGTCAAAAAAAAATCTAGACTAGCATAAATCCATTTCCTTGTACATATTAAATGACAGCATCCTGTCCGTTACAATGTACAACATACCTATATATTGATCTATTTTTATATCAGGAGTTTTGAGATATTTTTTTATTTGGAGAAGGGAGAGATTCCCCACAAAGAACAATCAACCACACAAATGCCTTTATGACATCAAAATGCTGAATTTTTTCCACAAACATTCCATCATAAAATGAAATTTTGTTCATTAGGATCATACACCATAAACAACCTGAAGGAAGTTAATGAATCAACATACAACACTGAGTTTGTAACTCATCAGCAAGAAGTAAAAATAGTAAACCACTAAAAATAGATTAAAAGGAACAATAATCTACAATACAGATGAACAGAGCCTTTTAAAATGGGGGGGTTCCTTTGCTTCTTTTAGTTCAGAAAATAATTTCATCTGCCAATTATATCACCTGTTCAAACAGAAAAAGCTGAATAAAACATTTGAAGACTTATAAAATCTATTTTAGTTAGTCTACTTTAAAAAAGAATTTCCTTCCCTCTGCTCTGATACCATGAGCACACATACCTCCTCCATCAAACTCACCAGCACACAAATCTAATTTAATACATACACAGTCTGGGCAGCCCAGAACCACAATCACATTTTCACTTCAGTTCAAAATCTTTTTACCTAAGTGACAATGACAATCTCCAAGTGCCACTATTAAACAAAACCATCAATACTACAATAATCCAAACAGCCCTATAAACTTGGACTAAGATATTTTTGTTTGGGAAAGCCTTAAGAAAAAAATTTTAAAAAAAATTTCACCTCATCAAATACATTGTCAAAAAATTAGCTTTAAAGTTTCGTAACTTCACACCGAAACTAATTATTCCGATCTATTAATTATGTCAACAAGCTGGTTTATACCAGTTCTTGAATGAACACTTTTGCTGGTATATTCAATATTACAGCACCTATTCATTACCAACACTCAAGTCAAACCAATTTAAGTTTTCTGAACATCTGTTTTGGTCATACTGAAGTGGCTAAAAAAAGGCAATAGAATAGAAGAAAATATAATTAAAGAAAGTCTGAACACAGGTGTTTCTCCCAAAAATTTCCTCTACTTCCATTATAAATTATATTACAAATCCCCAGAAATTAATTCATCTACTTGGTTAAAAGCTTCTGTATTTATTACGTGACACATCACTATAATCCAGGAACGTTTTGAAGAAAAGCCCTAAACATGTATATATAAACATATATGTAAAAAAGTCAACTCAGCTTTATACAAAACCATATCACAGATGGTCATAAATCTCCTGTTAATTTCTAAATTCTCACAATGCACATGTCTTCCTACATCTGCTTCTACTGCCAACATCCATCAAAGTTTGCTTCATCCAGAAGTCATTATCCTTACTGTCCTCCAGTTAAGCATTTATTCCTCTTTTGTTCTATTCATGATTTTCTGCACATCATTTCACTTAATACGAAAATGGTAAAGAATCTTAATACACTCAGCATCCCTCAATCTCATGTTATTCACAGGCAGAAATTCGAAAACAATACTCCAAGCATCAAAAACTTTCAAATATGTTTATTCAAATGCATTCAGAAAGATCCAGAAGTTCAGAAAAATAAACTAAATAAATCCCAAAGGGATGAAAATTTTTTTCTAGAAAAAAGAAACAAGACACCATAGATTTTTTTCTAAGCCCTATAACTACACACAATATTCTTTATAAAAACACTATATAACCACTGTAATTACACAGTTCACATGGCTGAAGTATTAACTTGGGTGCTTGTAGGTAGGACTGCAACACTAAATTTAACATTCGCAGTGGGACTTTTTGGCAGTTCCCTTTGTTTCAAAAGTATTTAAAAGATGAGATGTGCACTTCTGTTACTGAGATTCCTGTATTTTTCATGTTCTCTCCCACACACCTCTTTCTGGCCTCTCCTCAGGGAATTACTCAAGCCATACGCTGTAGCATTCTTCTTGATTCACATGGTCAAACACACACTCAAGAGTAAACTCAACGG
This sequence comes from Pseudotriccus pelzelni, assembly GCA_035584735.1. Taxonomy (NCBI): domain Eukaryota; kingdom Metazoa; phylum Chordata; class Aves; order Passeriformes; family Tyrannidae; genus Pseudotriccus; species Pseudotriccus pelzelni. The sequence goes on from JAWMRA010000078.1 coordinate 66,872,244, forward strand.
TTACCCTGAGAGACTGTGTGCACAGGTATTTTTCTAACAAAACCTTCTGTTGTCTTACATACTTTAAGCCTTCATTTCCACTCATCTGCCTAAAATCCTTTCTCCTGTATGGAGCCATCATGCTTTTAGCGTAGTGAAGTTGTCTTGTGAGAAACAGAAGCTCCTTTGCCTTCTCTGCTAACAAAAAGGCAAAATGAGAGGATCTCATTGGCTATATATATAGCTTCTTAATTTTTTGCCAAATATCCAATGTGCAGTTGCAAAAAGCAAGGTATACCCTCTAAAAGCACAGCAAGATTCGAAATGTCACAAGACTCACAGAATTCTTACATATAAAACTGACAGTAATTTGCTTTTTTTAATTGAGACATTTTATGAGTTCCTCAAAAAAATCAGTTTAGTTTGACCTTAATACAAAATCAGGCATTTAAAAAGGCATTTTTGCTCAGCATAAGCCTAGATCTTTAATTAATACAGGCTTTTTTATGAACTTCAAAATACAGAGTACGTTACTTTTGAGTTATCCACAAAGTCAAAGAAAAAAAATACAAGTCTAAATATATCTAAACCTCCCTGATTTATATTGTAATCTGATCCACAGACACTTTTACACTGCCAGAGACCCCACTGGTTTCTGCTCAATATAGCCTAAGGTCTGCCTTTGAGAATTAAACTAGAAATCTGGGAATCTGCAGTTCCCTTAAAGTCAAGTGAAAACCAGACCCATTAAGGACTTGGTGTCTCAGAAATTTTGTTTTCCTTAAAAACAAAGCAAACAAAATTAAAAAGGAAACACAGGCTTTCACACTCATCACCAGGTGCAATCACAGTATCTTCTAATAAAAATGCTGAACACACAGTCTGCAAAATAACATCTATTGATAAAAAAAGCGCTACACAGCCCAATTTATTTTTGGAGAAAAAGCACTAAATGCTTCCAAAAGAATATAAAAAATACCATTCCAAAGAATTTCTCCATAGGAGGGAGGAGAAATGTTTGATTTGGTGGTATTTAAATACTAAATACGTAGTTTACCTTTCCCTATGCAAAGTCCACAACATTGCGATTACAATGAATAGATATTTTCAGACATTTCTCTCATTACTCAGTTTCTGGGAAAACTGCATGCTTCAGGTTTGTTGGGGTTTTTTTTCCCCCTCCAAGAGATCACAAAAATGAGTTCTCCCTCCTGCCTTTCCCTTCTCCTCTAACTGTTGACACTGGGAGAATAATTCAACTGCTTTGGAACTGAAATGCAGAGTGAAATTCCAGATAATAATTTCCAGGGTAAGCAACAAAAATTGTCATCAGCTAGATTTTTGAACTCATACTTTGCAAGCTGTAAACACAGACCTTTGCTTTCATGTTCAGCGCAGAAGATGAAACATCAGTCTGACATGACCGCTATACATGTGCTGTCTAATCATCCCTCATCCTCCAAGCACCTTTACAAACAAGATTCCCTCCATTACCAAACACCATATTTCTCCCCTGGGAAAAGTAATTTGAAAGACAATGCTGCGCAGCCCAGATTCACAGAATGTAGGTGGTCCAAGACAGAAGGTCAAAGTTAAGCTGAAGAGCTAACATCTGACTTCTGCTAAAAGATACTAATTTAGCTGGTTTTATATTTTGAACCTTCAGCTTACTTTTAAGTAGAGCAGCAGATTCCACTCTGTCTGAAAAACTCACACAGAAAATAAAGGCACTGTAACACATACAGTCTTCTGAGTACTATTTTCCAGTCCGTGACTGTAAAATGAAGTACTACTTATTTCTCCTGTGCAAGGTTTTCTTTGCCTGTTTCCTTAAGTAAATAGTAAATAGATCTATGGGTATTCAAAGTACACACAGGTAGTGTCCGTCTGCGCATCACAGGCTTTTGTCCTGGAATACAAAGCTCTAACTGAGGATTATTTCGTGGACACTTTCCACAGCTGTCAAAATCCGTGTTTTTAAGAACACTGTTTATATTCATTCTTCTGTCACCATCCTATTGAGATAACTACCTGTTTCTTTTCATATTCTTTTTCTGTTTTGGTTGGGGTTTTTTTTGTATTGTGTTTTGTTTTTTGGGGTTTTTTTTTGCTTTTTTTTTGGTGGTTGTTTTTTTAAATGAAGTAGGAAAGCCAAAAAGCACAGAATAATCAGAATTAAAATAACTCAAAAGGAATGTTTAGTTTCAAGTACAGTGCTAAAGAGTTACTGACTTTACAGCTAAACGTACCAGCACATTGAAAGAAATTGATTAAATATGGTTTAACATAACACATCTAGAAGTTTTCATCACTAAACGAGGTCACTGCCTCTGCCTCTTCAGTCAACCTACTTATTTTGCTTTAGTCCAGCTTCTCTGGGAAGAGCAGCATAATAAAGAAAGGACTGTATAAGTGAATAGACTTTCTCTTTAACAGGACCTCAGGAAAACAATTGGTGGGTTACATATTTTAATGTCTGTTTTTTCCTCAAACGTTCTCAACAGTTAGCAAAAACCTCTCACTTATACGCACAAGAAATCCTACAATTAAAAAGGAAATCTGAATACTGCAGATTCAAAAACACTTAGTGAACAATACTTTTTGCACTGAAGGTGAAACAGTTTCTCCACATAACAATATCAACTGCTCAAAGGGCAAGGTGATAAATAATTTACTTATAAGACTTATTTTTTTAATTTTTTTTTTTTTAGTGTTCATGACTTAGAACTTTACATGGTTGGGGTTTTTTTAGAATTGATTTGAAATATTCATTACCTTAGACTGATGTTCAGCTCCAAAATACAATAAAGCAATTACAGGATTAAAAAAGCCCACAACTATCAAGTCTGTAAAAATATTGTTATTTATTGAACAAAGGCCATAAAAACACCAGACTTTAGATTTTGTTTGAAAAAAATCCAGCATAAGTCTGATGGATAACATGCTTTTAATAGAGAAAATGTTCTTACCATTACAACTTAAAATAAGTTTCACTGAGTTAAGTCCTACCAGTATAATGAAAATAACTGCATCTGTTTTAACTGATGTTTCAGACAACAGATATCCCATCTAAGTAAAAACATTGTTGTCCAAGGAGTGGGCATAAATCACAAAAACTGTAAACTAAGCTATCCATGGGAAAGAAATCAGCAGCAGGACATGCCTTTTGCTGCTTCTTGCTGGGTCAGTGCAAGCTGTGATAAGGTGCTATCAAAATAGGAAAGCAGGAATTACAGAGCTTTCCTTCTTCAGCTGAGCAAAAGGTAAAGGAAGAAAACAGACTTGTTTTCCTAAGCCATAAGTCTGTTTATTTGCAAGCCTTTAACTGTTTTGACAACTTCAGTAAAAGCAAAAACAAAGTTTATAGTAATGAAATGCACAGAAACCACTAAAGGAGAAAGAACTATTGGAAAGCCTGGAAAGTTCAAATAAGATTATAATTTTAAACTAAACTTTAAATAATGAACATTTGGAGTTCACATTTAATCTGATGTTCTATCAGATTTAGAATGGCTTAATATTTCACTGGCTTTTAATTTAAAACTTTTGAGCCTAGAAGCTGTTAACCCACAACAAGCAAGCAAATTGCAGGAATTAATGTGAGGAGGAAAAAACCACCAAGGAAAAGCTGACAGTGCAGAAGGAAGACTACGCTGAAATGAAAAAATCCCCTCTGGAAAGAAGAACTCCCAAATTTCGGATATCTACCTCTTGCTAAGAGATCATTTTCAGGTTCCTAATTAGGATACAGAACAGGCAAGGAAGCCTCTTCTATATCTTTATATAAATAACATTTGGCCATCCAGTTAATGGACCCTTCTGGACCCCAAGACAAATGAGGGAGAAATGTAGAACTGGGCAGGATGCAAAAATAAAATAAAATTAAAAAATTAAGTCACAGAAAAGTGTAACACTTCCAGATACATATGAATGAAAACAACCAGCTCTCAACCTGTATATGTTATTTCGATTCCTTCCATATTTCTTAACCTGGTACTTTCCTACTGCACTCACCTAAGTACCCACTCATTTCTGGGGAGTTGTGTTTGAAACTTGATGGTACCACTAAATACGAAGTTAAAAAGAAAATAAAATTAAAACCCAATCAGTCCTGCAAATAGCCAGCTTTTCAGAGGTCAGATCTCACCTCTCCCTGTCCCCCGTTTCCCCTACTCCCTCCCCCGGCACACCCACGGATCACTGCTGTGAACTCGATCATCTCAGACATGCTGGCCTCGATGATCTCTTTTTTAGGTCTTTTCCAAACTAATGGATTCTGTGACTTCAGAGAACCCCACACCAGCCCCGCGTCCCGGAGCAGCGGGCGGGCCCGGCAGCTCCCACCAGGCCCTGCCAGCCATGAGGAACAGAGGCAAAGCCCGCGGAGGAGCTGCCGCTGCTGCCGGGCCCTATCTTTGGCAGCCGCCGTCACCCAGCGGGGCACCGTGTGCCTCCCGCGGGGGTCGCAGGCGACGGGGAATCCCCCGGCCCCGTCCTGTCCCCTGTCTCCTGCTAGGGCGTTGAGGGAGCACGGAACAGCGGCTGCAGCCGGGAAGGCACCGGGGGTACGGCCGGAGACCAGCGACGCCCCCCCCATCACCCCCCCGCCCCCCAAGAGCCACCGCCGACAGCTCCGTCCCCCCCACGGAGCCGGGGCGGGGACGCGGCGCTCTCGACCCCGCCCGGGCAGCGGAAGGCAGGGGGAGGCCGAAGGGAGGGGGAGCAGGGGAGGCCTCCGCCCGGGGAAGTGGTGGTGGGGGGTAAGGACGCGGAGGTGCCCCGCGGCGCGGCGCGGGGGGAGCGGGGCGGGGGCCGGGGCCGGTCGGTCGGTCACTCACCGCCCGCCGCCGCGATCGCGTCCGGCACCTGCGCCCGGCACCGACAGGCGCCGCCAGCCCCCGCCAGAGCGCATCGATGGAGCGCGGAGCGATCGAGGCGGGGGAAACCGCTCCCGCTCCCGCTCCCGCTCCCGCCCCCTTGGAAGCCTCCAAAATCCCGCCCCTTGGAGGCCCCGCCTCACTAGAAGTCCCGCCGCCTCCCGCGGCGTCTCACCCGGCGCTCCGTCGCCGTCTTGGTCTCTCTTTCCCTCCCGCTGTCGAGCGGGGTGTCCTAAAAAGCGTCGGGGGTTTGCGGGGGTTGGTCCCCTCGTGGATCAGGAACAACGGGGAAAAAAATAAAATCGTGATAATAACGGCGTGGACAACAGCCAGTGGACAACGACAACAGGACCCCGGGGGAATGGCCTGAAATTGTGTCAGGGGAGGTTTAGGTTGGACATAAAAAAATGGTTCTTCACCTAGGGGGTGATGGGGCACGGGAACAGGTTCCCCAGGGAAGCGGTCACCAACCTGCCAGAGCTCAAGAAGCATTTGGACAACACTCAAGCAGTGTGGTGTGATTCTTGGGAATATACTGAGCAGGGTGGAGAGATGGACTTCAGTGATCCTTGTGGATGGGTCCCTTCCAACTCAGGATGTTCCGTGGTTCTGTGAACAACAACAATAAATGATAATAAAACCACCTCCTAGCACTGTTCCCGAGAGCAGAAACTCACCCAGCGGCAGCATGGGCACCGCTCTGCTGGAGCTGCCCAGGGCAGTCATGGAGTCTCCCTCTCCGGAGATGCTCCAAACCCACCTCGATGTGTTCCTGTGTCACCTGCTCTAGGTGACCCTGCCTTGACAGGGGGTTGGACTAGGTGATCTCCAGAGATCCCTTCCAACCCTACAAGTTCTGTGGTTCTGTGAGAGGAGGGGGCTGTGGGGGGCAGAAGGAAGGGTGTCAGAGAAAGGCGCAGAAACAAGCAAGTGGGCAGCACTGCCAGCGCCCAGTAATGCAAATCCTTCCTCCTTTCCCTGTGAAATAGTAAAAATGTTTTTTAACAAACCTGCTGTCTGTCTGGGGGGCCTCTGAACAAACATTCTTTTCCTAATGGAAAGGGTCGGGAGAGCTGCTTTTTCGCTTTTGCTGGTAATGCTTGATACTCAGTTGCAAAAGCCAAGTTCAGACAAAATCTTATTGGGAAGGAGAGGAAAAGCAATGAAAGGAAAAAAACACTGAAGAATCCATTCCTCAGTTTTGCCAAATCCAACCCAAACCAGAACAGTAGTGGGAAAACAAATTACCTTTCATAAAACCTTAAAGAACTTAAGCATCATAAAAAGCATTAAGGCCAAGAAACACAACTTTTCTCACTTTTTGTTGTAGGCTATACCCACCCAGGTTAAATTAGTAGTCTGTAATATTTCATCACTTGAATAAATAACATTTTTCTGACTCTTTCCTCTGTGTTCTCTAAAACATTACACAGCATTTTTCTAGGGAAAAACAAATCAGCTGGTACCTATCTTTTCTCTAATTATCTCCAAAGTTGTAACCAGTGACTCTGCAGTTTTCTTCTAATATTCAGAGCAGAAAATGAGCTCCTCAGTTCTCCAAGAAAGGTTGGCACCACAATAAAAACAAAGTGTAAGTATTTGCTACCCATTTCAAAATTATGCTTTTTCCCCATGTTTGAATTTTCTCATTAAAAGCCTGTCATCAGATGCACGAAATAAAACCACTCTTTGAGGGGTTTGATTGCTGCAGAAGGGCCCACATAGTGCACCACATATGTGTATCTCAGCTGTGCCCGATGCCCTCAGAATATCTGACAGTAGATATCTGTGCCCAAAAAGACCATTGACTTCAGTGAGAGTCCATAACGGGAACTGTCTAACCACAAAGTTTTGTAGTAAACAACCATGCATTTAGAATCAGTTCAAGTGACAAACTTCAGTGCCAGACTGAAGTTTGGTTGTGGATTTGACTGCATATTCACCTCTGTTGTAAGTGCAAAGACCCTAAAGAGGTGAATGATTAAGAAGAGGGACCCTGAACTTGAGAAGAGACAACCCCCCCAAGCAAGGAAAAACCACGAGGCCTTTTGCTTCTGAAAATGTCTCCCCTTTTAGAGGTCTTAAACTGCTGTTTCTCAAAGGCTGCTTAGTAGTGTTTTCATCCAGATTGTGGGCCCTGGGGTACCTGTCAGAACAGCACAACCAGGCTAAACTCTGCAGCAACAGAAGCTTTATAAATGCCATATGTAGTTTCATCACAGACATCCACGCAGGCAAATCCTCCTATTTCCAAGACCAGCATCCTGGAATCTTATGATCTGCAGGGGCCCTGGATAATACTGTCAATGAAGAACTTCCTGTGTGGTGCACTTTGTTGAATTTGCTGTGGGTGGTTTCACCAGCTGATGTGTAGTGACCATCACCTACCCCTTCAGTGACTCCAGAACAAAGCTGACAGTGACTGACTGCAGATGTGCCCCACTGGAGAAAAGAAACACCACCCCACATATCTCTTTAGAACAAAAGGAGGAAAACTAGTGTTGTTAAAATATATATATATATGTCACATATATATAACTTATGATGTATATAGCACAATATATAGTATATATTTGCTGTCATATATAATGCTGCTAATATAAATACATTACTCCATGGAACTCCAGATGCTGTTAAAGAGATTAATCTATGTAGTTAAACCTGAGGAAAGAAGTGACAATTTGTAATATAATGACCTGGTAAATAGTAAATGTTATACCTCATAGAGGTCACAAGAGTAATTGCTCATTCATGCCTTTTTCTAATCCATTTATGCAGATTTGACAGTGATCTGTAAATATTACATCTCTCTACAAAGTTGGGTAAACAGATTTAAAAGCCAGAGAGATTATTATGATCATCTTGTCTAACCTGAATATTGAAAGCTGTAGAATTTCCTCCTGTCATTCCCACACCTAAGTCTTGCTGTAGTTGTTTCTTAGAAAGACATCTTCATTTTGCTTTAAAGAGTTGGAGAAATGGCAAATCCATCATTGCTCTTTTGAAGATTTCTCAGTGGTTACCCTAACACGTACCACAATACCTTAACATGTAAAAAATAACTGATAGAAATGTAAATGTTGTTTGAAAAGGTAAATTCATCTAGTTGCAGCATCTGTCCATTGCAAGCCTGCTTCTTGTTAACAGAAATATCTTCCTTTTGAAGATGTTTGTAAAATGCAGCAGATTTACTCCTTCACCTTCTCTTGACAAACTGTATGGATTAACTTTGATTCTGCACTGTATAACTGCCTTTCCAGAACTGTTCTCTTTTGTGAATGCCTTCAAGCTTACAGCTCTCGCCTAATTTTTTTTTACATTTGGACATCCAAACCAGACCTCTCCCTAATTTTGTTTGAATTTGTGAGGTGAATATTATAACCAGGGAAATCTAAGGAACAAAAAAAAATCTAAGAAGCATAAGGTTGAAAATGACCTTAAGAAATCACCCTTTTTTAGTACTTTCCCTTGCCCTAAGACAGGATCAACTACTCTTTTGTTGTAACATAATCGTTTTTCCAATCTTGTTCTTACAGGCTTCCCAGTATGGTGCTTTTGCCGTCTCCTCAGGCAATCTTTCCCAGTGTTTCTGTACCCTTATCACTAAAGGCGGTTTTTTTCTAACATGTACTCTGAATATAACCTCTAGTGCTATTTCAGTCCACTGGTGAAAGGTCTGTCTTTGCTGGCCCAGAGAACGGACTCTTTGCTTCCTCCATATAGCAGTCTTTTCCATATTTAAAGGCCCTGTATCTTCTTTTCTTCATTATTCCAAACAGTCCTATTACTATCCTGATATTTAATGTTTTCTGGACTGGTAATCAAGCCTCCACTGCACTGTTCTGCAGATACCCAGTGTCATTCTGGAAGTGCAGTTCCCCAACCCAAGCGTGATCCAGGTGAAAAACATTTGAAAAAAACCCCAAAGCACTAAAATTAAAGCAGTACCATGGGTTAGCAGAGCAAAATAATTTCTTTGCCTATTTTGCAGGCTGTTTTCCTGTTTCTACCCCACTCGTATGGCATTTTCCTTTTTGCGACAGCTTAACAGTGATGACTCGTGCTTAGCCTGTGATTCACTTTACATTTTTTCTATGCAACTGTAATCCTGTTTACTTTTCCTCTTCCTGTATCAGGGGAACTGATGATGCTGTGTCTATTGCACCTATTGAATACCATCTTTTGTGCTTTTCTTAAAAAAAAAAAAATCCATCACCAGTTTGACAAATTCCTTCTGAATTCTAATTCTGTTCTCTAATACTCTTTTATTTGCTCTCTTCTTCATGTCCTCTCTAACTGTAACAAGCTTAGTCTCTATTCTGTTTTTGGGATGTTTTATTAAAAGTAACAGATACAGGATAGACCCTTGAGAAACCTCTTTCAATACATCTCTCCATTTAATAGTGGCCCCATTTTGCTAACCCTTCCTCAGTCTTGCCTTTTCTGACACCATGGGACTTTCAATCTGGACCATATTGTCTTTGCTTCTTTGTAAGAAACATTGCCAAAAGCTTTACTAAAATGAAGATACATGACTTTTTGACTGGAGATCAGTAGCCTGCCAAACCCATGGCAGTTGAGCCAAGAGCAGAGCCAAGGAGCCCAATCCTTCCTTGTCTGCTCTAAAAAATCTATAATCACTGCACAGCTTTTCTTCACCTCATTGGTTCCACTTCCTTTTATTTTCTTGATCCATCAATGGAACGATCCTGTAGATGTTGGCTTCTAGCAGTTGCCATAGATTTTACGAAAAATTCATACAAATATTTCAATTGCCAAGCAGATTTCCTGTGTTGTATTTTATTCCCAAGACCAGCTGCTTTCTGCTTCCTTCAAAAATTGAAAATCACCTGGATCTGTGTTGTCAAATCAACATCCAGGAACTGCTCTTCTTAAATCATATGGTTCTATTTCTTCTTTTAGAAGGTAGGTACAGAAATAAGTTCTTTGACCTTGGCAGCATTTTGATCATTATCCAGGAGTTTAAGCCAGAAACTTTCATTATGAAGTGAAATATATTTATCTTCACTGACAGGCAAGAGAGAAAGAAACAACTTACCGATCAGTGTTTTCCCCCAGATGATTTCTGGTATGATTCAAGAGAAACAACATAAATTAATTCACACAGTATTTTGAGTTTTCTTCCAGAACAAGTACAGTCACTTTTTCCACATCAAACAAAAAATATAGTCTTTGCACTTTAAACCATTTCCAACAGTACACAAAATTCTCTCACTCTTTTACTTTCTTGGCTAACACCACCCTAATTCTTCCCTTTCAAGGCCTATCCAAGGAATCTGTGCACTACTGACCCAGAGGCATTGTTTCTCTAAACAGCACCAATGAAAAAAATTACTAAATTACTTTGTGCGGCTAAAAATACTGAATGTTGTATACCACAGCTCTGTCAAGGGTGTCACTAGTAAGTTACCACAGTTTAAATACTTCTTGAGACCAACCTTTATCCATTGTGTGTATTTTAAAACAATAGATGGGGGAAGTTGAAACCTAAACCAACATAAAAAGTTTGCCACGTTTCTTTCTCAAAGGGAAAAAATATACCTTGTTTCAAAGACTATTTGACAGGTTTTGTACCTCAAATTTTGTGTGAGATTCTGTTCCTCTGTCTCAGTTTAAATGAGACACAGGTAAGATTGAATTATGTCCAGGAAAGGAATAACAGCCCTTTATTAAAA
>JAWMRA010000078.1:66890738-67021182 GCA_035584735.1 Pseudotriccus pelzelni
TGGTTTCCTTCCACTCTCTGAATTCTTATGCAGTCCTGAGCCTATCCCCAACACTGTCCCAGAGACATTCCTTGGCTCTGACAGTCACCTGGATGCTCAAATGTTCCTGCAGCAGTCGCGCAGCAGATCCACAACCAGCAGCCAAGCATCCCAGCTTCAGAGTTTGGGCTTCAGTCCCCATGCGTACACATGCTCTGAAATTCTAGCCCACTGCCAGACTGCCTGCAAACCAGCACTGACTTCAGCAGAAGCAGAACATGATCAGAAGCAGAACATGATCACAAGCAGTTTTCACCTTGCATGTTCTGTATGTTTGTAATTAGCTGTGAATTAATGTGGAACATTCCTATACAAGTTCGCTTTTCACCAGCAAAAGGCATATCCATGTATTTGAGCCTGGGGAGAATGAGAAACCTGTTGTTGAGGTCAATGTTTTATTTTTTTTGTTTCACTTTCAGCCTCCAGGCATAAACACTACATTGAGAAAACGACTGTTTAAGAGTGGGGTCTGACTCTCCATTTATGTTATCCCTAATTATCACAGTAGCTACCAGGAACAAAATAATTTAACAATATTTTTCCACTGTAAATAGCTATGGATTAATTTCAAATCCAATGCAGGAGCTGAAGAACTAGTAGAACAAGGAGGTGAAAAACTAACAGACACACATGCAGGTCTTGTTCACGAAACCATTAATGAAAGCAAAGCCCCTTAGCAGAATAACCTACCTTGTTGCTCTCTGACATATCACTATATGTTTCTCCTCTCTCCAGATACATCACTACAGTAAAAGACTTCTATAAAAAAATGTCATGCAAACCCATGACAAAAAACTAGCTCAGCTTAAAAATAAGTGTGGTAACAAACAGAGGAGGAATTAGGCATGCAGTCTTCTGCAAACAATAAATTCTTATGCACAAAACTATCGTGGTTTTGATTTATGTTCTGTTCAAGTTTTCTGTTTTTCCAAGGCCACCAGAGGGAGCCCAAAACCTCTCATAAATATAAGAAAAGGCACGTTGGGGTCACCAGTGAAGAAAATGGAGTAATAATTAGGCTGTCTTTGTGTTTCAAAGAAATACACTAGTTGCTCATTCACCAAGATCCACACAGATGTAGAAGTTCTGGACAGTGATGCTTGAATGACATAGAATTATACCGGAAGAGTCTTTTAAATTTAGTCTAGGCAATTATTAATACAACTCATAATAGTTTGAGCATGCCAAAATATACACATTAGTGGTGAGGATGAAATGATGTAGATAGCCATATAGCATACACTACATTATCATTTAGGAACACACTTTTGATCTCTGCTTCTGAATCAGCATAACACTGTTGGGTGCACAGACCATAAGTGAAGTTATTTGTAACATGGCCAATGTTTACTCCTTTGTAAGTGCTGATGGCTAAGGTAATCACTGGGGAAAAGCTGATTCTTCAGATAAAAGAGAGAGGAGCACAATGTCATGAAGCACTGATTGCTTGACTATCACAGAGAAGCATTTCAAAATCTGGACTGATATCCTGTGTGACTAGCTACTGATTTGGCTCTCCATCAGCTGGTCACTGATTGATCTAACTAAGTGTTACCTTGGCCAGAAAACAAAATAAATAAGGATCTATGTGGATACTCCAAATGGACTTACCAGACCCCTTTTACCAGAGAAGGCTGAAAATGTAAAGTGTAAGTCACGATTTCTTGATACAATTACTTTATACGAAGGTTCTTCCAAAAAATTCAGTAGGGTCTAACTGAAACAAAAGTAGATCCTAGAAAAAGCCCAAGAAGTTTGGCATGATGATACAGCAAATGGCATATAATTCATTTGCCTTTTCCAGATCAATATCTTCAGGATGCAAGTCCTAGTTTTATCGCTCTGGGAAAAAAAATAAAAGCTCAAAGTGCAGAAAAGCCTAAGAGGAAGATGGACAAAAGGTAAGTTCCAATAGCAGGACCTGACACATGAAAACACTGTTTCTTTGAACAACCAAGTAAAATTAATGAAGATTAGATGAGCTCCATTTGTTCATCTATGCAAGAACTGATTCTTAACCTTTATTACTCTCAGGAAAGGTTCTACAACAGACTCCTTTTCTTCTGGGCATAGAAGAAAAAACCTGATCTAGGGGAAGTTGTCCCTGTCCATGGAAGTGGTGTTGAGACTAGATCCTAGAGGTCCCTTCCAAATCAAACCATTCTATGATACTGTATACATCTTTCCATTGATGAATTGTCAGAGGTCTTAATTGCAACATTTTTCAAACCAAGCTTCATCTCTGGTTCTGGAGGTGCACACAGAACATAATTAGCTACTGCTTTTAAAGATATAATTGTAGAGCATTATTTTCAGCTTTTACAGCAAACTCTTGCCATTTGTTTTAATTCCACTCCTGTGACCTCAGCAATGGAGTTCTTTTCCAGTTTTAGCTCTGCAGTGTTCTGGGGAAGAACATGCTTTAAATGATGCCTGAAGAGCTTGACTAATATGCAGTTCTCTTCACACACACATTATAAATAGACTAGTCAATGCCACAAAGTAAAAGCCAGTAAAACTTCAACTGGTAATATTCCTGCAGTGCACATCATCTATGTGTTCTATAATGCTAGACTACAGCTATGAGTTCTGTAATGCTACTGATCTCAACAAAAAAATGGTCTAATTCAAAAGTCAAAATGACCACTCAAGCTGATCTACCTTACTTGGTCCATAGGATAATTCATTAAAGATACTTAAATACTAAATAAATACAAGGAACAAAAGGTAACATCATGTTATCTCTGGCTCACTTCCTTTCTAGGAGACACAGCACAGAATTGCAGCCAGTTTATTATTTGACTACTCTGCACATGAGGGATCAAGTAGAGATCAGTTAATTAAAAAAAAGAGGATATTATTAGAACACCATCATTAAGGGGGGAAATTGTTTGAAAGCCAGGAAATTCCTCGTTTAGTGTTCGTAAAGTCCTGACTGTTAGAGCTTCCTCATTAGGAGAGAAAATTCATTCTACCAGAGGGTGCAGAGATTATAAGGTGCATAAGAGGGTGCAAGAAAAGTGCTCATATTACCATCAGGTAAAAAAGTGAATCCCACCACTGGATACAAGTCCACCCTGGCAAAGTTCTGCAAGGGACCAGAGCAAAACCACCAAACATCACTCTCATGTCACAACTCCATGAAGCCACATAAAACCCTATCCTTGTCTGCTCTTACTGCTTTAAAGTGACAAAAGATAGCTATTTGCAAAATGTAAATTGGGGGCAAAAATCTCTTGTTCTTCATTCAAATTGCAGATGCCCTTCCTCCCCTCGGACCATCCCTGGAAGGGCTGCAGCCAGGTCTGGAGTGCTGCTGTGGGTGACTCAGAGCAGGCCGGGTGGTCATGCCAGGGGGGCTGCGTTATCCGCATGGTGGTTGGCACCCCATAGGTCCTGCCAGGGCTCTGCTGTCCGGGACAGCATCTGGATTCACCTCCAAACCACACGCAGAGCCAGCCAGGCACTCCAGTAAGCCTGGGAGCTGGCTGTGGTGGGATGCATTAAAAACCCTATGCCCAGGAGGCAAGCGTAGGACTGTAGCTGTTGCTGAAACTCAGCTTCCCCAGACTTAGGCTCCTTCCTCTCCCCCATTCCCACGACTCGGCACAGTTGGGGATCACTTCTGGTGCCTTGGCCAGCTGTCACTCCCTGCCCATCTCTCTTTGAGCCCATGAGTCACTTCCTCTCTTCAGATCTCACCTTTCAAAACTTCCTTTTTCCTTTTTGGGGGTACATCTGAAAGCCTCCTTTGAAAGCGGGCATTGGGCTTACTTATCCATGGACAAAAGTGCCTCTGGGAAGCAGCATGTTCTCATGTCTGAAGACACGCAGTCGAGACCTTACAGCCACATCCATGTGGTCCCCATCATGTTGGTGTGCACAGCTCCACAATGATCTCCTTCAGTCCTCTGCTCTGACACCCTGGATGTGGTGGCAGAGGGATTCTTGCTCTGTACCTTGCCTGCAGGTGTGGGATAGACAGAAAAAAGGAGAGAAAAGAGAGATCCAGTTCACTCCAGTTTCTCTTGCTGGCCCCAGCTGCTGCCTCTTGCTCAGTGAGCAGCAGCCCTGTGGTTCAGTTGCAGCTGGAGAGAAAGCAAGAAAGTAAAATCAAAGGAGCTTTGACTTAAAAAAATGGAGTTCATTCCTTTTATCCTTTGTTTTTTGAGCTGTTGGGAATTCAGATTTAACATTTTTCTCTACAGCCGTGAGGGTTAGTGATCTGTTTCCTGGAGAGTAATAGTGAGCCCTTCTGAAATCAGTGACAGTTGTCAGGAGCTCCTCTAGCACGCCACTGGTGCCATCCCCTGGGAAGCTCCCAGCTCTTCATGGTACCCCCTCATATATGATAGAGAGTTCATTTATCCCTGCCCCTCACAGGCAGTGAGCACCAGGAAAGTCAGAGGGGGAGGAGAGTGTGGATGTGAGGGCAGAGGTGTGTCAGGGGAACTTGTCAGGGTTTGAGTGGTGGTTCAGGCACAACTGGGAGATTTCTGTGTTATCAGCATGATAATCATATTGGCTAACAACTTAATCTGCAGATGCAGAGGCCAAATCTGTCTGCACTCAGCAATTCAGAATGAACCTGTTAGTTAACTACCTTATTTGTCAC
The DNA here is from genome assembly GCA_035584735.1 of Pseudotriccus pelzelni. Taxonomy (NCBI): domain Eukaryota; kingdom Metazoa; phylum Chordata; class Aves; order Passeriformes; family Tyrannidae; genus Pseudotriccus; species Pseudotriccus pelzelni. The sequence goes on from JAWMRA010000078.1 coordinate 66,895,393, forward strand.
TGTAGTTTCAGGATTATGCTGTTGGATGAGTGTGCTTTGACTTCTCCAGCTTCAAGTTGTTTGTAAGGCTGTTTGTTCTGCTCCAGGACCTCTGAGACCTGATGTTTTACCTCCATGTAAGGTTGTTATCACTTCTTTACTGTGCAGTACTATTAGGACAGAAAAAGTAAAGTTATTTGGGCCAGATTCTCAGTTGGTGCAAAGCCACATCTGGAATGGGGGCTATGCAGGTTCATGCTGGCTGAGAATTTAGGCTACATTTTAATGGGCTTGTGGAAGAGATCATATGTTTGAGTTGTTTTACAGCAGGGACTTGCAGTTTTCATGCTAATTTCATGCCATGCTAATTAAGTCACTGAGAAGACAATGGCAGTATTTAAATTAAACATGCAAATGGATGTGGTGTTGAAAGATACTGTTTCGTTAGTATCTTCCATTCTCAAACATTATGATGCTTCTTGTGGCCCACACAACTGAGAGGGAACATGGAGAAAATAAACTGTGTGTATAGATTCCCATGTGTTGCCATACTGCTGTTACAGAGCTGCATCACTTCTGGCCAGTGGGTTTTGGTCCTGGCCAGTCTGCCATGTCTTTGCTGCCCCAACTTGATCCTGTGACATAAGTCCTACTGACACCATGTGTCATTGAGACACCATCACTTGCTCTTGTGAGCTGAGAATACAGATCAAAAGTCATTGGTTAAAGAAAATCATCTATATCCTCTCTAAATTATGAGAGTTGTTAAAACTACAGAGGTGATGCAAATCTGTTTTAAAATTTGTTTTACTCACTTTCCACAGCAAGTGTGAGAAGCAGACTGCACCCCATAGTTCCTTGTTTCTTAAAGCCCACCCAAACTGCTGTGGTGCTTAGGCAGTATAAGTATAGACGGCTCTGAAATGTACAACATGGTGTAATCACTGAGAGTATGTCCTCCACCACTGCTAAGTGGAACACCATGGCAATAAGATGTAGTCCCTGCTCTGAGTTATCCTCAGAGGAAAAGGAGCCTAGCAGCCAAACTGCTCAAAAGGAATGAATTAGTAACACAGTATTCACACTGAAGCCTTGTATGCCATATAACCTCAAATCTAGTTTTGTCACAACACAGAACCCTTCTGCCCACAGAACACATTTCCCTGGACCCTGATGTAGGACAAGCTGGTAATTTCCAGGGGAAGAAGTGCCAATTTTACATAAAAAGATTAATAAGTGACCATAAAGTCAAAATGGAAACACACTCCCTCCCCCAACGTTTTCAGTGTTTTTGTATTCACAAGGTTTTATATAAATGACAAAACCCACAAAACTCATCTTACTACTAAATCTAAAGAAGAATTTATTTTTCAGATGCAATTTTTTCCCAACACTTCATTGCTATAAATTCCTTATCACGAAGTAACAAAAAAATGGATTTCTCCTTTTTAGAACAAGAGAGCAGCTTTGGGAATTCCTGTATTCATTCAGCTTTTCATTACAAACATCATCCATCATGCCTTACATCCCTTACACTGAACTGCAGAAAACATACCAGAAATTCTACATTGGAACAGCAATGCATCTTGAACAAAGCTGACTAAGCTCAAAATTAAGTTTTCAACAACTACATGTTAAAAAGAAAATCAATGAAAGAAAAACAGCGAGCTCTACTGAACAAACATCCCGCAGTTAAAAAAAAACATGTTTTGATTGATGAAGGAAAAAGCCGTGACATTTTAGGTGCCTTAAAAGAAATTTCAGGGATCACATTAAAAAGAAAGCTGGCATTGTATTAAAATATAGTTATCCCAAGAGATAACTGTAATATACTGTGAAACAAGGACATAGACTGGCTTTTCCCATTTCTCAAAGCAGTTCATTAAATCTTTCTTTCTTCATCTCATGTCCCCAAGTGAGGGAGTTTACCTTCAGGATCATCAACTTTCCTGGTTGTGAAGCAGCTTTAATCCACTTACTTGATCCTCTTGCAATCAATTAATGCCATGATAATCCTGTCCTGGCCAGGCACAATGTGGAAAACCTAATGTATCACATTATCTACAAGAAAAGTATTTAGGAATCTAGTTCTGAATCCAAGACACTTTTACCTCTACATAAAGGTCAGGACAAAACACTCAGTAAGATTTATGATATCTACAAAAACAGCAAGGTAAGCTCTGAGGAGGAGCAATATCTCATAAGATCAACCGATACTGCTGGAAAAAGCAGACAGCCTTTTGGGCACAGAGACCCAGTGTAGGTATGGGTGACATCTGAAGTTTAGTTTGGATTAGCCCTGCAGTGAAAACAAGTCTTTTGGCATTTGAGATTTACACAAATGACTCTTTTGAAGGTAATTTTTTAACCCTCTTTGTGGAAAACATTTTCATGGTGTAATTAGAAATAAATTTCTAGCTTTTATTTCTAAAAAAGCCCCAGATATTTCCATAGGATCTTGTATGCTAGAACTAATAATGCAAATGCATTTGTCAAAATTAGTTATATTTTTAGTATTGTAAGCCTCTGTCCAGTTTCACAGATTATTAAACTAAGTACATCGATTCCAGAGAATTGATGGTTCTTTTCTGATGGCTTAATTTCTATCCTTACAGTATGAATCACATACTTTCATGAGAAAGTGTAGGTCAATGGAATTACTATGCAAAATGCAACTTCCTCTTGAGTGAACTTGTCAAGTAAATGTCTTCAGCTACAGTACTTTGGATGCCACTCTGAATGTCACTTTTACAAAGCAGTACTGCTTTGGGAGAAGTAACATGCTGCTATTCTTTCTTGTATGTGCCTAGGCTTGTTTATCTACTTCCAGTCAGTTACAGAGGCAACAAGATGGCACTGGTGTCCCCATGGGCATATGACATTTATGTATGTCATCTTTGTGTGGCCAAAACTGATCTGAGAATAGAATTGCCTGAATTTTGTCCTGAATTTCCATTACTGCTGTGCATTACCAGTGGGATTCTTGAATATTTACGTCAATCCCAGTTAGCTACAGCTGTGCAATCCCATGGCAAGTTCCTCCTCCGTGTATAGGAGCTTCCATTGCTATATCCTATTTTATTTCTCTTTCAGATATGGAAAGAGGAGTGCAATGGAAAATCGTGGAAACAAAAACAAAAGAAAAAACAGAGCAGCTCACAGTGGTATTGTTTTGTTCATAGGCAGCCTTGCCAGCACGAAGGAAATTAGGTGTACTCACACTGAAAAGAAACAGGCCCCTTCTGCGTGGCCAGGGCCCCTGGGATTCTGCTGGTGAGGCTGCTGGTGCTCATGCCTTGGGCTCTGGAAGAAAACTGCTGGGACCTTCTTGCCTTACCACCCTCCTGGGCAAGCGCAGCTTCCACCTCTCTGGGTGGTCTTTCCAGCAATGGAGGTCTCGTCCTTCTGCTCCTGGTGTGACCCAGGAGTGAACTGAGCTCATTAAATGTATTTGCCTTTCCTTTGTAAAAAAAAAAAGGAAAAAAGGTGGAAAGAGATATAGTCAAGAAATTATACTACATTTCTATTAAAAAAAAAAAGACAGTGTACTTGTTTGTAGAAATCAAAAGCTTTTCACCCATGTGGTGATTCCTTCTTGAGAGACCAGAGCAATTGTCAGATCAAGTATTTCAAGACACGTCATTTCCAGAAGAGAGGAGTTAGGCACACTCTTGATCGTGTGCTTCTGTTTATTCTGCGTAAGGGATCTAGGACACCTGTGTTAGTTTTAAAGCTACTACATGTACAGCACTTGACTGCTATATTTTGGCAAGTCCCAGCTGTTATTTCACATGTGTGAACTAAGAAAATACCCAAGGTAAATACAGACTTAGAAGAAGTACCAAAAACATTTACAATAAAGTGCAAGTATAGCCCAGTATGTTAACTTGCTAATATATACAGTGTGTTGGCCCTGATCTATTTCCCTTTAGAGAGGTAAAGGAAAAGAGATGTAATAAAGCCTGTATGAAACATCACAACTGGTTACCAGTTATTTCTCCTAAAGAAGAAGCAACAATATGAATTTTTTTTCTCATATATTTCTTTACTTACAGTTGTTACCAGCCAAGCTTACGCAAATGTGGGCAATGCAGAATAGAAACAATTTCTTTCTGTTCATTTTGTGCATCTGACAGCATTTAATTAAAAAATCAGTTTCAATCCAGATTACTTACATGTGTGCACATGTACTTGCACAATGTTAAAAGGACATTATTGATGATCATTTATTTTTCTCTGCTCTTTCTGCGTTTCATAATATCCCTTCTCTCTTGAAATACTGCCAGAGAAGATTGTCTTTAATAGACTTCAGTGCTGTCAAAAGAACCTCAGGAAATGAGGACTGAGTTGCACCTAAGGTCCGCTGTATGCCACCAATACTCTGATTATACATACTTCTTTGTACAGGAGGTAAAGATCTGCACCCCCTATGTCTTGCCTTCAAAAACCAATATTCTGTCCACTTTCCATCTCCTCTAATTAAAGCCAACTACTTTGACCTGCTTGGTTTCTCCTTCCAGAAATGATGTTCTGTTTTAACCTCTTCTTGACCGCACTTTGTGCTATGCCTCAGAAACTCTTAGATTTCACTAGAAATGAGTTTTACTAGAAAAACAGGGTTACTTTATCTCCATGATTTCCTGTATATGGGTCACATCCTTTTAAGTACAATCACCAGCTCTGTAAATAGTATCCTTAGAGGTAAGCTTTCCAACTGCCTCCTGACATGGCCTGACGTACCACCCTGTAGTCTGGGAGTCATATATTCTATGGGGCAAACAAATAAAAAAATGAGATATCCATTCAAATTAAAGGAGCTAAATACGGAATTTCCAGGCAGCAACCTGATCCCAGAGTAATATTTCCTGAGGTATTTCAGACAGGAGCCTAGCAGGTATGAGTAGGTAAAGAAAAAAATGTTACTTAGTGACAAGACTAAAATTTGTAATGGTATGGCAGCATTTTGTGTATCCAGCATCAGCTCAAGCTCAAAAGGAACATTTCCAATGTTTTAGCTCTCACTTGCTTAATTCAGTCCTCATGTAAGTAAGACCTGTTCTGCTGAAGTTGTGCAATGGGTGAGTTAGCTTGCTGTGTAAGAACCACACACCGTTTTGTAATTAACTAATTTCTCGCTCAAAAGCTTTCAGGACTAAAAGACAAGTATCGTATTTGTCCCATGTTTGACATGGAAATGTTCAATTGAAATATCATGTCCCTCTAATTATAGATGCTTCAAACTCAGTGATGTTTTGCTTACATCAGTCACTGATCATTCACTATTTTCATTGATCATAATCCTGGATTGCTGTAGTTCACTCAGCAGTAATTCTATCTGGCTTTCATCATTCCATGGAAAACATATATGAGCAATTAAATCTCTCAGCAGAGGGAATCAACCTCATTTGGAGATTTATAAAAGCATTGCAGAAAAAAGACCATGTAAATATTTATGTGAGCAATAGCAATGAATAACTATGTTAATATCTGATAACAATACAGCTCGTTTTGTCAATGGTGAATTACTAATTTGATTTGATTTTTGAGAGGTTCCTGGATAATCTGAAAAGAAGAAGACAAGGAAAAGGCACATGCAGTTATCTACAGAAGTTCATAGAAAGGTCCCCTACGCAGTGCAATCTAGAAAACGTTCATTTACAATAGTGATATAACTATGAAATAGTTAAAAATAATATTTAGAAGCAACAAAGCATATCCCATTACTTTAAGGCAAGAACAGTATGTGGCCCAGGCAGGGAAAATTTTGCCTCACTCAGTTGTGACCTTGCAGGTTTGTGCATACTGAACTCTGATCAGCTCTTTCCACTGTTCATTCAGTTCCACCCGCTCTGATGATTTGTTTGAAGTCCTGCAGAAAATCTGTCTGAGGGTAGGGAATGAGGAAAGGTCTTCTTGCCCCATGCTGTAACCATAAGACCACTCTCCTATGTGAGAGCCTGAAGGCATCACAATATCAGGTTAAAGGCACTTCTATAGCTTTCCATACAGTTTAGTGAAAATAGCTTTGCAATACTAGAGAATAAGCAGTAAGCATAATGGTTTGAGGGCTGATAGCTCTGTAATGAAATATTTACATCAGGCTAATACTGGCTTAATATTGTCTTTACAAGCTCCCATTGCAATGATTTATATGTCCTTCCAAGCCTTGAAAGAAAGAAATGAGGCTTAGCATTTGCTTTCTAATGACAATAAAGACTTCTATAAAGAAGGAACATAACTGGTGGATAGTTGTCTACGTGTAGATAATGTTAGTAATAAAGAATTGTAAGGGATACTCATTTTGTGTATGCATATACAATATGTAGTAAAAGGAATAAGACAAAAAAAGGAGATGCAAAGCTGCAGAAAGAAATTGGCTTGTTTGCAAGACACATGCACATGTTTGCATGCACAACAAAATAGCAAAATAAGTTTTGATTAAACTAGTCCACAGGCCACCATCTATAGACTGCTGAACAAAAGCAATCCCTCATGGTTTAGATATCCCTCGTGATGGAAATTTTTATAACTCACCAGCAAAAGACAGTTTGGTGGGAAAAGATCATATTTAGAATCACAGAATGATTTAAACCTTCAGAGGCAGGGCTAATGTTAGGTCAGATTTAGTGTTCATGACTGAAGTTCCTAAACCAAGAAAGACAGATTTTTTAATTTTTTTTTTATTTTTTAAATTTTATCCATCTATACATTGTTTGTCAGTACTTAATTGTAGGAGTGGCTGGACAGACAACACCGCCACCTGGATGGTACAAGAAAAAGAAGAAAATAGTAAAGCAAAAATATTGTGGTCCTGAGCTAACCAGAGCTAAGATTAGTGTGCGTGTGAAAAGAATCACGAGGTCAAGGTGGAAAGCCGCTTGAAGCATGGTTGTTCTCTGCAGCTGGAAGCAGTCACATAGGGCCGTGTGGTATGTGGGGAGATAAAGAAACATCTGCCTGGCTGGAGAGCTTGGACCCAGGGTTAGGTAGAGAGTCTGTATGTAGGTATGGAGTAATAAAGTTACAAGAGAGTAATTCCTGGACAAAAGTCTGTCCTGCTTGAATCCATTCGCCACAAACGGTGCAGAGTGAGGGATTTTTCCTGCATTCATTACCATATAAACCTAGCCCAAGCAAGAGACCTCACTCTTGTAGGTTTTGTTTACACCTGCTGCATCCAAACCAGAGACAGTTTCAGAGATCAGTTTCTTTACTGACCTTATTTCAATACCTCCAAAAAATTTCTTTTCTTCCAGCTCTCATAGAAGCTCTCATGTTCCTCAGAGAAACATCCTAAAGCTCTACCAACATCTAGTTACTTCCACTATGCACCAGAAACTCTGAATTGCTTTTGCCTTTCCAGCAAATGTTACAGTGATGGAGAGGCTACCTCTGTTCCAAACATCTTAGGTGTGGACTTTTAGCAGGACGTTCTGCCATGACTACCTTTGGTAGCTGGAAGAGTTGTTTCCATGCACATTTTGTCATTACATGACTGGTTTATATTTATTCTGTGTACTGCATTTCATTTCAGATGCAAACTTGCCTCTGCCCCAGTGCCTACAAAACAACTGAAAATGGATGTACATTGGACTTCCAGTGTTCCTTCCGTTGACTTCCAAAACAGTGTACCATTTGCTCCTTCTAAAACTACAGTGTTAATACAGTTAATAATATGTCATGCCTGCCTTGATCCTTCCAGCTCACAGACATAATGGCTGAGAGTGCTAAGAGAAGGAATTGTTTTTAATTGCACAACATGAAAAAGTCTCTTCCAAAAACAAGAAGGTACTAAGAGAAAGCTGTTTTGAAGATATAAAGCCTTATAAGGGCTTCTTCAAGGAGTTAGACCCATGCAGGACTATCAGTACAATGAGAGATTAGTACTGAGTAGAGCAGAGTGGAGATTATGAGTTAGGAAAAGAAAGTGACTGCAGCATCTTAAAAGAAACAGTCTATCTTTATTGCCTTTTAAATCAATTAGGGATCAGACCACCAGCATTTCTACATCCTGCTTTTGCTCATGGCACTCATAGATTATAAAAATGTTGACATTTCACTTACACTTGATAATTATTTTTTTTTTTTAAAAGGACATGTTATTTTTAGATGCATTATTTTTTATAAGTAATGTTTTAGCTATGATGGTCTAAGGGTATAACCAAGGCCAGATGTGTGGAGAGAAGTATTGTCTTTCACTGGAACTAAAATAGTTGAAAAAATAAGACAAGATTTAAAACATGCAATCACTTTTCAGGTAAAAGGAATAAAACATCCTCAATTGCATCAAGCTAAACTGTGGAAAGAGCTGAACTACAAAGTTACAATCAGTGACCTCCTTGTACAGGCTTACTGAGAGAAAGAGGCACGAAAACTGTCATCTGCACTGTCCAAGAGGAGTCCCTGTTTATGATTCCTGGTTCTGAAGAAGTTTGGGGATTTCTGTCCCCAGAGACTGTGGGGAACAGGACTCTTTTTTTCTCTGCTCTGACTGTCATGCATGACAGGCTTCTATTGACAGGACTTTTATACCAGCAGTGGGTAGCTGGGAGGCAGACAGACACCTTGGTGGTCAGTGCACATTTGTATGGCACATTGTATCTGTGTAATGCATTTGTTGACAAAGGATGGCAAAAAGGGGCTTTTCACTGCAACCTCACTGCTTTGCTCCTTGACTGGTAGGTAGCACTGTCTAAATCAATGGGACTAAACTCAAAGTGTAACCTTCAGGGTGGATTTAAGCCTTTGAAGAGATGAGACCTGAAAGAACAAAATCACTGTCTTTATAAAGCCTGCAGATGGCATTGCTCAAGCAAGCATGTTTGAATTTTTCATGAAAAGAAAAACATATCTGAATAAAAACTACCCAAGCACGAAAAGCTCCTAATGGTTGGCTCCTTCTACTTTCTAGTATATTTTCCCTTGGATTCAGCTGCACTTAGTAACTGTATATAAAACAAAGCTTTGTGTCCTCAAGCCTGACTTTGTATCCTTGCTCTGTAGAAGTAAGTAAATAAATAGGAACACTAATGAAATCTTGTTAGAATTTGGATGAGGAGGCTGAAATTTAATAAATGCTGCTAAAGTACAGTCTTTTAAAAATAAATGCACACTTTTTGGAAACCATTCTGTTCCCATTACAGTGTGATTAACAGAGATGTAATCACAAGTATTTCACAAGGACACTAATCCAGCCAGGCAATAGAAACAGTGCTCTCAATGGGCCAGCAACGAGTGAAAAAGAAGGTAGTAGCAAATGCTGTGCATTAGAAATCATTGCACAAATATATAAAGTTCTGCAAAATGACATGCTAACCTGGAAATAGATGGACAACAAAGGGCTAAAAATATGGAGAACTTAATAATTTCAGAATTTTCTCATGTATTAATATAGTGCTAATTTTCTGGAATGCGTACTTCAGAAAAGATAGCATTTTACAGATTATGAAAATATTCATTATGTCAATAGCTTTTAACATTTTTTTAGCACTTGTCACAATTGCAGAAAATTGCAGAGTATCCAGCTTCAAGACAGGAGATAAGAGCAGACACTCCCCTCTGGTTCTGGGACCCATCCCATGAGAAGCAAACAGACACACTGAAATGAAAATATATGCCTGTGGATTTCCATACAATGGATGGGAAAGAGTGAACAACCCTTGGGAAGGGCTCCTTTAGGAACTCTGGAAGGCTGTTTGTAAGATTTGTTTCACATCCTGGCAAATGTCTTAATTCTTCGGCTCATAGGATAGCCGGTCAGCAGCAGTTCACCTGGTTAAAAAGTTCTTGCAAATTTTTTAAGAAGTTCACACCATATCACCTCCACAAAAAACCAGACATCTACATTTGCTCCAGAGAGTTGAAAATGCTCAGAAACAACAAAAACCATTTTTTTTTTTTACTTAGGCAAGTAACATATTTTTTTCCCTTTTTTTTCCTGTAAACCTTTTTAGATAGATAACATGAGCAAGACTTTCCTGATTTCTGTAAAATTTATAATGTGCATGTATGTGTGTATCTATGAATATAATTATAACTTATAAGATATAAATTCAATTATAATACAGTAGTTGTTATAATGTTTGATAATGATAATATTATAATACTATTATAATAAAATTTATATGAAGATAATTTACATTGGATCTCTCCATCAAGATAAAAATCCATCAAGAAATTATGGATTTGTATAAGTTATACCTAACACATATGTGCTTGCCATAGGCTACTGAAATTAGAGCAGTATTTTCAGCAAGACATCCTAAAGAAATGAAACTTCTGGGATGAGCTTTCTGTCTGGCCAGACCTCCTTCCCTCTTTCCCAATAACTCCCAGGCCAGTTTCAGTCCAATTCAGCATTTCACAGACAGTGGTGTTCCTATAAGTTTTATGAAATGCAGAGGATAGAAACCTAAGGCAGCAGTGTTTTGTGGTGTGCTTCACAGCTTACCAACTGGCATATCCCTGGTGAGCATCCAGTCAGCATGGTTGTTCTTCAGACCTGCCACTTCACACCTCTTTTGCCCAGCTGAAGGCATGAGATAAAAGTCTCTAGGAGCTTAGTAGCTCAGTTCCCTGGTGAATAAACCACAAAGATTTGTAGTGTCTCAGAAGTTATTTTTATTATGAAGGCGATTCAATCCTAGGTGCCTGTCAAAACCTCCCAAGTAAGCCCCCAGCATCACAGATTTCAGTTTACAAACTACATTTTACATTCCACTATCAACCCAGGGAAAACATTGTGTGGCATCAGTCCTGATGGACACCTACCTGCAGAGAAAGGGATGGCATCTTTCCAAGCCACTTATCTTCCCATAGCCTGTTTGGAGTTGCAGAAGCACAGTATACAGTGGTAAATTACACCCAGCATTTACTTTTCCCCTAAGAGAGAAAAAATCTACAACCAACAAACATGTCAGGCCTGTTGCTATTGGTGGTACCTCAAGACAAATTTTGCTATTTCTGAGGCTGATGCCTTTTCCAGAAGCCAGCAGGAGACACACTGAGCCTGCCAGGGCACCTAGTAACTGCTGGGACAGCTCATCGGCCCCATTCACTTCTCTGCCACATGAGCCCACGGCCTCAGATGAAAACATACAAGCCTGAAAGGGGATTTGGAGCAACACAATGAACAATTGAAACAAACTTCAGTCCTCACTGGATGCTATCTTTTCTATGGAATCCTTTTCTCTGGGTCCTTTATGCTAGCTTTAAGTGGTGACTGGTTGTATAAATCACTACAGAATAAGCCACAACTCTTTGGCATCCGGGACATGAAGACCAGGCTTAAATCTTCAACCATCCACATACCTGAAATTAATGTGGGCATTTGGTTGCCTGAAATGCAAATTTTGTCTTCGGTTTGAGCTGCAAGAAACAATTGCAGTGAAAATACACGTGTAAGCTAGGTCATGCGGTTGTACTGGGGGAAATGAAGAATCTGAAAACAAAAATACCTTTTGCAAGCTAGGAATGATTCCATTGATATATAAAATTATCTTAGTATTAGTGCTGATTTGTTTTTCTGTGAGCTGTTTGTGCATATGTGGACATGATACCTTGGCATAGTATTTACTAAGTCCAAATACATTTTTATCATATGCTTAGCTGCTGAAGTGATTTATTTTCTGGATGTCATGGTGTCATTTGCAGGTTAGTGCTAATTGCAGCTATTGCAGGGTGCCTAAAAAGGGCTCATGATGTGCTCACCTAATTAATTGCCTCCTTCTCAGAACCTTCTCAAGTCTGGCAAAGTCACAGGATTGCAGGGAGAAAGGTATATCCAGCAAGGGAAGGGAATGTATCCAGCCTCAGGGCAAAACTGTGCACATTCATCCAGTTCACGTAAGTCTGGGAGGGAATGGTGCCAGACCCTCAAGTCATTCTGCAGTACAACAGGCAGATTACTCTAATACAAAAAATGTAAACCACGATAAATCAGAGCAGATTTTACCTCTGATAGTCCATGTAGCCTTCAATGCATGAATTAATTCTTTGATGGGAGTCTGAGCTATTTTCATTGTTGACAGATACATTTCTGTTCACATGGGTACTTTTATAAAAACTGATGATATAAATAAAATAGTAAAATTTAAATTTGTCTTTTTCCTCCCATCCAGATTCCTCTAAATAAAATGTGCCATTTTAACAGGTCAAAATATTGCATTCTGCTTTAAAAATGTTTCTACATTCAGTTCCAGATGAAAAAAAGTAGCTTATGTCTGAGATGTTTAAAATACATGAGTTTTATTCTATTTACTTATTCTTTAGAGACATATAGCAAAAGAAAACTCAAATATCCTAAGTCAGAAAATCCAAAAACCTAGCCAAAAGAAATGTATCTGTCCACTTTGGAGTGAAGTAATGCATTGTCCAAAGAGCATGTGCTCTGTACATACATAGGTCTATTCTTGCAGTGGATCCAGCTGTGCAGTGTAGGACCACCTGGAACAACAATGGAGCCACCAGAATTACTTTTTATGCATATACAGCAGCCAGGACAGGGTCCTATCTACATACAAGGAAACTTTTGCTTTTGAAGATGTTCCCAGCTAGCAACATCTTTATGACTAGCACAAGTTTCAATTTAATTACTTGAGTTGTGCCTCACATCTGTTCGGCCCAAGCATACTGTAACTGAGTGGTTCTCTTGATTAAATCTACTGCATGACAGGGGAACCCTATGAAAGAAAGTCTGTCTTTAACATTCCAGTTAGATGGCAGAATTTTATACGTATTCCTTACTCTAGCCTCCAGTCGAAATCACATTCTTTGAGTTATGGATAGGTCCCAAGGCCAAAGGGAGCCAAATTTCTGTCTTCCATTACCCAGTAGGAAATGGGAAAAATTAAATGTACGTTGAGTGCTACAGTTAGCCAACATCACATCTGAACCTTTCCCAGTAATTTGACAGAAGTAGTTAGAGGAGGGAATGAATAGGGAAAATACTATGATAGAAAGCATTTTGTGAGAGTTTTACAAGAGCATAGTCCTCTAAATCATGATAAGAAACTTGATTGGCAGCTGGCAGGAATATTAAGTGGATCTATTTTAATACCCTGTATACTTCTAAAATATTTCAAACTCCACTCCCACTTTTTTTCCCCCTTATGCTCCTTATAGTGACAAAGCCACCTTTTCTATTAAAAAAAAAAAAAGTCTTTAAAACGTCTGTTTCATGCATTCCAGAGTCAGGGTTTTTTCTACTTTTTAATATGATTAATAACTCTAACAGGTATTCTCAAAGCCAAACAGCTGGGTTATTGCTCAAGAAACAGCTGTTTCATTGCTAAATATATCCTTATTTCACCAGCCATCAACTTGCTGAAGCTTTGCTGGTTACTTGCCTTTAAACATTTGCTGATAGTGAGAAAGTCCTGGTACTTAATCATAGCTGGTGCTACAAGAGCCGGAGCTACTTTGAAAAAATAATACACAGAGAAAAACATTGGCAGAATGCTTTTTTCTTGGAGGGTGGGGAGGTTTTTTTTGTTTCAGTGCCACACATTAGGTTGCAACCAGATGTTCATGTTATAGATCCTGCCTGGATTAAAAAAAGACCAAAAAACACACACACATACAAAAAAACCCCTTTTATTCAAAAATGTCAATATCGTTTAACAGCAAATGTAATATAATTACAGTATTCAATAAACATTTAACAAGACACAGACATTTTCTGCAAGAAAATATTACCAGAGTGAGCCTTTTAGCAGTTTAGCAGTTAAATTAGTAATTTCTTTTATAACATCTGGTGAGCAGTCTCTAATTTCTGAAGTTGTGGAACAAAGAGACATGGGGGAAATTTTGAGTTATGAATAATTTGCCAGTTGTTTACCTTCATGCCAATCTAATTCTCCACTGCATAGATGCAATCGAATACATTACAAATGTGTTTTCCATAAAAATCCGTAAAATGCAGGAGGGGGAAGGTAAATAACGAGTTCAAGCAATTCTGGCCCTTCACGGGCATTGCCACGCCTGTCACCGTCCTCCTTGCCTCTCTCGACACACACATGGAGGTTCAGGACCCCACTCTGCACTCCAGAAATTCAGGAGTGCCTCCGTGCAGTGACTCAAACCAAAGCAGTTGACCTGAGTAGGAATCTGTCCATAAACTGTGTGGATATGGGATCAAGTCCAACAAAAAGTCCTCATGGCAAGAGGAGTCTCTCAGGAAGTCGGAGAGCATCAAGGGACCATCTGGGTGGAGGAGGAAAGCCCCAGCCACCTGCTAATGTGCTTCTGGCCAGCTCGGGGACACGACCCATGGAGCAGGAAGGCTCCTTCCACTAGGGGATGTTGCCAAACCACTTACCCCTTTCCTGTGCTGAGAGCTTTCCCTGGGTATGGTTACTCCCTAACATCCCAACACTTTTTGCTCTGTGTTTTCCCCTGGCTGAAGATCTCGGATGTGTTTGAGGCGATTATGCTTCCCTTTTGCAGTTCAAGCGCTTGCCTGCACTGCGACCAGGGCTGCAGTGGTTTGCAGTGAAAACCTCTACGGGAGTTAGGTCAGCCTACCACATCTACTGTACCCCCTTCTACCTACCATAGGGATTAGATCCATCCTGCATTACAGCCACTACAGTCCTGTGTGTTGGGAGAAGACTGCCAGCAGTAACTGATGTACATTCAGTGCTCTACAAACCACATGTTGAAAACGGTGTGATAAATCTTTCTAGAAGTTGCTGATTCCCAGAACACAGTTAATGTACTGCCCCTTATCTTGAATGGGTGATAATACTAAAGTTAATAAAAGTTACTCTTTGTCATCATGTCATCCATCAAAGATACAAGATTTTTGTACAGTTTAGGTTTAAGGTTTAATTATTAGCCTATTTCTAAATGCCTATTTCTTTAATCCTAAAAATTAAAACTGCAAGATTTTTAACATATCCCTAATAGTATATGTTCCATACATGCCCTTAAAACTTCTGACAAGACATCGTGAACTGTCCATAAAACTGGGCTTTCAAAATATGCCTCCTGTTTTTTAAAGTATCAATGTTGAAAGTCCTATTTAATACCCAGTAAGGAACACTTGACTAAAAATTATCATGGGCTCATCACACAGAAGAAAATCTCTTCTTGTGGGTGCTTTTGTTGTACACTATGGCAAAGCATGGCCGGATCTCATCTGCTGTGTGTTCTCCATTCAATGAAACCAGCTGACACTGGTGCAAATATAGGCCAGAATGTTATCTGATGTAGAGCACAATAGCGATTTTTTAACCCGTCAGATCCCTTCCTTTCTCTGGCTGCTTTTCTTTTTTTGCCAAAAAGTTCAGAGGAGGCACAAATAAAGCACACATACTCATGGAGGTTTTGTGTCTTGCTAGATCAGCTAGTGCACTTCCAGTTGCCCTGCAGGTCATGCAAACATAAACAGTCTTAAAAGAGGAAAGCGAGAGAAAAGAAGAAACAGAAGCTTAAGCTAAGTTTTGTTTTGCTCCCAATACCTCACTTCCACATGTGGGAAGTGAGTAAGCTAAGACAATTTTTTTTATAGCCTTCAATTCCAGTACTACCTACATAGCAGAAAGAAATTACATGTTGCCAAACAAGCAGCGTCAGAAATCAGAAGCAGTACAAAACGTTTTCTCTTCAGGGAACAAAAGCACTTTGGATCAGTAGAGAAGGGCACCCAGAATCCAAAATCTGCTAAGGCACAGTGGGACTGAAAGGCATTTTATGCCTTTGACGGTAAAGAATCAGTTATTTGCAATTATAAAAGTGCACAGTATGTCCAAATTCTGTGCTGCCTTCACTGTGGATGGTTCTTGCTCTAATGACTGTGAATAGCCCTTCTGACCACTACAGGTAGTAGGACTCAGCCCTCTCATGCCTGTAGGAGTATACATCATTTCTACCTACTAGGCAGGTCAAGAAATAGGAATGTAAATGGAAAGAGATAAGAGTTTAGAGATAAGTACTTCAGTGAGATGAGAGACATTTTAATGGAGGAGATGATTTTTTGGGGGGTGTGAGGGTTCTGTGAGGTTGTTTTTTTTTCCCCTCTTCATTATTTGGCATTTCTCTGCTGCAGAGCAGCAGAGCATATCTGGGATGTGACGCTCTGTGGTAAGTGGTTCATCCAGCTGCAATATAAACAGAGCTTTTCATGGCACATTCTAAAGCTGTAACATTAAGGAGAATAATGGACGATGCCTTTTGATATCTTTGTGTAAACGAAGAATTTTATTACAGTGAAATTACCATGTTAATTTATGAAAAGTAAACAAAACCAAGTGCAAAACTGATTCAATGTATAACCTAACTTTCCTGGTGCCTAATGAGGTGACAGTGATGAAATCAAAACAAATATCTTTATGTTTCATAAATGTAGGGAAAAATACTTCTGTGTTTAATCACTGCCTGAGTCACTGACAATGCTGGCACACCAACACCACAGGTTTTAAAGTAAATAAAAGTCACTTTGTCTAGTGGCTGAGGATACAGGCGAACTCACTGTGGACCACCATGTGTTGTAGGATAACAAGGATGTAGGGAAACAGCAGATAAGGTTCAGAAGCAATCGGACCATTCTACACTTAAGTAATATACTTTCCCCCTGCCGTAGTTCCCCCATGCATCCGTAAACTATTGCAGAAGCAAAACTGTGCAAGACACTTCATATAGAGTATTTCCCTTGGGCCAAAAAATTCCTTTGACTTCCCTATTGTGGAAGAAGACCTTGAAACCTGGGCCCATGGAAGACAAAGTGCTACCACTACTCTTAACGTATTATCCTTCCTGAGCTGGCAAGTTTCTTCTTGTGGTGGTATGAACTAGGTGCAGGTCCCCCAATACATCAGTTCTCCAGAAAACTGTGATCACGGGAAAACCTGTAGGCCAGCGTGAATCTCTGGGACAATTTGGATGGATCGTTTTGCTCTTCACATGTATTCTCTCAGATGCTTAAGAAGTGTATACATATTTGTTGTTTACAGACATTTGGAGTTTAAGTGTCTACAGGAGTGTAATTGACAGGTTATTTTGTGCTGATGTATTCCCTGCTAAGAGTGTCTGAGGATAAGACTCCATCACAGCTGCACACAGAGGAGTGTTTCAGTGCACAGATAGGAGCTGGCAAATTTGGTTCTCCACAACCAGTTTCAGTCCAAGTCACACTGATTAGAATCATGCAATGTAATAGGAAAATAATACCATGCCAACCAGTAAACTACATCTGCCTAAATTTATTATTAGGGGTCTGAGAGATGTGATATGAAACTAACTTAACTTTTGTATCTGTGGATTGGATCTTTATGTTCTTAAAAACTATCTGCAGCACAGAGCAGTCATTTGTGTCCCCTGCATCCTATGAGGTCTTCCTGGGAAAAAAGACAAAAGGCATGGCCTCCCTTAGAAATGCTCCTTTTTCTTCTCTTGTTTCACAATAGAAATATTTGCAGTGAAAGTAACTTTTTTTAATCTGGAAACTTGGGGATCCCTGGCAGAGTTGGGTATGGCAATTCCAATTGCCCTCTACACAGCCAAAGATTAATTTCGTACCAAAACCTGTCAGTTGGCAGCAACGACAAAAATAAAGCTGGGAAAGGGCCCACTTATCACTGTCCATATGTTTCTTAGCCTGATTAGGGGAATCCATGGTGTTGGCGGGACACTAACAAACAGTCAGGCCCTTGGACTCAGCCTCTTCTGGTGCTGCCAAGACATAATCATTCTAACATCCTGGACAGCCTAACCTTGCCTCCTTTTTAATAAGCTCCTATACAGGAAACCATTTATAGATAAAATAAAGGAAAATTATTGTGCTCACTTCATATTCCTGAAGAAAGAAAAAGGAGCAAAGTAAATTAAGTCCAATTTGCATGGACTTTTGAACACGCACAGTTTTGGACATAAGCTATGGAGCAGACATAGAATGTTGTAGCCTTTATAGTCAATATTTTATTAAATTTCTCCTTGTAAATTTTGCTCTGTCTTTATTGCATTCATTCAATAATGGGAAAACTTCCCTGTAGCTAATTCTGTGCCTTGAAATTTCCCTTCTTGTTAACCTGTGACTGAGGTCTAATGTGTACAGTGTCTGCCATACAATACAATAAGGGTAGATCCAGGTACCAAGGTGACTGTATTTTTTATTAAAATGCCATTTTATGTGTTCAGTTCCAAACTGACGACTGCATTTGCAACACCTAATTGCCACCACTATCTACAAATACTTTGCATTTAATGAAAACATCCCACTAAGGTTCCTTATTTCACTTGAAGCAGCAGGTTGTATTACACAGCGTAAAATCCCATTTTATGAAATTTCATAGGAATACAGATATAACTTTGCACTCTCCATTTTTGTTTGAACTTTATACTCTTTACAGTGCAGGGCTTTATTAATTTTTTCATGGTAAGTCTCAAAATATTTCTGTTGCATCAGGGAACTAGGCAGCAGTGGTTAATTTAACACCTGTAAATTGCCATAGCTACCAAGGAAACACTTTCTAGCTTTATAAGGTAAGTATCTATTTCATATTTTAAAATAGTGATGGATTTGGATTCAGTGGTTGTATCTTTTATTAAAAATTCTATTAACTTTATTCATCAACACACCATCAGGGATCACTAGCAGCACACAAGTTTAAGGCCAGGAGGTAATCAGTCAGCCAAGGCTGACCTTCTTCATATTCTACCACATGGATCCTCACCTAATAATGGCTGAATTAGATTTTTTAAAAGATCCAAACCACTTTTGCTGCTTACAAGAGCAAAGAAGAAAAAACAGTTGAGCTATTTGAAGACTTGGTTAAAACAAAGAGCAGGGAGAACTGTGCCATCTTTTGTTCTGTCTGTCACTCCACAGCTTCGTCAAATATGATTTTTGGTAAAATCTAACAAGGATCTGACGGTCGTCTTACTTGTGTGCAGCCAGATCCTCTACCACTCAACTACACTGCTAATGCAGCTGTGGACTTGTTTAAGGTAAAGAGCCTCATCTGCATCAGGGTATGAAATGGCAGGGTATTTACAGCCGTGTCATTCAGCCTACAGCCTAATGACAGGCAGTACTCAGGGATTTTAGCTCACCTTATAAAGAAAAATCAATTCATTGGAACACAAATCGAAGGTTATAATTCTTCAGAATTCAAAGGACAGGAAGAGGCCATGAAACTAGAATTTTTAGTGCCCAAAGGTATTGTTCATATCTCTGCAATGTGTGTGTGATGTTCCACAAGTGATGTCTGAAATAAGAGTCTACCCAGTTTACAGGGTTGAAGCTGAAACCCACCATCTTGGAGACCTGTCAAAGGTGAATCCAAAGGGTCTCAGTTTCACCCTTATGAATTATACCACAAGAAGACAATGAAGCACAACTTGCAGGGACTGAAAGTCTGCCTCCATCTCTTAAGCAAAGAGTAAAAAAAACCAAAAAGTACAACAGCCAATATAAAGGCTTTCCTAATTTAGTAATTTAAACGGTTTTGGGCCAAATTCTGGATTACATCTAGGTAACACTTCTGGTTGACTTCGTTACTGCAGAGGCAATATGAGAGGCACGGTATGAAGACAGCCGGTGAGAGGGGACAAAGAACGACTGAAAAGACAAAATAACTGCATCAAAACCCCTAACTCTGCTTTGTGCTTTAGCTGCCTTGTTTGGACAGTTTTACAGCTCTGTGGGTATATATACACAGTCCAGATTCTCCTCCTTCCAATGGCTGGTAGTCTCACTCTAGAGTCAACTATCCTGCTGTACCTGACATTGGTACTTGCAGGGTGTAGACAAAGAGCATCTTGGCCAGGGAATGGGAGAGCACATAAGAACAGGAACATATGCCATATGATTTAAGCTTTCCAGGGGCATCAGTGAAGGAGTGGAAACTTGACTTGGGCTTACACGGACTGGGAAAGCATGGCTCTGGATCAGTCTTCAGCTGCGTTGCTGCTTCTCTGTCAGACAAGCAACAATGTGGAAACAGCATGGATATTGGGTAACTTTGGCACTGCAATTTTAACATAGCTGGAAGTTACATATGAAAAATGCAAAAATTGTGCAAGTGGCTCGCTAGGAGAAGGCTGTAACAAAGTCAGATATGTTCACCCTTCTGATTTAGTGGGAATTGGTCAGAAAGGTCTCATGAAAAATATACAACACGTTCAGACTGAAAAAGGAAAAGAACTTGGAATACATTGAAAGGAGAAATGAGAATGTGGGAATACAACTGCACTGGTCTTTGATCGTGACTCCAGTAGGAATATTACTTATCTTTATATTTGTGACAAGATTTTGGGATTTCCTTTTTACCAAGTCTCTTGAAAAGCAGAAGAAGACTGCGATGTAACAAATTGGTGCTGCTAATCCGAATGAGGAAGGCTTCCTTACATGTGCTGTATGTATCTTCACAATCCTGAATGGAAATTAAAAAAAAGGAATGGGGAGATACTTATTTCAGGACACATAAATGCCCAGAACAACGCCATTCATTCCTGACTTAGGAAGAAAGAAAACCCCTGAACTTCCCTCATTCACCCCCAAAAAAGACAGAATAAGATCCTTTCTTTAGGATTGCTAAGAATACATCCACAGTATAAATCTTGCTATCAAGGTGTTTTAGTAATCTCACTTCTTTCAGCATTTCCACTCTTTTTTTTTTTAATTTCTTCTTCCTTGCTTTAGCTGTTGCTCTGCCTCCTTCTTTTTTCTGGGCACTAAGTGTCCGTCTGATTCAAGGAACTTGCAGCGATTTCAACTTCTCACAAATCAGTTTCTTTTGAAAAATTTATAGTGATAGAGTTTCTTTTGTGTTGTTATAAAAAACAAACTCAATACCTGTTAGAAATCTGAAGAGCTTTTGTTTTGGATAGTCAAAAAGGTTAGATGTGCTGAAAGGCGACAGATAACGCACTTTTGCTCTATTTTTTTTCACAGAAAACCTGAAAGAAGGCGATGATAGAGTTTATGCAATAGGGATTCTTAAGAGCGGACATGTCATTATGTTGCTACCTTCACTGCGGCAGTTTGGAGACACTAGTTTCTTTTAAATCGTAAATATTTTTTCTTTGCATGTATAGAAACTTCTTAAGTACAACACCCCTCTCCCAAAGATAATAATAATAAAAAAAAATAAAAAAATTCCATCAAGACAACAAGAAGCTGCGGCGAGGATTCTAAGTCGGCTTTCGTGAAGGGAAAGCCTGAGATCTAAAGTCGCTTCAGAGGATGGAGCGGGAAAGCGGAAATCGATACCCAGAACAGACGCAGGGAGGGAGGGAGTGGAGGGCGGGGGGCGGCCCGGCGGCCACCAGGGGTCAGCCGAGACCTCCCCAAATTGTGTCAGCGGCGGCCGGGCGCGGGGTGAGGGGCGCCGTGCGGCCGCCTCGCTCGCTCGGGGCTGGGACGAACCACCCCTCCCAACCCGAAAATCTGGCAAACGTTTCCGACGGGTTATCTCTCAGGCTGTTACGTGCGCGGAGCACCGACGCGTCCTTTTTATTCCCCCTGTGTTTATGCAGCAGTTAATGAGCTGAGTGTATCCAGTTTGCGCTCAACGTGACGGCAACCTGATACGGAGAGCACGGCAAGGTTTGCTTTTTAATCTCCATACTCCCACGAGAGAGGTATTTCAGGCTGCTCCTTTGGGCAAAACAATCCCACCGGCCAGCAAATTGATTGTGACTCTACGTCCAAAAACTTACCCAGAAACTATGGATATAGTGAGTCAAAAAAGTTATCCAGAATTTATGGATAGAGTGGTACCAGGTGCCAAATCTGCACTTTTTTAAAATTCAGTTCACATATAGCTCACTTTGTTTCAGATCAAATGCTTCACTGAACTAAAACTAAAAAAGAAACACAGCTAGCCAAACACCCCAAGATCACAACCCTACAATAACAACCCAGGACACACACACAATAGAAAAGAAAAGCTTCTGCAGCAGCAAGGAAACAGACTTCAGTCTCAAGCTTCCAGGGGGGTTAAAACAACAGTGAGTTAAACGTGCGACTTTGCATAATAGGAAAATATCTCGGTCTTTTATTCCATGAGTGAGGAGTTGCAGAATCAGAATACAGGAATTGTGTATGGTAACTGAAACTGCATTAAAGACTTGGGTTTCTTTACATATGGAGACAAGAGTTTGCCAACGTTTATTCAAGGAGAGGACCTGAAATTGGAAAGAATGCTTTTGCACAAACACTAGAACCTAGGAAAGTCGCTGAAACTGAAAAAAAAATAAACCAGCATGTATTTAAACACTTTACTGAACCAGGGCCAGTGTCTGTCATAATAATTAGTGCATTTTAATAATCAGACCATTTTAATTAATTTTAATTAATATTCAGCTGGCTTTATTTTTCATGGAAAGAAAATATAAGCTGTTAAATATACACCCACATATACTTTTTTGCCTTAAATAAATGTTTTTGAGGAGAGATTTCTTTCCTAACAATTTTTTATCAGAAGAAATAATAAAATGATACAAATAATGCTTGTTATAATCAAGCAAATTGAAAAAATAAGTGCAACAACAGCAACAAAAAATATTTTTTTCTGATTTTATGACCAGCTCTAGAATTGCTTGCGTTTGGAAAAAACAATTCACTTGCACATTTTACCATAATGTACCACATTTATATATTCTCTCCTGCTGTGATACAAACTGTTCTTATTAAATACAACAGCACTGTAAATACAATAAGACATTTGCAATACAGTGAACTTTTCCACATTCAACTTTTTTTCCTGTTCTCAGTTATAATGACTGCTTATTCTGAATAGAACATTGCTCCACTATGCAGCTTGTTTGTACGGGATGAAGTAATATCATATCTATCTAAAACACAGTTATAGCTTTATTCTGTCTCAGCTAGAAAACCAGTTATATAGTTGTTGTAGAACTATTTACTCCAGACTATCAAGTTCTCTCTTTGTAAGTGCTCATAAAATGGCTGTACTTCAGAAACATTTCTGCCTCTTCCCCAGTAGTGATGGTTGTGATCTAAGCTTGAGTCATACCATGCCATATCCAGAACTTCTCAACATGCAGAAGATTGGGAAAAATTCACAGCCATAATTCTATCAATGTAGCAATTGCCAAAGTAAAGATAGGGTTAGATGGATCAGGCACTGACCTGGCAAGAGTGGGCATAAATATAAAGCTAACAACACTAAGTAGATTAAAGAGTGGGGTAACATCACTCGTAAAAGTTACATTCAGTTCACTGTAATATTTGCAAATTCAGACTTCTTCCAACAGCCATTCCCCATTTGACATATACATATGTATGTGGATGTTTATGTGCTACGTAAGTATTGCAGTAAAGGCAGTGAATACCTTCTTCCAAATTTCCAGAAGAAGGTTCTTGACTCATCCATGTTTCTTGACTCCTGCAGAAAATGAGGGCATCTCACATTCCAGCAGGCAAGGCTTTGAAACACTACTCAACTTCTCTGATACCCTTGGAGCATTGCCATAAATCTTTGATTCTAGTAACAATGTTGAGGAACCAAGTTCTAGGTTGTATTTTCCTAGAAAAGGCTAAGCCAATTTAATGGAGTTGTGCTGATTAATACCAGCATGTGGGTTGAGTCAAATATGTTCCCAGTCAGACTGCTAATTTTTTATACAGACATAGCCTATTTCCATCAAAGGCAAGGGACATGACCAGAACACTTTTAGAAGGATATGTTTCATGGGAAGTTTCAGGACTTTATTGGGAATCGTTGTTTGCATAAGAAATTGCTCAAAATTGAGGAACTTTTCAAATAAAATTAAGCAGATTTTGTATTTTGGAGGACTGGAGCCAGACTAGAAACTTGTGTCAGAGGAAAATTTCAACAAGGCTGCTGTGCGCGGGGTTTGTAACAGGGTTCAGAGGCAGCGGAATGGTTGAAGAAGAAAGTTTGTTTTTCTTATTTTAACTGCTTGGTCACAGCAGTACTGTGAGGGTAGAGCACGTCCTATCTGCTGCCTGCTATGTGCCTGTATTTCCAAACACAGTACAAGACACGTCAGTCGTTACTGGCAAAAATTATGAGATTTTTCTTCTACTGGAGAACTCTGTTGGCTCTTCTCCACATTGCTCTGCTTCCAACTCCCTTACACCTTCCCTTTCAGATCTCAGCTCTCTTAACTCTTTCTTCTACACCCAGAACAGCTCCTGTTCCTTCTGCTATTCCCCTCTCATTACAGCTTCTTGCAAACAGGAGGTGGTGAGGAAAGAGAAGCTGCTGTGTGAGGAAACACACCTCTGAAGCTTTCAAACACACAAAATCCAGTTGAGGTCTGAAGTGGAAAATTTCAGCCAATTCCACTTTCTTTTTTGCTCAAGGCAAACGCTCAGCTGACCCAAAGATTTCAGGAGGCCAGAGAAGTGCACAATTAGATGATAGCAATGTATGCATACGCAAATATAAAGATACATACACGTGCGTGTGCCTTTTCAAAAGAAGCTGCTGCCTTACTTCCCTTCCTTCCTTTGCTGCTGTCAGTGCTTCTAGCTGTGTTCCTAAGACAAGCCCTGTTTCAGACTGACCTCTGCTTCCCATCATCCCAACAAAGAGACCCTGCCTTTGTGGCTACCCAGGGTTGGGGTAAGGAGTTGTGCCTCTATCTGGACAATCTGAATGTGAGGAAAGGAATTTGGCTGTGTTTAAAGACACCATCAGTAGGGCTGATGCACGGGTCCCTAACAAAGGGGACACTGCAGCATACACATAGTTACTGCTGGCATGTTTCTTGCATTACAATTGCTGCCCAAGATTCCCAACAAGAAATCTGTACTTCTACAGCCAACCAGAAAATGACCGAGAGCTAAACTATGAGGATCAAAGGTATACAGCATCCATGTGAGCATGGCCATTCAGACAGACAGCAAAGCCAAGCTGCTACTGGAGCATGAAGCAACTCCAAGGGACTTAACAGCTGTCAGTGCAACACGTTGGGAGGCTCTGCCAGGCAGCCAGATGTTGTTGCTGGGGAAATATTCCCAGTACAGCTCAACATCTGGGGCCCATGTTTGCCACTGAAATGGTGGAAAGCACTGGGATATGGTGGACAAAAGTCTTTTGGAACCATACCCCGTCCTTCTTTTCAATTAATTGAGAAACATTCTTGGAAAGTTAGGGTGCTAGAAAGGACAAGTCTTACAACACAACTGAAGAATAACTTAAGCATGTTATTTATATATTTACAAAAACGTATGTCTCTTAAGACTTTTATTATGAGACCATTTTTTGAGAGCTGGGAAACATATACTGAAATTAAACCACTTACTAATATTTATATTGTATTTATAGTATGATGAATCTGTGCAGGGGGGAGTTTTCCTATAGGTGATAAGCCTGTGTCTGAACCCACTTCCAGTTACATCAGGCAAAACTCCCATTAACATTATTAGGAAGAGAATCTGACCTGGTGAGACTTTCCCTGAGCTCAGCAGGCCCTAAGTAAAGTCCAAAGGATGACTCGGCTCATGGAAGCTCCTTCAAATCCACTTTTCCTCAATAGGGTGATAAGTCACTTGCTCTCCTGGGTCAGCTTCACAGAAATTTGTATACTTTTATTTGTGCCTGACTGAAATGAGAGATACTATGCTGTTATGTTAGGAGTGGAGTTTGCTAGATTTCTTGTTCCCAGTTTCTGTTTTATACATTAAAGACAGAAGCTTCCATAAATACCAGCTCTTTTTTGCTGTTTTCTTGAAAAGGTCTGATTTTTAAAGCATTCTGTGTTTGCTGCTGTTATTGAATTTTTCTGCAAGGAGTGCTCAGCAGCTCTAAAGGTCTCTCAGGCTCAAACTGAACAGACAAAGTACATATTAAAAAAAAAACTTATCAAAAAAAGTCCATAACCCCATTTAAAATATTAATATTTCTTCCCTGTTCACCCCGGTGCCTCACCACATGCTGAAGTGCTTTCCTGGGAATTGGATGTGTCTAATGCCAAGTACTTCTCCCAGTGCTTTAGTGGTAGGTGCCCAAGTTGAGCTCCCAGAAGGTGGAGCCCACGTCTCCAAGGTGGGCACGGTACCATACGTACCATACCAGTCTCAGCTCCTGAATGATGTTGCAAAGACCGCTGGAACCATATGAACCCAGAAAAACTTAAACAATACCAAAATGCCCTCTTCTCCTCTGATTTGCACTTTAAGTAGCTATCTGCAACACTGCTAAATAGATGAGTAGCATTACTAACAGCAACAGGAGAGAACTACGCTGTGCTGGCATTTCTGATGCTTTCTTACATGTGGGACATCATGGCAACTGCTTATGTCAACAACTGACAAGCACAGATCTGCTGTGGAGAAGGGAAGAGGCAGAAGAAAAGAGCTGCTGCCCTGTTCAGGTAGAGTCAGCCAGGGCAAAGTTCACACCATACAATGTGCCCAGCCCCTGTCAAAATGGAAAACCCGAGCTTGCACGTGCCACTGCAGGGAGTTCTGCAGTGCAAGAATGGGGAAGCAAGTTGTCTGCCCTGCAACAATTTGATTTTGTGTTAACTTAAAATGGGGGGCTATGTAAAAGTAAAATAAATGAAGACTGCATGATGGTAGGAAAAAAGTCAGGTTTTAATTTAAATTTTAACCAAGACAGTTTGTATTAATTCAAATAGCCTGGGTCTTTATTATTTGAGAGCTGAAATTAAAACTAGCATAACTCTAAGAATGATTTCAGAGGGTTAGTACCTTAAACAGGAAACAAGTAAATAGCACTAAAGTATTGACTAAGATATTTGCCAGGAATATTTAGACAGTCAGCATCTGCCTTAAAGTAGATATCTTAAATGCTAAAGTTAGACTACAGACTACCACATAGGATGCATATAGCACCTGCACAGTCCTAGACCTGGTGGAGACCTTCAGTGCATCCTCCTACATACTCTCATAAAAATTAAAAATAATTATTATTTAAAAACCAGTAATAGTTTCCATTCATTATTTCAACATTTTTATCAAACTGGCACACTGAAAATTTCTTTCTCATGTCTTATCTAAGCTAGCAACATGTTTTATGTGGCCATTCTTCCAGATCTTATGATTACATTTCCAGACTCCTCAGAATTACTCTTCTGAGTCATAAGTTTCAAGGAAAGCTTGAGTAGCAAGAAAAAGACATTTAAAATAGTTCCCTTCAGAGACATTCAAATATATTAGAATTGTAAAAAAAAGGGTAGCGAGTTTTCCAAGTTGTGACTCTAGACCTTGATGAATTTCAGCCCCTCAGATAGTTTCTACACAATGTTTGTCAAGTTTTCAAATTGTTAGTGTCTGAATTGAGAGCAACTTTAAATTGTGGTGTATAATAGTCTCCATAAAGTTGGTTAGCTTTCTCTTTTTAACCCAAAACTCCTTTGGCCTTCATAAGGTGTCCGTCTTGCCCAGAATGTTTTCCAAGCAGTTGGCTCACTGTATAGCCATGTATTGTACAAGCAGACATCACACAAACCAGTCGCGTATAACCAGAACTCCTCATAGCCTTCAGCTTTCAAAACACTAACCTCTACTGAGGGAGCCCAAGGAGCTGCCCTATTTGGGAGGAGTTAGCTTAACATAAACACTCAGGAATAGCTTTATTCAGATGTAGCCCTGACTTTGAGAACTTCATTGATGAGGATGGAAGGTAGAATATGTACTTTTGCTTAGCTTTCTGGGAATGGAGAATGAACACCGAGGTCTGATTCTGTTAAATGGGGGTGTAGCACTCCTATAGCTATTCAGGAGTGATGTTCGCACTAGAACCTCATGATGTTTGAATTCCAGCACAGGCTTAATGACTCCTTCATAGGAAACTCTGAATATACTTACCAATCAAGCAGCTCGCCTTGGTACTCACCTATCCCCTCCATTGACTAGGGTTATGTTTGAAGGCAACACAAACAAATATTGCTTTTGTTCCTGTTTTCAAACACTTCCAAGGGGTCCAGACACACAACGACAGGACCATACAGGCATCAAGATGAATGAAGGCACGGAGTATAACAAACCATATAACTGGGCAATGGCTTCAGGAAAAGCTTTGTTCATGTGGGTAGTAGCCATTATTCCACAGGTTCTTTTTAAAAAACAACATAAGCAAAGCAGTGGATTTGGTATAGCCCTTTCTGCTTCAAAATACCATAAAACATCCCACAAAAACAGACTGCTGATAGGCAACTGCCAGTTCTCCCCAAAGGTAGAAAGGTTAGACCAGTTACAGAATACAGCTACTACCTTAAGGTTAGTCCCTCAGAGACTCTCTCTGTTGACCTAATTACTCTGCTTCCACTGAAGCTGATGGGAGTCTGGTGGCTTCTAACTCACCAGAATAAAGCTAAACATAATCTTAGCCTCTGAAAATCCCATTCATTGTGACCACGTTTCACAAAAAGGATTTTGCTCTTTATGCCAAGGCATCTGCACAGAGCTAAGGGAATCCAATAGTGGACAAGCTGAAACATTTATTTTATTTATATTAAATCTACTACATAACATCTGGGCTTAATGCAGAAGTATATCATAGCAGACAAAACCACTGAAATCAGAAAATGGCCCCTAATCTAACCTAGCACCTTCCGTACATGTAAATAAATTTGCCATTTACAAAAAGGCCAGGTTAGAGAAATGTCCTAGGTTGCGTTTATCAAGCTGAAACTTTTCAAGCCTTTGAAAACATGGCCAGAAGGCAACACTATGATCAGCCACAGTGCTTTCCTGCAAAACACCAGCCCTAGGATTTCACTCCACAATTTCTGTAGGAAATATAATAACTTGTGGTAGAAATAGAGTTTAAGACTTCGCAGACATTAATTGCACTGTTATAAAAATATTTATGTTTGTCTTGAAATAAAGCTACAAAGGAAAGAACTTCTGAATTACAGATTGTAAAGAGCCTTAACACTTTCTTTTCTTTTTTCAACGTGCCACCTTCATAATATTTGGTATTGACCCATTCAAAAAGTCCATGAACAAAGAACACACCTACTGTGCTAGATGACGTGGTAAGATTTTTTGGAACATGTACAAGATGTTTTCCCTCTGCTCTTCTTTAATGCTTATATTAAAAATAAAAAATAAACAAACAAAAAACCCAAACAACCCCCCCAAAAAAACAAACAAAAAACCCAAAATGAGAAATAGTTTGCCATTTCAATTCTCATTACAAAATTGCTCTCTCCATGACAGAAATTAATTGTCCTACACATTTTCTGACAGAAAAATAGAATCTTTTTGATTCATATATTCACAGTTGTTAAACTGTGTTGTAGAATTACAGTGTTATTTCAATCCTTAATGTAATTTAGCAATAGAAATGACAAAAGAAATTTAAAAAATCCCTCAAACCCAAACAACTAGAAGTAATAAAACCAATTGAAATTTATGCACAGATTCAGTTCAGTCAGATTGGTCTCAAATGGAACTGACTTCCCATGATTTCAAATGAATTTGAAGACTGAATTCTGTGGAATCGGAATCTTTGGTGATATGAACCAGACTTTCACTTACTTTTATTCCCTTTTAAAGTGCTACAGTTGATTAAAGTATATTTTAGGCTTCCCAAACATTTCTAATTATTTTGCAGTTTCTTTCTTTTCATGAAACATCCTTTATGAGTACCACACATCAAAGTATACTCCGAATCAGCAGGTTCAGGCAGCTTTTTTTTTTCTTTGGGTCCAGGTCTATGAAGTCCTCAGTATTTATCTGTAGCTCACTCTGAAGCTTCCTTAACCACATGGTGAGGGCACCAAAAGATGGAATAGTCAAACCTGTATTTCTGATATAGCAGTGGAGTAGAAGCCACAGTTTAATCCCCAATAACAAACTCGCAGAAAAGAACCACAATTACCTTCAGATGCACATGAGTAACTCATTGGTTCCTATAAGTACAAGCCTGTGCATGTGCTTTTCAGTATTTATGCATATAATACCAGACTAAGATGCTGGCAGATTTACATGCTGGATGCAATTCTGCTTTTTCGCAGAAGGTGAAGATGAACACCTCTGATCTTGGAAACAGCAGCATAAGCACAGAACAACTTTTTTCAGGATGCATTCTGAATAATAGGAGAAACCTCAGATCTGCAACACTCCTAGTTTTCTGTAAGATGACATGCATTCATTGGAACGTACAAATCAATGGCATGGCAGCTTTGCTTTGCCTGAATGAAAGAAGATTGATATTCCTAAATTACATGTTAATAGAGTGAAATTGTTATAGGCTTTTCTGAGGTATGAATATATTTTTGAACCAAGATCTTAAAGATATTTTAGCAATGCCAGGGAAAAAAGGGAGAAAAATTTAAAAATACTTTGAATATTTTATCATCCCAGCTCAGAAGACATTAAATTTCACTCTGTTATTACTTCAATATTTGAAAAAATTTAAATATTTAATATTGAATAAAGTATTGTAATAACTTAGTAATGAAACTGACAAAAATTATATTGCAGGGTTGAAAAGAAAGGGAAGTTAATTGTCGTTTTACATTAACTCTGGTTCATTTTCCCCCAGATTTCTACAAAGGTCTGCTGGCATGATGCAGAGGGATTTTAAAAGTCAAAAAAAAACCAGATAAGGATTAGCAAGCAGTAAATTAACAGTAAAACTTTAGAGTAGGAAGAACTTCTTTGTGCTGGATTCTGGTGCTATGTAAGGGCTGCTAAATAAATCAGGTCCAGGGAGGATTCCTGGCCCGGAAGCTGGTCTGACTACATCTATAACAGCCTTGGTCCTTTTGACCACCCCACCTTCATCCTTTACACTAAGACGTAGATACAATTTTAACGTGTTTTTTTCAATCCAGTAGTCCTTAAATAAAGTGCAAGGCAACCAGAATGGTATTTTCATCATATGAGTCTGATGCAATGTTTCATAAGGACACAGATGTTGGAGAGTGCAAAGTCTGCTGAACCTCAAAGGTCTGTCTTGGCGAGACGCATCTGAATTTGTTCCAGTACTAGTACTATCTATATTCCATACTGAAGCTTATTTGGGCTCCCTGCTTTCCCTGTGGCAGGACTAAGTATTGCCTTAGAGAGCACCACTTGGCACAGGTCAAAACAGCCAGGCAATGTTAGGCAGCACAGATGCTCAAACACACTCCCTGGACCAATTTTGTTTAGCAACAGAAACAAAGTCCAAATGATTAAAGGAGTTTTACCACACCCACAAGAACTGTGGGTTGTGATAAAGGTCAAGATACCATTTATAGAACATGAAGTTGTCTTTTTCAGCCATCTTTTTACAGTGACAGCCCATCTCTAAGGAAGACACAACCAATTGTGTATGAAGGAGGTCATGTGCTCTGGGGTGAGGAGAAGGAAAGGGGCTTCCCAGCTAGAGCACTTTCCTAGCATTGTCCTGCCCTGCTCTGGCATGGCTTCTGCCACCATTTCTCCACATGTAAATGGAGGTGATAATCTTTTCTAAAGAGATTGGAAAAGGGGGTGGGACTGTTTCACGAGGTAAAGAATAACATGATAAAAAAGGAAGTGCTAGCAGTTTCAACATTAAAATGGTATTTGTTATCAGGAATAAAATTTAAACAGACTGTAATTTGCTTTCCACAAATGCTGTAATTAGGATTCTCTCAGCTTTCGTGTTCATATATGGAGCAGCATTTTATTTGCTGAGGAGGGGGGAGAGAAGGCGCACTTTCTATTGATCTTATTTTTATATGTATATATCTCTATCTTGTAATATTCAGACTTTTTTTTTTTTTGAACACCAGGTGAGCCAGTAGCACCTCACAAAAAAAAAAAAAAGCCATTTGCTTTGTTGCTATATCTCATTAGTGTGAAAATACACATAGTGTACATAGTCACCAATTAGTATTTAAACTTTAGGAGGAAAGTTTGAGAGCTCAGCTGGGGAGAGACCAAAATGGGGAAATGACCCAGGGCCATCCTCAGGGTTGATTCTAACTGTGTGACTTAAAGCATATCACACTGGTTCAGAGTTTTGAAAGCTATTTAAACTCATACCTCCAATCAAAAGCAGTGGCTTCAAAATAAATTCTTAAAATAAAAAAAAAGTTAGGATATTCACCCAACTAAACTTACATGCTAAATCCAGATATGAGTTCTAAAATAAGTCTTGATTTTTTCCACATTAACTGAGGTTAGTAGGAGTTATGCCACTGTAAACAAAGGAAGAATGTCACAAAAAATTTCTGTGTGTTGTGGTTAAATACACAGTTATTCCCTAAAATTAGGGGTAACTCCTTACAATGAATAACACCTGTAAGAAAATAGAAAGGCAGAAGCTCCTTGAAATAAGTCAGAGGTGAATTACACTTAGTGCTGTTAAAATATAATGGTAGTAGTCCTTTGTTCCATTCATAATATATATTTTCAGCTTAAAAATTAATAAGAAAAGAATTATTATATTGAAAAAAGTATAACCTTTAAACCAGATGTGATACATTTCACTGTGGTTTGCAAATAAATTGGGTAAAAGTATATATTTGGCGACTATTACAGCTTTTCTTTTAGTTCAGAAATATCTTTTATTCTAGTCATTTATAAATAAGTTTGTTCTGTCAAGGCTGTGTGTGGTTTTGTTTTGTTTTTGGTTGGTTGGTTTTGTTTTGTTTTTGGTGGTTTTGTTTGCTTTGGTTTGGGGTTTTTGTTTGGTTTTTTGTTTGTTTGTTTGTTTTGTTTTGGGTTTTTTTGAGAAGTCTAAGGTATCATTCAGCAGTTTTATCGCCCCTAAACTGAAGGTGAAAAGAGGTACAACACAATTTTCTCCTGAATGGGGACTAGGTAGCACTTCCTGCCTACATTCCTTCTTGTCTGTCTGCAATGGTTTGACCTTCAAATTTTCTGGGACTCCAAATTCTAGATTCCCTGAGCTCCTCCCCTGCAAAAAGAAAGGTCATAATTGTTGCAAAATACATCTTTTGGGAACTTCCATCACCATACAGCCTGTTAGGGGGATGCAGACACACCTCTTCAATTCTGATCGCTGAGTGGGAAGAAAGGATCTGAAGACTGGTGAAGTCAGAACAAGCTGCTGCAGGCAGAACTGTTCCCTCTTTCTACCTCAATGATCTGTAATTTCTAAGAGAAATTTTCTAACAGCCTACAACCTGGAGCATGAGCCAGACTGGCGGTCTCAGTGCCATGTTTGCTGAGGGTTTCTAGGACCATGAACATTTGTGTTGCCCCTTGGTGCAGTTTGGGCATATCCTGCCAAGTTACAAGCTGGTGGAGGCATACAGACACAGCAACCAGTGGGATATGCTGTCTTTTAGCCTGCTTCCCATCCCAGACTGCCCCAGCTCATGAGGGGCTGTTGAGGTAAGCCTCACACACCACCTTCTCCCCAGTTCTACCTACTGGTGGAACAGCCCCTCCCTCCAGCACGTTTATCCATAATGATCAGTGGCTTTCTTCAAAGACGTTGTTGCCAAAGCCCTTTTCCACCATCCAAGTAGCTCAACAAATAATGTCTGACTCATAACTTACCCAACCCATTTATTTTGCTTTTAAGTGGTGTGACCAGCTCTAAGAGCATACTAACTGCTCTGTCTCACAGTTCTATGGTAAGACAATCTTTTAGGGCTGTATTTTCAAAATGTAATTTTTGTATTTTTTTATAAGAACAATGCAAAGTCTTCTAGCATTTCAAACTGTTTGCCTTTCTTGCCTGTGAATTGTTCTTTAATCCTGTTATGAATGACCAAACAGAAACACTAGATTTAAATTCTTTCTAACTCTTGTTATTTTATATACTTTTAACTGCTCTCTTTTAAAATTTGAGAGACAATTTTTTCACTGTCCCTTCCCATGTAGAAGATAACACAGGTCTCAGAACATTTTGGCATGATGATCAGGGGCTACCCACAGAGAGAGAAGTGTCAGAACATATTCTGACAACACAGTAGGAAACTTGAAACTGTGTTGAGCTAAACCAGAAAAAAACCCAATCTCATTTCACTCCTGTGTGTCACAGGATAGCTGCTTCAAAATCTGCTGCCCTTTAGCATCCTATTTTGTTCTGGGATAACATCCATACCTCATTAACTCCTATTTCTCATTTGCATCATCATCACAATACATCACAAAATATTCCTTTGTTGACAGGCATCATATGTATGGCATTATGATACTGATGCTGTGGCACATTTTTTTAATACTTAGACAAAAGGTAATATTTAAAATATATATTGTGCTATTATTGAGTCTTTCCACTTTGGAAGACTGAAAATTAGCAGAGCATTTGCATTTACAAGTCTGACTTTCTATGATCATATTTTAAACAACAACATTGGTTCCATTTATTTCTGCATGTTTCCCTGTGTAACTAAAATTCTGATCAGGAGAACAAAACTTTTAATATGGGCATTCGCTCACATTCCTTAGCAGCCAAGGTCGTAATTTTAGACACTTTTTAAAATACTGTATTTACAGGAATTATAAAAGATTACATGTAGAAGAATGAAATTAAGGAAACATTAAAACCAGCACAGAGTTTTACTGAGGTTCCCGGTTCTGCATATTACTAAATTTACAACAGTGATAATAAAAAAATCTTTAAAAATTCCCTAGATACATTCAGATGTTACCAGTTTAAAAAGTTTCCTCTGAGTGAGATGTAAGCTTTTTTTAAGAAAGCACTTCAAAAGAAAAGAAAAGTGTTGTGGCTGGCATTTGTTACCCAGACAGTGAAGAAACTAATTCATTGTTTGGACAGGCCATTGAGTAAAAAGTAACTGAATTTTCTGGGGGAAGATCAAGTACTTAATACAACACATGATTTGTGTCAGCTTTGATTTGTAGGAAACATGTAGTGAATCCAAAATAATTTCAAAGTAAATATATTAGAAAGCTTACGGAGATTGTCAAAAGAGATTTTTTTTAAAAAGACTGCATAGCTACTGTTGCTTCCAAATATCACATGAAATATTTTGCTCCTTCAAGCACACAAAACACTGAAAGTAAAAGCATTCTTTATGGAATAAAGCACCATAAATTCTGTAAATACCTAGAGACTGTGCCATTTAGGGAAAAATTGAGTACAGAGGTTGCAGTTTTATTGCTAGTTTGCATAGAACTGTATTTTGCTTAAGACAAAGTTCAACTGTGTAGTGAGGGTGAAATAAACAAAGGCAGCCCATTTAATGTGCACACTAACTGCTTTCATACAGGAGAAGAGGAAAGAAAGAGGACTAGAGCAAAGAACACTGGTGCTGGGGAGCAAGATCCGTGGCACTTGGGGAGACTGCACCGTACCTGGGGAGGGTTGTGCACCGCTGCCAGCTTTTGTTTCAAAGAGCTGACTAGGACTGACCTCTGCTAGGAGCCAGAGTGACCCTCAAATACCCCCTCAGAAACCTTCCCTCGCCCTTATGGGTGGGGCAGGTACCTCGCAAACTCTTTGTGTTTGCCTTCCCCACCTGTGGAAGAAGTGGATGTGGTGGTGCCTCTTTTCCTCAGCTCAGGGTTAGGTGGAGGTCTAAGCCATGTCTCTGGGCTGAAATCAGCATTTTTACCTTCTCTTGGGCTTCAAGGTGTCCTGGGTGGAGGCTAAACGTCCTCAGACAGTCCACATCCTCCCCTGTAAGCCCCACCAGGACTCAGGGGGACAGGGAGATGTAAAAAGATAACCCGTCTTGGGAGGCTAGTGACCAAGCTAGCAGCAGTGAGGATTATTTTGGGAGTCATAATTGGTTATCTTCCAAATAAACAGTATTGGTTGTAATTTCCAAAGCACAGAAACTACATGCAGATCAACAGCAAGCCAGTAATCCATTGTGCCAAGAACACTATCGAATGCAATTCCCCAAAGCAACATTTTTATCATGAAACCAACAAATAGACAAGTTCAAATTCATGTTCAGTATCCACCTACAGGAAGTCACTGAGAAAGCCAGAGGTGTATAAGACCTTTATTCAATCCGTGTCAGAATTTAGGAAGGCTGGTGGAACTGGGGCTGGTGCCTTGTATCATAATTGGAAGAAAAATGTTGCTGAACAGCAGTATCTACCAGAGAGCGTGGAATTCCCTGAGCAGAATTGCTACCAACCAGATTAACCAATGTGTGCTGTAGAAGGAAATTCAACTCAGCCTTCCAGGATCTAAGTTTATAGAGGAACTGGGAAATTATCCTAATTGACATATGGCAAAGTTGAATCTCTAACTTCAATAAAAGTACTGAACAACCCAGGAAGCACTGACGAAACTAACAGCAAAGAGCTAGTGCACAAATCGTAAATGCAGTAATTTCAAATAGAAAACACTAACAAATCTGAGTTAGTACAGCTACATTTGCCACCAGTAGTCAACATTTATATGTCACAGCTCTTTCCACATGACAGCATTTTGTATTTGACTAAAACTATAATTGTTCTCATATGAGGAAACCCAAAGTGAGGATGAACGAGACTATGAAATCTGCAGTATGCTTTCAAGAGATGCCAAACAGATCAATGTCATAAGAAGAGACTGATTTAGACAATTAACACCCAGAACTGTGAAGCACTATATCTCATATCCCAATAAAAAAATGGAAGATTTAGTAAAACAAATAAATGTAGAAAATGGCACTTACTGACCGAGTTAATGTATACATGCAAAGATAATTGATATGAGCAAAGTTTTATATCAAGTTTAATTTACCAATTAAAGAAACACAGCACAGACCCCATTGTCTAGGATGCCTTCTCTTGTTGCTCGTTTGGCTTTGCCATCAATGTCACTATGAAGACAAAGTGCAGATGAATGCAACACAAGTATCTCATGACTTGACATTACACCAGGAGACTCACAGAAATAGTGAGTGTAATAAAATATAGCTCACGTGCTTGACAACTGGATGTACATGCAAGTACAGACAAAGATTTTGGCCAGGGTTGCAAAAGAGAATCAAACGTATATTTGGAAAAGAAATTATCTGCTATAAACTTCACACACCCCACCCCAAAAGGAGAATCCTTACAAATCTCAACTCTAGCCCATGTAAGAAGTCTAAATGGATGAATCTTGAAATATGGAAAGGATCTTAAAATATGAAAGGAATTTTAGCGTCACAACAGGCAAAAACACATTTACCACAGTAAGCTGGATTTGTTGAAAAGTCTGTATCTTAAGAACTAAACTAAACTTCATTAGCATTTCCATGTTGATACATGGATGTGAAGACTAGAAATGCATCAGAGATAAAAACAGGCATCTGTATACTTCTGAAAGCAAATAGACATACAAGGGAACAAAACACTGGCAAGTGTCATGATGAATCTGTTAGCTTCACAACCAAAAGACATCCAGAAAGGTAGGAGAAAATTTCTAAGATATCTGTTGAGAATAAATATAGATCATCTGCTAGGAGAGGGATATGCAAGGGACAGGGCCAAAAAACCACTACTCAGAACAAGGAAAATTCATGGGGCTTCGTAACACAAAGGACAGAGAGCCACCAGAAACAGACTGGAATGGCAGAATGCTACAGTCATGCTCATGCCTGTAGCACATTTAAAAGGAATGGTTCACCTGCGATGTAGGGTCAGCTGAACTCTAGTAATACCAAACTGCTTGCTGGCACATTTGGTTCTAAATTAAAGGAGGGAGTAAAAGGGGTATGATAGGGCAGTGGCTGTAATTATGATCCCTATGACTATACTGACCAGCGTTGTGAATTCCTTCCTCTATGATAACTCCTAAACAGGAGTAACTCAGAGTACCAATCTATCCATTCACCAAGAACTGCATCTCTCCCCTTGGTCCAGCCCTTTATTTCTATCTCTTGCCCATGCTGTTGCCACCTGGGCCATGCATACTCACAACCAGGAGTGGGCAGTGGGAAAGCTCATCTGCGCTCCCTTCCTCAGAGGGAATAGGAAGGCTTATGAGTGAGTAATAAGCCAAACGACTGTATCACTCACTAACCATAGTTGTTCGATAGCAACTTGTACTATGAACTACAGGAAGGAAGAGGATATTCATTTAAAACCCTTTGGAAAAGCAGCTTCATTGCTATTTCTTTAGAGGTTAATGGAAGGCACAAACTACCCCTGCCTGATGGAAAAAGTTCCCAGGCTGTGCTTCTTCATGCACTGGCCACTGATGCCCAGGAGTGTCCTATGTTTGTGACTCTTGACCTCAGCTTCATTTTAACTTTATCATAATATGATACATGTGATTACATAAATATGAGATGTGATTACATAAAACACATTCTGGACTTCCTCAAGGCAACACAAACACAAACCTGCTCTATTCTTCCCATTTGGAAGAGTGTGATTGCATCAGATGAAGCAATTTGATATTCTAACTAATCTCTAAAATTATGCCTAGAGGTTGGATTTTTGAATGATGACTCCCCCATTTACACAGAAATTCAGGACAAGTAGAAGAAAATGACGTTGTAAAACACGCTAACAGTTTAGCTCATTCCTACCAGAGAAACTTGCCAGTATGATTGCAAAAAAATAACCTGATGTGATTTGTCTTCTTTCAGGGAACTACAGCCTTATCATGGTCTGAAAACTAAGACAACCGAGACAAAACTAAGGCATAGATTGTTTGTCAGTTTGAAAGGATTCCTCCCTTAATGCAACAGAGAAAAAGTCTCTCTGTGGGTATGTTGCAGATTCCTGCCCATGTTCTTCATATACTAACCTGGGATTATCACTTCTACACTTATATGCTGAGGGACCAAGTAAATCCCTCTACTATCTTATTTTTACTGGGACTGACCTCCAAACAGAACAGGAAATCTCTTTGTAAGCAAATTCCCATAACCAGTCCCCTTGCTGTTTAGTCTGCATTGGATTAAGCAGTGAGTTGCTAGCTTCTTTGATTGGCAACTATAGTACTATGAAAACAAATGTACAGAGCAAATCTCACCAGAAAAGCCTCCCAATCTGCAGACCCTTTCAGCTTTATTTGGACTGAAACTTGATGATAGCTCCACTAGACAGGAAACACTCACCCCTCCTTTCTAATATGGCACCACCAGGAGAACACATTTTCTCACAGACCAAGTAGGAGAGCTGAGAGCAGGGGAGAGAACAGGAACACCAGAGACCTCCTACAATATATGTCTCAAATTCAAGCTGTTGTAAGACACAGAAGCTGACAACACTATTTATTTACTCTGCAGTTAATTCTTTGATTGAGAAAAAACATGGTTTATGCCATGCTTGAAATTGGGTGAGATACGAAGAAAGCAAAGCAAAAGCATCCCAGGCATTTTAAGTCCACCATCTGGTAGAAGCTGGAAGGAGCAGCAAAACATTTTCCTTATTTTCCTCACTGGACTTAACACACGGCTTGTTAATGACACTTTGCAATTCTCTATCACCGGGAAGAACCCCTCAGGTGTTTAGGACTGTCTTTGAAGCTGTAAGAACTCGCAGGTACACAGAGGAGGCTGTACAGTGCCCAACACTGACAGAAAACCTTAAGGTAAGCATACATGAGACAGAAAAGGACCTGGGTGCATTATTCTGCTATTCTCTAGCACATCTATTAAGACACATAATACTTCTGTGAAGTGACTACAGATTGAAAAGTCAGAGAAATTAAATATTTATTTTTGTGGCCAAATCAGACACGTCACATAGGTGAGCTAGCATTAAACAAAGGAGCCACCAGCAGGTCTGAAGTGCAAATCCTGTCCTTCTTAAACTTGCATCATGTGCATTTGGCACTACTCTTTAACTTAAACCTTATCAGACATGCCAGGCAATTGCCCCAGTTGCTTAGAATCATAGAATATCCTGAGTTGGAAGGGATCCATGAGGATCATCCAAGTCCAACTCCCGGCCCTGCAAAGAACAACCAAAAATCACACCATGTGCATGAGAGCATTGTCCAAATGCTTCTTGAACTCTGGCAGGCTTGGTGCTGTGAGCACTTTGCTTGGGAGCTTGTTCCAGTGATCAACCACCCTCTGATCCAAACATAGCCCAGTATCAAGTATGTTGCAGAGGTTATCTGTTGGGAATATGTGGATTCAACCATAGTCAAAGAATATATCTGAGAACTGGAAACTATACAGGCAGGTATGTGTGTGTACACAATTCATCCAAGTCTGGGTGGCCACAGAAAATATTTCTCCTGCTGTTTTTTCACCAGCATAAAAGATGGACCAGTAACAGGTTTGAAATTATGCAGCCACCTACCTATGCACAACAAATTGCCTCCAAAAAGTCCTGGTAGTCTGAGAAAGCTAAATCACAGCTCCATGCCTAAGTCAGCAAGGCATTTGCACTCCATCTGGGAATGTTAAATGCTGGTGTCCAGCTATACCTGACCAGCCTAGACAAGGTCCAGACTAAGCTCTCCTACCTAAAAGTCCAATAGGAAGGACCCAAATAAAACTTATATGACATTCTCTAGCTTTTTTTTAACTAAAGAAGTGGAGGTGGCCACTTACCGTGAAGCAGCAGAATATTAAATCCAGGAAGCACCAGGAGGGCCATAGATTCTTGCTTCTCCCTCTCAGCCCCAGCTATGTTGTGACTTGTTATCTGACTTTCCTTCTGCTGGGTCTCTTACCTGCTACATTTAGCATTCACTATATTCTTGATCTCCAAGGTTTCATTTGACAGTGAAAAGCAGAAAGGGGTAAATTCCACCATCCTATTCAGGTGATTCATATTACTCTGAAGCACATTTCCACGCCTGCTTTTATATGATTCACCTGAAGACACTTAAAGAGACACTAGAAAAGGTATTCTTACAGGCAAGAAAGTAGCTGCCTGATGTTGGCCTGCACATTCCTTTGGTGCTGTGTACCTACATTAGCCACTTCTTGTGAATGTCATCTCCTGTGCAAGATGGCCATAGGCTGATTTTGCAAATCAGCTGCTGAACTTCTGTGAAAAAGAAAGAAAAAGAGTTAGGCTTCTTAGTTAGTTTTGTGGGATGTGTGCAGAAAGTCTTTGCTGGAGCTGGTAACAGCTCATCACCAGCAGCAGGGCTGCTCACAATGCTATCTCCCAGATGGCTCTGGGGGAGGCTGGATCCCTTCACTGGATGACATAATTCACTAAACCTGCAAAAAGCTATACCTGCCGAGTGTAATCTTGGCAGGTAAGAGTAATCTTACCAAGGGTAATCTTGTGGGGAATCTTTCTGGCATTTTAGGAAGTTGAAATGCCTCAGCAGAGGGCAGTGATGCCAGAACTGCCACAAGAGAGGGCAGGGCTCGTGACCGTGGTGTGAGGGAGAAAGGCCTCCACATTTGGCAGCAGGGAAGGATCATGCTGGTTTGGCTGTCCATGGAAGCACAGCCTGAACCTCCTGCCAGATGCCTGGATCACCGGGCCAGAGGCAAGCAAAGCTGCAGTGCTCCCAGGCCCTCCCTGCTGAAGTTGGCACTGTGCCTGGCACCTCAGGGTGTGAACTGGGGCAGGAAAACAGCACAGCTGGCTGGACAGCAGGGCAAAGGGACACTGGCCAGCTGGGACACGGCTCCAGGGCTGTCCCTCACACAGCTAGGAGAGACAAGTCTACATCCGGCAAAAGAGCATTAGCCTCGTCTGGGGAAACCCTCATGATGCCTCATGATTGCCTTCTGCTTGGAGTACAGCAGTAAGGAGGAATGTCCCCTATCTAGCAGAGGGAAGACCTGACACTGGGTATCCTGCCACCACAGAGGGGTTAAACTAAGGTTAAATCTCTATTTCCACCAGCTGCACTACTTTCTTGGTTTTTTGGTTTTTTGTGGTCGGAGGACGATTGGGACATTTGTCAGAGCTCTCATTCCTGGATGCCATCAAGGCTTTAGCATGAGCTGGGTATCTACTTACTGAGCACAGGAAGGGAAGGGGCGGGGGGAAAGAAGAAAGAAAAAACAGAGGCAGTCCCAGGCATGCCCAGGAGCAGGCCTTTGGGCACCTCAGGAATTTTACTGGCAGGAACATAGGCACTTGCAGACTTCAGACGCCTCCAGGGTTAAGCAGTAGCTGAACAGGGGTTTTGAGGATCTAAATATTGGCCACAAATGCCTGTGAGGCAGTTAGGCAGAGCTTACATGCCTAAACCTTTTTTTGTGGCTCTAGCCCTAAACTAATATTATGGAAAATACCAACAATTATTAGGGACTTCTTATCAGATTGGATACATATTTCCTTTACATAACTTTACCATGGCCTCATTTATGTGGTGCTTAGAGAGGATGAATACCTGTTCTGCATGAGTAATTATGCCCAAGGCTCGTGTGAGGGAGGTAGTTTATGACCGCTGAATAAGGCCAGCTATGTTTACCTATACAGCTTCATCACTTAAAGTTAAAATTGGTCTTACCGCTAAATCTCCCTCATTGCTTCGTCTGCCTGATTGCAAACAGATCTCAGAATATGCAGTTGCACAAAGATGATTGATGCCAAGATGCTGCACTGAAAAGGAAGAATTCTTTTAAGTGTTATCACGACCATGAGCATAAGCAAAGCCGTGTCACGTGACAAAATGTAAATAGAGCATTTCTTAGAAAAGCCATTTATTTGCCCCCATGATTTATTATTCAGTGACATGTAGGCTATTTTTTCTTTGTTACTGGCACTCATGTTCGTAATAACAAGGTACTTGACTTGAAGGTATTTGGCCAACCTTTCCAAAGTGCTATGTAAGCAGTAATCAGAGAGAGCTAGGCTCGTGAGTCAACAAATTGCTCTCCCATGCTGATCAAACAGTCTTGGCATCTCTATAAAAAAAAAGTACAAAACCAGATTTTGGACTGGCTTACCCAGTTTTCTCTCTAAAATTTTTTATTGTATGTGCATTTGGCAGAGTCCAGGCTTAAAATAACCAAAGGTGACAGTTGTTTTATTAGTAATATTTTACATGTGATTTTCATTTACATTTAGAAGGATATATGAGATAGCCAGTTAGCCTCCAAAGTTCTTTTGCCATAAATTGGGTTTCATTTGCTCAACCTAGAGGCAAATGCTTCTCTCATTTTACACCATACGTCCACAGCCTGAAGTAGAAAGCAGTCTAATACTTGGGTCAAAGTTAGTCAGCTCAGTAGAACTGAGGTTTATTGTGAAAAGCTTTCATTCCAACCTACTCCAAGTTATTATTAAAGCAAGTAACAATCCTATTAAAGCAAGTAACAATCAGATATACTGCACAAGCTGCTGGCATTACTGGAGGGGAAAACTGAAATCTAAGTGGGATTTATATTCAGTTTCCATCATCTATTACCATCATGTGTGCCTACAAACCCAGGTCCTGAATACAAAATATATATTCCCATACTTAATCTTACTACTTCACTGTGTAAATTAATGCCTTAAAATGAAATATCTGTAGTTATGTATCATCTCACTGGTTCTGTGTGCTGTGGTAGGGCTGCATGAATAATTGCATTTATTTTCACTCTGACTGCTGAATTCAAAATATTTTGGAAGCTTGTGTTAAACTGATGGAACTCTCCTTTCTTCCCTCCTCTTAATTTTTTTTTTCCATGAAATAAAAAAGAGAAACATCATGTGCATTGAAAAGCTCCTTCTGAACCCCAAAATGAAACACTTCATTTTTGGACATACACAGTAAAAGCAACGGAAATTAAAAGGCTGTATTTCCTTAAGCAAGAAGTGGTGTTCTCTCCCTTCTTATTCAGTAGCCAGTAGGCAAGAGATTAATTTTTTGGTTTCCTGAGGTCTTTGAAACTGCTATCTGCCTTCAGTGGAGATTTCACTCACCATCCCTCAGCTTAAGGGGGACAACCAGGCTGTGATGTTCCATGCAGCTTGCCTGCTGTGCAGCTTTCCTCCATGTTGCCTGTTTTGTGCTGCCCCAGGCACGGGAGCAACTCATGGGAAAATGAGGTGAGATGTCACTGCTTGAACCAGATGCCTTCAAAGTAGCAGGTTATCCTGCTGCAGACAAGATGCTCCCCTAAGTATAGCCCTGCAGGTGGAAGCTCTTCCAAACACCCTCCTTTTGGTCCTGTTTTGGTTTGTCTGTGTAGTGAGCTGTTCTCTAAACCCAGGGGCTGCTTATTCTCAGCGAGGGAGCCCTTCCCATCAGGCTACACAGTTATGCTGCCTTTTAACCAAAGGGTTATTTCAGCATTTGGTTTCCACCAAAGTGCTGTTAAAATAGTTTCACTTATTGCAGGACCACAAACACATGTTAATTATGGGTCTGGGGTTTATTTATTTATTTATTTAAATAGCTAGGTCTTATTGACCTTCACTTAAGTACTTTTGAATATTTTACCCATATAAAGA
Source organism: Pseudotriccus pelzelni (assembly GCA_035584735.1). Lineage (NCBI taxonomy): Eukaryota > Metazoa > Chordata > Aves > Passeriformes > Tyrannidae > Pseudotriccus > Pseudotriccus pelzelni. The sequence continues at coordinate 66,939,503 of JAWMRA010000078.1, forward strand.
CTGCTGTGTTGAAAAGCGCGAACAATTACCATCATGGGAGTCTTGGATTCAAAGACAGTTTGCAGACCTCATTAGGCCAATGAGCTTGCCAAGTCCACTCTTTTCAGTTCAATGGAAGCAACACTTAAGTCCCTTCATATAGCAAACCAGCTGTTAGCAATGTAGGCTGCCTCAGATGGGCAGGGAAAGTTAAGCTCACCCAGGGAGACTTGTCTGTTTTGGTACCAGAAGACATTGACTCACAAAGGGAGCTGTGAGAAGAACCCTAAAACGCAACAGGATGACAGAAGTTTTTCAACATAGGGCTGATCAGCGAAGCAGTCAAGATCTCTGAGCTAAACAAAAGTCTCTTAGTTATCTTGTGTCACAGGAAACATGATTTTTATATAGTCTCTGTCAAGAAGCATAGTTAAAGTGATAAATCTTGACCAATGCAGAGCAGGACTGGCAAGGTTTCCTAGCCCAGGCAGGGGTGGACTACCATGCTGCATCATGCCACTGAGAATTCTTGTCTTGCATGCAGAAGAAAAGCAGATTTTTGAGAAGTTTTGAGAAAGTAAGATAAGCAAAACCAACTCTTCAAAGAGAGTTAAGATGCTCTAGGCATTCAACAGATCGAAAAGCCAGACTACCTATTTGCATACTAAATATGGAGGTAGGAGAATGCCTCAGGCTACACAACAGTGTTTCTATACTTTTCAGCTGCGTGTGAAGGGTCGACTGCAGGCACCCCTGTACATCAGTTTGAGTGAAGCAGATCAATCTTACGTTATCACAGTAATATGCACAGGGCAAGAGTAGTTTAGAAGCTTTCAGTCTGAAAGAAGTGAGAAGCATAGTAGCACTGGTATTCTATCAGGGAACTCAGAAATAAGAAGGCAATGCACAGATGCACAAAAGAGTTTAGACTACTGAATTCAGTGCTGTTTAGGCACTTTTTATCTGTGAGGGAAAGGGAAAGCTGTGAAAATACATGACAGGTTGTTATGATCTGATTATTAAGAGATGCCTCTGCCTGAATTAAGATGCAGGTGAGACCATATGCTGATGTAAATAGTATGAATTTTATTTAAAACTCCCTCCTTTCCCTTGGTTCTGTCATCCTCAGCTCAGGATGTTTTCAAACGAGTATTTTCAAAGGGCAAATCCCCTTTCCACTCTACTTGCACTGAAGTTATAAGATGAACCCTCACATTAACTCAGCACAATCCCTCAAGATTTGTTTGGCCAAAACCACTCTATTATATTTAGGACTCTTTCTAAATTTGTATTCTACCAAACATCCTTGCAAGCACTAATCCAGTATAAAAACCAGAAGCTGCCCAAACTTAATTCCCAAGGGGGATATAAGTGAATACCTCACTATGGTATAGCCAATAACAAGTTTTATAGAAATAAGAAAATAATACAAGATTTGCTCTGGAACAAAAATACATGATAAAATTTCCTAGTGAACATTTTTGAGACATTGTGTTCATATTTAATTTACAGTTTCCTAGTGTTTATCTCTTCAGGTGGAATTTTACATATTAACCATTGGTAGAACACACCCCAGTTTGTTATCCCCTTATCTTACTTAAATAGGGGACAGATAGCGACTTCTATATGTGCTCACACCTTGCTAATAGAAAACAGCGATATATTGAAAATTTCCTTATCACTTTCAATTTCCACACAGGTGTTTTTGGTGATAAACTACTGAGTGATATAAACAGTGATTTCAGGTAAAAAGTAACCACCGGTCAAGAGGAAAGGAAAAAACAAACCTACCAAAAATTAAACCACATTTCCCAAGTAGGATTTGGAACTGAAAATTATCAAATACAAGAGCATAAGTGTGAATTTTTTCTGCTGTGCCTGTGAAGCACAGAATCCGTTGGACTTCCCTTTAGTAACGCTTGCTCTCACTTCTCACAACTTCTCTTCCATTTTGAGATAATCTTGATGGGCAATTCACAGATATGATAAGGAACTGTATGGTATTCCCTTAGTTTTACCCAGTGATAATATTCATCTGTCAACTGGCAGGTTTGTCTCCAAGGGGTGTTATCACAGAACAGCTGTTCTACTGTTATTCCTGAACAACAGTGGTAGGAGAGTAATTCTGGAAGAAGGATCACTGAGCTTGCTCGATTGATTTTCAGCCGAACTGTTAGTATTCCTGTGATTGTTCTTTCATGATGCAATAGAGATAATTTAAATGTATTTAAACTAGCTAAACTGTGTTGCTGCCATTGTGCAATAAGTATATTGAATCACCTCAGATGCACATAATATTGTAAAAGTTTATGTTCTATATTGTCTTTGATTATTTTCATTTTTGTATTCTGAAGAAAACTTGTATTCTCTAACCATTACTAATTTCTTCCAAATGGACCACTAGTGGCCTAAAAAAAGAAGCTGATGCACACTTGTTGTTGTAAAAGTGCATGGCCAAATCTTCGCACCTGCGAAGGCCACAGCTTTCTGGACAAGGTTATTAGGGGCAAAACTGGAAACCCCGGTATGTGATGACATTTTTGAAAATCCAGTCACTCACCATCTGCATTAATTATCCCATAATGGGATCAGCTAAGATTAGGAATACATAAGCCCCTTCATGAAATGTAGAGGAATAGAGTGTCAGTTTAACAGAAGCGGGAATTCAAACATACATTTAATTTTAAAAGAAATATTCCAAGATTGTCTCTCAGGCTTTCTCCAGAGCAACAGAGACTGTGCTCCCTGTCAGGACAGGACTCAGGCTTTGTATTAATTGTTGATGTGCCACTAACAGACTTCAGTGACTGCAGATAGCCAGGCAGACATTACCGTCATTGGACAAGAGCACCAGACTCCTTAGTCTAAGGGACAGCACTGCCCTTCTCTTATCAATTCCCTTTAAAGTTTCTGCCACCTTACCAGGAATAAAAGGTACTTTCAAAAAATGGTCCTTTGCCTTGAGGGGAAAAAGTTGTATTTTTTTTTATTTTATCAGTGGCTAACAGACAATTTCTCTAGGACTAATCGAATCCTGTTGAGTAGAGAAATCCATCTTCTTAGATTTTGGAGGTATCTTTTTGTGTTTAAAAACAGCAATGTCACACCTATCAAATTTCTCTCTTATTTCTGCCTCACATGCTTTCTGTAATGGTTTTATGCCCAAATTACGTCTTCCATGTCTTGATGTCAACCGTTTTCTGAAAGTTGTAGTGAGACACCTGGTTGATAAGTTTTGTTTTGTTTTTGTTTTTGTTTTTTTTATAAAAGCCAGCTAACAGTTAAAAAAAAGTAATCATGAATATTTTCCATAAGGTCAAGTGTTGTCTAAATAGGTTTCTTTTGGCATCTACAAGAGTTACCAAGTTAAAGGCAGAGATTTCAAAGCCCAGAATGTGTGAATTAGTAATGGCAGGATTCAGCAGATCTCAGGTTTCCAAAGCTTCCAGTTTCTCAGTAAGAGATGCAGAGTCCTAGTACATAGGCATAGGATGCCACCACATAGCTGGACAGCATCCTTACCATATTTACTTAGTACATATTCCTTTCTCAAACCCTCTTATAGAGAGTTCTTCACTCAAGGTGGAGTTTAAATCACAAGCACCACTGGCAGAGCAGTTTTCCGAGGGCAGCTGTACAAAATATCCAATATATCTTGATTATTCCTAGGCATTCTTGATAAGTGTCAGATATGCTTAACACTTCTCATATAAAGCTTTTCATAGGAACAGGACCCCATAAGTATAATATAACAAGCATTAACCAAAATGGAGTAAACCTCTTGAAGTGTCTTTGCATTCTTGAGATCTGTTGCCTTATTTTTGAGTACTACAAGCAATTACATAGGTGTTTTTTCTTCTTGTTGCAGTTCTTGCAGCATGAGTGTTGGCTTTGGATTATGCCTCGAACTTCATCACCACCAGTACTGTCTCATTCATTGACTTTTCCTTGCTTTGCTCAGTCAGGGTCTAGTTGGATGCTGCCATGTGTCAGAGTCCACAAGGAGGCATGGGGTCTGAGAGTGGATTCTCATGAGAAAGACAACAATGTGAACAGGAAATGTCCCATCAGGAATCCTTTCTTGGGACGAGCTCCTGTGGAAAAGAACAAACCCTTATTGTCACTATTACAGCTTTAGCTTTATATTCTTGTGCTCATCCTTTGATTCATTCCCTCTCCCCCCACTCTATTCCCATCCGACGGGTGGGAAACAGGATATTTTGTGAAATTCTTTCCTTCCTGTGTGGGCCTACATGGCATCTTTAATTAGCAACTCTCTGCAATGGAAGTGAACAATTAAAAAGCAAAACTGTCCTGCTGAGGAGATCATAATACAGTTGCTTTTTGAACAGGTATTTAAGGCATCACTTTCTGTCATTTACGAGGATCCTTGATGTTATTATTTAAAAATATCACACACACAAAAAAATTTAAAACACTTCCTTACACAATGAGTGGTGAGGAAGAGCTTTACAAACATTGTCTGTCTTTGTGTCCCACTGGAGAAACCACGATGCAAAAGAGTGATCGGAAGGAGACCTCTGCCTGCTTCCAGGGACAGAGCTCCAGCCTGCTGGAACATGCCATTTCACCTGGAATGAGTAGGAACACTTGTTTCTTGACCAAGGAGCCGATTAGAGTGACGTGTCTTTCTACAGGCACCCACTGTGGTTGAAAAGATTTTTCTGAGTGTGGGAGCAGTGCTGCTTTGGAAAGAGATAAAAGTAGAGATAAGCCTGGCACACTCAGAGGATCTGAAACTGATCCTTCCTTACCTAGTTCCATAGATTGGTAGGTGTAAAATGCTATTAAGTCTCATCTGGCAGGACTGTCCTTAAACACCAGCAGTCCAAGTGATAGCGCTCAACTTCTGGATGTCCTATAGGGTTGACCTATCCCTCTGTCCCAGACCCACCATGCTGAAATTTTCTTTTCCCACTGGTATGATTGTACAGCCCCAGGGGACACTAAGATGATCCTTCTGTCTGATTTTCTTTCCTTTTTTTTCTTTGGTTTTTTGCTTGGTTTTTTTATTAGTTTGAATATCTGATGTTTTACCTGGCACCTGGGAGAACTCATTTACAACACTACAGAGCAGCATACACCCATTTTGTGAAAACAAACAGTAACCACACAAGAAGCTAGATCAGGGAAAAACAGGATCTCTGAGCCACTGCGGCATTGCAAAATTTGGGGCTATGAACTAAGAAAACTGCAGAACAAAGTACAGGGTTGTGCTATTACTAAAACATCTGTCATATCCCAAAGGTATCTGAAAGTTGGTGTGCAAACATGTGTAGGATCTCACCAGGCTGTACATCATATCTGAGAAGAGTCTTGTAGATAGAAATAAGATTTTTTTTCATGCTGAGCCCGTGCTCCAAATCTCCCAGCCTCTCTCTCATGTTGTCACAGCAACAGGTTTGTCTACAGCCACTTCACAATATAAAGCAACTGGAGGCACGGCCTCCTGATTTTCATACAGATCTAATCATGAAACAAGAATGTGCTTGGTCATCCATACTGGAACTGTGTGTCCTAAGCGAAGTTTGTACATCACGATAAATTGGCTTGCAGTTGAAAATAGAAACTGCTATGAGTAATGACTGAACTTGTAGCTCTGAGCAAAGATTAGTGTGTGAATATTGCTAATGGCATTAAGTGTCTTTATCACATCTTGTAAATTGTTATCAATCAAACTACAGGTGTTAAGCAGGTAAAAGCTCTAGTTTGAGGCAACAGATAAGACATTTTCCCTTGAATCTTAAGCACTGTTTCCTTCTAGAGCTTTCCTGAGAGAAAATGTCAGGATATCAAAGGAAAAAGGAAAGATTTTTTTTTTCAGTCCTTGGGGAAGAAGAGGGAGGGGATTTGGTAAACAGTTTTAGGAGAAGTGTTATTGACCTATCAGAATGACTTCAAATACCAATCTCTTCCCAAATCACAACCAGATGTTTATTATATTTTCAATAGAATCTGCCCTTTTTTTTTTTGTTAAATAGCAATTTGCTAATAATACTAACAGCTCTGCTTTGTCAGCTTGTGAAGTATATGTGGAAAGAGAAATAAGCATATTTGAGCCATGTAGCTTTACCATATACCATAAGCACCCATGGACCTTGTTTGATGTACTGGGATCTGATGCACATCACTTGGCTTGCTCCCACAGCGAGTGTTATGCATATTTAATACACAGAGGGTAAAGAAATCAATTTCAAGCCTATAACTGAAAGCCACTATAAAACTGCACTATTACAGCTATGCTGTAAATTACACGTTATTGATTCCTCCAGCCTCTTTTACAAGCGAGGTGACTTGGTGGATTGGGGCCTCAGCCCTTTATCTGCATTCAGACTCCACCTGAGGAATCTGATGGCCTTACTCTGAGCCTCCATTCGGGTACATTGTAAACCCACCAGCCTGTTCAGGGCTCCTGCAAAATCAGGCTCTGCAGAAAGGGCTGAGGTACCTTCACAGAGCCACACAAAGAAACTCTCTTTTAAAATGCATATATAATCCTTCCTGCAAGGACAAAACCAGCTGCATTTATAGGAAGGAGAAAGAAGATACCTGTACCTGTTTTTAGTCTGAACCACGAGTCTGTATTTTTGACAGCTGAAAATCTGCAATTCAGAGCAACCAAATTTTTTTTCTGAAATGAACAACTTTTTCTGAAACAACTTTCTTTCTAGTCCAAGAAAAAGAGGGAATTACCAAAAGAAAGACATATGTAAGAGTTAGATGTCCTAAACAACTCAACACCAGGGGGAGAAGTAAAAGCCCTTTCCACTTCTGTAGTTAGTCAGAGGCTTCAACTCATATTTTAATACAGACAAGCTCTTTGATAGTCATTTTACAATTTGGGAAGAGAGGCAGGGAGGTACCCAGGGATAGGCACCAGAAAGCAGAGGCCAGAAACTTGGCTCCACAGTTGCAGTTTTGAGTTCCAGCTGCCCAACCTGAATTCTAAACCATGGAAACTGCAAGCCAAAGCCAATCATGAAAACAAACAAAAACCCAAAACATTAAAAAAAATGCTAGGTTAAAGCTCTTCAAAATTCTGTACATATAAACTGGTATCGAACTATCTACAAACCACTGTATATGAAACAAAGCCAATCTCCTCATAGACATTTGTAGATGAGCTGATTCTGTCAGGATTTCAGCCAGAACTTGAGTATACTGTAGGTTCAGTTACAAAATAGTTATCTCATATTGCAGTGATCATCCTCTGTGGCCCCTCAACTATCACAGAGAGTGTTATGGTATTTTTCTATCTAATGGTATAAGTCTATTCAAAAAGGCAATGCCCTTGGAAAGTTGAGAATTTTTTCTGTGTCCAAACTGACAGTGGATCAAAACTCAGACTCTGAGCCCTTTGGATATCAGAGACAAAAGCCCTGGACTTGTCAACCCAGTCTACAGCTGTACCATGGCATGGTCCAGATGCTCAGCTACTGCACTAAGAAATACATACCAGTTAATTTACTCCATTTACTACCCGAACCTAACAGTAGTAGTTTAGCCCCTGAACTGAATAGTGCAATCTCAGTTACCAAGATTGACTGATTGGAGTAATTGACGTGATCTTACTTAACATTTGCCTTAAATGATCTGGCAGTCTGATTCAGATAAGATTTCAAACAGTCTCCGTGCTTTTGATCTCAAATTACCTTCAGGATTAACTCAAGCTTGGTTCAGACACAGTAAAAAAAAATCTCTCAATTATATCTTACACCGTAACCATGCTCAAGCCCTCTTCCCGATTCCATCAGCTTAATTAACTCTCCTCTCAACCCCGTTGTGCTAGCGATGATCTGAACTGTAGGACAGTGCTGGGAAGCTGAGGGGAAGAAGCAAGACAGCACCTACAGAAACTCCTGTGGCTGAAGAGTGGTGGTAGGAGGGGGAGTCCTCTCTGCCTCTTTTTTTAAATGCTGTGATTTGATGGATGCTTTCTTGTCTCTCTGGTACACAAAGAAAAGTATCTGTGAGCCATAAGATCAAGACACAACATGTCTTTTCAGGCCAAGTGACATTAAATTAATTTATACAAGACACCGGACAAACCCCATTTCTACCAGTGAAAGCTCCAAGCGAGACTGAGACTTTAAAGAGTTTTTCTTCTGCTTTCTGTTCACTTCACAGGACTGCTTCAGACAGAAATGCTTCTAACATTTTGAAGGCACACTACACAAGTACGATTTCTTTTAACATAAAAAGACCCATTTTGTTGTAAGTATTTGCTTCTAGCAGCTCTGTTCCTTTGTGCATTCCTTTCTCAAGTAGAGTACAGGTGCTTCAGGGCAACTCTAAAGACAATTTTCAACAGTGGCTTAGGAGCCTAACTACTGGTTTTCTAAACAATATGCCAGCTAAGCAGACACACAGATGCCTGTTAGAATCAAGTTACTTCTGTAACTAACCTCATACAATAAACTCTCCCAGGCAGCTTATTTACAACCTGAGGGAAAAAGACACCTTTGAAAATTGTTTTCTAAAGGTATTCTGGCTCACATTTCTCTGTTCGTGCTTGGGCTTTGTGGTATTAATTCTCAGTTTTAAAAATGAGGGAGGTATCTAAGCTCAGGTTTCTAAAAGTACATAGGTGTGAATAGCTGCAGATGTGTGCACTGGTACCTCAGTCTTGATGAAATCCGTACCTATGATTTGCAGCTCTCTATTTATCATTTAGCCTTTGCTACTGTTGAAAGAAGCAATGCATAAAGACTCTGACAAAGATGTTCCTAAGGAACAAGATTACTTTAGAAGGTGATTTGAGGTTCTTAATTCCCTTAGAAATGCTCCATGTTTTTTACCTCAGGTCTACAGAAGTGTTTGTGTATCACCTCAAACCACAAAGCCTGATTTTGATTAGGCTGTGGGTACCACTGCTAGGTTATTGTTTTAAGATAGCATCATGGAAAAACTTCAGTTATAACTTAATTAATTCAAACCCTATCATTACTTTTGAATGGAAGCATTTTATCCAAGCAAAGGATCACCCCTGAGTGCCTGTATTTGTACTGCAGAACCACCACAGCTCTAGGGTTCAGCTAAGGTCTGCAGTCAAAGTTATTGCATTAACACTTATGTTATACTGCTGCCTACAGGTCCATATTTAAAATTAGGGTGTTATGCTAACTTATGTTTAAACAAGGCTCCTGTTCCAAAGCTTAGAAAACAAGCAAGATAAGAAAGGTATCAGAGAAGCTGAACCCATTTTAACTTTTCCTGGTTATGTTTGTGTATGTAATTGAATGCATTTCTTCCACTGCCCTGCAGCCACTACAGAGGGGCTGGTTTTGCAGTGGAGCTGTGTATGGGAAAGCAATTTAAAAGGAAGAAAGGGATTACAGTACTGTGTGTACTAGGGGTGCTGTGGAGGAAAGCACAGCGATACCTAGAATGGCAGCCCTTCACATAACAGACAGGTAGGGATCTGATGATTTTTCCTGTGGTGTTTGTTGCAAACTGCAATTTCCACTTGTGGAAACTGCACATTTTCTAAAGCAAATGTAATATATATTTTGAGGTTGGGCACAGATTATAAGGACTGTCTTTTGCTAATTTACAGTTTAAAGATCCCTTACAAGTAGCCTATGAATCTCAAGAGTTTGTCATGTTGCCTCTCAGTATTATATTGAAAAGAAACTGTGACGTGACACACGTTTATCAAAACCAGAAAAATCATTCTTGCAGAGGCTGGAATGCAGAATGGTAGTTTTCCTCTCCAGTTCAGTACATAGTTTTTCTTTGGATAACTAACTTTATTTGCTACACACATATTTTGAATTTTAAAATATTTTCTGAATACAGGAAGAAGACATTTCAACTTAGTGCCTGTAGAGGAGCCAGGCATTTCTGCAAGCACTTCCTCTTTTCCTTACAGAACTGATTGATCTTGGCAACTCAGGATGCTGCTGATTTCAGCTAAAGTAACAGCAGCTGAAATGAATCTTCCATGTGCCATGAACTAGTCTATTTTTGCAAAAGGAAATTCCTTTATTTGAACAATTAGCAAACTGACATTTCCTAAGATCATGTAAATTAATAGAAATGTTAGCATTTAGCACTCAACATCCTCTGCACCCTGGAGGCTGGATAAGTTATTAGTCATCTTTAATTAAAGTTGCCTTATGCCAGGCAGTCCCCAGTGACTGCCACAATACCGTTTCCTATGTAATCGTTGGTCAATTTGTTGCAATATATCATCAGGATTACTGAATTATTGGTTATAATTACAGCTTCAGTGTCAATAGCAGTGTCACAGCAAGGGTAAGTAAACACTACAAAATTAGGAGGGATGGAAATACCTTTCTACCAGCTACATCATATTAGTAGTACAGAGACCACCCACTATAACAGTTAGGCACGATGATAAATTCCTACTTCGAGAAGGTGGAGTTGGATGTTTTCCCCTTAATGTAGTGCATTCATCTCAGTGACATCCCCTATAAGCTCCTCTTTGATTCCTGCTCACCAGCTGTGGAGCATTCATGTTAGGTAGTTTAAACTAGCTAAAGCATGCCAGACTCAGTCTGACAGCTAACACTGTCAAACCATTTGCACAAACCATCCCCAAGGATGCACCTTCCAGAGGTCTATGAAAGGAACCTCCCAAATTCTGCAGCTCATTTTCCTATGGCGCTTCATTCACCCTGAGTTCCATTTTCACAAATGGTCTGAGGGATCAGGAGCCCACCTCCCACAGACAGGGACCAATGTTTCATTCTCCAAAGGCCACCTCCTCAAGCAGTATTTACATTTGATTCCTGATACGGCTGGCAGGTTATGACCTCTGGAAGAATTCACCCCTTGTGTATTTTTGAGAATAGCAACACAAGGTCCTCTAGGGAAGAAAAGTTTGATAGAAGTGTCTACTGCTTTTCAAAAAAGAACATAGCATTCGCTGGTGCTATTTTGACTAACAGGAGAGACACTTTTCAAAACTATTCACAATTTCAAAGGATGCCTTAATTTGGGGGGAAAAAAAAGGAAAAAAATGTATTTTTCTGCAGGTCAAATCCAGGACTTCCAAGGAATCCAAAAAATAAATATTTCTGATAAGATATTTCAGGTTTTACTCTGAAGTCATGTTGGGAAATGGCTTAAGAGTTCAGTGTATGGAAACATGACCTGTAAAGTTCAGCATATACTGCAAGAACCAAAATCTAATTAGGGAAGCTGGCCGGGCTTTTAACTTACCTACCTAATCTCCAACCACAGACTCAAAGACTGAAGATGTAGCTCCATCCTTTAAACCAAGAAACAGGTCATTAAAATTCAGGCTGTACAACTAGCATTGCACTCATTTAACAAAACAAGAGTTCAAAACATAAAAAGTTTAACTCCACATCAGAGACATTTCTATAAACCACAGACTTAACGAACTATCTTTCCTCCATAGGTTTCAAACGAAACAGGCACAGAGGCTTTCTTTGGCACAGCCTAACCTTGTTCAACCAGGTGTGGGTTACAATTAAGTTACCCTTGTGCAGGAATTTGAAGTCAAAGATTTATAAACTGTTTGTTTGCTTGTTTTTAAAAAATATGCCCACATTGGTCACACTGCTGAAACCAACAAGGACGTCTGCAACAGCAGCTCAGAGCCAACCAGCCAAGTCACAGCTCTGCATGCATGCTTGTGGTCTGCTCTGACAGCCTGTAGCCTGACTCAGTGGAAAAAATAAAAGTCTGTGGAAGCTCAAGCTACAGTGAGATGACAGGTGACTTCTGAGAAAAAAAACTACAGCTGTAGACCTGCAACCTTTTCTGGAAATCTGGCTCAGTCATTTGTGGGAGAGAAGGTGTCGAGCAGAGCTGGCTGGGTGACAGTGGAATAAGTCCATTCCAGAACTGTGCAGGTTTTCCAATTTTTTCATATGATCTTGAAATGAAAACAAAAACTTTTCAAATGGAAGGGTGTGGAATTGTGTTGAAACATCTATTTCTGAGTTAGAGAGATCAAGTTTTCAATCAGGCTTTGAGATCGTATATAACCAGAGACCTCAGCCTGGGATACAGAAAACTCCTCATTCATCAACACCAGCACCTCTGCAAAATGTTTTGGCGTCCAAGAGGCAGCATATTTTAGTTAAAATATATTTCATCAAACATGTTCTGACCAATTCCAATCTTGAGATGACATTGTGTCACCACTTTGTGGAAAGATCAGTATTTTTAAAAAAACCTCATAAAGGACTGGAAAAGAAGCTGAAGAACAGCCAGTCACTCAAAACACATTTGTCAGCAAAATTAAATATAAGTTCAGGCATATTCTGTTTCATCACATACTGTTCCTTTTACGGGTGAGGCATTTAAGTAATTTCTCTATTTTGGAATGAGACTGCAAGACAAACAGTTTATCTTCAGCTTGGCAAAAGAAAGTTACATTAATGTCTATCAAGATGAAAGTGGCGCAAAACAGAATATTTTACAGCTTAAATAGTGACTCTGTTCTTCAGCTATGTATAAACTATTCTTCTCTCAGGATGCAATCAAATTGTCAGTGTCTTGTTATAAGAGTTCCCAGTAATCTCGAAAACACAAACTCATGTACTTTATATATGTGCATGTATATACACATACACATATATCTAGTATATAGAACCTATCTATATATTTGTGTGTGTGTATATATATATATATGTAAGTATGTAGGTTTGCATGTACACACATACACAGACACAAACCACATCTGGAGTTCCATTAAAATATTTCTCCTACCTCCTCAATAACCACAGTTACAGTAATCCCTAGAAGGAACAGAGCAGGGCTAAGGTCAGCAGTCTCCGATCACCAGTATTTGTAAAATGTGATTTTACGTTTCATTTGTACTAGAGATGAATATCAAGTTAGAATTTTTGCTCATAAGAATTTTTAAGGAAGAAAAAAATGTTTGGAAGGTAGAAAGATTTTCCCAAAGGAAGGTTCAGGGAATAAACGAGAGCTTATTTATCTTTTTCATTATTTTTGCAAGTTGGAAAATAGGGAGAAAATTTTTAACGTAGCTCCTTACACCACTGTATCATCAGGAATATGAGAGTCTGTATTGTAGTCTTTCTGCTGAAATTAAAAAAAGAGGGAAAACATACTGCATAAAAATCAATCCACTCTTTAGTGAGAATATTATCACTGTTTCATTTTACGAATGTTACCATCTTCTAACCAAGATGATTTCAAACATGATGTACATTTTCCATCAACTTTGAAACAATATTTTAGTGACACCTTTGTCTCCATGAGAGTTCATAGTTTGGTTTTTTATTTATTTTTTCACAAAATGTTTTCATTGAAACAAATTTCAGCCTATTCTAGTTTGCATTCTGGATTCTCTCAAAATTCAAATTCAAAACTTCAAAGCAAGCTGTCTCAACAACCACTACTTTTGTAGGATTTTGATCAAAGCCACGGAAATTCCTGGTTCCACCCCACAATAATGAACCGGCCCAGGTTTCATTTGAAATCCAGCTCTGAGGAGCTGACTTACCTATCTGGTTTGTAAGAATCCCTCTGTCTTCACCTGACCCGAGAGCATCTCCTCATAGCAAAGCTCTCCTCCAACTGGAACACATCCACACAACACAGTCCCCATTCTCTCTATTTGGGGGGGGGCACAAACGTTTGGCTGTCAACCTCCTGTTTACCAACCCTCTCCAAGTTCAGAAAGCTCCTTCTTTCTGCATCCTGAAGATCAAGGTTTTTTTTAAACAATTCACTAGATAGCTGTGTTTGCCTAAAGAGACCCTCCCACTGCTCTTTTATCCTCTGAAGGCAGGCCAATTTTCAACTGCAGCCTGATGGTTGCCTGGGTTAACCTCTGCCTTGTTTCATGAGGTTTAGAAACCCCAATACACCTTTCAAATGGCATGTCTGATCACACTGCTCTGGGAGATAAGCAGAAAATTAGAATGAGCTTCTCCAGGTAAGCACCAGCAAGAAGGTACGATCATTTTCCAGGGGGGATGCCTGGCAGGTTAGGAGATCAGTTATGATGGGGAGGCAGAAAAGGCAGCTGTGTAATAGCACAGTAACAACACTGTAAATGCTTTTGCAAGGCAAGGCTGTGGTGTTGCATAATCACAATGTTTTCTTCTACAGGGAATTTGGGACAAATATCTTGACAGCACTTTTAACACAAATATTGTATGGAAGACATTTAGGTGGCCATTGTAGGTGACGTCACCCCTACCGTTTTCTACACAGCTTATATTCAAGTATTCCAGATTTGAATTTTCATGTTTCAGTTAAAGTCCTTTGTCCTGTAAGTTTTCCTGATATTTGGAGGACTAATATTTGTAGGACTTTCTTCCATCATGCCAGTAGCCTCTTCCTCCTCTCTACCAAATGTGACTGCATGCTCAAGCCCTGTGCAATAATAAAGGCAAAAACCATGAGTTACTTCAACTTGTTTCTTAATTTCCATTCTTCATGTTTGTTCAGGTCCAAATGCAAACTTCACTGCACAGAAAAATTCAGTGCTTGTAGTTGGTCCAGACTTCTGGGCAGAAGTTACCCTTCCTAAATCTGGATGTGTTCAAAATGAGTACAACTGAAAGAACAAAACCCAAAACCAACCAACCAAAAAAAAAAAAAACCAACCCCAACCAAAAAACCAAAACCAAAACACAACTTTTACCTCAGTGTTTTCCAGTGATTTCTTTTTTCCATTACAAAAACACAGGAGTTCAGAATTCACCACCAAATTCCCACTCCTTAGGACTCTATTCTCTTGTGTGCCTTTGACAGCTTTCCCCCAAATCCTAAGGAGACACGTAACCATCTCCTACTGAGCTCAATGGGATTTAGGCAGATCCTGCAGTATGCAGGATCCCAGCCCCTCTGTACTGACAGCAGTGCAGCTCCTCAGATTTGTTCCACAGAGTGTCTTGCAAAAGAAATTGTTTCAAGGTGTACAAAGCATTTGCTGCCTGCTGCTGTTGGCAGAGTAAAACTGCCACAGAGCTGTGCCAGGGGAAGGAAGAAATAAAATCCCCTTGGGAAAAAAAAGAACACACAGGTAGAGAAGGGGGAGTGGGGTGGGAGGTGTGGGGTCCCCACTCCAACCCAGCCCTCATTTTGAAATAAGATGAGCTTGCTGTCAGCACAGGTTTTGGCCAATCTTGCTGATCCTTCTATGTGCACCCTCACATCCCTGTACTTGGACGACTTTCACATGCTGAAGGTTGTTCCTTGCTTTTCTGAGCCTTTGGTGTGAGACCTCCTCATGAACATCTTTGAAGAGCAGTGGCTCTTACTCCTGGCAACTTGCTGTCAACTGAGGGCACCAAAAAGCGCTCAGTGTTTGGGAACACGAGTGACTGTGCAGAAGCACAGCCCTCCTGCAGACAGACACCTCCGTGGCTGGGGCAGGAGGCGGAGGCTTGCCCCTAGTTCCCAACCCGAAACGCGCTGAAGTGCTTTCTCACCCATATTGATTTGTTGACACCCATTTACGCTACAAGAAACTGGACTACCGACCTTAAGGCAACAATTTTAAAATCTACAAAACTCCTGCCAAATCTGCCTGGAGTGTGCTGAAACAGTTTTGAAAGGAAGGGAAGCCAGGTGGGGGCAGTGAGACATGCGATGGAGAGCAAAAGCCATGGAAATGGCCTGAAGCCTGACAGTCCTTCCCTTCAATCTTAAATCTTCTGTTGTACCTACCATTTCCCCAAAATATTTTTCTCCAGCTAATGCAGCAGGTATACCCATGCTCACATTATAATAGCAGGAACCAAATGAGAATCCAAATTTAAGATCTTTAAATGTTAATGCAATAAAATGCCTAGATACACAATTTTATTTTGCTTTGTTAATTTTGAACTTCCTCTTCTGTAACTCCTGTAAATTCTGTAACTTCTTTCACAGCCTCCCACACAGCTGTCCTGCAGACAATCCCAGTGCTAACAAAACAATTCTGTCCTTGCTGAATGACAGCACCAATTCTTGTCACTTTTCTGAGTGGCTGCCTTAAACAGGCACTTTGTCTCTCAAATCATCTTTTTTTTGTAACTCTGAAAAAATATTGCACTGTCCAAAGAATGAGACTAATTATCAGAAAGGGATACTCCCTAACAGATTTTACAGTTGACTTCAGTATATCATGGATTAAAAAAAAATATAGCTCTTCTTACCTGTCTTATTGAACAGATTTTTCAAACTATTTCAACGGAGCCTTTGCCCCAGAACAACTGTTAGTTCCAAACCACAGTTTTAGGCAACAAAGGTCACTAAAAGACAGAAAAAATGACATTAAAGTTACAGCTGGTTTATACCCTAGGCATATTTTCAAGCTAAGTTCTCTTTCATTTGATAATACAATGCTTCATTTTGAAGCAAGTTCTACTTCTTCTACTCAAAAAGTGTTACCCAATGTCACACAGAGACTATATTTTTCAAATATTAAATCATGGCATTTATTTTAAGGACATGTTTATAGAGGTTGAAAGGAAGTTCAGATAAAGTTGCTGCATTGTGGCAATATATGAAATGAATTGTTTTAATAGGAAAGAAGTTTGAGATAATCTCTCAGCCCTGTTTCCTTTACTGGTTAAACCCCTTTGGTCATGTCTGTGAAGCAATGCTGGGCACTTTTGTTTATTTTTCTTCAACTGAAAATTTTTAACCCTGAAAGTAAAGTTGAAGGAGAAGAAACTAGTCCAAGGGACTTCATGCTATGCCAGTGTGTGTCCTTTTCCCATGGAAGATACCACAGTAAGCAAATGAAGTGATGATTTTTGCCTTTCTCCCTGAACTTCTGTGTTCCATTTATTGTAGCCACCATTTGCAAACAGCAGGTTGGCTTTGCCATGTACCAACTCCAGGTATACTAGGAAGATGCATAAAAACAGGCAGCCAACCAGAAAAACTGTTAAAGCTAATGGAAACAGGACAGGCCTGACAAGCCTAGAAGAACTCCTCAGAGGTGTCCTACTGTCAGGCAGAAAACTGGAAGCTAAGAAATTATACAGCCTTAACATAAATTATACAGTCTTAACATAAAGCTTAGAATTTTGGTGATGAAGTTAGAGTGGAGATCTGAAATCCAGAGGCGGCTTTCAAGCAAGATTTCTGTGGTCCTATGGTCTTCTGCAGGTAAGAAGAGAGTTCGCATTCCTGGATGACTGCCAAAGTTGTCCTTCTCCATTGGTTTCTTTTTTTTCCAGCAAAGAGGGCTAGACAATTAGATATTTAGTTAATTATGATTTTTTTTTTTCAAATACTAGAAGTTGAAAATATGGTGGGACTAGCCAGACAACACCAAGTCTCTACTGATCTCTTATCTAATCGACCAGAAACCAGGGACTTTTTCCAGCAATGTTGTCTGTGTTTGTCTAGGTCTTACCTCTCTCAGGTCCAAGACAGAGGCCTGGATCAAAGGTTTCTGTTTCCCACACAAGTGCTCTACAAAGCAGAGCTGATGAGTCTGAGAGCAAGCCCTGCTCCTGCAACCATACTTCATCTGGGGTCAGACAGGGCTAGATTAGCAGGCTTGGAGCTCACCCAGGCACCTCCAGGTCAATGCTTTGTGCAGACATGTCACCAATATGCCCTACACCCACCTCTCCAGAAAGGCTCTGGCAACATGTGCACAACTGTCCTCCTGTTCGTCAGGTACAATGGATCACTCTCCTATTCATGAGAGATCCCTGCCTAGCCTAAGGACTTCCACAAGGCACTTGGGCCATGTAGAGTCAGAACCTTTCCTCAGAGAGTGTTTCTTATCTCAGACATTGGAAAATATTATTCTTAGTGCAGTACAGGCAGTCAATCCTGACTGGAAGGCTTTCTGCCAGTTTGCCCATATCTGGCAGCCTCTGCCAGACCACTCACAATGACACCCATCAACCACAAAGTATACAAGTCATAATGCATAATGCACTTAAGCATTAACAGAGGTGTTACAACACAGATTCAGTCATGTCCTTCAGACTCTCAAAGAAACCTTGCAGAAGTAAGTGGGCTCTTGAAGATTTACAGTAATATTAAGTAACAAACAAAAAACCCCACAACTCCCTTTCTCAGTATCAAAGGAGAACTTGCAAATAGCACACTAGCAAGCCACACTGACTGTGAGGAAGCAAGCTCATTTCTGCAGTGCCTGTAACTGGGATGACTTTTGTTGAGGTACTTAACTTTGATCACTGATGAATGGAAATGTTGGCAGGTAGCTTCTTTTTATGCTGCTTCTGGAAATCCCACACATTTGAAAATTTGGTGAGCTGGCCTATTACAATTATGAATGTTCACAATTAGTTCACAGTTACTGCTGAGGTATAACTTGAGTTATTTTTCTCAAGACTGTAATCATGTCCAGTCCTGCAAGTGAATTTATTTTAATGTAACTCAAAATATTTTCATGTTTAGATTGCACAAAGAATTAGATGTACTCCTCTGCCCAACAAAAGGACTGTTTATGACTCTACAGTTGAGACTGACTGTTCTGAGGTGTCTGTCTTCAAAATACCTAAGTGCAAAAGAAGACACTTCAGTTGCATTAGCCTACACAAAAAGGCAGCTGCCAGGGAGGTACAATATCATTGCTGCATTAGTTCATCCATTAGAACTTTTCCAGTTTATTTTCGAAAGTGCTGTAGAAACAAGAGTGACGCAGACGTGCCAGGGGACACTTCTGCAAGCGTACAACTTCTACAGCTTCCTGTTTTAATTATCCAAGTGGTAGGTGGGTGGAGCACCTTAATCATTTGCTTTTCTCTTTTATTACTGAAATAAAATATCTATAATATCTGAGGGCGCTGGAAGAGAGGTTGTTCTTATTGCATGCCTTTGCAGGAGGTGCGGCTTTTGCAGGGACACCTGTCCACATGAAACTCTGTAAACGCTTTTTAACAGCTCCCCAGGTAGTAGAAAGAACACAGGTGCTAAAGAGTGTTAATGGCAGGACAGCTGCTTGGCTGACAGAATTGGAACCAGCGTGGTGCATATGCTGGGACTGTAAACAGGAATGAATTTTCCTAGAAGCTTCATAAGTAAAAATGTTTATTTTTGGAATATTAGCAAAATAAAAGGACTTACAATGTTCCTTTAATTTTAAGTCAGAACATAATGACATGCAGCTTTTAAGAAGGTTTATTTTATAGCAAAATCTCAAATTGAAACAAGGTGGCTTAGAAACAGTTTCAGAAATAGCATATATTTCTTCTCAATGTATATATAAAACATACTTGGGCATTTTTGGCCTTAATGTGTAGTAAAATGGGTCATGAATTTCTGCTTTCCACAAACCACACATCAGGTACTCAGGAACACCTTTCTGTCTACCAAGCCTGCCACTGATGGTAAACACTCGGTGTGTGGTGCAAGGAGGTATTACAAGGTATGTGGAACAGGTTGCTCACTTGCTAAAAAGATGGAATAGACATCTTGTTTCAAGGACAGGCAATGAAGACACCTGATTCCTAGCCTTTCCTCAGCCATAGCCTTCCTCTCCGAGTCAGTCATCTAGTGCCAAGAAAGTGCCCTCTTTTGGTGGACACAACCCTAGCACAGGCTCAGAGATGAAATTTTGAACCCAGTTGAATACAAGCTATTGCATACAACTGAAATGCTTTTTGGAGTGTTGGTAAAGTTCACCTGAGGATAGCAGAAAGCAAACTCCTTTCTGCTCCCTTGCAGCACTTGCAGTGTAGCACTCCAGCCTGGATGATATGAGCAGTACTTACCCTGTCCTGTTAAAATGCAATCCCTACCTTTTTAGGAACAACAGAGACCTTCTAAAATTTATCTAGACTTTATCATGTTTCTCAAAGTCTCTCAAAGGCATTTTCCACCATACATGCTTCACCACTAGCTCATCAAGGGGTGAAAATAGGGGGTCTATTACCTGTACATAGCTCTTTGCAGCTGCTCATCCTCAGACTGATGCTGGGCTTAGTTTAAAGTTATTAATTGCCTTTTTCACACCTGGCACCAGCAGCCTTGCATATTGACTCAAAGTGTGATGTGATAATTAGACAGGGTGAGGAATCTTTCTTAAGTTTCGTTCTTTGGCACTATTTTGCCTTTGATCTTCTCTGCTCTTCTTTCCAGAAGAATTACAGCGTTCCAGCAGAAGCCAAGGGTGGGCCTTTCATCAACCTCAGGGAAAACCTTCGTTCTGTGCCCCACGGCACTCTGCTCTGAGTCTTAAACATCCCATTCAGATGACTGCTATGTGCTAGCTGAAGTGCCTATATGGTACCTACAGTCAGAAGAGCACGTACGCTGCAACTCCACCAAAACACAGATCAAATTAACAGATTAAAAAAGAAGCAGTAACAAAGTTCAGTAACAAAAAAACCCCCAAAAACAACAACCCCTCCCCCCAAAAGTAAGCAAGCTTTTAATAATGCCATTTCTTCACTAACTTGATTGAAACTTTGTGTTTTGCTCTGCAGATTAGGAAGGCCAGTGGCACAGTAAATGGAACATCCTGCAGAAACCGACATCCACTTCTCACTTGGGCTCCAAAGCTGCCCATATTCCAGACTCCTGTAGGCAGTTAACATATTCGTTCTGCTGATTTTTATTGGCCAATTACAAACCACTTAACAGATGGCGTAGAAATAGTTATATAAACTAAGGGATAAATCCTAGAGCATTTATAAACTTATGAATGAATCATTTTCTCAAATGTTCCTTCTTGGGCTTCTGTCACTTACCTTTTCTTTGAGATCTGGCCTTTCTACTTGTCACACCCTATTCCTCTCCAGACTTGGGACAATATGAAATTCCAGGAGACAGTGGGCATGCCTGAATCTCAAGAATATTGTCCCTGCCATAGTGTTCACAACACTGGACTTTGAGCAGCACATCAATGAAGTAAAATAAAAGTATCTGTTCCAGGAGATGTAATTGGTAGGATTTTTGCAATATGCACAGAGCAAACGAATGAGAGAAGGGTTTGTGTAGCAATTTGCTTTTTCTACCCCAGGAGGTACATGATTGGCTGTTACACTGTGATATGTATTGAACTAAGTCACAGAGCTGTTTTGGTACTAGAAATTAGGCATGGGTAAGACACCTGCAAGACAGGTGTGCACATGACAGTGAAGTTAATGTCAAAGTGTATGTATGTGAAGAAATGAACAACTGTGTAATGTGTCTTACATAAAGAATAACTCTTTAAAGCTGCTTTCCCCAAGCCATTGTCCTCTCAGTCTCTTGGTCTTCCAAACCAGAGAGACTGTGAGTACAACCCACCTGTTAGCAGGTTCTGTTTGCTGCCACGGCTATTTTAATTGTGGCAATCAACAGAGCTTGTGCACATCATCTTCAGTTTCTTTTGGGTAAATGTGCAAAAATTCCAGTAGGAGATGTCACATGACTTCTGGGAGGCTGCTGCTGGTGGAGGAGCAGGTATCTGACTGCTTCATCTCTTATCTGATGGCTAGCATGTTGCTGCTCTTACCGCAGAGGTTGTTCAAAAAAAGTTGTCCCTTTAGGTCCCTTTTAGATCTCCCTTTCACACACAATGGGCTGAATTGTGGTGCTTTTTTGCCCTCTTTTGCTTGTCTGCCTTCCCCCTCTTCCACAACGCGCTCCTTGCTGCAGCCAGCCATGTTTGAAATTCAGGAGCAGGGATGCAAAGCAGCAACTCATGCTGTTCAACAGCCACAGCAACAGAAGTGCAGAGGTGAAAAGGGGCAAAGAAAAACTCTTCTCCTAGGTGCCTAAGGATTATTCAGGATACATGATTTACAGGGTTAGGATTTTGTGGATTGGATTAAAGAGTCTCAGGATGCAACAACGACAACACAGTGCTGGGTCACATAAATACTGGGCTGTCCATGGACTGTAACAAGTCAGTCCTTCCTGTTCTTCCGTGGCTTAAGCTTCTGCAATAAATTTCACAGGATGCTTCTTACACAGAGTGTCCCTCACACAGATAGAAAGCAGTCATGGGAGTGAGACAGTTAAATACATTTTCCTAAAGCATGCCTTTGTCATAACTGAAATGCCACACATCCTAGCTAACTGCACATCTTCCTGGCTCACCACTGTGGGGGTTTTGTGACTTCTCCAAATTACTTCTACTCCATCAACAGTTGGACTGATTTCCATTCCTCCAGTGAGTGGCGCTTAAATCATTCCTGTTCCTAATAGAGCTTTTGTCTTTCTGCTTTTAGTTTTCCGAGAGGGTCTCTTTAGGCATCTGTCAAACTCCTGTTACAGACAGCCACATGGAACCAGGCACAGAATAAAGGGCTCACCTCTTCCATGTCCTAATTTAAGCACCCTATGTTTAGTGGACTTTGAGTGCTATACATATGAAAGAGAGAAGACAGTTTGCTGGTAGGAAAAAGGCACACCCAGGGCTGAACCTCTCTGAGATTATGCTGAACTGGAAAAGGTATAAAAACTTGTTTGAGTCTGAGATGAAAAAAATTAATCAGAATCTCTCTTATTTTTCTGAAAACCCACAATGGTGGGTTCTGAAGCAGCTGGTAGATTTTTAGAGTCTTCAATTAATTTAAATATCAAGAAGTGAAATCACATTGCAAAAATATGAAGCCTGCTATACTCCAGCAGAAAAACGAGATGTAAGAGACACCAGTTCTTGAACACAGAATAACAATAAAAGAAAAAAAAAATAATGCCTGTCTGCAACTGAACCAAGGTCATGGGTATCCTGAGGCAGAACACTGGAAGACACATAAGCAGACCTTGAAAATGTGCTCAGATTTACCCAAATATGAGAACCCCATGGACCTGCCTGAGAAAATTGTTAGATGACAAAAGAGTGGGGAAAAAGGGCAGCAAGGCCATATAAGTTGGAACTCAGGAAGAGATGGCCCCTATAACTTGTGGCACTATGCCAGCTAGTGCATGATCCTGCCCAACAAGTCTGGGCATATGCAGCACTTCCTACGACAGGATTTCCTCAAGCTACATTTGAGTTAATTTCAGGACACAAGAATTCGATCAGAACATGCAAGAGTATAAATTATTTAGACCTACAATAGGCATGAATTTCAACAGAGGCAGCATTTTTTGACCATGGGAAAACCAACGGAAGAACATGATTTGAGCCTTGAGGAAACCTTGGAAAAACCAAGAGGTGTTAAATTGACAATAAAAAACAAGAGTCTGCATAAGGGGCGGGGTAGGGGTGAGGGGGCAGCATCTATGGTGAAAAGAGGCAACATATCAAGGGAGGTTTCGGCTCAGTTCTGCCTCTGACAGCCAAAGGAAACATCAAAATATTGCTTAGAATAACAAAATACATATTGGGAAATTTGTGGCTCATTGGTCTGATGGAGCACTAGAAGAATTAAAGATGTCCCTGAACTGTTTATATCTCTGAAAGCACAACATTTAAATTTTTCAAGGAAGTCTTTAGTTTGAGTTCTGGCAGGAAAATACAGGCACAACTGACAACTGATGGCTTGAGACATCAGGAGCTCTAGCAGTGAGAGATGACAGCTGTAATTTTAAGCCATTGGATTGAAATTAAGGTTAATTAGGGATCAATATTTTTACTGATAGGAGCCTTATTAACTTCAAATTGACTGTAAACTCTTCACTGTGCCAGAAATGGTCTGACAAGCATTTTGAAAAAAAGACACAACTATATTTATTTTTTCCCCACCTACCAAACATATGATCGGCAAGGCAAATTTAAGTGAGGCTGATAGTGCAGGCATTTGCATTTCAGCCTTCAAGGAAAGTCTAGGATAACAAACTAAATTTGGTAGGAGCCAATCTAATTTTAAAAGCCTTGTCTAGATAAAATACAGACCATGAAACATGTTCTTGCTGGAACAACTGCTCAGGACATGACCCCACAGAGAGAGTGTAGCAGCCTTTAGTTTGTGTTACAGCTATTGGGTTGCTGGGGTTTTAAGTGCTATTTCTCCATTGAAAAGAAATTGTGGTACTGAGAACTGTGCTTTAAAGGCTTAAACTACTCAGACAGAGTCTCTGGGTCTGGGTTATGACTCTGAAGCTGTTGTCAATATCAGGCACAGACAGTTGAAAATGTATATGGGAAAAAGTAGTTCCTTTATGAATGTTTTCAGAGCAGTGGGTGATCCCTAAGGCCATGCTGCTCCCTCCAAAGTTGTCGGCCACTAACTGCAACAGTAGTAAACATTGCACAAGACTTTATTAATCCGTTTGCACTTCACATGTTCTAAACTGGCACTCACTGTTGCAATCACAAACGAATGAAAACTTTGAACATTAAGAGAATTACTACTGTCCTGGTCTGTATTTTCTGTCTTACACTCTGAAGGACAAAGTCTAGTGATGAGATGCTGCTACTGTTCAGGATCTCACTACTGACACATGTCCTTGAGCATGCCTACGAGAGCATGTCCTTGAGTAAGTCTATCCATCTTTGGTATGCTTCAGGTTCAACATCTGGAAAACTGAGAAAGTTCATTGAGCTCCACAGACATGCCACAGGAAGCTACTAACAGCTGTCAATGGCTCTGTCTTTCAGGTGTGAAGTCCATGAAATGCAGAGCGTGGCTGACTACAATAAGCTTTGGATCAGGCTTTAAATAAAACCTGTATTACTACTGACTGAGTAGTGAAATTAAAGGTTTTTAAACAGCTCTCTAATGTGTCACTATTCTAAACTGATAAGCTTTTAAAATAGCCACTTGGGAATTTCTTCATACAGCTTTCCCAGTCAGAAAACACCGATTTGTCAAAGATATATCAGTTCTTCGTTTGTTTGTTGCTTTGGTTTTTTTCAGGAAACCAGCAGTTTAAACAAATTTCATAATTTAGAAAATATTAACAAAAATGTTTCCAGAGCAAAAAAATATTTTGTTTGTATTTAAATAAAGGTACCACTTTCAGTTCAAAATTACTTCTGTTTGAAAAATCTTCCTAGCTACCTGCTAGTTATAGTGGAAAAGTAAGTCCACAGGCCAAGGGAAAGATTTCCAACTGATTGCAGTTGGGATGAAAGCCATGGTTTAAAACCCAAACTGTGTGACAGAAAAGCTGTTCTTGATCCAGTTCTAGCCATGGTAATATCAAGCAAGCTGCTGCACAAGCACAGAACCACCACTTTTTAACTCTTAATATACTGTGGTTGGAAGGAGCAGGAGTATTTGTATTAGGAAACTGAACATGTGTGTTGAGCATCTGTGGAATGGCACAGATAAGTAATTGCTTATTCCCATAAAGAATCTACTAGTAAGGTAAGGAAAAAGAAGGAAACCAGAAAATTTAGAAATTATGAACCCATAACTGGTTTCTGAAGGGATTCCTTTTTTCAAGAATTTGAATGGGTCAAAGGAAGGAAAGTTACATACTGCTGTGGTAACAAAGCCAGCAGGAAATATGGTTTAGCAGTCAAAAGAACACACACGATAACACTTGCCCGAGTTCACACACAAGAACAATATTTATCTCCTATTCCCACCACTGTCAGAAAAATATAGGGCCCAATAAAGTGTTTGCATTACCAAAGTGCTCATAGAGGAAGGGATTAGAAATAGTATGGCAGGAAGTCAAAATCTGAAGAAACAAAGACATGTAGTATCATAATTCAAGTGAAGAAAATGAACTTGAGATGAAAAAGAGAGATCTACCTCATGAGAGTCAAACAGCCTCAAGATTAAAATCCGTGTTTGAGGCACCTACACTGAACTACAGGCTCCACTCAGCAGTTATAAAGGCAGAGGTTAGGCTATATGCATGCTGGCTCAGGGCAACATACCTGTATCTAAGTGCCGAAGTCTCTGAGCCCTGGTTTCACCAAGACGCTCTCCTCTGTCACCCTTCTAGGATACTTCTGTGCTTCCAAATTCCGATGTACTCTTAGAATTGACTTCAGAGGAACTGTATACTCTCATTATATGGAAAATATAACACAGATGCAGATTCCAAACAGCCTTAAAGTTTAAAAACACTTAGGGGTAGGGATCTGTTTTGGAGCCATGTATATTAAATGAAGATGAGCCATGGATTGCAAAGAGTGGCCTGCTTGAGTCTTCATTCACGTCATAGATTGTCTGAAACCCCCATTACACTTTTTCAAATAAAAAATCTACTTATCATATTTCTATCTATTGTGTCAGTTACTGTAATTTAGGAATTAGGCTTCAGTCTCTTTCTCTTTTAAAAAGTATTATCCCTGCACTTCCTGGCTTTATCTGAAGAAATGCTGAAATACAGTAAAAAATTACTTCTTTTGAAATGTCTCCAACCTAGGCAAAAGCTGTCTGTAGGAGAAATCTTTCAGGAAAATCTGTCCTCATCTTATTTCCAGCTGGGTTGCATCCAGTTACAAAAGTACTTGCTGATGATGGGAGAAAAGTATCTGGATATTTATGTGATTTGAGCCTCTGAATTTTGGATTGTGAATACAATCAACACTAGAAACAGCAGAGAGATGCATTAAGAAGCCACACTGAGGACAATGATAGAAAGCTTCCTCTCCTGAGGAAAGGTCATCCAGGCTCTCTGGTTCTGATGTTACTGCCCTTACTACTTCACAGATGCTTACCTGCTTATAATCCCAGCCTCACCTACCACATTTCCAGGTGTTTCATACAGCTTTCTCTTTTCTTCATGTTTTGAAAGAAATATCTGTCACTGCCAGCACAGAGCTCCTCTATATTCTTTGAAAGGCCTCCTAAAGCTCTCCTCTGCCATCACATCTAGAAAAACCTGAAAAGAGGCTCCCAGGGCACTGCTGCACAGCCTAATGAACAATAACAACCAGTGTAGTTGTAGTGTTTTCCCATGTTCCCTCATCTCTTGCTAAGCACTTATTTGGCAAGCCTGAAGAAGGCTGTGTTTTCTTTCTCTGTTTATACAACACCAAGGTTCTTATCTGTGGCTAGGTCTCCTTGATCCTATCATCACACAAATAACAACAGCTAATGATTTAAAAAAAAAAAAAAAAAGCCAAGCAAAATCATAAGGCTTATTGTTTGAAGCGCTTTCACACAGTGCTGGAAACATCATGATTTGATACTAGCAGAAGTGACGGAATCTTGTTATTATTACTTTTTTACAGTGCTGTGTTGTTCCAGGGTTTTTGTCAACAATCACTGTCAGTTCTAATTCTCCAAACAGGCAAGAATTTGGGTGGAAATCCTGTCTCCACTGAAGCCAAGTGACAGATTTCCATTGGCCTCAATGGGCCTGGAATTCACCCGGTCACAACCTAGAGAAAGAATATTTGTAGTAGCAAACCAAATAAATATATCCATGTTTTTCTGTGAAAAATCAATTTGAGACTCTTTTTTTCTTGGCAAGAGTTATGCACAGCGATATAATATGAGATATGGCAGTACTTGGAACAGGAAATGACTGTGGACACATTGTCAGAGCAGTGCTATGCTATGCCAATGGCTGAAGCAGAGAAAACTCATAGGAACTTGTTAAAATACTCCAGGAAATAAAATAAAACAAAATAAAAAACAAACCCAGAAATAAAATGGAGTGGACAATGAAAATACCACAGTTGAAATTTCTGTGCGGTTGAGAGGAAACAGTAAGATGGGAAATTATGTTGAAAAAAAAATAGTACTTTATGTTGGTTGCCAGTGAGGTGCCAGGTGTTGCCCTTTGCAAGAGAGAGAAAGCATCTCGACGTGACAGAGATTTTCAAGAATTGGAGTAGCAACACAGCAAAGTACCTTAGAGAACAACAACCTTACAAAATATCTTAATATAGAAATTAGGTACGGTGTGGAAGAGCTTTACTGGACATTTGAAGAGTGATTTTCCTATTCTATGGAATGAATATTAGCTGAAGCATATGCGTGTGTACTCGACAGATCACATGAAACAGAAAAGGATTCTTTCGTGGATTATTAATTACCTGTTTGTTGTATAAACAGGGGCAAATAACCCTTAAAGGCTGGGATGCCTATGCCAGAAGTACTAAAAGCAGAAAATCACTGTGAATCAAAGGACATAAAAGATGTTCTCTACATCAGAGATCAATGATACTTTCAGATATTTAATAATTTTGCTTAAAGAAACAACTCACTACATTACGTCAGAGCATTATACAGCAGTGGGTACAGTTATCTGGTTAAGAAGGTAGCTAAGAAATAGCCGAGAAACATGAAAAGTCTGTGTATGAAACCAGTGATTTGGTGCCTGAATGTGACTAGAGGCACACTGCTTGTATACATCTGCTACAGACACATCAGTTCGGTATTTTGAGGGAGGTTACCAATCACTTTTTTTCCTGCTCACTGATAATTTCATCGAAACATTTCTTTCACTCTTTTTTTTTTTTTTTTAATTGGAAGGTTAATGTACTTCTCCCACTGAAAATGCAAACTTTTTGCAGGAATTCTAACACCATACAGACAAAAGTATTTCAGGAGAATAATTTTTAAATTACATGTGAGGAAATTACTACTCAGACATCAGCTTCCAAAGGAAACGTAGAACTCCCATGATGATATAAAGTAATTATTGGAACATGAGACACATTCTTGGAATGTGAGCTATAGCAATGAATACTTTATATCATATAGTAGGGGATATATTTGTACAGCATGAGAACATCATCAGAATCAAGTGTTTCATCAAAAGTGTAACTGGCAAAGTTCCAAGTTGTATTCAAACTGATGATCATTTATGTCATATCTTCCACACTGAGCTTGTAAACATACTTATTCACCACAGTGCATGTTGCAAAATTTAAAATGTTCCTCATTCCAATGTATTGTATAATGAGTTTTCGTTATTTGATACTTCCTTACTTCTTCTGGATGAGATACTACTAGTTTCTCTATATGTGCTTCTAATTCTTAAATAATTTTTGTGCTTTTGATGTGTATTTGAAATGAACACTCTAGCAGAGGGTTTTGCTGGCAGGAACTGGATCTCTGGCCACAGAGTTTATGAACAGATTTATGTTATGAGTGCACACAGATCAGATCTATTGCGGAAGCAAGTAGTACACGTGCATTCCACTCATCCACAACATCAG
Organism: Pseudotriccus pelzelni; assembly: GCA_035584735.1. NCBI lineage: Eukaryota > Metazoa > Chordata > Aves > Passeriformes > Tyrannidae > Pseudotriccus > Pseudotriccus pelzelni. The sequence continues at coordinate 66,968,409 of JAWMRA010000078.1, forward strand.
CCCAAAATGGACTTAAAAAGCAAATGGACATGCCACATATAAGGATCAGAAGAATATCTTTTTTAGTTCAACTGCAATCTTTTTACTGAAGTTTTGCTCCCTTTCTTAAGCTGTGGCTCATATGCCTGGGTCTTCACAGCTGTTCGAAAGAAGATGCAAGTTTCTTTGCTATCCGAAGAGTGATTTTTATTTTCTTTAGTTTTAGAAATGTATTTTGACATAAGAATATTTTTCTTCAAAATATCTCATAAAAATACAGAATTGTTCATGAAAGTGAGTCACTTCTGACTGTCAGATCCAGAAAAACAGCTACAAGGTGCTATCATGGCATGAGACCTTGTTTTTGTCTTCTTTCTTTCTCATATGAACTTTCCCCTGCAGCTCCCCCTCTCCATCCACAGCTCAACAAACTGTATAAGATGGGCAGATCCTACAACAGTGTACATATGTAACTTCCACCATATAGATTAATGTTCATTGCCTGTTTTATCCCAATTCTTTATAATTTAAATAATATTTATAATTTTACTTTCCAACTATTTTTTTTTTCCCCTCTCACCTTATCCAGATCAAATGGGGTGGGGGGGGAGGGATTTAATGTTGACTTTTTTTTAATCTTAGGAAAAAAATTTACAATTAAATAGGAGAATTGAATAAGAGCTTATGGAAACCATGTCCCTTTCCTCCCTCCTTGCAGTCCTTTTTATCTCCACACCATAATTTTACTTGCTTCAGACCAGCATTATATGACAAGATTAGCTGACATCCTGGTAACAACAAGGGTTGTGAAGAGGTACAACCAATGACAAAGGGAACTGTGCTATTGCCTTTGTGATACAGAGGCAGCTTTATTTGCAAATTGAGAGAGTTGCTTTCTTTTAATTTATGAAAGGAAACAGGAGAAAGCGTAAATTATACAAATAAAAATGCCACTTTGCTACTGTAGTCATACTATAAGGAAAAGCTCCTCTGGCAACGAACTTTCCAGGGTTACTTTGCACCAGTCAAATCAGGAAGATAACCTTAGCCAGCAAATTAATTTATTTTATTTAAATGCACCCGTTCTTCATTTCCTATGAAAAAAATTAGTGCTATATATTAGCTATAGTGCTTTCAGTAGGAGGAGGGCTGTAATCAAGAATTAGTACCAGAAATTGTAAGCACATGCTCCCATCTTCTGGATTATTATTCCACAGCACATGGAATGGGCGGTTACTTTATCATCTAAAGAGCTGAACCAAGCTCCCTCAGCAATGATCTGCATAATATTCACTAAGAATGCAGCAGCGGCACAGCTCTTATTAAAATGAACACAGACAGAAGAATACATATGAGGTACAAGACCAAAGCAACAAAGGCAGAAGTGAGCTAATTCCACAACAATAAACCTCATGATATTGATAACCTTTAGCATTTTGTACATTTGGTATAGAACTCGCAGAGGGCATGAAGAAGTTGTTTGAGGAATCCTGCCAGATCTGTGGTAGAAACAGGACATATGTTGTGGGAGCAAATAATGCGCACTGTGCGCGTAAAGGCAGAGGAGACTTTGCAAGTCTATAAAACAACAAAATAGCCCACACTAGTGGGTACAGAGAGAGATTAGAACCCAGATGTCTCACAGATGAGAGCTTTTGTTTCGACTGAATGAAAGAGAAGTATGAAAGTATTTTCAGTTTGAAGGACCTGAGTACACAACATCATGGATACTCAGCTACAGAAATAAACAACTTCAGTGACCAGAATAAAAGGGGGGCAATATAAAAGAAGTGTGACCTAATCAGGAATAGCAGAATTAAAGAAACCGACAATCTAAAAAATGCATAATAGTCTAACATAAGAAGGGACACTATTTAAAGCTGTTTCTATCCCTTTTTCTTATTCACTTAAGTATTTTACACTGAGTTTAGTTGTTGTCTTTTCTTATTCCCTGGGGAGCACTAAAAGCATATCCCTGGCAATTGAGTTTTTTGCAGGATAAATAGATGAGTAAAGATGTTTCCTTAGGCAATCCTAACCAACCTTCGTATGGACTTTTTCCACATACTGTTCATGAGAAATTGTATTTACAACAGAGGAAAAGTACCAACTGAAAAGAAAATAAAGACACTGGTAAAGTTATCAGTCCTTATGCTGAGATCCCTCAGCCCTACATATACCATCAAAACTTCTACAATCATCATGCTATTTTAATTAACATACCAGCTATTTAAGCTTACATATCAGTGGATGAGAAGAAAATTGTAATACACAGCAAAGCAGAACCCCTTCCACGTGGCATCAGAGCAGGTCTAGCAAAGTCAGACCACTTATGAAGCCTGTGTAAAACACTGTAAAAGAAATCATCTTAAAGTAACACACCAGTCTTGAACTGAGCTCAAGATGCGTTAAGAATATACACAACAGTTTCCTCATAGAGCCTCTGCAAATTCAAAAATGGTGAGTCATTTTCAACAGTGACTGTGCTGTGATTGCGTGCAAAGAATACAATTACGTAATACGTGAGTACATTAATCTGTAACACAGGAGACAATGAAAAAAAAACAGAGGACTGCTGACCAAACAGTGTTTTGAAAACATTTTTTGATATCAGATACAATAATGATAGGCAGGTTAACAATATAGGATGAGAAGATAGCTAATGTCTTAGAAGCACCAATATTTTATTAAGCTGTAGATTAGACAACATCTTGTTCTCAACTGGTTTGTTAGCAAAGCCTTGTTTGCCCCAGTATCGCCACCTGCAAGCCATGGCAGAGGGAGCATGAAGACCTCGTGAAGAGCTTGGTTACCAAAATATTCTATTGCTCCACTCCAAACAATACTTGTCCCGGCCTTTTTTTTTTTAAATGATTTATGCAAATGCCACGCAGCAACATGGCTATGATAGTGCTTTTAAAAGAGATGGAGGTCCTTTGCACAGATTTATTTTTTGTGGAATACCTTTGAATTTAGGAGACAGGATTACTTAGCAACATATTCCAATTTATATTCAGATTCAAGGTAATTTCTTACCTGTAGAATTCTCAGAATATAAAAATAATAAAGTAGAAGAAATAAAATAAGAACTCATTTAATACTGTTGAATGGGAATTCTCCAGCTAGCACAAATAAACGCCCAAGTCCCAACTCCAAATGTTATTATCTTTCATAGGCACAATTGATATTCATCTAATCCACAGACCTGAAGAGAGAGAAAATGCTCATTTTCTAAATGAGAGTTGGGGGAAGCACTTCCCCTCATTCTAGAGACTACAGAGCTACAAATGTCCCTATGTCATCCTGTCAATACTGCTGTCAATGTGTACACAAACACATCTGTCTTATTTATTTATTCAGTCATCAAAATTCCAAGTCTGCAAGCTAGTCATAATTACACCTTCCAAAGAGGCAGGCACCTGCCATTTACTCTACCTTTTTCAATTACACCTAATTGAAGACTTGAGCTCAAATAGAGGAAGGGAGACAAGAGTTCTTCAAATCGTCTAAACACTTTCTGTTGAATAGAAAAAGAGAGGTTTCCTACCACAGTTCATAAGAAGTCCTCCAACATGACTGGCATAATAAAGAACTGGAACATGAGATGCTTTTCCTTCCTTTAAATATCCTACACCATGAGGATGTTTTTTACACAGGTGATGGTTCACAGCTAGAAGAAAAGGCTCCTCACCTCTATCCTTCCCATCACTGCTGAAGCTAAGCTATTAGAGAATTTCTGAAGAACTTTTCCTGGGTAACTTCCAGTAGTTTTCTCCTTTCAAAGGCAGCATGTCAGATATGGAAGGGGGAAAAAAAAAAAAAGTCCTGAAGAAACCAAGTTTATTTATGCGTGATGATGCAGATGAGATGCCTGATAGTAGATTATCCTATTTCAGTACAGCTGTAAACTCCTTAGCAACAGTAACCTGATAGTCACTGAGCTAGAGTAACCTTCTAGGAATTGAAGAAGCTAGAAAAAACCCCAGCTGGCTCCACTTATATAAGGGATGTAATTAGGCCTAAAAGACAGGATGATTTCAGCCTGTGTGATCTGCATTAAGAATGGGTTCCTGAGAGCATTTTTTGAGAAGGTACTTCTGGTACTTGAGTGTATGCACACACGTGCCTTGGGATTTTCCCTTTCCTCAAATGGTGACACAGAAGTTTCCATCAAGAGGTAGTAGGAGGGTATCATTTGGAGAGAAGATGGGAAGAGTCAAAAAAAGAAATCCTTCTATCAAGTGATGTGGTGAGAGAAGTTGACCACGTTAGTTGGTCACTAAAACACATAGAGAAGAAAATACACCTAATGTATCGGTAGTAAATGAAACCAATTGTGCCAAAAACAAAATGGCCAAATGGAAAATGTCTCACACTTGTTAAGGAGGAACCAGTGGTAAGTAGTGTAAAGTACACAGGAAAAGCAGAGCAGTTAAAAATACAACAATCCATCATCAAATTAGGTATACATCCACAGAGATGCACCAGTATAATCCTTTAGTTCATTTATAATCAAAGATAAAAAGCTATTTGTAATCTGAGCAGAGGATATTACTACATCAGCACTTCCTAGCCCCATTACTACCTTCCTAAGTGCAGAGGGAACCTGCAGTGATTATATGTTTAATTTTAAGATAATGGATGATGAGAGACATTTAACCATTGAGAACTCTGTACATAAAAATCTAAGTTAGAGAAATGAAATATAAACGCTATAATAGAATTGTTCTGACTGTTTGAAAGCCTAAAGGATTTAACGCTGTTGAGTGAAAACAAGGGAGAACCCAGATACTTTTCATTATTTGTATCATTTGCCAGAAAATGCAAACAATTGTACTGAGGGGAGAAGAATGGAAGATTCCCTTTCTCTGCCTTTCCACCCACTTTTTTTCTTTCTACAGAGAAATGTAGGCTGAATGGAGTCAACATCCAAGAGGCTAGCAAAGCCAAGGTGATTCTTTCAGACTTCACTGGACATTCTGCAATACTATTCATCATCAGTGGTATTTTTTGAGAACGCAACTCATGGCTGAACACACTGCACGAACACCCCCAGCAACGAGCTAAACTGTGTGCACCTGCTCCTTTTATCTCCTGTTTTGAGGAGCAAGAAACTAGACAAAAGGACAGTTAAGCTGCTTTCCTAGCTAGATGCTAGTGTAGAAGTCATATCTGCCAGGCCGCCAAAGCATAGTAAGCAAACAAGACATATTCTGTGGGTTTTAAGTGTATACTTTTAGTTTTACCATGTAGCCTCTTTTTCTAATATATACAGAGGGTAAGAAGAACTTGATTTGTCAGCATCACTTGAATAGCTCTCCTTGTGTTCATCTCTTTAATTTTGGTAGGTTTTTTTCGTAGCACTGCATATTTCTTCTCATGCTTGTTTATTTCTCTTATTGTCTCCATCTTTCATTAGTATTTCCAATCAGTTCCTGAGTAGAAGACACTATCTGTCAGACAAGCAGACTGATATTCAGCTAACATTTTTTCACGTGGATACATGTTGGCAGTTAGGGGGGTGCCAGATTTGATGATATAAAACATGCAGAACTTTAAGTAGGCAAAGAATCATAGTCAGTTCCTCAGGATTACTGACATGTTTTGAAGCAGGTGGAAGACCTGGCCTTGGTTTTTATAAATAAAAGAGAAGCACAAATTTACATCAAAGATCATCCCACTGGCCAAAAAAAATGCACAACTGGTGACCTTAATGGAGTGACTTGTAAGGTTCATTTGGCTTATTGGCTTCCCTGTCTTCCCTGTACCTGGAAAACTGAAGCAAGATTTCACTAAATATGTGTCATGGTTTGTGTGCAGGTGTAAGGGGATATATGCACACAGTAAGCACACACATTACTCTTTCCTTTACCTTGGTAGCATCACCCTCCCTTTCTGTTGCATTGTATCAGCCTGACATGAAGAATAAAGGCACTTGCTTCACTCTCTTTCACTGACATGAGCAAAAAGCCTCGTTGTTTGACAGCACAGATTAACTATGTCCACAATGATGACTGTGTTCAGAGAGCAACTGGACTCAAGCCTTTCTGGCTCCACCAAAGGTCTGAGCACTAACCCAGTTTAAGATGGGGGGGCAGGGACACAGGGAACCAAAACTAAAACAAGTCAAAGTGTGCTTAGGTAGTGCAAGTGATGAGTAAACCAAGACAACGTGGCACATCATTAGTGCACTGATTGAGAAATATGAGATTATTGTGGCAGGTTCAGGCCTATGTAGGTGTATTTCTCTCACAACACTGAAAACAGATTTCAGATCTGTATGCACAAAAGCTACACAGAGCTAATTCTTACATTTGCAATGAGAAACACTGTGAGTAAACTACCTACTATGTTTTTGTCTATTATTAGACCTTTGCTATTACTGGCAAATGTAGTGCCCAACAACACACACTGGGCAGTAATGAAAGCCAGAACTCTCTTTATACCTCTTGTATTAATATACTGAATACATTGCTACTTACTGCATCTTACTCTAAACTGGCATTCACTGCTTCACTGATCCTTTTATTTCATAGTCGCTGTTATTTCAATGTCAATGTAGTTGCTTCTCCATGTACTTCAGATAATTAGTATAACTAACAATATTTCTGGTTTACCTACTGTACAGCTTGGCCTTTTCAAGCAGATTACCCTGTTCATTCTTTTTATACGTATATGATCGATAGTTCCAATTTTTTTATTCAACATAACACAATTAATAGTTCTTTTGTAAAAGGCTCAACAGCCTCAAAGACCCATAGTCTGTGGGTGAGACTGCATTTACTACAGAGCAAGCAGAAAAAATATGAGGTAGGCAGGGTAAACTGAACTTTAGCCTCCAAAGCACGTTTTTACACCTAGAATGGGAGTAAAACCCTTTCACACATATGAAAAGGGCAAACAAGAGCAGGGTATGTTCCTCAGTGCAGCATGAGGCAGCTCCAGAGCTCAGCAGGACTCCTTCTGAGGGCTGCCCTCAGAGGGAACAGGGAGCCAGGGACACTTACATCTCCTGAACAAGAGAGCTTGGTTTCACAGGCAGCCTGAACATGTCACTTCCCATCAGAAACAAGCATGAGCCATTGAAACATCTGAAAGAAAGATGTGGCAGGACAAACCCAGTGCAAGCTCCATGTGAGACAGGGAGAACTGCTGTGACAATGACGAGCTTCATTGCCACCAAGCTCTGACAAGCAAACACCTGCGGTATGGATGTAGTTTAAGAAGTTACCTCATGTTGTTACATCCAACTGTACAGTGCTGCTTAGGAATATTATTATGTTGGCTCTCTGCAGCATTGTACTATGTTGACATAACCTTAGTTTTCCCTCTTCCCTCATTAGCCTGTGTTCATATTGCTTCAGATTTAATTTGTTTCCCTAGCATTTGTTTTAGGAGCTGCATGAAATGGGGTGGCACAAACTTTCCCAAGACAGTACTGACGTTCCAAATGTGGTGAAATGGCGTAATATGCAAGAGAACAGACTGCAGATACTACAGTAGAAGGCAGGTTTGTTTTTTCTAGAAATGTTTCATTTGTTCTAGCAGGTGTGTCTGATAACTTTTGCATAATGATAAACCCACACACATTCCTCATGCAAATAGTGACCCAACAGTTGCTCTTAGTTGCTTCAAGTAGTAAGTGCATGTAACAACCTGCACTTACATATACACATATGTTGACAGTGTAAAGTAAACAGATCCCAATTGTGCCAAGGGAGGGACACACACAACTGCTGGAACAGAGGTGCCATACCATGGCCCACATGGTCAGAATCAGCTGAAATTGTCAGAAAAGCTCTTCAGAGATACTGGGAGAGTCATAAATCTTATCTTTCTTCTCCTTTCCACAGCCAGGTAGTATTTTACTCTCGTGTGTTATTTGAAATGCCTCGCCTATATCAACCATTCCCCTTCTACAAAGGTTTGGGGAGCAATGTATGGAAGCAATATTCGAGGCTTACTGACCTGGATGTTATGTGTTGTGGCCACTGCTTACTTGGGTACGTACATGTGCTCCATTGACCTGCCCTGGAAGCCCAAGTGTGGCCAGCAGAGAGCTTCTCTCATTTCTATCTCACATATTCTGCTAGCTTTCTCTTTCCTTAAATCTTCCAGGTGCTGTCTCAAAGGTCAGCAGAGTGTTTCTTATGCCAGACCTCACTGTTAATTAGGTAAGATTATTACTAAGAGCTTCTTTTTTCTTCTTATTAATTGTTAATTTCACTTCAAAACTGAATCCACAGGTTGATGGCAGTTTCTTAATAGGAAAAATTAATCAAAATGTTTGTCGAAATGGTTGTTCTAGCAAACATGTCTGTGAGCTAGCTTGCTGATGATTCTTCAATCTGCTGTACTTGAAGGAAAGTGGAAATGAAAGAAGGAAAAAAAGAGGCCTCTTAGTTTGTGGCAATATCCGAATGCACCTATGGTTACTTTATTAACACAGAATTACCATTCTAGGATGTAACTCTGATACACTAATGTATTAATGTATCTGAACTTTCTATCTCAGGTAGAAAGCCAGCAAGTCAAATCAGCAGCCATGTTTGATGCAGGACATTCACAACATCACAGCACCTGTCTCTGAGCTTAGAGGTTGTGAATTACAACAGATGAGAGGCAGACATTTGCTTGCTTCTCTGTTGCACCTGTTCTCTGGTGTCTACAAACTGTGTTTGGCAGTAAGTAGCTTAACTTTACCCACTTGATCTGGCACTGAAATGGACTAAAGTGCTGACACCACTCACCACTGTTAACTGTACCAAGACCCTAACAGGCTTTTCAGAGCTCATAGCCCACCTCAGTGTTTTTAATGCCTTCAGGACAGTTGAACACATAGCCTTAAACAGTGTAAGTCATCTACAGCAGCAGTTTAGGTTTCGAGGTTTGACTTTGAGCAGGAACATAATGGGAGTGCCCAGTCAGCAGAAACGTGTTTGCAGAGGCTGGCACCCCTGCATGGAGACACGGTGTCTGCGTGAGCACCCAGCCTAGCAGCAAAAGCCTCAGTCCTCTCTGCCTCTGCTCTGTTCTTGTGCTGCCAAGAGCCATGATATTATGGGAAATGGGCTGTAACTGCAATATTCAGGAGGCTGTAAATGGAAGGTTCCTCACCGGGACTGGGATGTGGTCCCCTGGGAGTTTTACTTTGTTTTCAACGGGGTCAGGATTTCATCTCATAATGTATTTACCACTCTAAAACCTGCTAAGCTGCACAGACACTGACAACCAGATAACTAATTGTGGTTCATGCAGAGAGTTCCTGTGAAACACCGGACTCTCACTACAAGTCAGTAAATATTTTATGCTTATTTGGGTACAACTACAACATGCCATAGTAGGCAGGACAAATAAAATAAAAACATTCAGATGGGTTGTCCAAGACAGATTCTGACCTCTGCATCTCCTAATCCCTCAAATGTGTGATGAGTTTTGTCTTTCCAAATGAGTAGTTTCATTCAGTTCATAGTATTCAGTTTTAGTAAAAGCACTAGAATTTGTCTCAGTATGACTAAGAAAGTAGCTAATAATTGTCATCATGCTTATCTGTTTGGCATTTTAGCTTGAGTTCCTACTAATAAAGAACTATTTGAGATTTTAACAGAAATGTAAATGTTGAAGTTTCACAGGTCATTGAGTTTTATAATATTGAGTCATTGGGCTATTATACATTGATCAAGTAAATAGCAAATGGTGTGACTTGCCAAAGAGCATTACTCAAATATTGACCAGGAATTGATGACAGTCGGCTACTTTCCAAGGACTACAAAAGTTAACAGGAAATTTCTACCTGAGGCAACTGCAAGCTTCTGCCCTAAGACAGGCAGTGTTGTTGGTTCCTTCTTGTTGCCGTCTTTTCTAGTCTCCTCTGCTACAACCAAACAATCATATCATAAATAGAAATGTACATGGAATAAATGCTTCCATTTATGTCAATGGTTTTCTTAGTTTATCTCTCAATCATCTCTTATTGCCAACAATCTGTATTACTTTAATTAATCATATCTAATCTTCTTCTATTTTAATGTTCTTTTATTATGATATATATTTTTATTTAATTAATCATATATATGCTTCCACCTACAAAGAGTGGAACAGGTAGGCTCCTGCAGAGTAGGACAGGTAGCTTGGGAGGAATACAGAGAAATTGTCCAGGATCATGTTAGGAAATCTAACGCTCTGATAAAATCGAATCTGTCCAGGGATATTAAAGGTCATCAAGAAAAGCTTCCATAGGTAAATCAGTGATAAAAGAAAGACATTGGAAAATGTGGTCCCTCTCCAGAAGGAGACACAAGACTTGGTTACCCAGGATAGGGGAAAGACCTCAGTTTACACCAGCAAGTGATACAGCTACACTGCCCAAGCTGCAGAAGGCAAAAGCAGGGACTGGGAGAATGAAAAACCACCCACTGTAGAAGATAAGGTTTGATGCCATCTAACAAACCTTAAAGTGCATAAGTCCATGGGACTTCTGTCAAGATACATCCACAGTTCTTGGCCATGGAAGTGGTTAAGACACTATCCATCATATTTGAGAAGTTGTGGCAGTCCAGGGACGTTTCCACTGATTGGAAAATGGGAAATAATACTATCACTTTTCAAAAGAGAAAAAAGAAAGACCCAGGGAACTGCAGGCCAGTCAGTCTCACCTCTGTGCCTGGCAAGATCATGGAGCAGATCCACCTAGAAACCATGCTAAGGCACATGGAAAATAAGGAGGTGTTTGGTGACAATCAGCATGGCTTTGCTAAGAGCAGATGGTGCCTGACAAATATGATGGCCTTTTGCAATGGGGTTACAACACTGATGGATAAGGGAAGAGGGACTGACATCATCTACCTGGACTTGTGCAAAGCATTTGACATTGTCTCACATAATATTCTTGTCTCCAAACTGAAGAGACATGGATTACATAGATGGACCACTCAGTGGATAAGGAATTGGCTGGATGGTCTCACTCAAAGAGTTGTTTTCAACAACTCACTGGTCGAAGTGGAGACCAGTGATGAGTGGCGTTTCTCAGGGGTCGGTATTGGGACTGGTGCTGTTTAACATCTTCGTGATACTGCTCCATTTTAAAATATGATTTGTGTATAGTGCAATGTATTTTATCTTGAACAAAGAATGTTAAAGTACAAGCTTCTAGCATGGCACTGTTCAATTTTACTTCTCCAGAGTCATAAGCTTGATCCCAAAGACAACCTTTCAGCTCAGAAAGGAGAAATTGCTTTTGAGAAGATCTTGCCTTAAATCCTTCGTTTTTCTAGGACACAGACATCCTCCAGGAATTTCAAAACCTGGTGCTGCAGTCAGACTCTGGTACAGTTGGAGGTAGTAGCACAATCTGTTTTTCAAAATGTATGGCCAGAGGAGGTTACTCCTGCTTTGTCCACCTGGCTCAGAACCAGATATCTCACCCACATCCACAGAGGAATGGGCTCATTCTCCTCACCATAAAAGAATCTGAATTAATTCCCTGAAGAGCCCATAAGACAGTTTGGGATCAATGTTCTTTCCTGTGAAAGCTATTCCACACTACTTGGAACAACCATATATTATCTTCGCCAGAGAGAGTGCGTAGGCTCTTGGACATTCAGCTGGATTGAGGAAAGCAGTGTGTCAGTTCCTATTCTACTGCCTATTTCACACTTTTGTGTAGTGTGTTTAATAAAACAGGAACTGACATCAAAGTATCCTCTCTCCCATGCGAGTTGTTAACATGAGATCATAGAATCACACTCAATTTCCTCCTTCTTCCTTTTAATTTCCTTCATTTTTAATCTAAGGGATGTTGAACTAGCCCCTAAAAACCAGAACAATTTCAGCAAAAGAAAAGCTGAGGGTGATGAAACACTGCAACAGGTCACCCAGAGAAGAGCTGTGTATGCCCCATCTCTGGAAGTGTTCCAGGCCAGGTTAGATGGGGCTCTAAGCAACTTCCAGTACCACTGCCAGCAAAATGAGATAAAATTTCAGTGTTCCCTCTGGCAGAGAAGGAACCAGAGCCCAAACATCCACTTTTGTACCAGGGGTCCCTGCACTAAACACATGCATGTTAAGTGACCTTTCCACATGAAGCTGTGTGCAGACTGTGGCCAATTAGGCATTTTGATAGCAAGCCAGTGGATCAGGTCTTACACACCACGAGATGAGGAGAGTGGCTTATTCATGAGCCCACAAGCAGCTTAAGCACAGGACAAGAACCAAGTTAGCTCCTCTGTGCTGGAGGCCCTTAGCCAAGGCCAGATCAATCTGCAGTAGCACAGCTCCATGCTCATGTCTGCACTACAGATGACGGTAATGGGGCAATGCCACACGTCTGCCCAGCCAGTTTGAGCAAGCTTGCACAGGAACTGGCAAGCACTCATAATGGGATGGCATGGTCTTTGGCACAGGTTAGCAGTCCAGCTACATCTCCAGACTTCCCATTACAATAAAAGAGGGCAGCGTGGCCACACTGGGGTCTGCCCTGCTGCTCTTCCCAGCTGCTGTTACACCATCAGGTAAACAACAGGAGCACCTCCAGAGGCAGCTACACCAACATACCTCCAGAAGCATTCAGTCACCACTTAGCACACAGAGTCACAGAGCAACTGCAAATAAATACCTGTCAACACCTGAGCTGTGAATATTGCACTGCTATCCTTTGTGTAAAATGCCAAAAGCTTTCCTTTGTATTTTTAGAGATTTGCACTCACATCATTATTTTCCAGCCTTCCTTAGAGTTCTAAGCCACCATCTAGAAGCTGGGTTATATTCTGCTCCTGGTTTGGGAGCAGAAGTGTCTCAGAAACAGCTTTTGCAGTTTTCTGCCAGCAGAGGATACCCAGGACCAAAGCTTCCCACAGCCTTGAATGCAGATTCTGCTTTGAGGCTACAAGCACTCACTTCCACGGCCTTTGAACTAGGAGCAGACAAGATGTGACACCTCACTTCAGTCATGCCTATAATTTGGAGGAAAACACATAAAGCTAGTTTTGAAACTCTACCATTTTCATTCGGGCTTGCGAAGTTTTCCAGCAGTAAGAATTTTGCACTGCCAGTCTATGACGTTTTAAGAACTACTGCACCTGCCAAGGACATTTCTCATGACACAGGCTCATGATGGATAGATCAATAGATTCTTGAATCCTCATATCCTTTTCAAATTACTACCCAAGATATACACCTGAGTAGGCCATCTTATCTGATAACTTAAACAAGCAACCTGTCTACACTTTAATTGTTATTGAGGATTAATGTTGTTTATAAAATGAAATCAATACAATCTCTATTGCTTATTAACTGAAACATTCTAGGCTGTGCTCTGTTTGCTTTGCTTTTCAATTAGTTTCTATTATTTTCCCTATTGGCTTTTAACAAATAGCTGTAGAAATAAACTTAATGGTTGTGAAACTGTTATCAGAGTCAACAAAGTCCCTTAATGGAAAGTCTTGTATATTTAAATGTAAAAAAGAATCCACTGTTTAATCATTTGACATTATGAGATAAGTTTATTACTATACATCTGTTCTGTGCTGGGCCTTGGCTTTTTTTTAAGCTAAGCAATTAAGAGTTCTTAAGGGTTCTCTAAAGTTCAGATGTCAGAACTGTTAAGTTGGTTGCTACATTCAAGATGAACAAACTCCACAGTCTAATGACCTTTGCTAAAAAATAGCAAAACTGAGAATGGGCTGAAAACAATGATATTGCTAGGAACATATAAAATATCATCCTGTAACAGTGTAAAAGTGTTCTCAACACTATGCAACAATTAAGTACCTGAAACATCTTACAGACACTGCCCATGTTTTCTCTGTGATCCAGATATGCATCAGTCAAGTGGACTGCTGCAGTTGTCAGGGTTTATTCCTCCCCAGCAGAATGGAAAAAGAACAAGAAGTGTTAAAGGATGGTTTCTCGACTCCAGATGTACCCCTGATTCTGAGGTAAGATCCAGGAGTTGAGTGGGTGAACGTGAAGGAGGATGGACAGGTAAAATAGTTATAAGGGTATGGAGAGGCAATGATTGTAGGTGACAAGTCTCAATACATAGCGTGATAGCAGCATTCCCACTCCAGCCAGCACCAAGATTGTACAAATCTGTTTTCTCAGTCTTAATTTTTGCTCTGTGAATGAAGAAAACTTTTCTTTCACATTACTCATCATGTAGGTGACAGAAGTGTGTTTGCTGATGGGCCTTTCAAGCAGAAAGTCAGTCTACAGGAATATAGTTCCACCACACTTGCTGAAAGCTGTACCTTTCAGGATCTTTCCTGCACTGCAATTTTACACCTTACTACCCATCGCCAGAGACGCCTGCAACCCAGACTCTCTTGGCACACTGTTTGTGAGCTCTCAGTTGTTTAGCTGGACGTGGTCATGAAGCAAGCAAATTTACAAGAGGCAGTTACATAATGAAGTGATGAGTTTGCACAGGCAAACAGCTTTGCCTGCTGCTGCTCAAACCACAGGCACCAAAAACAAGTGGCACAATTCCTCCACTTCTGTACAAAATGATTTTGATTTGGCACTGTTACCTCCACATTCACTGACATAAGCGGAGAGCTGGTAAAAATGCCAGATGCGATTGAATCAGACTCAGGAAGCAGAGAAACTTTTGGATGCAAATGTATAACCAGACTACCATTTTGCATACCCAGAACCACACATAAGTAAATAGTTTCAAAAGCCATTGCAAACAGTGTCTAAGCTAGCTAATGCAACCTATCTCACCAAACGTCCGTGTTCTCCCAGCTTCAAATAATTCTGTTTGCAATCACCACAACTGTTCCTAGCCTTCACATAGCACAGATGCATTCCAGGGTAGGGCGAGGCAAAAGGTTATGAAGCTTACTCAGGTGTCATTTATTTCATGAAAGTCTGCTGGTTATTATAATCAAATGTCAATTGTCTGTAATTGTGGCATGCAATGGAAAATCCCTACTTAGGACATGTTCTGCCACTTGCTGGTGAAGTACACTAACCCTCAGCAATGAAGCAATACCGAAAAAATAGTTTTGACATGTAAGCAGGTCCAGGAGTATAATTAACACATATTTATTTTGATTTTTTTTTCCTTATGGTTTTGCTGTAAGGAAACCATACTGTATTTTAAAAGAAAAGTTCAATGCAGAATTAAAGAGTTCTTTCTACTCAGTTAATTTATTAATCTAATTACTAATTAATAACACTTTCTGCTTTAATGACCTCTGTTTTGACTTACCTTCACAAACATAGAAGAATCTTGCAGTAATCTTGCAATATATAAATGTATCAGTGGCTTGCAGAGTAAGGCTTAGAGCATAAAGCTCTGACTTGAGCTCACTCCAGATGCTATTAGAAGACAATATTCTCTGACAGGAGGCTTGCATTCAGAGCTTTAAAATTAAGTAACAACTACTTTAATCCAAAGGGGATTCTACTTGAGAATAGGAATAAAATTTGGTGTCAGAACCATGACTGATAATTGACACTGGGCTGTGTGGGGCAGGAAAGATCACTCAGTATTTTAATACTTTTATTCTTTCCTTTTAAATGAAGCACATGAATGGATTTTATACACACATAATAACCATATTATTCTGAGGACTTACGAATGTGTAGAAATGGCTGACAGTGCTAAAACTCAAGCAAGTTCTTAAAGAAAACTTGGAAAAATTTACAGTAGCAAACATCTTTTTCGCATAGGGTGCTGTGGAAAATAAAAGGGCAATGACAGTTTACATTTTGAAACTCAGGATGAAGACACTTTTATCAGAATCTAACCTCTCGGTCAGCTTGCACACAGATGTAGTAGACTTGTCATCACTTGCAGATTAAAGCTGGGGCTGACTTACTTTCTGAAAAGGTGGTACAGTTCAAACAGTCTGTCTGGGTTTGAGCAAAAATCATTGTGCAGTTTTATGGCTTGTTCTATGCATATGGAAAAATATTATCTGTATTTATCCTTAAAATCTTGGAATCTTGTGAAAAGAAAAGACATTAATAGTATCTCAGTAGTCAAGCAATCAGAGTAGTTTATGAGAAGATGTACTTGAAAAATTAAGAGGGGAGAGGAAAATGAGGAATTTCCTCAAGGATTTCATTAGCATGCCAAGTTGATCTAATATTCCTCATTAGTGTTTGTATTCTTTGTGCATTGTATTTTTTTATAGCTGGCCTACTGTAGAAGAAAATACATGCAAAGAAAATGTACAAAGCTTCCTTGAGCCTGTGCCTGAAGAATTCCTACAACTGAAATTATCTGTACTGATTTTAATCGGCATGAATATGATAAACACCCAGATTTTATGCAGGTTTTTTAGAAAAGCTGAATTAGGCTGATTTGTAATAGTCACTCCAGTGATCACATCAGCACTTTTAAACACATACACTGTTACTTTCTGTAATGAGTAGTGACATGATTATGGGACCCAACGGGACTTCAAATTTTTTTTCCAACTACTGACTGTATGTTTTCACACATATATACAGTGAGGAATAGAAGTTATGGAACAAACCTGAATAAAGGTTTATGAGGAATAAAGGTCCATAACTGTTAAAGAAAATGGATATGTGTATGCACCTCTATAAAAATATACATGCTGACTGTTTTGAAAAACCACTCAATTTTCAAAATTATTTAATTCTGGCTATGCAGATCATTAGCAAAAAAGGACTTAATATTGTGTTTATTGGCATAATAACACACTTTTTTATATTTGCTTCTAGAACAATAAGACAGTCATTATTCCAAGGGTTAACGTTTTCACAGCTTGAACTATCATAATTTTAGCTACAGTATTACAGCTCTCCTCTTTACCATCTACATCTCTTCATTTTTTTGGACTCCTATGACTACATTTTAAACAAGCCTGACCTCTGTTAAATGACTTGGCTGAGGCTGATTTAGGGGCACAGCTTCATTCTTATTAATATGCATGCCTGCAGGAAAATTGGAGAAATGCTCTGCAAAAACAGCATTCTGTTTAGCAGAGAGAAGAACAAAGTATTATGGTTTTGGCACAAATATCCAACTCTTAAGTCACAGGATGGAGAGTAATTGGTTAGCAGCTCTTCAAAAAAAGGATTGCAGAGTTATAAACTGTGAGCTGAACTTGAAATTATAGTGTTGGACCTCTGAGCAAGATTAAACACGGTTTGAAACTTTTCAGAGAAGACATTTCAAGAAAGCACCTAATAATGATATATTTCATACACAGAACACAAAACTGAAGTTCAGCACCTAATCGGCAAATCTGAAAATTATTTTCAGAGGGTATTAATGGCAATGGTTAACAGTTACTGCAAGTATATAGAGTAACACGAGAACTCAGTAGAATATATCCCTAAGTAAAGCAAGAGATGCTAAGTGACCATAAATGCAACGTATACTATGAAATTTTGCTACAAAATGCCCAAAGTTATATATTGGTTTGCACAGAACTATAAGGATCAGATCCCTGTTGGTGTCTTTGCAGGGCACACAGCTACCTCTCTAATCAGCCTGTGCAGTCTTTGCAAACAAAAAGAGCTCACTACAGTCACATAACCTGGGCAGGAGAGGCACAGAGCACAGCAGCTTCAGGGATTATACAGAAAGTATCATTCAGATGTCTAGAGAAGATGCAGACAGGTGCAAATATGAACTTTATGCGCTTACTCTCTTGAATGTTATGTGTCTCCATGATTAAAATAAGTCATGTATTTCAATTAATTTTTTATTTTACATGGGTAGTTGTATTTGATACATTTTTTTGTGTAAAAAGAAGTCAACAAAGTTTAGAAAAAGATCAGTTGGCCCATGTTCAGACTGACAACCCGAATATCACTTGGTCTCTCTGGATCCAAGTTTGCTCAAACAACGTTGTCAGTATTGTTTTATTTGGGTTTGATTTTTGTCTCATTCTCCTAAAGAAATCAAGTAAAATGGGATGCTACAACACACAGCCACCAGGTCCAGTTGTAGGAAGTCAACATCCACCCCTTTGAAAATATCAGAAATGCCTGCTAATAGTTAACCAGTATGTATAATTAAAAGCTCTACTGAATGCTTGGCAAAACAGTGGCTACTCCTCACAAAAAGCTATAAATAGAAGGAATAATGAAAAAAAACCCAAACAAAACAACCCAAAACTACCCAGAGGGTCTTTTTAAATGCCTAATTTTTGTATGAAGCTTTATTTATTTTAAACAGTAGGATACCAAAGATACCTTACAAACCTGATTAAACTTCACCATAGGTCACATATCCAGTTGAAGGGGAGGGGGGATGTTTGCCTCCCAGATCAGTTTGTGTGAATATTACTTTGCAATTACAAGCCTGGAAATGATCTAGCAATACCTGGGAGCCAAAGAGCCCTGCAGCAGGAGTGGAAACAGTAATATCCTCTTCAAGCAGACCTGAGGATTGTTTGGTGAGATGCCAGTTCTCTGGTGGAAAGTACCCACATTTTTCTGGATTAGCTTGCATCTCCAACCTCTTCTTTCTTCCTACCCTCTAGCTCACCAAACCACTTTCTCCCCAGTCCTCCCTCCACAATACCTCCTGTGCCAACACAATTTCTGAGCCTCCTGGGGGAGTGTTTTGGATGCACTCTCGGAGTCTCAGTGCTTAGCCACGGAGAAAGCAGCTCAGGAGCAACTTCTGGGGAGTGACTGCTATGCTCAGCCTTGAGTTCTGCATTGAAGGGGAAAATTGCCTCATGCACGGGAGCAGCACAGAGTCAGTGCCCTGCTCCCAACCCTGAAACTCTGTGATTGCTGACCATTCAAAGCCATTCCTGACAGACCAGGTGGCAAGGGACCCATGAAGATGTTTGATTTCAACATCAAAAAACCCTGTAGAAACCAGTGAGACTTCTTCCTTATAACATACTCGTTCATGGCCTCATGAATACTGTTGAGGACACTGTAGGACGGATTCCTAGAAAAGAGTGGATGCAATTCATGACCTAGCAGAGGAAAGAATCTATATATTACGTGTATTGTTGGCATTAGCCTAGACAGACATTAAACAGAGAAGACTCACTGAACAAGACAGTGAGAGCACAGGAAGCTATGAAAGTCTGAAAGAAAAATGGTAAGCACCAACAGTGATTGCAAACTTGAAGTAAGGATAACAAACTACATGTGCATTTGTGATGTGTCTCAGAAAAAAAAATCCAGTACAGTTCTGTGGCATGCATACTGAAACAGGACTGCCCAGAACAGACACAAAACAGTACGTGCAAAAGGCGCTATCACTTGAGTATAGCATTTATCTGGGAATTGCTGCCTTGGAAAAGTGTGGACAAACAGGGAGACACTAAAAGGAGCCAACCTGCTATGAGTTTGCCTGACACACAATTTAAAAAAATTGAATTCAAAGTCTAATACTTGAACCTGCCTGGCTCCAAATTCCACCAAAGTTGATATGATGTATGCTTGCTTTCAAGTGCATCTCTGATCTCACTGAGGCTGATCATAAGTTTGAGGACAAATGCACATTGCTATGCTATACTAAGACAAGGCCAGAAAACAGAAGTTTTCTGAAGAATACGTATGAAACCTTTTCTGTGACTTAAGAAATTGTTTCCACTGCCTGGATTTCTTTTCCAATGCCTCCAGCTAAATTCAAATCAGAAAGCTGAAAAATTTTCATCAACTCTTTCAGCACATTATAATTAGAGTCCATTTCCATAATCTTAAGCATTCTTTAGTCAAATAAATGCTGATTTGAGCTGCATCATCAACAACTGCAGTGAACTGAATCCATACAGCAATTCTCATGCCCTTTGCTTCTAGACACTGTTGTATATATATTCCTGTGATCAGTGCCAAGGCTGTGACCATGGGGTTCAGGCTGACACCTCAGCCAGCACCTGCCGTGTCTGCTGGCTGGGTCACAGAATCACCGAATATTCTGTGTTGGAAGGGACCCACAAGGATTATCTAGTCCAACTCTTAAGTGAATGGCCTGTATGGGGATCGAACCCATGGTGTTAACTTTGGCATTATTAGCACCATGCTCTAACCAACAATACCCACGTGCCTTACTTATTAACATTCTCACACACACTTCTCTACCAAGTAAGTCCCCCATAAGACTCTTGAGTGATGAAAATTAACTAACTCCTCCTTAACTTCTTTTCTTTTTTTTTTTTTACTTTTGTTTGATACTCTCTAATAATGTTTGCTTAGTAAGCTATTAAAGGTACATTATTTCCAATATGCTGACACAGTATGCAAGATTCAGATACCAAGATCAGAGCTAATAACATACCACAACTTTTAAGTCCCTCCATATTGTATGTTTTTGAAATAAACTTGGACAGACAGACCCTTGTTGCCCTTGTGTAAAGAATTATTACTGCACTGAAAAACATGTTAGTGCAGTTGCTAGTTTGATAGACTACTTATGTCAAACCTGATCCTATAAAGGATTTGTACAACAAACTCCTCATGAATACTCTGAAAGTTCACATAGAGAACTCCTTCAGGATCTGAGCTATTACTGATATTCCTTCTTTTAAATATCTCTACCATACCGTGTATCTACGTTGGGAATAAAATTGGTGAAGGGCCTTGAGGGCAAGTCATATGAGGAGCATTTGAGGTCACTTGGTCTTTTCAGCCTGGAGAAGAGGAAACTTCCTCATGAGGGCAAGAGGTAAGGCAGGTAAGGAGTTGGCAGAAGGGTATACTGCAGTATGCAGCGCTGAAAGGAAAAACTGAGAGAACTCAATGACATAAAGGAACCTGGAGAGGCTACAAGAACCTTAAAAACTGGAATAAAAGTAGTAAGAATAATATTTAGTGGTCCAAAGCAGAAGAATCTCTACTTAGCAGGTGACAAGTATTTCTGTGGTAATGAGATTTAGTTGACTCTGCACCTACACTGTGAGTCAGGGGATTTGCTTGGAGCATCCTATCATCTGCTCCTTTCTTCTGGCCTATGCACATAGATTTTTACAAGGGGGAATGGCTTTACACTGAAAGAGTATAGGTTTAGATTAGATAATAGGAAGACATTCTCTACCACGAGGGTGCTGAGACACTGGAACAGGTTGCCCACAGAAGCTGTAGATGTCTCATACCTAAAAGGGTTCAAGGACAGGCTGGATGGGACTTTGAGCAACCAGGTCTAGTGATAGGTGTTCCTGTCTGTGTCAGGGGAATTGGAACTAGATGATCTTTACGGTTCTTTCCAACCCAAACCATTCTATGATTCTATCATTTCCACCCCAAAGAAACAAGTAGAGGGCACTTGGAGGTGTGAAAGGATGCATACTTGGGTGTCTCCAGACACAAAAGTAGAATGCTGAGAAGGACGCTGCCTCCCTTTATATTCATGTATGCAGAATGGCATTGAGCTGTCACCATGAATGACCATGCGTGCCACTGCTGCAACATGAACGTGAACTTTCTGGTCAATCTACTTCAAAACCGTTTATTGTCTTCACAGTCATTTGCATTTGCAATTCCAGCTTGAAATATCGTACATTCAACAGCCCATTCTTCCAGAGATCAAAGTTAATTGGAAACATCCTGGATTTTCAAGTGTACATTGTAAGGAATGGTCTTAGTACAGGCTCCAAAGAGCTGCTGCAGCAATCCACCAGGGCACTGCACTCCAGGGAGACTACGCAGCGCTTCAGTCTGGCTCCTTGTAAATTGCTTACCAGGCTTCACATGCATTTCAATAGACATTTAAGGACCAGCTCTAACCCTGAACTTCAATATTCAAGTGGCTGTTGCATGAGCAAACATTACTGGAGCGTTTGCTGCTGCAGGTTACCTGTGCATACAGCTGTGAGATGTTGTGCAAGTGCTACTGGCATGTGTATGTGGCTATGCAACACAGAAATTTTATGGGGTTCATCTAAACATAGACAGCCACAGTTTGCCAAGTCCTAGAACAGCTGTACAGGTTACTGCAGTGCAACCCTTTACGGGAACAGGACTATTCCTTCCCATCCACTAATGGGTAACTACCTTCAGTTAATACAGGAATAACTAAATATAACAAGAAAACACCCCCACATAAACTAAGAGAAAATGTGAGACTGCATAGAATTTCCTCATCTATTTCTTCCCAAGCTCATCTCTGATAGATATCTACACTTTGGCCACATGCCAGAATGGGCTACATTGTGAAAGGCATACATACTTTACATACAGTGCATTGCTACATATGGAAAACAAGTTTCATGTCCTGACTGCTACAGTCCAGACAAAACATTTTAGTTTTCCTAAAAGATCATTAATGCTAAGAAAATTTATCCTGTTTCATTTTTTGCATTGTGGATGGTTTAGGTAGGGGAGAGATAAATTTAAATTCACAATTACATTTTTTCCTTAGAATATTCTAATGCATCATTTTGACAAGACTGGAAATCTTCCAAGACATTCTTTGAATAAGAAATCAAATCTGAAGATTTCACACACATTACTCTGGTTTTGACAAACCAGAGCTTGTGTGTCCCCAAGAGAAGAGGCTCTGAAAAACTGTCTCAGAGTTTGTCATCCCCAAGGAAGAGGCAGTTTGTTGAAGAAATTCCAGCCCACGTTATCAATTATGCAAGTCCTGTGCTTTGCAATACCCATCTCAGTAGACTGCATCTAGGTGGAGAATAACTAGTGACATGCAATCTTCACCTAATGAGCTTGTCTCCATAGGAAACTGTACATAAAACTACACATGTAAACATCACTTCAGTCTATTAATACAATCTGAAATATTTCATTGGATAAATTGAATAAATTGCTGTCATTATCTTTTTGCCTGAAACCTTCTTCTAAAATCGAAATGACTGAATAAAACACATCCAATTACATTTTTTTCCTCTCCTAATCTGTCTCTCCATGATTAAGCTAACACTTGCCTACAAAGGTTAGCCTTGGGCTCTGTTGTACAGTCACCTCTTCTGTGTTTCAACATGTTGGGGACTTTTTTAAACTGGAAAAATATTGAGCTAGGAAAAGTTACTAGGGTTACTGTTTCTTGACTACTGTTCATATGAAAAGAAGATATATTTGTTAGCTATTTGTTAGGGTAAAACTGTTCAGAGTAACAGAGAGAAGCAGCTGTAGATGAGCCTATCTAGTCCTTCCTCTACATAAGTTCAAGTTAGATTTTATTACTGATCAATGCTGAACTTTCCCTTAGTGGCATACCGGTAGCTGATAATTCCAACCAAAGTACAAAGAAAAGGTGAGTTAAGCATGCCAGAAACAATTCTACTAGGACTGAACACATAGTAAAACACTTTGCTCAGAAAATTAATGTGTAAAAAAAAATCTAGCTGATGGTCAGCACCAGAAAGGTTTTTTCAAAAGTCAAAATTACAGAAGAACTTTTGGGTGAAGAACTACAGAAACTACAGAAGAACCATGGTCTTCTCATTATTTTTCCATTTCAGCCTTTTTCCCCTCCAGTCCCTTCTCTTATGTCTCTTAATTCCTCTTCAGTCTCTTGCTCCTTCCTAGTCTTCTGCCTGTTAGGTACTGTTCTTTCACCTGAATTCCTAGATAGAACTTCCTTTTTGTTCATTCTTTCCTTTCCATGCCCTCTATCATAATTTTTTAATTTTTTTTTATTTTCTGTAAAAAATTAACAATTCTTCTTATTTATGAACCCTGGAGTTTCAAAATTTCTTGAAAATGTGCTTGAGCAGTACCCAAAGCAATATTCATTAGCAGGATATTGTTCTGAAGACTGAGAACTCAACATACTTCCAGTACTAATTACTATAAATTACTTAATCTAGATCAATTAAATATTTTTTGTTGGTGGCTATTCAGAATAGCTTTTTATAAAAGCCAGAAAGGGTTAGATTGCATGGTCAAAACTATTAAATTACAGAAACCAGATGCCCAACCTCATGATAGCTGACTATAAAGTGATGTCCTTAGCAAAAACTCCAGGTCAGGCATTCACTAAAATTAGACAGTTACCATTGCTTTTAAATGCTTTCCAACTATCTGGGATAGTTTGGGACCACTACTTCTAGTAAATTCAGTAGCCTGATGGGCTGAAGTTAGCAATACAAAGGCTTGCCCAGGCAGACACAAAGTCAGTCTTCAGGATCACTGAGCGCAACAAAACAGCAGTTTGCAAAAGTGTCTTTGATCCCGGAGTTTAGGTTAAACTTTTGGAGGGTTTTAGATTGTGTTCATGAACATATAACAGAAAAAGCCCAAGGCCAGCCTGGATTGGGATATTTTATCATTACCCAAATCAAGTAATGGAATCCTCTTCAGAGGGTAAAGACACATCCCTGAGCTACTTCTGCTGCTCATAGTTGGCAACTTTAATCTGTTTTTATCTTTGTTCCTAGAAAGCAGCATCTCACATGCATCCCCATCAATACAGATACAGGAACTTTAGAATTATGGGTACCTAAAATTATGCGTCCCTATGTAAATGGTGACCCCTTAAAGGTGCTGAGTCACTAATACACTTGGTTGTATGAGGAGTGATGGATATTAATCTGCAATTTTTGGGGGGTTTTATTTCTTTCTACTGGGTATTTGCAGGCTTTTCTGAATACTGTGTTGGGTATTTTTTTCTCCATTTGAAGGAGATCCTTTAGCAGTGCTACAGCAAGCTTTTCCCACTGTCTACATCTTTCATGATTTTTAGATAACCCTGTGCTGGCTGCTGCTTCTTTTTGCTGTTTTACGAAACCCAAATACTTGGAGTTTTGTGCACCATGTTTATGGTGCCTTTTGTTAGCACAGAACAGAGATTCTCATAAAAATGGAAAACAGACATAGACCTTCCCTTTTCCTGTGTGCTTTATGCTGACTCTACCATATATGTTGATATTCATAAGTTTTCATCCCTTTAACATCAGGAGTAGGAAACCATCTGTATTTGGTACAAACTATTGCAAAGATCACATAGTAGAAAATATTATATATAGTCAGGGTCAGTGTTGGTTTTGTATTCATCTTCTGCATGCCATATCCACCATGGATGTAATGTGCACTTGGCTGACACCACTGTGTCTCGCAAAGGCTGAGAGCTAAGAAGCTCTACTCCTGAGACTGTGGGTTGAGAGTCCTAGAGATCTGAGAACATGTTTTACGCTAAAAGTACAACATAAATGTACAAGTTAGGCAGATTTGTTAGAAAGAACAAAGAACTACAACTGTCCCTTTAGCAGCCTGGTACAACATAAATGTTCCCAATGACAGGAGGCAATATCAGCCTCCAGCTGCACATCCCTTCCCTCTGTTGTTGATTGCTGCTGTAGACAAGTAAGGAGGACTTTGCTACCCAGGGAAGCAGTTGCATTTTGACAGTAGGATACACCCAGTTTCTATATATCCTACAGAAAAAGAAGTGTTTGCAGGCAAGGGAAACCACTACACAACTAACCATGTTTTGCCATGAAAGTGCCCATCTCCAGTTCATGCATCCACTTGCAGAAAGCCAACAAATGCCAACATCTCAAGGAAAGAGTGAAGTGGTACTTTTGCAGAGGGACAGGAAGGATGATCAACCAATCAATAAGACTGAAATGTCTGCACATGCTCACGACCACTCCACACAGGGAAGCACATCTTCATCTTTTATCACATGGGCTTCAATGGAAATTCATCTGGTTCTGTCAATCACAGCTTCATAATGAATAAGGGAGAGGATGAATGTGCTGAATATTCTGGCCACATTCAGCCTGACCTTGCTAGCTGCTGCTCAATACAGAACAATATTAAGATGTCCTGTATTTATGTGTATGTGCACTGAGAAAGCATGCAATGTCGTGGTAATAAGTGCTGACAAAACATCCTCATGGTAGTCCAATCCACCAGCTCTCCCTTTATCTATTTCTCTGTGTGGCTTATTGGTAAAAGTGCTCTAGAGAGCAGGAACTTTCTTTATTTTTTGGCAAATAATTTTATGAGAATATTTTGGTAATTAAGGACAGAATTAAGTTAATAGCTGTAGAAGGCATTTTAATTTATTCAATCTGCTTTTAAATGTCAGCAGGGACTGCACATTTGAAATTCTGTTGACAACTGATTCTATAACCCACAGTTATAATTAACCTGCAATCAGGACAGGACAAGTAAAATAACGTACCAAGGTGGATCTTTATACATCATTAGAAGAATAAAGCAAAAAAAACTAGCAGTGGCTAGCAATGGCCAATCAACACTTCAAAAAAAAAATAAATTCATTAATAGGAACCAACTGGTTCCATTACAGCTTTGCTCTTTGACATTTAGCTTTCTCTAAGCAGAATATACTGGAAAGGACACTTGGGCTCACCATGAGCTTAGAAGTAGGAGCCAGACCTCGGAATTTTGCCAGTGGGATTTTGTAACCAAAAGCAGCAACAGACAGAAACCAAGAATTTCAACTCCTTTGCCCTCGCTGGGCAAAAATATTCCTTCCTTGTTTATTTTTTCTATCCAAGAAAACAAATAAACAAACAAAAAACTCCTAACCCAAAACCCAGCCACAGTGTTCTGCAGGTGACCTTCATGTGCTATTTGCAATGTAGGAGGAAGCTGGAGGCAAGGGGGAAGAGAAGCAGTAATTTTCGTGTGCCTTTTTGTGGGTAATCATCTATGCTAACCCCACTGTTAGTGCAGTAATGCTTGTTTCGTCTTCATGCCACGCAGGATATTTTGCAGTCCTTTGAAACTGAGAGATAGGCCCTTGCACTCAAAGGCCTATACTATTAGGTGTATCTAGCTGTATTTAAATACTGGAACTTCTTTTTCATCCAGAGGGGCAACAATAAAATGACTTTTTGAATCCCAACTCAAAGCGGAGAGCCACTTTCTGGATCAGTGTTACCACCTTTGGGCAATACCTGCCTCTTTTTGGCAAGTGTAGCTTCTCTATAACCATTTCTCTGTAACCTAGCAAGTATCGCTTCTCTATAACCCAACATCACACATTTCTGGGCAGAGAGGATCAGATCACTAAGGAAAAATAAATCCCAAAAGCAAGAAGCATAAAAAATAATAATTAAAAAAATCACATTTTATAATAAACTCACATTAAAATAACACATTTCTGTTCATTTGGGAATAGTGGGTCAGCCTTTGCAACAATTTCAAATTCTGGAAGTGGAGAACAGGAACAAGAAATTTTCCAAAATGACATAAGAATCTGGCAAGTTTTATCTGTGCTTTGCTTCCTCTAGAGATTAACATGTGGAATTTTCCATCAAAGAGGGAGAAGAAATCTCCTTTTGTCTTTCACTTTTGGTTCTCTCCCTTATATCCACTCTTGTAACGGCATGTCACCCTTTCAAGCTCTATGAAATACCTGATATTGTTCTTCCTGCTGGGACTAGATAGCATTTTCATAGAATTTCAGATGTCACAATACTTGATTACTACAACATAGAACTGTTAGAGGGAGCCAGATGAAAACTGCAGAAGTTTCTAACTTAAATACTGAACAAAAAACCTCACCAAAACTGACTTAACTTGTCCATTTCTTTTTTAACGACCTATGTTTGTTCCATTTTATGTATCCAGTTACAACTTTCCAACTGAAAAACTTCAAAAGAAAAAAATATTTTTAATGGAAATATTTACTTATGAGTAATTCCCAATTTCACTGATAAAAAAGGGGATAAAAACTTAGCATATGATTGCAACACTAACTGTCACAAAGTGCCAAACCCTGTGATAAAGGTAAATAGGATCCTAAATTCTGTTTAGAAACCTCACTACCAAGGAAATCTACAGGGATGAAGCCCTTCTTGGGTTCTGTTGGTCATGCCCTTCAGGAGAGCTGAGTGGAACAGGTTAGACACCACGTTGTTGCTGTGACTACAATACAGCCAGGTGACTGCACAAATGCCAAGTTGTTTTTTACTTTTATAAAGCTTAGGGATTTGTGATTCCTGTGGCTTGGTAAGTCAGAGACTAGACAGAATGGAAGATCAAATTCAGGTTTTATACCTAAAGGTTTAGTTAAACAGTAGTTTAGATTAAAAGGCACTTGTATAACCACAAATTAGTAAACAATCTGTGGGAAATCCTCAGGTGGCATTTTATTTCATGCTGAAATCATACTAGAAAGTCACAAAGTTCCCTTTTGGCCTCATATATATAGCAATCCGTGAATCCAGGGCTGGCCCTATTCACTAAGCTTTGACTGCAACTGCTAAATTTTCTTCCTACAACTGCAGAAGAGAGCCCAGATGTAGAAATTAATGTTATGACTTAAGGAGGCTTCTTTCAAGGAGGATTAATGAGGATTAGTTTACACAAACTGACTGTGAAAAAGACAGTTACTGATCTAACCTATCATAACTGTGTCACAAGCCTGTATAGTGTTAAGGCAGGGATTATCAATTTAAACTGGGATTTATTTTTTTTTAAGGTTGGTCCTGGAACCTGCCTAGCAAGGTTCTAGTTTTGCTAACTGGCTTGTGATCATCACTGGCACAAGTTTCTCAGGGGACTGAAATTTCAGGAATAGTGGACTGAGAATTCATACAAATATTTGATAGGCTAGAGAGGTGTGTGGTAAGAAGAAGCCAAAGGATGCAAGAAAATCTGGAAGTGCAACATGATTTGGAAATGGAGGAGCAGCAAGAGACAGAATGAAAAACTCCATTTATATAATTATAGATGCACTATCTCACCCACTTGTTTTCTCTCTGCTTTCTTCCACTTTCTACTCTCCTCCTATAAACAAGCAAACACCACCACTATCAACCTCTCTAACAGACTTCATCACAGTTCTAAATGTTTTAATATATACATAAATGCAGAGGGAAATGTCGTTGTTTCCATTTTGCAGGCAGAATTCACGTGCTCTGTTTTCATATCTGCTTCTTTGAACATTTTTTCCAGATGATCTACTTTTCTCCAATATGCAGATTTCTTGCACAACCATATCTTCCTTTAGAAATACTCCTGGCTGTAGACATTCTTCTTCATCTTTTTCTGCAACTACCCCTCTCCCAGTCAAGCTCTACAACATGTTTCCTCTGGGCTTGGTATTTATTTATCCCTTCTCAGAGGCAGAAATTGCTTTATTATCCCCGAATGCAGGACACTAGGCAGATGTAAGATATGAGAACTATGTTGTTTCTTACAGGAATGTATTCCTAGCCTGCTTAGTTAGTTTCATGGTCATCTCTAACAGATATTAATACAGCCAATATGCTAAAATCATAGTGATTCCTCAATAGTCCTCATCTGCTTGGAATAATACTGAAAGACACATTCCTAACCTTTAGTAACAAAAGGCAGTCCGAAAGACAATAGAGAGGAGAACTTCCCTGAAGCCTAGACCCCATCCCACCATTCAGAAGGAGCTTTCCTGATACTGCAGCTGCTCATGCTTTAATATGAAAATAACACTTCTTAAAATAAAGAACCTTCTCTTCATACTTTAACTTCCATGTACCGTGAGCAAGAAGCTTTTTATAAGAATCAACCAAGCTTTACAAGCCTCACTGTTGGAGAGTAATGCAAGATTGTCTCAGATTTGCAGGGCCAGCCCATGTCACACAAGCAAGTCCAGCAGGGATCAGCCTTTGCCTCTCCTTGTCTGTAAATTTCCCAAGCCCATTAATCAAGGCTGATCTCATTTTCTTAACAGTACAGAGCTGTTACAGCAGAGAAAAAGCTCTTCTTCCATTGAGCTGTTTATATGTATTTTACTTTATTTTAATAACAAACCAAGAAGGGAAGGGAATTGAGAAAATAAGAATTCCTTTATGTGAAGACACCTGAATCTGAAACCAAAAAATTCTGTAGAAATCAGCCTACTCTGCTTTATGGTCACAAAATATTCATGTCTGCAGATCATATGCTTCTCACTTCTCTGTGCCTGCTCCTAAACTCGGAATATCAATAAGATTAGATAAAATTCACTTCTAAAAAACCAAAACCAAACCACCACACTTTGTATTCACAGCTGAACCATACATCAACCTTAAAACACTTGTGTTTTGTAGCCTGTACCTATCACACAGGTTAACAACTTATCTCCAGAGGATTAGAACAATGATTCCTTTTATTTTTAAGGTGTTTTAGCACCACTTTTATCTGGGGGGGAATTGCTGGGGAATTAATTTTTCAGAGACTGATCCATAGCAGGGCAAGTGTGGGGAAGGAGTGCAGTCTGAAGAGGCTGATTCTGCTTCCCTGTCTAGTTCACGGCTTCCATACACTGCTGGAGGACTGTGTGGCTACGGAGAATAAACCACACTCTCCTAGAAGTCAATTCACTGCTGGACATCTCACCCATGAACGCTACATAAAAAGTAATGTTAAGCACAACTGGGCTGCAACACGCCCATCTACTCAATTACAGCAAAAATCAAAAATCAGAGGACACTCCACCCACACGCGGACAGAGATATTAACTAGATGTAACATGCTGAACTGCAAGTGTAAATGGGGATATCGGGGAAAAAGTCTGGACAGCTCTTCCATGTCAGCTAAACAGCTTGCTTCAAGAGCAGAGTTGGGTTGTTCTTCCCCTGGGAAATCATGTTTTACAATACCCTCTTAGACAGAAGCTATGCAGGAGCCAGGCCCAGTCATGGTTACAGAAAGCTGGCACTATGGACTAGAGCTTCAGAAGAACTCATCAGAGGCTTCTGGCTACTACTTGCCAACTGTGTTGCACACGCACAACCTCATTAAATTCAATTAAGCAACCTTGCAGTTGCAAGCAGGGCATAAAGTCTGGTTGGGATTTGAACAGTTGGGATTTGTACTGCATCTGCCTCCAGTTCAAGCCCAGGATTAGGATTCAACATCTTTTATAAACAGCATATGCACACAAGACACAAGAGACCAAATCATAGGTCATATTACTTTTTTTTTTTTTTTTAGAAAGTTCACCTGGTAAGCACTGCTTTCCCCAGTGAAGTCACACCTTACAGATATGCTGACTGCTAGAAAGCAGAATCAGATGGAAAACCAAACTGAGCAGCAAACCATGGAACCGTTATTCACTGTCTGATAGCAAGGAGTAGGCATAGCTGCCTCTTAAAGTGCACACCTAGCCACATAATCATTCTACAATTGTTTCTTAATGCAATGGATAAAGCCTTTTACCTCCTTTCAGCCTTTTCCCATGGCCAACACTACTATTCCGTAATAACTCATCTCTGAGTAACAAAGTAAACAACATTACAAAATAATTTCTGAAGCCAAATATCTGATAAAGATGATTAATGCCTCATGAAATAGCCAAGTCATATTTGCAATAATTGCAATATTTGAGATGGATAAGAGGAGAGAATTATAGGATTTGCTGTAAGGCTGAATTATCTACAGGAAGTTCATGTGAATGTCACGCTACCATCTAACTCACTGGTACCTGCCAGGCATACTCGTTAACAGCTGGCTTATTT
This sequence comes from Pseudotriccus pelzelni, assembly GCA_035584735.1. NCBI lineage: Eukaryota > Metazoa > Chordata > Aves > Passeriformes > Tyrannidae > Pseudotriccus > Pseudotriccus pelzelni. Next base: position 66,999,692 of record JAWMRA010000078.1, read on the forward strand.
GTTTTCTGGATTTTAGAATTAGAACAATTGGAGTTTTGAGATAGATTTTCTAAATCTACCTTCAAAAATACCCTCATTCTTGGGAGGAACTGTGTTAGTCTAGAAACTACTGCACAAATATAGGAATCTCCCCCTAATAACAGAGTTGTGGGGTATCCTTGAACGGCTGCCCAAGTCAAAATTTCACAATGTTTGTTCAAGGCAAAGTTTGCCAGCAAGTACAACGTTCTTCCAAAGAAAAATTACACATTTCTTATTCTGAGTAAGTTATGTGGGTATGTTCTGAAGTTTCCCAGCACTACGAAAATCTAAATGTTGGCGCTTGCTTTGGGAGAAAGAAAACCAAAAGGTACCTTCTTAGAGGGCTTAAACTGTTTTACATTATATCGTCCAGAGACTGTGAAGAGAATTATGGATAACTTCCTTTTTCTCTGGTGATGAGATAAAAAAGCTCTTCTGTTTATAATCATAAACTGCCTTGGTAGTTAGCTAATGTTCAATATGATAACACTTGATGAAATCAGAATAAGAAAGAAAAGTTATTATTGCTGTCAGACACCTACTCTAGAGTTCTCATATTTATTCAAGCAAAATTATCTATTACATCATTTAGTTAATAATGACTGAACACTTTGTAAGGATTGTTATAAGCTAAATTTACAACTGGAGTTGTTCTGACTGGACATAACTGTTTTGTTTTGCTTTCACAATGCCTTAAGGTTCTCTCTTACAATCAGTCACTTCTCTGGTGGTAATGAAAAACCTTGCTGCAAATACTCAAACTTAATTATTATTCTATGACCACTCCTATACCCCCCAGCCCCAATTTGCACCAACTTGAACAACAGTGGCAAACAAGCACAAACAGGGCATGAAAAAGGTCAAAGAAAACTTGTTTTCAACTTTTAAATAAGTATTCCTGTAAAACTCTTCCCAGCACCTGCTGAGTCCCTATAGCCTCTAGAATTTTCTGTACTCCTGCAAACTGCTCATTTCACACAGAGAGGCAGAGGAAGAAACACCTGGGAGGGGGAAGCTGGCAATGAGGAAGATCCTTCTCCAGCCATTGCACCTATCACATGAAACTCCAGACTCCCTTGAACAGTCACAGTGTCATGGGGGAGGAATGAGGGCAGACTTCTCCCTCTCTTTCTAGTGCAAACAAGCAGAAACAGTGAAATGCCTCGCAGGTCTAGCCGAGAGCAGAGGGGTGCGCAGGGGATACATTGCTTTGCACAAGTCAGTCCTTTATAGGCTACACCGTCACCTTTTCCTTCAGATGTGCTGCAATACCCAGTCGCTTGCAGCTATTACCAAGGAGCCTGACAGTTTAGCACATTCAGACTTTTATCCACTTTTTTTTCCCACCAGAAGACTCAGTAAGTAACAGAGACACCCTTACTTGAGCCCTTCCTGTGTGATTACAAAATCCCAGAGCAGCTGATGGAGCACACCTTGCTCCAAAGGCTGAACACTGAGGGCGAAACATGGTTGCCAGTGCTTCTCTTCCCCGTCACCACCATCCTCAAACGCTGTGGCAGGAGACACTGACAGAAATGGCACGGCCCTCATCTGCTACTCTGGTGTTCCCCTTATTGATTCTCCAGAATGCCCTTGGATAAATCCCCCTTCCTCCCTTGTTAGCAAATTGGGAAGCCGGTCTGAAATCCGCTTAGTCATGACCACTGGTGCAATTGCACAGTGCTCATTGAACCAAAGGGAACCCTTTGTTACCCACACCCAATCTGATATTACACTACCCTGGTCTATAACGACATAGGTTTTTGGAAGTACTTGTCAAGAGTGACAATTTTCCTAGGAGAGAGGAACATTAGAAAACAAGCTAGCACAAAAACCTGCAGTAAATGAAAGACTTTGGAAACTATAATATTTCTTTTATTTACAAGGAACAAACAACCTCACGTGTGTCAGGAATAAATAGAAATCAGCCTCCAGCCTTCACAAATTAATAACCATGTGCAGAAAACAATGCTTTTTGTAAAAAATAAAGATGTAATTTGCAATTAGCTAAGGAACAAGAACTGTTTTTTCTAGAGCCAATCCACTGAGGTTTTTAAAACTGGCATATTCTGATCTCATTTGTTTCCCCATGGGCAAAGAAGCCAATCTTGAGTTTTCCTGTTGCAGATCAAAGTGACGGCTACAAATGTTAGTAAAACAAAGTCTCCCCTAGTGTCAGGCAAAACAGGATAAAAAGCAAACAAGCAAAAACTTCTGACAACAAGGGATATAGGACAAAATGGGAGAGTACTTCTGCCATGCCAAGAAAGTTGAACATCTACTAAATCTTGGATTTCAATACATACAACATTATTATGATAGGAGACTGGTTACCATATATGCGTCAACTCTCCAGGGAATCCGATTTTTATTTTCCTTCCTGTTCAAGGACAGTTGTTCGTATATTTATTTGCATTGCCATAACATGGAGATGCAGGCTGTGATCAGAGGTCCATTGTGCAAGGTGCTGTACACACAGTTTATCAAAACAGCCTCTGCTTCAGAAACCCTCCAGTCTAAACAGGGAAATTCTAGAAGTCCCGAGAGGAAACAAACACTTGTAAGGCTTCCAAGAGAGAACGAGAAACTCTTTGGAAAAGCATCTTTGGGTGGCATTTCAGACTAAATGTAAATCTCAATGTCCTTATTCTACTGATATATTTCCTTGGGTTTGTGTCATTAGGAGTCTTCCCTGTATTTTCTCAGCAATTAGATCAAATCAGTTGCAGATAATAAAACTGAGGCTTTAAGTTGCGCCCATAGAAAAACCTAGCCAGAGTACCTTTCTATCAGAGAATTCATTGTTTAATTAACCCTCAGAACTCCTTCTCATACATCAGGTGAAAGAAATTCCTTGTTTACTCCTCATCTGCAAACTCCCACCACCACTTGTTCCATCTTTCTTGAATATTAAGGAAACTTGGAAAAACAGGGAAAACTTGCCTACATAACGGACTTTCACATGGGGAAGAGAGCAATAAAGATTCTGAAGGCAAGTCCACCAGGGTATTTTCAAAATTAATGCCTGAAATATCTTGAGAAGGACACTTTGAACACCCTTTCCAAAAAGAATGATGGCCAGATTTGTTTATGTACTAATAATGAATGGAAGAACAGAAACAGTGTGTTCCTATACATATTATTTTGCATCCATTCAGAGAAAAAATTACTATTTATAAAGCATAATGAAATGTCACCTTCTAAACATAAATATGCACTGAAAAGAGGAGTGTGGGCATTTTAAGCAGAAAAGAAAGAAATGGTGGACAAGCGACAGGGAGATCTGCTTTATTGAGAATGCCACTGCTTGAGGACATATTCCTCTTTCTCTGTTCTAGAAAACAAAAGGACAAAGTACGGAACACAAAAACTCAAGGATAATCCCAAGATGATGCTTACCTTCATGTTCATACAAAATCAACAGCATCTTGAAGCCCCTTGTCTTTGAACGTCTTCTCTTGTTACTCAGCAGGGTTGCAATCCCTTTGGTCTCAGAACGGACTTTAGGATTCTCTGTGAGTCTGTAAAGAAAGAGATTGATAGACTGAAAATATCCTTACTCCTGTGATGTGTGGTTGGTATAGTTTTATCACTTAAAAATGATTTCTGCTACAGATACTGTCGATATACATTAAATTTCTGCCATATGTATTAGCAAGAAGTGAAGAGCATTACTTTTGCTGGCTGTGCTGGAGGACGAGGTGAGAATGAGGAGAGTGATAAAGCAGCACATGTATCACTGGTTATTCAGACCCTTAGCCTTCCATTGTGGATGTAAGTAAAACATACCTGTATTTCTATAGAAATACTGCTGCTAGATCAGTGGGCAAAACTCTGATATGGAAATATATTGAATTATTGGAATTTAAGGAAGAAAAAACTGTTAGAGAAATCACAGCAGTACTTAAACTGATAGAAGATGTAAATGCTCGCCATTTTAACCCTTATGTAGTTAGGTTCTGATCTTACATTTCAACAGTAGAACATAGTAAAAATACTTCACTAAAGCCATGTTGCAAGTGTTATTTTTCTTCTAAATTAATAATGACATAATCTACTTTGATACTGCTAGCTGTCAATAGAACCACAAAGAATTTCTTTTTTTGTACACCATTTTCTAAGTTGCAAAAAAATGTTAATTCCTGATAGAGCTGGAGGAGCTAATTTTGTAAAAAGCAGAACATGCCTGGTTTAGTAAAGGGATTTCTGTTGTGAAGCTTTCAAATCTCCTGTTTACCTTCCTGTCAATCACTGAAGCGAATCAACCTTTCAGTGGAAGCAACATCATCTGATCTGGGTGAGAGAAAACCCAGTATACAAAAAGCTAGCTCAACAGTAGAAGAGCCTCACATGCTGTGTTGCAGACATGAGATTCTAAATTCTTTACTGAACAAATGGCCTTAAAAGCTACATAGAGATGAAGAGCAAGAGGAGATGATAGCCCAATGTATTTGAAGGGAACTGCAACTCAAGGACTCAGTACTAGGCAGTCTGACTTTACCACCTGGCCAACTTCATCTGGTAGTCTTCCATTTCAAAGAGAGGAGAAGACTGCAGAGTTATTGGACAAAATCTGCTAAAGAATTGTCATGTCGTTGTTTTTATAAATTTTGCTGACAACAAATTCCAAAACAGTGTCTTTCCTAACATGGATGCAATAATCCTTCAAACCATCTGCTGAGCCTTTGTGTGACTGAAGTCATTCCCAAACCAGTGGCTTCTTGGAGTTTTTTTAATTTTTCTTCCTGTTGTTTGTTTGGTTTGGTTTTTTTAACTTGACCTCTGGTTACCAAATTGAGTTTAAAATATCATGCTGAGTGTTTAAGCCATTTGCATTTAATCCACAGATGTTTGTCCATGGATTTGATCTGAAGCAATAAATTACTGAAATTTTAAAAACAATTGGAAAAACAACTGACTTTTAACAAAGCATGTAAGAGATGAAAACATGGAGTTTCTTAGTTTTACTCTCTATTACTTCACCACTCTTCATCTGACTATGCTATTTCTCCCTGTAGCATTAACTGGATCTACTGCAAGATCTATACAGTAGATAAAGAAATTCCTATGCTTTGGATCAACTATTTTAATCTAGGAAATTCTTTTTTTTTTGTAGTGAAGTTTTAAGGCTTTGAGAACATGAAACCTTTGTTATGACTCATACAGGAATAAACTTCAACTCTAAATTCACTAAATTAAACCTGTTATTGCCAAGGACCACGACGAAGAAAGATATGTATTCAATATGCTTACCACTAGGTCAAGGACTAAACTTATGGTTTATGGTTGTTTCTTATGCAATGAACATCAAATGAAAGATGCAAAAGGATCCCATTTTAAGACAGAGTTAAAATGAGCTATTTAATACACTAAAAGCTAGCGCGTACTGTCCACAATGTTCCATAATGTCAATAGCTGCCTAAGCCATTAAAGAAATTAAACGGATTGAGTTTCAAAAATAACCTGTGAGCTATTGAGAAACAATTTCTGCAGCCCCTCAAGATGACCTGTCTGTTACAGCTGCATGAAGATAAGGTTAGCGTGAAACCTTCCCTTGGTTGCATGCAGCGTGGGAACATGCACCTCAAGCCTTTCAGCCTAAGCATGAGGTTCTTAAGACCTTGAACCACCAAGTGAAGCTCTGCACTTCCTCCACACAAAGACCACATAATACCATGATTTTACATTCCCTAACAACCCACAAATCAGGCCAACTGCAAAACTGGCCTAAGTTTATGCAAAAGATGCATAAATACTGCAGACAAGTTAGGACTGCTCACAGCTTTTAGTCTGCATGGAAATAAACTGTTATCTGCCCAGATACAGATGGCAGCAAAAATTTCCCACCTGCACATTTCCTGCATGTGTTTTTCTTGTTCTGGTATTTCTTAGCCTATTATGTGGTAATTGATTACCACCACCAGGGAGATAAAACAGCTCTTTCCTGGCAGGTAGAGGAAAATTGCAGGGATAATAAATTAATCTTTTAGTATGCAAATAAAAGATATTCCTTTACAGCTGGAATTTTTCATAGCATTATATAATTATACAAAGACTTAATCTCTGGTTCAGGAAATCTCACAAGCACAAATCATGGAAGAGCATCACTGTTCCTTGCCCCCTCCATACACTCTTTCCTTAGACACCCACAGGGATGGTTTCTGTTAGAAGCTGCTAGAAGTTTTCCCTGTCCCATGGAGCCAATGCCAGCCAGCTCCAGGACAGGCTTCCAGCTGCTGGTCAAGGCCAAGCCAATCAGGAGTAATAGTAATATCTCTGTGATAACATATTTAAGAACAGAAGGTTGTTGCATAGAGAAGAATTACAGTCTGGGAAGAGTGGAGTGAGAACACATGAACAACAGTGTAGACACCCAGATCAGTGCAGAAGGAGAGGCAGGAGGTGCTCCAGGAGCCGGAGCCGAGGCTCCTGCAGCCCGTGGTGCAGCCCATGGTGGGGCAGCTGTGCCCCTGCAGCCCAGGAAGGACCATCGGGATGCAGAGACCCCCCCGCAGCCCACGGAGGAACCCATAATGGAGAAGGTGGGTGCATGAAGGAGGTTGTGACCCCATGGAAGGCCCAGGATGGAGACAGGTCCTGCTGGGGACCTGCAGCCTATGGAAAAGGAAGCCCAGTCTGAAGCAGGTTTTTCCTGGATAGGACCTGTGGCCCCTGTGGGGCACCCACACCAGTACAGCTCATTGGTGAAGGACTGCACCCTATGGAGGAGTGACCCACGGGACAGCAGTTTGGGAAGAACTGTTGCCTGAGGGATGGACTCACACTGGGGAGGTCCATGAAGGACTGTCTCCCGTGGAAGGGACCCTATGAGAGAAGGGGAAGGACTCCTATCCCTGAGCAGGGGCAGTAACAACAACTGCCCACAACTCCCATTCCCTGTCCCCTTGCACTGCTGCAGGGCAGAAGGTAGAGTTTGGAAGGAAGGAAGGAGGGATGGGAGAAAGGTGTTTTTAAGATTATTTTACTTCTCACTCTTTTGCTCTGATCCTGTTAGTAATAAATTCAAATAATATCCCCACTTTGAGTCTGTTTTGCCCATGATGGTGATCAGTGGGTCATCTCTCCCAGTTCTTACCTCAACTCATGAATCCTTTGCTGCTTTTTTTTCTCTCCTCTGTCCAGTTACAGAGGGGAGTGAGAGAGTGGCTGTAGTGAGTACCTGGGGTCCAGCCAGCATCAGCCCACTACAGGTATACAACATGAAAGTGGGTTCAGAGTTAGAGGAAAGGTTACTATACTGCACTGGAAGCTTGATCGCACCAGATCGTACACAGCCAAATTCTTGATTCTAGTAATGGCTGAATTCAGCTCTAGGAAAAATTATAGCACAGATATTGTGACAAAAAAAACCCCAGTCCTAAAATCCCATTATGAAATAAGAAATGAAGGAACCTGAAACAGCATATGTGGGAAGGAAAACTGGGCACTGTCCTGATCTTGAAATTTTTTTAAAAATGTTTAATTACCTCTTCCACATAAAATTTTCAGGCATTTTATAATAACAATACACCAAGAAACAAAGATGATTGTTATTCGATGTTTTCAACTTCTTGGCAAGCTGATGTCTGACAGGAGATAAAGATATATCCAGTTCCTCCAGTGGATCACCTTTTCTTTTCCATCAGCTGCCACTGTCACTTCACCTACAGGCTTGGAATCTGCATTTTTCTGCAAGTACCAGTTCCCACAATTTCTAACATTTCACATCAGGAAGTCTTTGCCTAACACCTCAGCACATTTATTTTAGAAATGTTATAGGAACTTAGTATCTTTTAAAATTCTATTCCTCCATGAAGTTTAGCTAAAACAATGAGTTCAAAAGTTTCCAGGAGGGTTGTTCAAATGGACAGGTGCATACAAGTCTACAGACATACAGGCAGTAGTTTTGGCTCAGTTCTCTAAGAAATAGAGAAAGAGAAGAAATCCATCCTCAAAGATAGGCTGAGATAGGCTAAATTGGGCTGAGAGCACTAAATGGTCAGGCCATCAGAGAAGAGGTGATACAAGGTTTACGGAACCCAGATCTACTGCCAGCAGAAGCAACAACCAGGAAACAAGCAGGTGGGAGGAGACAAGGAACAAAAGGAAAGAAAAGAAAATAAAAAGGCTTTGCTAGCTGATCTGGTTGATTGATGTGATTAATTGCCACCCACACAGGTAGGTGTTGCTACTGTTTATTTAGCATTCTGCCAGAAACAAATGTTTGGGACTCCTGGTTGCTTCATAGACTTTGTCTACCTGGAAGTTAAAACCAGTTGTATCTTATGCATCATCACTGACTAAACAAAACATCAGGAGCATAAGATAAACAGTCCTAAACAGCTGGATGACAGGGGCACTGCATGCTTTCCCCACTTGCCAGGGAGCCATGAGCAGCGGGATCCAGCCAGCTCACCTTAGAGAGAACCTCTCTGCTGCTATGCCTCCTTCCTCAGAAAGATGCTAAAGTAGCACCAAGAGACTCATGTATACTATGTATACTCTTGGAACCTTGTGAGCTTGAAGCTTTAAAAGTATCTGCTTCCTCTGAAGTTGTGGTTGGCAAAGACAAAACAAGGAGGAGGGCAAAACGGAAAAAAAAATGTATCAGGACTCTTCTACTGAGGAAGGAAACTGAAATTCATATAGAACATATAGGTATTGCAAAAGATGCTTGGAGCAGGAACCACTTTAATTTTATTTTTTGCTTCTGTGCTTATATATCTTGCCTGGACTGAATTTAATAGAAACTGTTGCATTTACAAGGAATAGGTAAAATGGAAGACTATAAAATATTCTAAATTAGAATAAACATATGTATTTTCATTCCACAAATGGAGATTTTGAGAAATCTTTTCCATCTTTAGTCATGTCTGAGAAGTATATTTTGAATACATTTGTGCAAGTGTTCTAAGGTTAAGTTACTGTTCTCTTTTAAACACTGGCATATGTGAAGCTGAGTTACAATTCCTCTGTCAATTAGAGCAGTTAGCATTTCAAGTATGAGTAATCTTTCTAGCAATCTGATTTATTCTCATTGGTTTCCTCATATTAAACATAGCAACGGTATGCATCAAGGAAAAAATAATAGCTAGAGACATGTCAAACATTTTTCTAAGGTTTCATTTTCAGTCCAGCTAAGAACATTTTTTCATCATGTCAGGACTTCTCAACTTCTCATCAGTTCTGTGAACACCTCCTTTAGTAACATGCACAGCTCCATGTCTGTTCTCAAGAAGCAAAACTCACTTAAATACTTGTCTAGTGCAAAAAAAAAATTCCAGACTACAGGAAAACATACTTTCAGTCAACAGTCAATGCCCTAAAAGAGAAAAGACATGGGAGAAAAAAAAGGCAGGTTGATCAGCAGATCTGTCAAGAAAAGCCATGGAGGGAGCTTGAAGTACTCTGTGTAATGTTGCTCCAGTGCTTTATCTCGGCCAGGGAATATACGAAGTGTGGCTTTCCCAGCTGGAAATGGGTGTCTATGATTCTCACTTTTGGTAAGAAGCCAATTAGTTGCCAAACAGGGTCATCACAAAATTGTTAGTGTGCATGGCAAAGCAAAAAATACTTTACTTACACGTTCACTTTGTCAGAAACAAATTATAATGCAAGAACTTCCAGCAAGGATGGGAGGGTTATATTCTTGTTCACAGGGCAATCAAGATGCAAACCTTCCTGTTAAGCTAGGCTTGAGTTGGTTATGAAAATGGGTGAAGATTTATAGAACACTGGTGTGTAATACCTAGAATAGGCGTTACACAGAATGTTTTAAATACTATAGGACAACTCCTCTTACATAACTACACCACCTCCTGATATGGGTTCTAATATATACAGTCAGATGCTGAGATTTTTCTTCTTGCTGTCAGTGACATTTGCAGAGGACAAGACAAGACTGTCACAGATGAGTGAAGCCAAAGTTGCATAGTACCAGAAGGGATAAATCTGCACTAGCACTGAGCAGCAACAACAGATTTGAGATATATCACATGCCTGTTTCTGCCTATTAGGATTGCAGCATTCTTTCAGTACGTAATTAGCACTGCCTACCTGTCTTAGCCAATATCTCTCTGCCTAATACGTGGCATTAAAACTAATCACCCAAGTATCGCAAATGCCACATTTCCAGTTCAGGGATACACACACTGCCTAACCACCGCATCCTTTATACCAGCCAAAATGACTGTCAGCAGAGCACTTTTCAGTAAGAACACTCACAGCACCCCCAAGTCCAATGAGCAGCTGTTTGGGTTTCCAGGTTGCCCTTGGAGTCCAGCTGAGCAAGCTGAGGTGTGGCTGTGTCCAGCTTGCCAAGACCTATCATGCCTCGGGCTTCTGAGACTGGTCATTGCATGTGTACAGCACAGCGAAGGATGATGAACAGATGAGTGGCTGACCTTTTGTAATATTGCTGGAATCCTTAATCACTTGCTTTGCCTGGCCACAGCAAAGCTAACCATTAGCACCAGAGACAATGGCCACTGAAGGCACAAGGAGCTCTGGGCTACCTGTGTAAATAGATCTCCACAAGGTTAGCAAAGGCCAGTGAATATTGTGGTCTACCAGCTTGTTGTGGTTTAAACCCAGTAGGCAGCTCAGTCCCACACAGCCACAGTGGAATGGGGAAGAGCACTGGAAGGGTAAAAGTGCAAAAACTCATCGGTTGAGATAAAGACAGTTTACTAGGTTAAGCAAAAGCTGTGTCCACAAGTAAAGCAAAATAAGGAATTAATTCATTACTTCCCATCAGCCATCTCCAGGAGAGCAGGGCTCTGTCACACATAACAGTTACTTGAGAAAGCAAATGCCATAGCTCAAAATGTCCTTCCCACCTTCTTCCTTTCCTGCAGCTTTTATTGTTGGGCACAGTGCGATATGGTATTGGGATATCCCTTCAGTCATTTGGGGTCAGTGGTCCCAGCTGTGTCCTCTCCTGGCTTCTTGTGCACCCCCAGCATCCCCACTGGTGGGGCAGTATGCAAAACAGAAAAGGCCTTGATGCTGTGCAAGCCCTGCTCAGCAATAACTTAAACATCCTTATGTTATCAACAAATCCAAACCAGAATATCATGCAAGCTACTGTGAAAAAAATTAACTCTGTCCCAGACAAAACCAGTACATAGCTGCAGAATAAAGTTCAGGAACACCGTATATTGTGCTCATTATGAATAGATAAACCCACAGCTACATCAAACCTAGATGTGCCTCTTCCACTGTAGTGTTGTATATATTCCACTAAGGATAAACACCTCTTACATCTGTAGCACCAACTCTCATTCCTAGACAGGCTTTTATTTCCTAAGACCATTGTGTCCACACGAGGCTACACTACCCTACTAAACCCTTGGTAGGCACAAACTCTTCCCTGTTCGCTGAGCTGGTGTGCCTGCTGATCCAGCAGCATGCCTTGGTTGAGACAAATCTCAACCAGATTTTGTACTCAGCCATAATCCCTGAGCACAGAGGATCCAGGTCTTTCCACCAAAGCAACGTCAAATCCCTGTGAATGCTGATGGAACAAAGAACTATCGCACAGTAAGTGCTTGTTCTTACTTCATGTACTGTACATGAAACTAGAATGAGGGATACTCTGCCTCTTGGCCAGGTTTAGCTGGAGATACCTGAACCAAATGGCCTTTTCCTCTTATACATTTCTTTCATGTTTACCACAAGCATACGTTACACATACATTTGTCTTCACTTTACAGTGGTAGGTGCCATGTCTAATGCTCCATTCCCACCGTGTGCACAGCTGAATTTGTATATTACAAAAGGCATGCCATCCAAGTTTATTTTCAGTTACTTAAGAGGATGTTTCTGCCTGAGGCACAGTTTCTGTTCAGCTTGTTGAGATGCCACAAATCCAAACCTTTGGAAAAAAAAATTATGTAGTTGAAGTGCATACAACCAGTGCTGTGAAAGACTGCCCCTGGGAGGGAGCAGATGCATTGCAATTTTAAAAATTAAAACTCCCACAAACAGTTTGCCAGATCCTTTAATGATGAAAGCAAATTTCATTAAAGTGACAGCATTTGATTTCCTGAAACTGCACCAATGTCTTCCTGTAAAACAAGGCCAATAAATAAGTATATATTTAAAGGCAAAAAGAATCGACACATTGATACAGCATTAAGAAAGGCATCATAAGCCTTTGCTTTCCCTTCCACAAACATTCTTGTGTCAAGACTTCCTTCCTGCAGCAGGCTCACCTTCACTAATATCCTCTTGCCTTTGCTATTCTCCCAACAGCAGGTCAGAGGAAGGGACAGTCTCCTCTAGTGCGGTGGGTTACTTGCTCTTATGTACCAAAATAGCAACTTGTTCAACTGACACAAAGGAAAGAAAACATCCTTGCATCCTGTCCTGCTGCCAGCTTTCCAAAGGTAATTAAACATCCCCCTCTTTCAAAGAGCAGAGTTCTCCAGGATCGTGGTGTTTGAGCTCTGATGTTGTCAAACAACAGGGGGTTGCTTAAGCTTTGACTGACCTTTCCAAAGATCTACAAGCAATTTAATGGGAGCCCTCCTCAGTGGTGACAGAAACGTTCCATTATCTGCTTCCTACTTTCTTGATTGCTTGGGGTAATGGGGAACTTTAATTCTGATGGTCATGAGAGCAAAACCAAACCACTTCAGGCAGATTCACATTTATCTGTATTTTCAGCACAAAGAAAAGCTTTTCTGTGTAAAACTTAATGTCAACTTGATTATGTAAATTTTATTTTCCCCCATTCTGTTCTATTCACCTGTCATTTCTTTCTTATGCTCAACAAACTCTAATACCTAACTGCTATAAAGATCCAATCATACTTCCATGCGGAAATCACGATCTCCATGTGTCCCAAGATCCTCTGTCCATCTTGGAGATGATGATGGGTGGAATTGGCTCTGAAATACCTACCTGGCAGCCAAACTGTGTCGGTATCCAGCACCCCATGTATCAGTTGCACATACTTCTTTCCTCTCCTGTACAAGAGATGCTGAAGAGATGGAGGAAGTGGGGAGCTGGGTATGCTGATGCTATGCTGGGTAAGAACTCCGTACATGAGGAAAATTTCCTTCCTTTTTTTTTTTTTTTTTTGCAATCCACTAGAAACATTAAAAAAAAAAAAACACAAAAAACACACTAGGGAGCAGAATTCAGCTCAAAATTCATTCTACAGTTTGAGTGTTTGTTTCCCTTTTCTTTCCATTTTTTCCTTCAAACTGAGAAACTGGGAGTCCAAAAACAAATGCTGGATCAAATTCTGTGGGCTGCAAAGCAGTAAACAACCTACTCATTCCAGGGGAGATCTGCTCAATTAAGAACCATTACGTCTAGCATTGTTTCATAATTTTATTGTTTTCTGAAAAGTCCCTGGAAGACAGCCTCCTAGAGAATCAAACCCTCGCAGCCAACATGAGATGAAGAAGTTAAACTTGTGCTGTTCCTGCACTCACTCTGGTGGGACTCTGAAGTGGAAACAAGGCCACTGCCATGCCTTCCAACATTCAGCCATTTGCCTTGTCTCAAATAAAAGTGGAGAAGACCAACAGACTGCTTTTCAGCTGGAAACAACCCTACAGCAGGCCAGATAAGGGGCCAGCTGCCCCCAAGCAAAGCTCTGGCTTCTGCATTCTGTTTTTGCATCAGTGAGATCATTCTCTGCACTGCCTTCTCCTCCTTCCAGTTTACATCTACTTGTAAAATAATTACTGGCAGGAAACCTCTGTTTTCTTCCCTTCTCCCCCATGCAACGATGTTCTCAAAAAAGAATAAAAATCCCTGTGTTTATCTCCTTCCACAGCATGATCACTACACATGCCTCCTCTTCGTTCCCGTTGTGAGGTGTGAGAGAAGCCAGGGGGATACCAAAGCTTGTGGTGCAGGGTACAATCATACTATGTGACGCAATCTGTCCAAGTAATTTCAAGACATTTGTGGCATGGTGAGGATTACTGAATGTTTTGTCTCAGCCCAGGTAATAAAGGAAGATGTTTAAGGCAGCAGCTGCCTACACCAGAGCCTAGGAAAGCCAAGCTTGCTGCTGTGGAAGGAAGAAGGTGTGCAGAACTACCATCACACAGGGATGATGGAGGAAAGCGCAGCCTTCCTGGAACAGTTGTTACTTTCCCAAATTTCTCATCACACTAAAGAAGGAGTGGTAGCCAACCTGGATTTTCTTCAGGGTACTTCCCCAGCTTAGTGGCAGGAGCAGACAGGTATTAGCTCTTTTACCTTGGGCCAGCAAGTTTATTTCTGCCAGACCAACCAAAAAGACGCCTGAACTGTCCAAGCTCACACACAGGTCAGGGTCATCCCTTGGGAGCTTCAAGAAAATCATAGCAACCATAATGGCCACAACAAATTAAAACAATGCGTCAAACAGTTGCCGGCATTTCTGGAAAGTACCTTTGGATTATGCTTCTAGCAAAACACATCCTCACCAAAAACAGACAAGTTCTTTAGTCATACAGGGCAAAGGGGTTTTCATTTGTTTGGTTGGTTGTTTTTTTACATCAGGCTGCTGTAAATTTAGAAAGGAAAATAGTGTGATAGTGTAGAAATTACTAAATACATATTTTTATTACCAGTTCAAAGCATATGGTCAAGTAGAGGACTGCTTCACAAGTTACCTGAGTGCATCCAAGTGTGACACCAACTCTGAAAGTGATTTATGAAAGCATTAATTGACATGGCCCCAAACTGGGCTGTCGTCACTGCTCACATCACTCTGGGGTAACCTCACCAAGCACGACAGAGTAACCTCCTACCAGCACCAGGATAAACAAAGAGCCAATCCCATTCCCTGGAAATCTGTATTTACTTTTTATGACAACTGCAGAGGATTTATTTATTTTCTATACCTCTTGAAAAAAGAAGGGTCACATGACTTTTAATTAGACCTCACGGACTTCTTTTCATTCACGACTGTGGGTGGTACTACCCTAGCTACCACAAAATAACACAGCTAAAGCCATCCCAAATTACACGACCTCCTCTGGACCAGAGTATGAAGCTCTGCATCATGCACTTATTTGCCTGCTTCCTTCTTCCCTCTGTGCCTGCATCCTAGATCCTATCACAGAGAAAGCACATACAAGGCCACAAGGGAGAGTTTTTGAGTCCAGTAAAGAAGACAAAAATTTTTTATTGTGTTCTTTTACTCTAATTAGCACGGGCAAACAACAAGATGTAAGCCAACATGAATCTCTTGCACCATTTTACTCTGAAACGGGAACTCAAATAACATTTTAAGTTACTGTACAATGACAAGCCTCAATATGTTATGAGTACAAGCCTCATAACAAAAGTATCTAAATCCCATTTCTTAGATGCTTCTTCAAAAAATTTGGCTTGTGGTTCGACAAAGATGGAGTCAATGTAAAACATAAAGAAGATGTGAGACACAACTTCCACAAAGACATTTGAAATCAATTGAGCTGAGCTTGTTTATTTAGTACTGATTTGGCACAGGCAAAAAGTAAAACCCAGCATAAAGAAATAAATTCTTCTTGCATGCACATCTCACAGAAACTATCCATGCATCATTTTGGTTAATCAATATCCTTAATATCATTCAGACAGTAGCTCAGACAGTAAATTTCTCTGTCATCCAGCATTTACCATTTTCATGCATTGGCTTAGTCTATGGTAATCCTTCTTTATAGCTCTGAAATCTCTGCTTATCTGCTCATCTTGATTTGTTATTGTATGATTTCTTTTTAAATTTATAATTATATGAAGTAATTAATTAAAGAAAGGCAGAAGCTGGCAGTCAGACCATTGATTTTTTGTTTGTTTGTGGGTTTTTTTGTATTGTCTTCTTTTTTGGGGGCTGGGAAGGGGAATAGGAAAAAAGAAACTAGCTATGAGAAACATCAGACTCTTAACGCTTCTCACCCATTATGTGAAACTGTATTTTGCACATCCAACTGTGTTTGACTAAGATTGTTACTGTTTATGAGACTGGCTCTATCACTATTGCCTTGGACATGTATCAGTCTACAATGCAAGATAAATTAGCTTAATATATTCTTGAAAGCTACGACCTACTTTTCTCTACCCTGACCTATTTTTAATAGCTGTAGCAGGAGGAGTTCAAAGAAAAGTTGCTGTGCCTGAAGCTGCACCTTCCCAACATGATTGCATCACCAACAGCCACAAGAACTCAACAGTCAAAGTAGCGAACTCTCATATGAGCTGTGAAATATATTCTCACACTCAAGTTCATAAAAGCAACAACATTAGCGGGCCAGACTTTGTAGATGGGGTGAAGTGATAAACAAACCCCTCCTTTCCCTATTGAGAACAAGAGAGTCAGATTCTTCACCACAGCTACTAAAGGCAAAAACTCTCTTGCTTACAGGCGTGATAATGGTAGGACAAGAGATGGGGAGGAAAAGCCTCCACTTAAATGAATCTGAACTCTAAGCTGAGTTGTTCATGTAAAACATATCTCATGGTTACAGCCAAAATCTCCCTCTCATCTATAATTTGCCATTATGGACGTCCTATTGTTGGAAGTCAAAATCTGGAGCTGGTGAGGTACAGGAACATTATCCTACAATAAGAGTACTCTGTCTTGTTCAGATGGGAAAGGCAAGACCGTGGCAAGCACATGAGAGGAAAGGACATGTACAATCAGCACAGCTGAGCAAAGGTATAACCAAGGTTTCACAGGAGATGCCACAGACCAACTTTTCAGTCCATGCAAGGTTACAGCAAAATCAGGTGAGCATCTGCATCAGATCACACTTGATGTGTTGCACAATCTGACATGCACACCACCACCCAGATTTGCCTCTGAAATAACTAGCTAATATTATTATTGAAATTAATTGCTCCTGAGTTGCCACATCTTGTGTATTTTAATTTAAGCAGGTGGACAATGCCTTCACTTTTAAAACGTGGAGTTCTCTACCCTCCAGTCAATCTACTCAAAGCACAGCAATTAAAACTCCAAGCTCCAGAAAGACAGATTCAAAGGACCTTTCAAGTATCCTCAGTAAAAGCCACAGGCAAAATTCTCTTCAGGGACAAACAGGTGAGATCCCACTAAAGTCCACACCACGAGTCAGTTAAAGCAGAACCACAGTTATAAGCATATAGGCAGCAACTGGGACACCTGTAAATGTAAAAAGATGCTACAAATATTGTTGATTATGAAAAGCACATTGCTGTAACAAGATCCCAGATAGTGATATCCTGTTTGGGTCAATTAGGAAAATCAATTTTGTATTGTCAAGTGAACTCCATTTGTAAAATTTCTCCTGAGGTGCTTGCTTCCTTCCAAAGGCTTTTTAATATATTCTCTTCCTTGAAAATGTATTTTTTGTGAAAGTGAGGAGAGTGTACAGCACCGCTCCCACCTTCTCCAAGATTGCTTTTGGTGTTATTTTGATGCCTCAGGAGTCTCATTTCAGCCTTATAATAACCCACTTACATATGAAGAACTCATAGTTGTCACTGAGTGATGTTTCATATCTCCAGGCTTCCCATACCAAAAAAAGCTTGAGGCTTATTCTCTGTTTATGTTTCTCTGATGTGGGGCAGTGGTGCTTTCCTCTACACTGCTTAAAACTTTCCTTCCTAATAAATTGAATTTGGCAGGTCCTTGCAGCTGTCTACATGTTGTATCATGGGAAAGGTAAAGGCTTATAGGTGAGTGACTCAGTGCTTTGGGAGGAGTGCTGGCTGGATCAAAGCCTACTGTACATACAAGTTCTGTCACCCCAGGAGCCCCCTTGTGCAATAGACACCACAGCGATGCTGTGGTATCAAAAGGGACTATTTGCAAGCACAAGCATGCTTTCAGCTCTCATCAACACAGGCAGAGGAAAGGAGCCCTCAGCAGTGATGGCGAGTCTCCAGGTCCCCATCCATGCTCTCAGAGAAGGAGGTCCTTGTTTGGATAACCCGGCTGAGCTTAAAATCCCTGGGTGGAGGTCTGTAATCAGTCCTGGTTTTTGTAAGGAGCTAGGAGAGTTGATCTTGCCACTAACCAATATTTGGACTGATATTAAACTAGAATATATCTGTCATTGCAAAGAATTCATCCTGCTTTTTGATATATGCTATTTATCTAACACTACCTCCGGTTTCAAATTGCCTGAATGATAACTAGGAACTTACTTGGATGGTACAAGACACTACAGTGAAAAATTTTTACTCACACAACCTTGGATCTGGAAAAGCAACAAAGAAACTTCACAGATTTTAAGCAGGAATGTGGATGATAACAATTCATTTTTCTGTTTCTCAACCTGGATTTGATTTTCCTCTTATTTTGTTTAACTTTGGTCTGCCCAAGACCTAAGAGATTTTGTTCATAGATGCACAGATGTTATGTTTAAAAATCCTTCCAGATTACTACATTTGACCTCCAGTATCTCATGTCATTATATTTCATACTACTATAAAATTAAAAGTTTACTTTTAACTAACTCGTGCTTTCTAGAAGGGCTTCTGATCTAGATTTGAAGAAATCAAGAACTGATCAGTGTACCCTCGGTTTGTTCCAGGGTTCGGTCCACCACTTCAAACCAAAATCTTCTCTTGTTTGTATCTTAAAAGTACCTGAATACAACTTTCAGGCACTAGCAGCTGTTAGGCTATTGATTCTTCCAGATCAATAAGCAATTCAAAAATCAACTTCTTGTTCTTTTGAAGGCTTTTATCGCTTTCTATTCACTTCATAAGATGTTACCAGAAGTTCTTCTGATTCTTCTCTCATTTACACAGAAAATCAGGAATAACTTGAAATCAATGTCACTAAATATGGCGTGAAAGCAGGTATAACTCAGTTATAGAGTTTTTGACTGGTAAAGGTTTTGAAAGGATGCTGTGTGCTACTCAGACTGATTTATTCAGGTTAATCCTCACCTTCACCACCACAGATGTTTGTTGAAAGAAAAACATTTGTGTTTTGAAGTAAACTGTTATGGAGAAGTCTCACATACCAGCTATTATTTAACAAGTGCCAGCCTTGCCAACACTCCCAAATAACCCGAAAAATCAGAAAAGTTTTGGCATACTCTTGCCACAGAAGAGATGCTCTCCTGCCTGCTCACTCAAGGGATCAAATGGACCTCACAGGACACGTTCTGCAGTGAAAGCGAGTAGGGGAAAGGCAACTCTTCTGGATGTCAGCAGCACCCACTAAAAGAAGGATATCAGATCGAACTGAAGAAGCAAGAAACACCAACCACAGAGCTCAAAGTTGATGGGACATTTTTCTCTCATCATCTTGCAGTTACAGGTGACCCCAGGGGCCCAAATGCAGAGAAGTGCTTGAATAGGCGGGTGCACTGTGTGAAGAGAACACTGGTTTTTGAAGAGGCAGAAAGAAATAAACCAAATTCCCCAATGACAAATAAAGTTCAGGATGGCAGTAGGGTAGAGGGGAGAAAATACACCTTTGAAATTTTGATTTTCTGTTGGATTTTCATTTTTTACAGGGCTATATTGTCAAGACAAATCTCCTACCTCCAGCAGCTCCAAATCCCTCTGGCAATAAGGAAAACAAGGACTACCCACTTACTCCTTCCTAAAAGGAAAGGGTACGCATGCACAAGCACAGAAATGAAAATCTCTTGTCTTTCTCTCCTGAGCTGTTGAATCAGAAAATATAATCACTACAACTCCCTGGACACAGCAGAGCTCCTAGCACCACCTCTTTGCTCACATCCGCATTCCCATCTTCTCAGTTCTTGTTTTGGACCTGCAGCAATTAAATAAAATACATTTGCAAAGGAGTCCTGTGATGATGGGAAGGGGTGCACACAGCTGCTCACCTGATCACCTCCCTCATATCCCTCTGATAACTGCTAATCTGCTGATATACCTCAGGAAGAGCAAGCGAGCTAAACTCTGCTCTCAGCCAGAGCAGTCCACCTTTACCAGGTTTGATGAAATTCTTCAGGTATAACTGCTCCTTGAAGCCTTTCATATAAAGAAAAACACTTATACAGATGTTTACAAGCTCATTTAATTTCATAATAGTGAAGAGTTCAGTGATTTACCACTCCTGCTTTCCTATCTTTTTATCTGACCCTGCTGTCCAAGTAATATCACATAAACTGCAGATGCTATAGAGACTTAAGCAACCCACCTTCTACTCCTTCAGGATCTCTAAGCAACTTCCTGATGCACTGAGTGGAGGGAACATACCAGAGTGGGGTTTGTTCACATGCCCAGCTCCCCCAGCAAAATGCTTTGGCTCTTTCAAGCAACTAGTATAGACCCTTATTTTGCCATGGCACTCACAGATGAATACCTGGGTTTCTGTGCTGGGGCAGAAACAAGGGCAGCAGCTCTTGTTGCAATCACGAGAGCCTGATGTGCTTGTGGCCTATTTGCCACCACGCTCTTGCTGACACACTGACATGCGCTACCAGTGACACTGGGAGAAAGCTTTTTTCCAAGTATCCCAATGTACATAGAAGTGAGATCCTGAAGAGGTATGAAAAAGAGCATATTCCAGAAATCAACACTTCTTTGCTAAAAAAACCAAAACCAGCAATGCCTCTTCTTACAGACATATCCCAAGGTACTCCTAATTCATGTGCTATCAGGGACCTATTCTACCAGTTACTTCACCTTCCAAATCTGCCCTGCTGCTCTGCTCCACCCTGGCAAAACCGAGAAGGCAACCCAAGAGCTAACAATAAACTGTGACCTCTTTTACTGCATCCACTTAATACGTAACAGACTTTGCATTCTTGTAAGGCTGTCCGGGGAGTTACTGGGTTTGGTTTGCATTTATCAGGGGTTGCCTACAGATTAGTTGAAAAAGCCATATATATGCAAACACATATATATGTACATATACAAGTATGCACAGATTTTTAGCTCCCTCTCTCTCCCTGCCTGTATAATAAACTAGGCTATGTGTATATGCATGTATATGTAGGCAAATCTCATGTAGGAAGTTTCTAGCTAGCCACAGAGTGTGTAGGAGGGGACAACCTAACAGAGATGACCCTTTTGACCCCTGGCATACCCGCCTTTTGTAGGAAGAGGCTGTTTATTTAAGGAGATACTTTGACGATAATTATATCTTTGGGAGACACAACTACACACACAAACTGCTGTCTTTGAGCAGGCTAAATTGCAAAAGAGAAGGATATCTGGGGGACAGAGAAAAGACCTGTTCTAACAAAAAGCCAGCATTATCAGCTTCACAGGTATACTTTCAAAGCACAGCTTTTCAAAGGAAAGGGGGGGGTGGAATAAAAAAAAATCTGTGTATGCAACTTCTGTGTAAACTTTCTTTAAGACCCCAGAGTTTACAGATGTTGGAGGACACAGGAAAGCACCTGTCCACCAGCACTCTCTCACCTGATTAGAGACTTTGTTATTCTTTGGTCAGCATAAAGCAGATGCTTCTTCACTGCCAGAGATCAGATACATCCATTTGACCCAACCTGATGAACTACACAAGCATCCAAAAGTTAACAAAAGGAGAGTTCATCACTCCAAGG
>JAWMRA010000078.1:67023378-67067412 GCA_035584735.1 Pseudotriccus pelzelni
TCTCGGGGAGTTAAGAAGCATTTTTTACTTGGATATACTTGTTCTTTTCCTCTTTTTTTTTTTTTTTTTTTTTTTAATGAAAAAACATTCCCCATGCCTAACCACTCTTCTAACAAATTGCTTTGGTGGCCTCAGTTTGCACACATTCCCTCCTCCTCACTCTTGGAAGAGCAGAGAGACTGTTGTATCCTTGACATCTTGAGGTGATGTATATGAGGAGGAGGAGAGAAGATAAGGCCATTCACAGTCACAGCTTGGAAATCCTGCTTAAATCTCTCTTCCCATCAGCTCTTGCTTCTTGAGCTCCAGCCTGCTCAACTAACTAACTTCTCAGATGGAGCAAATGCTGGCCTGATTCTACAACTGGATCTCCATCAGACTGCAAACTCATCCTCATAGATGATGTGTCCTACAGGATTTAGGTCCACTGGTGCTGCTTTTCCTGGCTTTTTTTGTACATGTCAATACTACCTCTCCATAAAAGCAGTAACCTTCACTGAGGAGTATAGTGTTGCTCACCAGAAGGAAGAGACCTGGAAACCAGCCCAGAATTACCTGGCATTTGGTGTCTCTATGGAAGTTCTGGAGCTTCCAGTTGATGTGCAGAGCACTGCTACTTTCCACTTCCTTTTGTTTCCTTTATTTGACTAGAGTTCTGGTTCAAAGGCATTAGAAATCTGACCAAATTCTGCCCATATCGACCCTCACAGTATTCACAGTAACACTTACTTCCAAAGCCTGGAATGACCAGCCAGGAAGAGCAGAAAAGAAATGTCTCGAAGTGGCCCTAAGATTTCACAAGAAAATTCAACCTGCATCCTGCTGGAGAACTGGAAGGAAGTAATACAGTGCCTTTTAAACTGGAATGCCTCCAAAGGGTAATAAGTGAGCTTTACTCTTTCAGTTATTCCCATTAAAAAAATAAAATTATCAGAAATGTTTATCCAACAGTGAATAAAATGCTCAAATCAGATAGGCTTTATCTGATAGTAAGGTAATGACTGACTACCAAATCACATGGCAGCAGAACATTTTTCATGGATGTGGTAATGTGTCTTTACCTGAAAACCTCCAATTAAACTACAGGGAGATGGGGGCACCACAGATAAGAATGGCGAAGTCACGTAACATAGCAATAATAGAACACAAAGCAAGTCTCTTGTGGGGGGAGAAATGTTGGGCAACCACCTACAAAGAGTTCTGCCTCAGCTCTGCCAAAGGGTCTTACTGCCTTTCGATGAATTGTCCCAACTCCATTCACCTGGATAGTTAAATACAAGCAGGCATTTCTGTATTTTATTTCTGTGACTCGTATTGCAGGCATTGACAGCTTCTGCAAGACTTCTACTATTTACATAAAATTCAGAAATGACAAGTTTATTTGTTGCCTTATGTAACTAGCATTGTGTAATTTATCTAGAAGCTCCAGTTTAGCTCACAGAAAAAGGAAAAAAAAAAATCAACAAATCTACATTCTCAAGAGACATTATTTGAAAGTTGTTATACAATTAGACAGCAGTAAAGTTTATAGGATGCAATTTACTTTCTCTAAATCCCTATACACTAAGTTGCTGGCAATCTTCAATCCTATTGTATCACAGCTGCTTTAATGCTTTGTGGAAGCAGCAGTTTCATTGCTAACCATTAATCTTCAAACATTTTCAGAAGCTCATAAGAGTAAGTCTGGAAACACAGTATCAGAGAGCACAAATGGACCCTAAAAGGTCATCTAAGCAGGATCAGATGTTTGTTTAACCTGTTCATTGGAAACTGAGGTAGCGAAGAGACAAACACACAGCAAATCACTAACAGAGACCAAAGACTTCAAGCTGAGAAATACTCCAAAACATACTTTCCTCACATGGATAAATTTTTCTATTAACCACACTGAAAGGGTTATCAAGCAGTGGAACTGGCTACCCAGGGAAGTGGTGGAGCCACCATCCCTGGAGGCATTTAAAAGACGTGTGGATGTAGCACTTAGAGACACGGTTTAGTGACAGACTTAGCAGTACTGGTGTTATGGAACTGGGTTAATGGTCGGACTCGATGATCATACGAGTATTTTCCAATGTAAATGATTAAGTGAATCCCTAATACTCCTTCTGAAGATAAGCCAAATACATCTGCAGCTGTCACTTGCCTAAAGGCAATGGTATATGCAGATAAAGCATTTGTATTCAACACCACGTGTTGATTATATGGTATCCACATGGAGGAGGCTGCTCTTTAACAGTGGTTTCCAGTGGGATACGTTACTACTGGATGAACAAATACCAGCTCAACAGCTAGCCAAAGGTTGTCTTGTCCACTGCACCTATACCCTTGATTTAGCCCCACCATACCTGTGCCAGACTGTTTCCACATTCCTGGGAGATACCAAGGGGTTTTTCAGGAAGCCCACTCTGCCGTAACTGCTGAGCACTTTGCATGCTGCCTGAGCCTGTGTCTCTGAGGAAGGGCAGGGAAGGAGTGGATGCATATCTCCCACTGTGGTAGAGCACAGAGCCAGTAACAGCCCTACAGCCTGCAACGCAAGCCCCCAAAATGGGTCTCCAGCCTCTGCAGATGCAGAGGCTGATGTAGCTTCCCTGAGACCTTCTGATTCAGGGCATGTCTTGAGAAGGCCATTGTAACAACCAGAGTCCTGTCATGTGAATCCAATTTTCCAACTGTCAGATTGTTTCCACCCAATTAATAATAAACCTCAATGTTATGGCCATCATCTTCATCATCAGCCTCATAATCCACCTCAGGTTCACCAAGGCGAAGACAACAAAGACAGATTCTATTCTATTGTTCAAACAACCAATCCAAAGAAAAGCTGGATATCACATGGCACATATATCCACCCCACTGCAAAATGCAATTCGTGTTACATAAATGCATTAGCAGTATTACATCTGTGTACCAGCAAAGAAAATGAAGAATGACCCTAGCAAGGAAAGTATGAATCAGCTTGCCCTATCAAGCAAGTAACTTTAAAACAAATTTTAGCAGCCAACAGGGGCCTTTTAGTCAAGAAAGAATTGCTCACTGGAACACAAATAATTCACATTTGAGTCAGAAATTTTACCGAGATGAACATTTTATAAACATTTTGATATTGAGATTTAAAGAGGCTGAAGACATTTCTGTAATATTAATAAGGAAAAAAAAATGACTTGGAATTTGAGAAAGAAATTCCCAGCAATTAACTTATCCTTTGCTTAAGAGAAAGATTTCTTTTTTTGGAAGTACATTGTGTTCTCATCCCCAACTGGTTCCACACGCTGCTCCAAAAGCTAAATATCTATAGAACAGCTCCAGATTTGAACTATGCTAATGACCAGACATCAAGAATTTTTCTCTGAGTATGAAAACAATTTCACTTGGGAACTGAGTTATCTAAAGAAGACATTTTATACAAAAAAAAAAAAAAAAACACCAAAGATTCCTGTGTTTGCTGTTTGGAACAATTCAACACAGAACTAGAGGACTTGGATAAAAATCATTTTGGCAAAACCTGCATGGTTTATGGAAGACTTTGCTTTATCTTCAGGCTGGCCTTATTTGCAATAGACTGTATGTCTGTTCTCTGATGCAGTGAGGATTAATCTCCTGCATTGTATGCTCCTCTGGTGAAGTGCACAATAAAAAGAAAACACTCTTACAAGCAACTCAGGAAAACCTGAGTACAATTTTAATAAGTCAAGGATTACAGTACACAAGGCTCACTTGCCTGTTATGCTTAGTAACACTAACACAGACAGCACGATGTCTGTTAAAGATATGCTAAATGTATTCTGACAAGGACAGAAGGAAATGGAGCTGGTTTCCAGCCCTCAGTGGTTAAAATTCTTATTAGCTTGTAGTGGACACCAAATGCCTAAAGAAAAGAAATCCAGTGATACTTCCTGGATTCTCCATGCTAACACCTCAAAGACTCTGTTTCATGAGTAGTTTCTCAGGCAATAGTGTTTCCTTATTGCATATGGATTATTGTAATACTTTTAGCATAAACTCAGAAGGGAAAAAAATGATTTCTGCAAGGCTTGGTTCTATTCCAAAGTAGAAAGAAAGGAAAACACCCATTGGCCTACGTGACTATTGAAATAAGTCCTTAGCAAACTGGAGCCATCGTGACCTGGAGTTTGTCAGTGCTGAACATAAGCATGCAGGTTCCAGTGGGTTTACTGTTCCTCTTGCACCTAGGGGTAGGTTTAGGCCTATTCACTTAAACCCTTGCCACATAGCTAGGCAATGCATTCCAGGCACTGAAACTTCCATGGCATTTTAGACACAGAGGTTTAATTTAGTTTGGCTTGGTCTGAGTTTTAGACACTTGCCTGCCATGCAGTTTGACAACAGGCCTTTGCTCAGCGCTCAGCTGTACCTCCTGGGCCCTATCAATCCTGGTACTGAGAATTCAGCTGAGAATCAAGATTGATGATTATTGACTGTGAGAAAACTTTTTTAATATAGCAGGTAAGTAGAATATTCAGGCGTCTGATTTGCAATGAAATGAAACTCAATTTCTCCAAATCAAGTTCTAGCACAAACTGCTTACCCACAACATTAAACATGCTGACAAGGTATGGGCTGAAATTAGCACCATTTATTAATTTTTTTTTTTTTTTTGCACAGCCAGAATATGAGAGTGACATGCCAAACCAGAGCATGGAATTAGTAATTACATTGTCACTTGGCTTCACTGTTCAATACGCATGCATGAAGAGGCACGACAACAGATCCAGACGGATAACATGAGGAAACAGTCGGTACATGGTGGGATCAGTATGTTGTGCAATTTAAACAAACACAATGTCTAATATCATGCAGGATGAGTCACAAGCATGTAGATGATCTCCAAGGTTTCTCAGCGAGCAGATGCAGATCTCTGTGATTCTTTCACGACTGTGCAAAAAATTATCTTTAAATGCAAGACTCCTCCATATTTTGTGTCATATTGAATAAATTAAATAGTGGAATAGTCCTTTTTGGACAAGGTATTAGGCAGCTTATTATGGCATTTGACTTTATGCTGGGTTGTCGGACACAGAGCAGATCTTGCATTGTGGCATTGTGCCACAAAGTACAACAACTTAGTGTCTCAGGGCAGCACTATTTCCACCACTAGTTCAATGTGTGAAATTACTGGGTAGGCAGAAACACAGGGTAGATAGGACACCAGCTCAAATGACAGCTAATAACTGGTCCTTCCTATTGATATAATCCATACAAAGTACACTTCTGTGGATGATGATATGCAAGTCTCATTAATTCAAACCAGAAGGAAGACGGTAAACATGTACAACAGGGCAGAACAAGTTCCCATATTTCAAACCCTTGAACAAACAGTTTAAACTCAATTGCTCAGTCCTGGGGGGGGGGGGGAGGGGGGAAGCAAAAATGCCTCTGATTTCAAAGTCTAGTTAGAGACTTCTCTAATGTACCCAATACTTATTTCAAGGTACACTTTATGAAGGTTTTCACAGAAACTGACCCCATCGTTACTTGAATAAACTTGTATTCTAGTCTGGCATTCTGCAAAAGAGAAAGGATAATACAGACATGTATATGAAAAGCCCTGTGTTTGTATACCATGCAAGAGATTAAAAAAATCACATAATTGACAAGGAGGGACAGACAGCTAAATACCCCAATTCACTGCCTGAAACGTCATTGCTTAACCATATGATGTGCTCCAGAAGCATGTTGTACTAGTGTTTCAAAGTACACGTTGCAAGACCACAGGGAGGAACTACTTCTTTGCAGCCTAAGAACATGACCTGTTTCTGAGCACATATTTCACCATCCATAGAAAGACAAATATTAGCATTGGCTGCTGTAGTAGAAAATCCATCTTCTGATTTTCAGCAGCAGAGATTTTAAAGGCTTTGTAAAAACTTGAAATCTTTATGGAAACTGATAGGTTATGCTTAGATTCATCTAGGACAGAAGTGTTTTCAACTGCCTGAAAAAGCTGAAGAAATACAATAAGTTTCTTCATGTCATGAGTTCTGCTTTGTGTTCCACAGCTTTCCAAGCTCTACAACACAATCTCCTGGATTTACACGGACTCTATTTTATTTGGTCAGCTATGATATACACAAAAGAATTAACCTCAGTCTGTGGTACATGAACATTAATTATCCTTGGACTACTTCACAGGTGCACTCCACTGAACACAGCTCATACAAGTGGCTGTTCTAGCTATTGTACACCACAACTCTTTTTGGAAACAAAAAAACTGGTGGAAATCTGGGGTAACAGCATTAGACTAGAAAACCATAAATTCTGACCCAGTCTCAGTACAAAGACTGTCCAAAGAGTGGATCTGCAATCTAGACATCACAGAGAAAGTATAGTAAGACTGAAGGAGAGAGGAAATAGACAAACAAGCATACATGCATAAATTGTACATATAAATGCATCTAATCTATAATAACTGCCTAAAAGACTATGCTCTCCTGGAAGCTACATATGATGCAGCACTTCTTTCTAAGAGCATGAATTCCCAAGTAAATGGGTGGAAGCTCAGGGACTGGGCTCTGCAGAGCACTATCTATCTCTGCCACCGCTCGGAATCCCACTCTCCTAGACAGCACATCAAACACAGCATGTTCTGCCTCCCCAAAACTTCACCATAACCTTTACCTTCCTAACTCTGGACTTCAGAAAACACGTATCCTTCCTCAAGGGTTGCTCTGCCACCTTACCAGAATCCTTGATTTAACTTCTGTCCAATGCCCAAAAAGTTCCCACTATCTTTTCTGGATAGAGAAACAGAAAGCAAGTTGTAGTCTTGAAGGCTTTTAGCATTTATTGCCCAGTTTCTTTGTGCCTTTTAATACTACAAAGCCAGAAACAGGTGCCCATGGTCATCTGAAGCCTGGCCGTTCTCCCTTTTTGATCTATGATGAATGAATAATAAAGTGATAAAAGAGGGAGAAATTTAGATTAGATTTTACCTCTTACACTGGTCTGCCCACAAACAGGCTGTGGTTTACTCATGGGTATTCCCTGCTCTGTTCAGACAGAGCATCTGAACAATTTGCTGCAACTAGCTGGTATTTTGTAATTCAAGCTATATATACAGATCATCTGGAATGTTATGCTTCTCTTCCCTGATGAATTAACTTCTAGAAGCTGGTTTCTGGTGGGAATACTCATGGTTCTGCATTTGTCATCTGTGCTGAACAGTCACAGCTTTCTTAAACATTCCTGCCAGTAAACACTCACTGGAGAGCTGGAACACAAAGAAAGAATTTGTTGAAAATTTCTAATGAGACTTTGAACAGAGGAAAGTCATTTGCTTCATGTTTATGATTCGCACACTGAGTTCCTGACCTGGTCAGACCTTAAGGTGGTACCACAAAGTAGATGTTAATTTGCAACAAATAATACATCAAACTGTTCTAGTTTGACTCATCCAAACTCCACAAGAAAGGGTTGGTACTGAGGCTCTTCCCTTGGGCAGCAATCCAAGAAACCCAACGCTGTGTCACTTCTATCCACATTTCCCTCTGCTTCATCAGACTGGCTGCAATTGGCTACAATCTTTGAGAAGGTTCTTCCCAAAAAACCTGCATGAAATCTCAGTACAGAAACATTTGCTAATCAGATGCTCCATTCCTCAAGCCACTGCATTCCCCACTCTGCAGCTGGTTGCTTTTCAACTAAATGGATCCCCCTCAGGAATACAGGGAGAAGCACAGATGAGGTTAATAGTGGGACTCATCTCACCTGACTTTAGCCATTTAAAAGATGTCTGGGTTAAACTAGCTGTCCGGGCTCCCTCTCTAGTCAGTGCAAAGAGTTACCTCTAGGAGCAGATTAAATCCCTGTATTCTGGAAGGCCAGAAGACTGCTCCCGTGTCTTTTCTGTAGCTCTGATTGAGCTTCCCAATCAGACTAGGTCTTGGATACGGAAGTAACACTCTGTGCAAGGACAGAAGTAGATTCAGTGACTGATCCACCCAAGAGAATAGAAAGGTGAATCTCACAAGCTACAAATTTCCAAAGAGCAATTATCTTCTTAAAAAGTACAACAGTTCTAAAAAAAAAATGAATGCAGAACATCTTTGATGGAGGAAAAAAAAAAAAAAGAAAAAAGAACCACCGAAAACCAACCCAAAACTCTGCGTGTGAAGTGGGGAAGGGGTGGTAATCAGCAACAATTTTCTATAACACTTCCAACAGAAAAATCAGTCATCATATTATTGCAAGCATAAGCGTGCCTTTTATCCATCATTGCTATAGAGTGATAGCACTTTCAGGCTGCTTCCCCTCAGAGTCCCAGGAGGAAAACAGAGATTTTTGCCAAGTCGCCTGTTGCTATTTTTTATCCTGAGTGTTGCCTTTCATCATTACAGAATGGGAATTCTGCCACTGATTTCAAAGACTCCATGATCATAATTGTAACTTTAACTTTATATTAATGTACATGTGTTTAATTTAATTGCTTTGTTTAAAGATAAAAGGAAACATGGATTTCAAATCTCGCAACTGATTTCACTGCACATGTTCATAGTTCTGTAGTTAAAAAACTTATGCAGCTTTTTCCTTCCCCCACGGGGAAACAGCACTATAAGTACCACACCTATCTGTGTAATGAAAATAGCTATAAAATATTTACATTTTCTCCATTGTAATGGAAATTTCACACTGTTCTACTGTAAAACTGATTTCTCAATCCTTATAATATAATGTTTTAAAGGTAATTTCATGTAAATCTCTCTGGAGAGTAGGCTAGAGGCTTAACCACCTTTAAAAGAAATGAAAAAAAAAAAGAATGCTTTAGGGCTGTAGCAGTGCAGGTATAAATCAGTGCAGTCCTGTCAGTGCAGTTGCATTAATTTACACTTGCATAAGTTGTTTGTGAGACTTAGTCATTCTGAGACAATATGTGACAATCTGATATCAATTTTATACAAGTAATATGTTAGGCTTCGCATTTATGTAGATTACGTAGATTTACGTGAACATATCACACTTATGTGAGCAAAACAGCATTCATCTAATGTACATATTTCCCTCAACAGCAGCCCTCTTCAGATCGAGAGAGATTACACAGAAACATTGATTATAACTTCTTAAGACAGCTCTAAGCTTGGGGTGCTGTGCAGCAGTAAGCATGCTCCCCACCCTGGCTGGTGGCCAGGAGAACAAGGATCAATCTGGAAAAGTCCACACCCACCTTGCCTATGAGAAAAAAAGGTGATTTTATTTCCTCTAATTAGCAGACATTTGAAGTGGTGACAGACGAAAGGATAGGTTGTCTGTTGGGGGGGTGTTTATTTGGGTTTTTTAATCCTTTTTTAGTGTTAAGGATTTGAGAACTTTGCCTAAAACCTCTGTGATGATTTCAGTGAGTTTACAAAGTCTAATGCCTTGTTTCTAAACCCCAAGACTAAGACCTAAAGGATGGATAACAAATGTTCTTCTTTTAATCACAATACAGCCATGATGTATTTTGTGTTGGGGTTTGAGGAGTGGGTGTTTGATTTTAATATGAATAGTTAGTTTTTCATTTACTCCATTTTAGAACCAGGCCTTCACTTCTGTGTTGAGTTCAAATCAGAAATAAACTCATGGTGGCTCTGTTACTTTTACCTTAAAGCATTCTCTTTAACTCATATTTAATGCATTGATCTCCTGGACAGAGAACTGCTTTGCACTTTACTGGTAACAGCCATGAACATTAACCTGAACCCAGGCAGAACACATGAAGGAAGCCTGACAAAGTTCACAACATCTGCCTAACTGTAGAAGGGCTTCTGCATGCCCACTTCTGCTTATAAAAAGCACCAGGCAGATCTCGTTTCTTTCCACTCGCACAGGGTATGACATAGAACACGTGATTTGGTGTGTGCTAAAATACGCTGCTAATAGAACAAATGGGGCTGAAAGAACAGGAGAATTTAATTACTCTAGTCCCATCAACACACCTGTGTATTTAAATAATTGTTGGTGTTTAATTTATTATGTATTTATGATTTTTAAAAGGTTTCTTACTGCCAGAGTGAGTCAGAATACAAATAGGCTGCAAACAGTACATAATATAGTTACACCAGAAAAAGATCAAGTCATTTCAAGAGTAAAACTGGCTGTTTTCCATATACTCTGTTCTCAACCATTCAAGGGTTGTTGCAAATCATCATAATGACCACCAGACCTGCATATTCACAGTACTTGAAGCAAATACTAAGGTAGAGCAGGTTTAAGCAATTGGAAGTCAAATGGCATGTTATAAGCTCACATCAAAACTACCTTAAATCAATGATCCTGTAAAAGGTTATTTTGATGCTCAGGAACCAAATGTACCCTGAGCTGATTCTGGCCACATAACTTCATTTTGTTCCTTTGATCATACACTTTTTCTACTTGTGGACTGGTTAGACTCAAGTTAGCCTGTGATTCTCTTCTCTCAGACCCCGCTGGTCCTCTAAGAAAATGTTGCCTTCTAGCAATGGAAATAAGACTCTGATGTCTGAACAAGCAATTATGCAAAAATTGTTCTCAAAGTTAAAGGTTTCCAATATTTCTGAAAACAACTGTTCTTGTGAAGGACACAGCAGCCAGCATGTCATACCTGGTGCAACACAAAACCTTATTTGTATGGATGTGAAGCATTTTGAAGTGACAGAAGTATCCCCATTGGCACTCACCTATCTGTAATTGTCACAAACTGGCAAGTGAAACTGTCTTTGAAATGTGTTCTCTTTTCCTTCATCTTTGAGCTAAGTTATATTTATCTGTTCTTCTCTGGCATTTAAAAGAAGACTTCTAGGAAAAAGCCCCCTATTTCCTTTCTTTTTAACTCAGAGGATGTCTTGGAGCAAATTACTATTCTGTTGGACAGGCACTTTTTTTGAGAAAGTGACATCTTTTTTGAGAAGTGACATCTACTGTACTTATCACAGACCTCTACTCCTTGCCTTAAACCTACTCAGACTCAGAGCAAAAAGGGAGTTCATACAGTCTGACTGGCAAGCAGAGAATTCAGAAGTCATTAGTCTAAGTGGTTGCACCTAATCACCTTTGTTTATACATTCTCTTCCTGGTTCTTCAGCAAGAGAGCTTTGTTGAGAGATTTAGATTCTGTATCCCAATTCATAATATCTACTTATATATAAAGAGATCTTACTGTATTTACAGAGCCTGACTTACCTCTCTCTTAACAGTACAGTAATAATTTTTCTTTAAGTTAATTTCTTGAGTGCTATAAACCTCATTGCCCAAGTAGTCATCATCATTCAGGTAACAAAATTACTACAAGATTTAAAATTATCAGACTCTAAAAATTATGGATCCAGATAGATAGGTTAATTCCTTGACCCAGCCCTGTTACCAAACTATATTTAATTTCATGGTGATCCCTTTCAATGCAGTCATACAACAGGCAACACCTACAGATGCAGTGTCAGACGCTACTTAGGGTTTGAATTCCTTTTGCTCATCAGGCCGTGGGGAAGGTTTAAGCTCAGTGAGCAGTTCACTTTGCAGTACTTCTCCTCAGGTAGCTGGGCATGCTATAAGACAACCCCCCTTCCTGCTAAACACCAGCACATTCTTAGACAATTCGTCATCCTGAAAAGCAGCGGAAACAAATAAACAGTCTGACCGAGAAGCAGAAAATAGTAAACTGACTATGGGTCAAATAGCAATAGGTGTTTCCGGCTCTCTGCATACTGAAAGCTCTCCACTTATTTGCGTTTTGCCAACGGCTCTAGAGAAGAAACTGAGTCCCATCATTCATATGCTTGGTGCTCTTATGTTAGCCATTTCAATTCAGTGTGTTTATGGTTCCACACCTGTAGCATGTGGTGGCGAATTCTTACCATTTTTCCTCAAGAACTGTTAATGCATGTAACACTGACTTATAACCAATAGCTAATCAGCCTCCATATATATTTCACCGAAACATGTTTCTTCATGAAAAACTAGAAAGGGTACCTTCCATTGCATGGTGGTGCTTCCAGGCTGTTGAGCCAGCTGCTACGTTAGGTATACACTTCCTCACATGGATCACCCCTCCAGAGAGCATCGGTTTCTTTTCCTCCTCTGCTTGGGCAGCTACGTGGCACCTGTAAGCCTTCAATGATCTTGCCTTAAAGAGAAGCATCTTGTTGCTTGGGAAGAGATAGGGGCTAAGTGCTAAGAACTAAATTATCCACATCTGCTACTACTCTAATATTCTTCTTCATGATGCAAAGGAATTGGGAAGAATTCGATGATTTCCCCAGTGCACTGTTCTGAAAAAACATGTGATGTTTTTTAAAGTCCTTCTTTGGTCAGGTGCACTTGGATTAGCTGTACAGAGATGGAAACAAAAGCTGTATGACATTCAGCAGCAAACTTTTATCTGATAGCAAGGATATCAGAGCGCTGCATCTTGTAGCCAGTGGCAATTATTTGTGAAAGAACGTAAAGTGATCATACAGCAACATAATACTCTTCTTGTTATCTTTCTGGATTTTGGAAATCTGCAGTTTGGAGACTTTGCAAACCAAGGGGCTGAATGTCATCTTTTGGGTTACGTAGTCCCTGACTTCTTCCTCATGATCTGAGATATCACAGTTTTTAGTAAATGACAGAAATACTTAAGCACTAAAATGTCACTAAAATAAATATAGCCTTTTCACGCTAGCATGGCATTTTGGTTGTTTGCTGTGGAAGATAGTGTGAAATAATGCTCTGTGTCTTAATGAAGATGAAAGCGGGGGGGGAGCATGAAGAAGAGGAAGAGATGACTGATGTCTCTGTTTTCGGATGAGTTAATCGAAGACAATCACAGCGTCTTCAGACTTCCATGGTTAAGAAACATAAAACAGGAAAACAAAGTTTTCCAAATCTCACTGAAGTTCCCAAGTGAAGCTAAATAAACAACAGACAATTTAGCAGTTCAGTAAAGTGGTACATTGTACTACACTGACTCTGGTTTTAGTTTTCTAAGGTTAAATCCTCATTTCTGAGCTCTTGAAAAAGCAAACCAGTGCCAGCACTGCTCCATGTGGCCAATTTAGTTTGCTGATGGCCTTATTCCTTTTATTCAGATCCCCATGCTGGAACTCCTGTGTTTCACATTCTGATCACAGCTACAGCACACCTTGCTCTGTCTTGCCTGTAACCCTACAGAGTCCCAAGCCCAACCTTCATCAGCTGATGTTTGGTTAGTCCTGCATCTGTTCTGTGACCTAGCCTACCTTTACTCCTATCTCAGTCTGTGCTCCACATCTGTCGCAACAGTTGCCTTGGTCACTCCCCCAGCTTTGCCCACGCCATTCCCCTGCTCACCCAGCACTTCTCATCTGTCACACACAACCTTCTTTTGCCTTGACCCTTAACTTGGGTAGTCCCTGAAAAATTAACTTTATGCTGTCTACTCTAAGAAAACCTTTTCATACACTTCCCCTGCCATTCTAGAAAGTTCCTAAATCTACTGCTTCCTCTTCCTTCAGAGCTTACTCCGTGACAAATGGGTAGGGAAGATGGTAAGCTAGGATCTCAGTTAATAATCTGCTGTCATTTTTGTGTGTGCATGTACATGATGTTCACATCGCTAGTTCAGGAGAATACATTCTCATGTCACCACTGATGGATTAATTCCAAACACATCAAAGACCTTCTGCATCAGAACAACAAGTGAGCTGCTCTAGGACAGCCAGCAACAAAAAGCCAAGTGTAAACTGTGCAGGCGCTGTATACAAATTCTCTTGAGAGGAACATGAGCAATAGGGACAGTCTTTCAGAGATGATTAGACAGTTTCTTAAGCCTGATCATTTTTAGAGACCCCCATAAAGCCACCATTTTGAGAGACCCTGTTCACCTGACACAGTTCCCTTTTTGGTCAGAATGGCTAGCGGAAATGCTTAACCTTTCTGAAACCAAACTCAGTATATACTATGACACTAATACCAGTTTTACACAGGGCATGGTGGCACATAGTCACCACAATCAGCAGAATAAAAACTGGCGAAAATCTTCACAAAGAAAGGGCATGAACTTTACTTTACAAACTTTTAGTTCTACTGTCTCCCCAAAGTGGCTCAAAAAGCAGAAATTTCACACGCTCCTGTAGGATTAGAGCAGAAGGCCACAAATAATACAGTAAGCATTTTCAAGATTTGTCCTACAGATCTTTTGGGCTAAGATTGTTCAGATGCTGTAAATTCTCCTTTAAGTAAATAGATAGCAAGGACAAGAATTTTCACAGGAAAAAAACCCAAAACAACACACAAACAAACAAACAAAAACTCACCACCACCACCAAAATTATGTCTGTAATTTGCAAATTAAATCATGCAAGATTTCCCTAACTTCTATGTAATGAGGAATTCCTAACATGTTTTAAGAAAAACACAATTTTAGAGAATTTCAGATCTAAACATTCCCCAGGCTTCAAAGAAAATCCAAATATGTATGAGACAGAAATTAATGAGATCACTGGAAAACTTCACTGGTTCAATGCTGCTCTAAAGTGGCTTGAAAAGAACAAATTTTATGTGATAGCTAAGTATGCTAATAGGTTAGCATAGGAAAAGAAATACAGGGCTACCCTGGAAGAGGGGACAGAGTTTGCATAGATATGACTTCCAATCACACTTCTTGGCCTGCATACAATAAAACTGGTGCAGGGAGGAAGACATAGCTAAACAGGAGCTAGACAGAGAGATCTAAGAGTAGCTGGAAGTGGAAATAAGTGCAGAGTTTGGTATTTCTACTTTTGTCAACTAAAATCCTCCCTAAGGAATCAAGCAAGTTTGATCTTGCTTCGGTGTATGGGCAACAGCTCTGTGCCCATGAAAAAAGGTCACCTGCACACAGCTGAGATGGACTCGTTTTGCAAACAGAAGAACTGCCCACATCTTCCCAGGTAATTTTACCTGAAGTAGTTTAGCAGCAAAGGAGCAGACTTACATTTTCCCCCTTTTCCACACACTGTAAATGCCTGACTCCTGCTTTTGGACAGGATGAAATGCAAAGGTGCTAAAATAAATAAATAACTAAATAAAGCTGTCCCCATCTCCCACCACCCACCCATTGCCGAGGTATGACTGGCTGTTTCATAATCAGGAAATGTGTGAACACTTGGGGTGAGAAAAAACCAAGATCTCATGAAGTTGCAAGCCTTTTCCAAAGGCTTAAATACACTTCAGATAAGAATCTAAAGAGACAGGAGAGTTCCAGACATCTTGAGCTTTACCCTTCACTAGTTTCTGACTCAACTGACTTAGGTGCTGTCTTCAAAAAGAGGAAGAGAATGCACCCATGTGGACATCTCAGTTCCATTATGTGCCATGTTTCAGCTTGAAAACTATTTTTTCCTTGCTGCAGAACATCTCAGTTGGCATTTTCCTGCTTCACAAGTCTAATTAAAACAACCCTATAGCAAATTACATTTAAGCCAACTCAACTATGTGGGTTTAGGTTTTTTTTAGTATTATTATTTTCGCTCTGAACTGACGTTTACTTCTTTCGTTATTCTGTGGTCTCAAAATCTTCTACCTTTTTACTGAGTCAGATCCTTCTGCCCTTAGTCCAGCAAAACTTTCCTCCATTGCAAAGAGCCCTGGAAGAACATTTCTAGAAACTTTTTCAGAGGCCATTCATTTATATCTCTTTTCAAACCAGCTTGAGCTATGCTCTTTTGCTCACATCCCTTGAGTGCTTATGTGCCTGGGAGTTATAAGCACAATCCCCACACCAAAGGTACTAACACGTGTGAATGCTCAATTCTCCCATTTGCCTCCCACCTTGTGGTCCAAGTAACTCAATAATTACCATTCTTCTTGCATCATGAAGGAGTAGAAATACTTAGGGGCTATAACAGCTGAGCAAAACAGAGCAGATGCAAAGACACAGAGCAAAAGATTTTCCACAGGAGAACTTGCCCAGTAACAAACAGCTTGAAAGGGAGCAAAGCATTTGGAGGCCACGTGAAATGCATTACCCACCCTTTCTGCCTCACATTTCATGCTTGTACCGCCTGAGTAAGATGCTTATTAATCCCAGGATCCCCAGTTTGGCAATTTTAGCTGATGGGTGAATTGTCATAAAGTCTCCTGTCAGCTGCTATTTGTAGTGATTGCGCTATGAGCTTGACATGCATTGCATTGTTCAGGCTGGTTTTGTTCTTTATTTTGCTTGGGCTGGCTGCCTCCTGGAACCTCTACTCTGCCTACTTCCTGAGGATTAAAGCATGTCTTCTGGGCAAGGAGACGCAAGGACCACCTGCAGATTCTGTTTATATATCCAGCCTTGTAGCCTGATTGATCTCACAATAGGACTGCATAATGTAAACACTTCATTATTCCACTAAAGGATATGTGCTGTACCACCTATGGTCCCTCCAACCAAGAGTCAGTTTTAGATGGTTAAAATTTGTTAAGCCACACCAAAAGAAGCTAAACAAAGGAAAATCCATCCTAGCAACATGTTAAAGGCTTTAAGTCAGACTAATTAAGTGTAATTAAGTTGGAAACTTTAGCCTACCCCTTTATTCCAGGATTTTGCCACCAGCCCCAGCAGCGCTCAGGCCCATTGCTTCTCATGCACTGTTTCAGTGTGCCTAATAACAGTCAAAACTCAGATTATCAATGGGATTTATTACCATTCTAGTCACAGACACAAGTTCAGCCTTGGGAACTTCTTTCTTGACATGGGGGACTGGTGTGAGACACAGACCCACCTAGAGAGAAATGGAAGCCTGAGGAGTCACCTCTCCTTGACTTTTAAACATGACACCTACTAACTTTGCTGCCTTCCAACCTGGCACAGCAGAGGGGCAAGGGGAGAAGATGGAGAGACACCCTTCTGTTCCTCCCAAAACACAGTCTGTACCTGAACCAGCATTGAGGAGCTCTTGCTGCTTCCTACACTGAATCTTATATCACTTTTTCCTCTCTGCTCGGGAACAAACACCTCCTCTTACTTAGAGCCAAAGGACAAGTCAAGGGCAGAGACACAGTCGTAGGATTGCATCTCCTGGAACTCGGGGTTCAGCTCTTAAGCGTATTTCAACAACATTCTTGTGGTTTATTTCCCTTCAGGATTTGTTTGTTGATTGTTTTGTTTATTTAACAGCGTTAATTAAAATCTAAAGGCACACCCAGCTAGAGCAAGGAGCAGTAATCTGAGGAACTGCCCAAGATCCTCAAGAGGAAGGGGGAGTTTAACCTGAACTTATCTAAGTAGATAGAAATAATAAAATAAAGAAAAATATGGAACATGTCAATGTCTGTAATGCACTCTGCACACACCTCAGACTGCTTCTGAAAGCATAAACCAGACTGATACAGCTTAATTCATCTTTAAACAAAACAGCCCATTTTGATTAGTAAGCAAGGCATGAACATGCACAGATTGTCAGTGTGTCTGCTGAACTGGGCATTCACATTTGCAGTACAAAAAACTGCAAATCAAACCATAAGGTCTTGATTGAATAACAGACACAAGCAAGGCATGTAAGCACTTACTAAGGTCAATGACACCTAAAACACATATGCATTTACTTGCTTTAAAGAATTAGAGCTTAATTGTTCGGCAAATTGCAATAGTTTCGTGTTTACACCAAGCAGTTTTTCAACTGAAATACATTTCTTTTAAAATTACTTTTCTGCTTTGGATCACACTGTGGGCCTTCAAAAGATGTTCTGTGAAACTCCAGAGTGCCTGAGTCTGCCTAAAATACTGATGTCATTACTCTGTTTGCTAGTGATGACTTGTATTTTGTGATGGGCATCTGATTTTAACTCTCTAAATTCACACAGAGATTAGTGAGTAGGAACAGTTTGAATCTCTGAATCTCTGAAATAATCCTAAAAGCATTCCAGTCCTAAAAGTAGGTTCTGGCCTTTCCAATCTAGACTTCTAAGAAGAAAAATAAAATTACAGTTCAGAATTGGAGGGAACACAAGTGCAGAACCTTTGTAAATAAACCTATATATAAGAAGAAAAAAAAATATTTATATTTGATAGGGAAGAGATACAGCAAAGGCTTTAAAAATGGCACCAGCATTGGTCCAGGAAGGATTACTGCTTACAGGCTTTGACAGATAAATCAACTTTAAAAAATGCCCTGGGCTAGAATTGTCTCTGAATTTCTCTTAGTAAACTTCATCCTTGGAGGTTTCTTTTCCTATACAAAACTATACAGCTTATCCTATCTTTACCAGCAACTTACTGGAGGAACAGCTTCTTACTGTGTGAACTGTTCCACAATTCTATTTGAAAGAAAGTCCTTATACAAGGAAAGAAAAGAAACGAAAGCTGATTCTAAATTCCTACATCCATTGACCTGCCTCTCCAGCCTTTAAATCAGTGGAAGTTAAAAACTATTTGCACCAAGAGTAGAATCCATCTCCTATTTTTGTAATACTCACCAAAAGGTGAAATACCAACTTCTTCCCAGCTGACATGCCTTCACACCTGGCCAGGCCAGCTCCTGTCATTGCATGCAGCTATTCATGCACCCAGTTGTTACTCACCTCTCTTGCTGCAGGAGCAAGGTGTTTTCTCCTAAACCCTGCTAGCACTGTTCAAACACAGAGCCAAGACAGTGCCTCTCCTTGAGAACTTCACTAGCGCCATCCTTACACAACAGAATGTGTCCGATGTTCTAAAAGGTGCCCATGCTACCCCCAAAGAGGAGGGTTGCTGTGTGGAGCCCTACGAGGGTTCTCTGCACCTGCCCCAGCAGGACTCAGCAGATGAACATTGTCAAGTCATTTGAGCTCTCCAGGCCTTGGCTTCTTCCTCTGGGAGCAGATGGGTAAAGGCTTCAGCACCACCGAAGAGACTGACAAAACTATGTTTTATACTATTCCTAACACAACCCAAAATCTCCTGCACAACAGAAATTCCTCTAAGGGAATAGGTCTGTGGAGCTTAATAGCGATTTTTATTTTTTTCACGAGTTGCATAGCTATAATTCAATTCATTCTGACTAATGTGTCCAGACTTGTTCTTCGTGGTCTTTTCTTATGCCCAATAGCTTTTTTAACCTGCTTCCCATTCTAAAACTTTCCCACCATTTTAGGGCCTGTCTTGCACTCCCAAAGCAGATAAGTTTTGATTTATGATCTCTTCCACATTTGCAGCAGCAGGGAGTGAAAAATACATTTTCTCTATCAGACAAAGAAATCCTCGCTTATCTCCTTTCCCACTTCTCCCCCAACATGGAGCGCTGGCAGAGCTGGTCAGCAGAGCTGCTGTTCTCAGCCCCCGTGTAACACACAGCAAAAGGAGCAGTGCTGCCAGGTTGGCAGCCTCTGCTGGAACAGCATCCATCGTACAGCAGGCATCTGGACGAACAGCTGGAAATCCAAATCTGTAGAACATCAGCATTAATAGAGATGAAGCTAAGCTACAGGTTTGGAATCCAAATCTGAATTTTCTTTCAAACTGAAGAACCAGGGACTTCCTTCAACGCTTTATAGAAACCAAGAGCCATGAGGTTTTGATCTAAATCAGAAACTCAGGCCTTTTCAGAGCCTGGCTTTTGCTTTGGGCCCTGTGCCTAATCACAGCTGGTTATAAAGTGATTACTCAGCACTGCTTGTCCAGTTCATTCATCTTGCAGCCTCTGTCTTCTGTGCTGTTATGTATACTTGGCATCCTTTACCTGCTATGTCTGTGATGAGGTAAATCTAAATGTCTGGTCTTTTATTTTGTGCAAAGAAACTAAAATGTTGGACGGGGAAATGGGGGGATCACCTCAAACATTTCAGTTTCTAATTTCTGACATCTACAGAGAGCCACAAAATTCACAAAATTCCTGCAAAAGCAGAGATCCTAAGTTACTTGAAGTGAACTGCTACTGGTATGTACCATACAGAGTTTGCCTTTGTTGGTGCTACCGCTTTATAGTGTTCAAAAATAACCCAAACAGGTTATGTAGTAACCAAGATATTATCTGAGTAAATTTTACCTCAGGGGATTCATTCAGAGTAAAAAATGTTTTAGTCTGTCTGCACGAATGTGGCTCCAAGGAAGATTTTACAAGCAAACAAGTTGAACGGCACAAAAAAAGCAGGCAAACGTAGAAAGGGGGAAGACAAACAGAAAAAATTGCGACACATTTTAGTAACTATGTTTTTTAATCCCTTAGTACTGATATTTTTCTGTCTTTGCAAAAAATAAAAATAGGTCTGGGCTTTTGTAAAAATGACAGCTTGCTTGTTTTGGTTTTGTAAGAGGTGCAGGCAGGTCCAAACAAAAATCCCAGAACCAAACACCATTTGTGGTAGGAAAAATCAAAACTCCCAGAATACAAGCACTCCTTTAATTTGAGTACTTTAAAATCCAAATCCTCTTCTGTCTCAGGATTACACTGCTGGGCATTGTCTGACCATAAAGCCAATTTAATTTTCTAGGGCACGGATGATCTGTCAGTGCTTTTGAGATGATCTAGAGAATTTTACAACACTTACTTCTTCCATTGCCAGTTTAATAAGGAAAATAACTTAAGCCAGAGATGTCTATGTCCCTTGTTAACCTTGATCTGCATATATAGCCTCTTGTGTTCACAGCAACCTGGTTTAAGTAAGAAGAGAGACAGCTAGCTCACTTTCTTCCTGCATTCTGACCCACACCCTT
Organism: Pseudotriccus pelzelni; assembly: GCA_035584735.1. Taxonomy (NCBI): domain Eukaryota; kingdom Metazoa; phylum Chordata; class Aves; order Passeriformes; family Tyrannidae; genus Pseudotriccus; species Pseudotriccus pelzelni. The sequence continues at coordinate 67,043,963 of JAWMRA010000078.1, forward strand.
TTCATATCTGCAGATCCCACCTTCTTTCCATGTAGTATACAAGATCAAAACTTCAGGACACTCATACGCACACAAACTATATGAACACTCATGTACTTTAGTATTTGAAATCCAGATAGGAATTATAGATAATTACCCAGCCATGTCTCCTTACAGTAGCAGAACTGAATAAGAAACCTACCTATGAAACCAGACTCAATATTACGCCAGAAGATTGGGATTATATTATATAAAAACTATCTAATATGTGCATTGTAGCTACCATTTTCCAAATACCACAAAACAAAAATTCATAAATTTGCAACTTATTTTGGCATGACACCCTTCATATCATCTCTTCACATTCATGCTGATATTAATTTTTTTTTCTTCACCTGTAAATTTGCAGGCACTCATATATAGACAGGCAGGCAAATAAGTAACTGTGTGTGTCTCTTTGTTTATATACTGTTTATAATTACTATCTTGGATTGCATATAAATTTTAAATGCCTTCAATATACACGTAACATATTTTGATACATTTGTCCACAAAAGAACATATGTTTGACTATGTTTAAGCACATATAAATGTGTCATGCTAAAAATATTTTGCCTACTGTCCTATTGTCTCTTGTCAGTTTCAGAATATATCAAATCAAAGAGGAAAATGAGAAAAAGAGAGTTTTACTATAAATCCTCCAAAACTTTACTAGCCAACAAGGGCAGATAAACAAAGCCATGGGATTTAAGTGACCAGCTATACTGCTTTGGCTGCATTGCTTTCACTGCAAGCCGTGTTAGGCACACTTTTGTAACTAAATTAATTTTCAGTCTTTCCATTTAGTATTGTGCACAGGGTACACCAGCTCTTACAAGAAACTGCTGGACTGAATATGCCACCAACACTAGAGAGCTATGAAAATCCAGAATATAGTACTATCAGAATTATATGTGGCTACCTATTCACAGGCAAAAAATGTTGAAAAATACATGCCATGGTAAGTATTGGCCAGCATTATAAGCAAACCCATTAAAAATTTTGTTCTCTAGTACATTTCTCCAAATCAGTGACTTCAGCAAGCCTGTACCAAAGCTGAACTGTACTAACATATTTGTAAATCAAACCCAAGATGGGTTAAGTGAGAGATAAGCAGAGGCAATGAAGTTAGGACTCTAGTCAGGGACTTGTCCCAGAGGGTCCCAGATGGGTTGTGTGAGCCCAAATGGAGCCCAGGAGGAGGTTAAGAGTGGAGCAGTGTGAGTGATCAGCAGCCTAGAGCTTACTCCCTGACCCTGTTTTGGTCAGCAGCAGTCACAGCCTGTGAGCAGGTCTCTAATCCCTGCTCAATTTGGATATCGGCACTATTCTAGGACATTAGTCCAAGCTCTTTGGGGAAGTGCTGTCAATATCCCCATTGTATCGATGAGGAAATAAAGTATGCAAGGACAAAATGCTTTACCATGAAGACAGGAGATATAAAGATTAAAAGATAAAGGGCCACCTCGTTACCTTAGGTGGAGATTTTCAGGTACTCAGAAGATCATTGGACAACTCTGCTACTAGTTGGAGAGGAACAGACCTTCAGAGAACCCCCAGAAATCATACAAGCTATTACAGTACCCCACAGTAGGCTAATTTCCTGGATGTATTTCTCTCTGTTTGCTCCTAAAGACTTCTGAATATCTCCCATAGCCAAACATGTTCCAGTGCATCAGCAGAGTTTTGTCTTTATGGTAGGTGCATTTGCAAATTCTGCATTCACTTCAATTTCTAGCTTTCTTTCACAAGGTATATTTCTTCCCAGGGGCTGGTTTTATATCCCTTCAAAACATGACAAATAATGAACTGATAAGCAGAGGTGAGCAGGTCCAAAAAGAGGAAAACAAGCTCTCTGTGAACTACACAAATGAATTTCTTCATTGTCTAAAAATGTCCTTGCCCTTTTAGTCTTAAACTTCGCCCTTGAGTTATTCCTGATACAGAGGAATAGTTAGCCTTGGAATTTCTGTTTATCCAGGAGACCATGTTTTTGTTGTTCTTAATTTTTCGTGGTGCCTAAAGGGATGGTGAATTCTTGGTTGTTTATCTGGGTTTCATAATAGTGAGATCAGAGCAATGTGTGCAGAGAGCAGTGTCTATGGGCCACTTCAGAGTGGGAAACTCCACTGGTAGGTCTACTCTATTAGGAGAGAAAAGTTACAGACACTGTCACTGTGATGAGTCTTCTCCTATGAGCTGAAGGACCCAGAAAGGGCATCTTCATCCCTACTTTGTTCTTCTGTACTTCTGTAACAAAGAAGTAATACCTAAAAGTGATACTAAACCTGGAAAGACTTCAGTCCCCCAAATAGCCCTTGGACAACCCTCAAATAGAGTTATGATGAGGTTGGCTACTTTCTTGTCATATAAACTATCTGTTAAAGAACTCTTACTTCTGCGCCACAATCCAAACAAAGCTTTCGGGGACACCAACAAGAGCAGGTCCAGTGGCAGAGATCCCTCCAGTACCTAAGCTGTGCTGGCCCCAGACAATAGTGTGCAGAGGCTGCGATGCTCTGAAAATCTCCCTCCTAACTGAGCCTCTACAACCACTTCCATGGAGGCAGAGCTTCCTGAACTGATTTAAAAAACATGGGTTTGTTGTTAAGGATAGCCATCAGGCAGGTGAATTAGACCTTCTATACTTGCTAAGCCTCCTGTGTGAACAGTTTTATTCACCTGAGATAAAGTTAGATACATGCTAGATTCTGTTTGAAATATGTCCAAGGTGGTTTACCTGAATGGTATTCGTGTCAACAGAGTTTTATCATCTTTAAATTGGTTTTGTTTCATTTGCCTACTTGTAAGCCATTACTGGGAATGTTATGGTTTACTTAATGCCCAGTGGTATTGGGACTAGTTGTGTAGCATTGCTCCTTTTTTGCATTTCCTTGATCAGCTTCATCTACTGCACAGAGCCAGTAAGGCCAGCCTAGCTTTGGCAAGTGGTAACAGAAAAGTCCTTTCTCTAGTGGCTGACTCAGTCAGCTACAAGGCAAATAAAGGCCTTACCATGCAGTTACTTGAAAATACTTCCAGGTTACTTTTGCAAAAGACATATCCTGATAAAGCTAGCATAAATAAATTTACCAGCTCCATCTATAGAGCTGACATATTTTTTGAGACAAAAATATTTATTGCAAATGGCATTTTGTAGAAAAGATTGGGAATTTTTTCTCAGTTGTCACTGGACTAAGCTAAGTGCAGTGCTCAACTACAACACACCTCTGGGAAACAGCTGGTCTCCTCATCTTGATTTGGCCATTTCTAGAGAAGAACAGTTCAGCGCTGTTCTGAGTATTTTTGGTCATCAGATGACCTGAACCACAGAGAAATATAAAAAAATCTTTCCCAAATATTTCCCACTTCCTCATCCCAACAGGTGTTCTCTTGGTCTTGTCTGCCCCCATCCTGTTTTTTAACTTTATTTTGCATGTGAGTTGCAGAAGAAGACTTCACATTCCATGTGGTCTACATCAGTGAGGCACTCTTCACCGAGGTAAAAACAAACATTAGTCTTCTGTTTACTGCTCCTACTGTCTTAATCTTCATGATACCAGCCAAGGAAGACCTCTGAAGTCAGTTGCCTGCTGATCTGAAATCCTCTGCAGAATCCTTGTCCCCCAGGATATGTGTCACTCCTTCTCCGACCCCAAGCCTCTTTTTATACGCATGGCCCAGCAGTTCTTGTTCCCAGGTTCATCCATTTGCAATTGCTTGTAGTCAACTGCAAGGCTGTTACATGCCAAGAGGTCTTGGTGATTCTGTGCACCTTGTCCTCCTTAAAATAAAGCCACAGTTTCCTGTGTTACACTACACGCTTGCTCCCTACACTTCACACAACAGCTGTCTCATCATTTTGGAAATTATTAGTTTATTTTGCATTTACACTAAATATCTAAGGCAGCATAGGTCTCCATGGCACCAGAGCAACAGCTATGATGTCCCAGCAAAATCAAGCTACAGCCTACAATCATTCTGACTTAGCGAGCAGTAAACATCAGAGCTAATACTTGTACGCAGGGGAATGTGTTTGCTAGAAACAGAGCCTCTTGTCTATGTCAGGCATTTTACTAACATCACTGTGGAACTTCATAGTCTCACACAATCATTCCCCACAAATATGGCTCTTCTTTTGGTGGCTTATTTGCATGGACATCTTTTTGGTTTCAAAGTTTCATGACTAAGAGAGAAGGAAGTTTTGAAACACTTCACATCACTGTGGGTGTCTGTGCTGAGCAGCAGCTACTCTTACCGATTTAAGAATGGAAGAGCTTCCAGCTGCTGACCGCTGGACTGCCCCTGCCAGCGGCAGCATGGTCAGCATGGGTGCAACAGAGAGGTTGTGGCTGTCATCTCATCTGCTGTTCCAGCACTGCTTCCAGGTCCTGGTCTGTCACAGATGGACACATTCATGGAAGCATGATGGCAAAGAGAATTCAAAATAAAATTACCCACTTCTGAACCAAAATTCCAGAATTTTCCAGAATAGTTTAAATAAAGCACCCTTTCATTTTGATTAACTTTTTTCCCCTCTTGGAAAATTCCTTAAAAGTTAGCCCCTCTTGCAGGTTACCAGAAGGAATCAATTTCGGTGAGTTTTCTAATATCCTCTCACTGAAGTGGAGGCCAGGCACACTCCAGTTACGGTTAGTGTTTCTCTGTGCTGACTCTTCAATGCAACAGATCCCAGACAATCCCTTCAGTCCTTACAGAGAATCTATTTACATTCTTGGACATAAAAAATCAAATTACAAGTGATTAGAAAAAGGTTATATGAAGACAACTTTTAAGGAGCTTGCAGGATTTTTTTTCTTAATAGTCTAATTCCATTAATAATAATAAAAAAAAAAATCAGTTGTAAGTGGTTTTGTCAATGGTGGGAGTTGGCAAGGGAGACAAGGAGCTCAGCTTTAGCCAGGTTACACAATAACTTGCTACTATTTGTGGCTGGCTCCCAGAGGGCCAAAGAAATTAACTCGTGGTTAGTTAAATAATAGTTTTATTAAAACAATGATCAGATCAAATAACTGGCATGTATGTGCAGGAAGTCTTTCAAAATACTCAGGTCCTGCAAAAAAGTCAGATCAAGAAAATATCTTCTAAATGTCTGATCCCCAAAGTAACTGAGAGCTGTAGAAACTGGATGCCTTAAAAAGAAAAAAGTTTTTTTAAACCTTAATCCCAACATTCTCTCCAAAGAATAACAGAGCTCTCTACTTTCAGTGTTTTCTCTTCATGCAGATGTTTTCATTCCCTTGTTACGGTAGAGAAATTATTTTTTTTCTGTGACCACAGCTCTCTTTTAATATTTTATTTTCAAAAAGAGAAATAAATGGAAGAGATCTAAAGCTGTGTGGTTTCACAACCTCCAGTTGACTTGTCCCACTGAAAGGAGCAACTAACCAGAAAAAAGGAATGATGACTGAAGAACAAGTCTCTGTATACCTCACAAGTTGTGGAAAACTGCAGCTACAGATGAGCTTGTGAGAGCTACGGGAGGCACAGCTCCTGAGGGTACTTTTTTGTGCCTTTTTCGTGCCACCACAGGTTCAGAAGCCACCTTTGCACATTCAGGTACTTGCAGGCAAGAAGATCAAATTCAGTCCCAAGTTGTTGTAGTGCATGTGGATGAGGAGGCTGGATGGGGAGCACCACGGCTCCCTCAGTCACATGCCTGCTGCAAGGAGCACTGCCATGGGCTTGCTGACTGCAGTCAGACCTCCAGTGAAATTGCTTCTGAGCAAAGTTACCAGCTTTGGTATGAAAGGATCGCAGCATATGGAGCAGACTGTGCCCGAAAAGGGCCAAATTACCTCTCAGGGTTCAACTAGAGTGCACAAAGGCAGAGCGCCTGCAGGCAGTTTTTGGCCCCTATTCTCTCTGCTCTGATCCATGAGATGACTTGTCCAGTGGATACTTCGTGACTTTAGGAGTTTGAGAAAGTGGCTTGAGGTACTCAGAGTTGTTTATACAATCCACAGCACAAATGGATGCTGCTAGCAAAGCAAGGTGAGTTCAAAGAAAACAGCAACATAAAGTGTCTAATTTCTTCAAAACAGAGAACACGTTTTCTTAAATGTAAACAACGCACACTCTCGTGGCAGATATCCATCTAAAGGTGGATTGTTGCCCCTAATCTGTGCTTGAGTCTATCAGTTTGCATTATATTCAGGTAGCGGTGAACACTGCCTTTTGGGTGGGTATAGAGTACTTGGTGAGCTTTTTGGATGAAAGGCAGGTAAAAACTTGCTTTGTCTTGTATCCAAGATTCGAGTATTTACCTGTTGGAGCCCTGCATATTAAGGCCCACGCATTTACACTGCAACACAACATGGAATTTTAATGAATTCATGGACTCTGAAGGTCCCCACCCACCTGTTCTCAAACAACTGAAATCCTCTGCATTCCTCTCAGCTGTACCTACTCTGCATGCAATGGCAGCAGATCACAGTGGGAACAAACAGGCCGGCTACAAAACACAGAGAAAGTGACAGACACTTCTGGGTGCTAACTCAGCCAAAGCAGAAAATGTCCCTCCTCTCTCAAAAGCACAAGAGTATCAAAAATTTACTCAGAATTCTCCCCTTCCATCATAGGCCTATATGGCTGTAAGTTATTCATCACAACAAGCCAGACCTGATTATTTTCATCTTCCTGTTGAAGAAACCACTCTTGCCCAAGCACAGAACGCTTGTGGTGAACATAATCAATTGCTTATCTGAAGGAAAAAATCAAAACCAGCAATGAGGTAGACCTTTGCAGAGCCTTGATCAGACTTACTACGCTGCACATCATCCACATGCAAGAGAGAAGGGATGCAAATAAAAGCTGATTTCCAACATGTGGCAGAATTTGTTTTTGCAGCTGATGTTGTACACCTCCAAGTATAAAGCACTGACTATGCAGCCCAGCAGTGAGAGACAGAGAGGTAGAGACAGCTTCTATTCTAGCATTTCAAAATGTGATGAAACACTGAAAAGATAAACTCTAGATATTATCAGTCTTTCATATTATCTTGATAGCAACTACTGGAAAGGAAAAAAAAAAAGTCCTCTGAGGAAGAAAGGACAGCAGAGAAGAGGACTAGGTACAACACTAAAGCTGATTAATCTTTATCTGCCTTTAGCTGGGGCCCAAAGAGCTCCTCTCCACTGTCAACAATCATACATCTTGTGCCAAGACATCCTGAGTGAATTGGTCTGACAAATCCCATAACACATAAGAGGATTTCAATTAGGATAAGATCTGGCATTTCAAAGCAGGCTTCTTAAAAATACAACTCGCCAATGACAGTCAATACCAAACTTTGGATTAAGAAACATTGGACAGGTCCATGCTCTTCTAAATCTGAGGATCAGCATCAAAGGAGAAGGAACGGGGTGAGTAATACATGCAAATGGCTGCATTCATATTTGAACACAAATCAGAAATGCCTGTCATTAAAGAAATCCCTCAGCTGGTATCCCACCCTAGGAGTCAGATTGTGTAACACAGTATAACTAGCATAGTAACATTTATACCTGTGCATAATTAAAACAATATGCTTGACACACTCCAGGACCTGGATGGCTGTTTCACTGACATACATATAGCACATACATTCAGTTGTAGCAGTGTTTTCCTCCTCTTCAGCTACTGCAGACTGGGGAAGTCCCCGTTACAGCACAGACTGTTTTAGCAAAGGCCTTGCATTTATTTTTACTATAACTAATCTCACACTTATTTCTGTGTCTCATTTTATGCCTTGACGTGTTCTCCGGGTGCTTAGTTGTTCTACTGTTACCTCTCAACTCTGTTGCAGTCAGTTTCATTAGCACACTTCCATTTTCTAGGTGGCAGGATCTAGTAAAATCAGCACAGAAGACTGGTCCCACAATCAGTCATCAAGAGCTTTCAATAGTAACTTCCCTCCAGTCAGAAATGTCTCTTTTCACTTAAAGCTGCCTTTTAGCTTACCTATTAGTCACAATTTTTCTGTCATTACCCAGCGTGTCTCTCAGTTTGACATGGTACACAATACTAGAAGCTAAGCAAGGAGGACTGCATTTCCATGCCTGGAAACACCAGTGCTTTTATCACAGTGATTAGGTTTACCTAGGTCATGCTAGATCTAGCCTCTTGTGTTCTCTTTCCTTTTTCTGTTACCGTATGCCCTATTCTTGCTTTTAAAAGCATAGAACAGCTGCTGCAAATAGCATGCACTCCAACAGGGCTGTATTTGCCCATTCATCAAAGACAGACTTACATTCTCCAGCTGAATGGTGTCTTCCTTCTGCTGTTAAGTCCTATTGAAAATATTGTTCTTGAGCCTGCAATTACACATGCCAGTTCCTTCCAGATACCAAGATGACAATGATCCAGACTTTGTCCAACATTTAACTCGAGTTTTTTCTCCCACTTTGGCTGAAGCCATTTCAATTTTCAGGTTTTCACAGGCACTAAAAACCTGCTATGCCTGAATATTCAGAATCAGCATCCTAACTGAAACAGAAACAAAGTATCTGGTAAATTCTTGGGCCATGCCCAATTACCTTCTGTTTTCCCTTTTATTTATCTGGCTGAAGGACCTTGTCCTATTTGTTTTCATTTCCTTCGCAGAGTCAAACTCAGCTTGACTCATGCCAATTCTCATTTTACCCACACATATCCCGACCTCTCACATGTGGCTTTCTTTGCTGACCTGTTCATTTTTCTACTCCTTTTCCAGTCATATCTGTTAACTTTTCTTCCATGTTTTTCACTTCTCAAGATAAGCCTTTTTCAGACTTTTTGCACCTTTGAGTCAAAGAAGCAGCAGACTTGCTTTACAGTCTAGTCCTCTTGAGCTCTTCAGGTTTTAGCTAGTTCCCTAAATGTATCAAATGCCATCCACCTGGAGCTGAAAAGCTCAGCTATAGACCTGCATTGTTTACCCTTGATTTTAATTGAAACTGAAATCCCTCAAAGCAATGTTATTTTCTGCTTCATTCTACAACTTAGAGTCAGATCTAAAAAGGTATTGCCTCTTGCTGTTTCAGTGACTGATGAGGAACGCTGTTGGTTATTGCATTGAGAAATGCCTGAATTTAGCTATTTGTTCCCCTGTATAATCCAGGAAGTCAAAGCCTCCCACAATGACAGACCTCTAACAAGCAAGATCTGTATCTACCAAATCCAGTTCTTGAGGTCATTGGCAGATATACCACACTGCCTCAGCAATCATACTTCCCCAGAATATCTTTGGCTCTATTAAGTTGGTTATTTAACTCCTATTATCTCTCCTTATTTATCTCATTAAAGGCTTACAGTAACATCACACTGTTTACCTTTATGTCTGTCTTTCACAAGTCAGGTATGCTCCAGTACCTCTAGTCTGGCTACTCTTCTCCTTCAATAACTGTTTCCAAATATACAATTACACACACAGACCCCTGCCCCATCTCCTTTGTCATATCCTTAAATACCCACTAAACTCCTCCCACATTTCCAGGTGAAACTGCAGTCTTGTGATTTATTCTTATGGGACATATGATCATTGATACATCATACTCAAATACTTTGTGAGAAGTGCCTACTCGAGGATAACATGCAACAAGCAACCTTCTTACTTATATCCACACTGTTTTGCTATCTCCGTTGCACCTTGTTAACCTCCTCTATCACTCCTTGTCAGAGCTTTTAGTAAAAATAATTTTTAAAAAAATCCTTCTCTCCCCCAAACTTTAATTTTTTACCCATAGAACCTCTCTCTACCCCTGGCTCTTGGCCATTCAAGCTCATTTCTTACCTAGTAAAACCTTAGCCCCTCATTTAAGCATAGTGTCCATACATTGATTTTGTCACTGCAAACTGCACTGTATTTTGGCATTTCCATTTCTTTTTAATCCTTTTTTGTTTTTAAATATAGCTATTAACTATTCATATCTTGATCTCTCCCTCATGCTTTATTGTCTTCCTCAGTACTCCCAGGTATTAGCATAATTAAATACAAACTGTCCAGAAAGAGGACTCTTTTGAGTATGAGCTAATAGATACAGTCCAGGTTGCTTGGGATACCTTCACAGGGGGATAATATTTTTTACATAATATCCCTAAGCTATAGTCTTCCTTATTCCTACTTTAAATCAAATATAAAAGTACTTAAACTCTTATCAAGTTTCTTCCTTTAACACAAATAAAAATAACTGTGTTTGGCAAACAGGTTGTCTGTTCTCATTCCCTCTGCTTGCTGGAATTTCACCTTGCAGGAGCTCATGCAAACCATTTTTTATTGGCTTTGGTTAACATAAGTTCAAATAAACTCAACACTCAAAGCCAAACTTTCAAAAGGTGTCATATATTTTGCCTGCTTTGAACTCAAGGATTTTGCAGGCTTTCCCTGTAGATCTGCCAAGGTTAGCAAAGTTCAGAGAACCTAGCCCAAATTGCAAGGCTGCAATAAAATCTGACATGGAGATTCATCTAATTTGAATGTTTATAACAATTGCTTTATACAGTTATCTTCTTGGTCCTTCTGAGTTCCTGAGGAAAAAAAAAAGCAACAGGAGTGGATTTTCCAGTAATGTCATCTGGAGAAAACTGCATCGGAACTTTTAAAGAACTGTACGTTACACTCCTGTTATCATTGTAGCCATCCATATTTCTTTTTTACAAGGAACTGCTGCTGGTTCATAAGGAGCCACAAGTCAGATTCTTAGTTTCAGCCCTTTGAATTCCCCATGTGACTCAGTTTCATAGCTGCTCTAATGACATTGTTTCCAACACAGGTCTGACCGCTCCCTCTACTTCCAAAGCCATATTAAAACAAATCTTGCTCATGTGGCTGGCCTCATGGCATGCTGATATCATTCAACAAATCAGTCACCTCATAAAATCAAACGATGATCAAATTTTCCTCAAATAAGTCTAAATCAATTACACTATTCCTGGGCTGCCTGCAGGTTGCAGGTCAAGAAGGAATACATACACACACACACACACACACACACAGAATGGTTTCCTCAGCTCTACACTCAAAAGAGACTGGAAGACAGAATTAATTTACAGGTTATGTCCCACATCTGACTGAAAACAAAGATGAGTACAAACCATAAACAGAAGCACTGCTGAGCATATGTGCACACTTTCACCATTTCCTCCCTTTTTTCTCCTTCATGCAATCTGCACTGACCATCTTTGCCTGCCGTAGATACACAATACAAATAGTGACCTGGTCTGTGGGTACACCTGGACTTGCCATATTATATACATCCATTAATAATGTATTGTAAAGGCCTGAATGAAGAATAAAATTATTTTATCAGTTACTACAAAAATATTACTCCTGAAAGTAAAAAAAAAAAAAAAAAAGAAGCTGCAAGGGCCATAATATGTGCTTGCCTAGATGATTATACAATATATGTATAGGCATTTCAGTGCTCTGTTTCTGACACTTAGTCAGAATCACATAGATTATGTCTTTATCCTGTGTCTGTTTCCACAAAGGACAGACAGTACAGGTTGGTTCTATACAGTAACATCCCAGCCCCTCAACCTGTTTATTATATTCTCAGTAAAACTGAGGCTAGAAAGCCTCAAAAATCCCCATGGTAGCACTGGGATCTCTGTTTCCGGATTGCTTTGCCCTCTGAACCATTTAACAAGAACAAAGAAAGTTAAAGAGGAGAGGAAACCACCAAGGTACTTGGTTAATCAAATCGCAGGTTACTGCAACCAATATATTTGCTAATCTCCTTAAAATTGAGGTGTGTGAGGAGCACAACCAAACAAGGAAAAAACTCTGCTGTTTAGCTCACAAACCATTGGCTGCTGTGTGTTGACAAGAGTTGAGGCCTTTAGCTCGGTTCTTAAGTATGGAATATGTGAATTGAGAAAGCATATAGAAATCCTCTGTCAGAGGTGCGCTGACTTTGCCAATCCACTGACCTCCAAATCCTTTCCGTAAGACATACTTGCTCACTCTCGCTTCTCCTCGCAGATTAGTTCTGTCTGCTCCCAGGCGCCTACTCTCTCTTTCTCTAATGTGATTAAATAAGCTCCCTGTCTCTCCAGGCTTGTGCAACTGCCTCTCGCTTAGTCACCTAAGCACTCTACAACACCCCAAAGGAGTGGAGTCAGCTGAAACAGGAGCGTTCCCAGCTCTGACATGTAAAGTACTTGCACTCAGTGCTAAATAAACTTGGAAAAATGTTCACAATGCAGCTGTGTGCACAAGATGCTGCAACCTCAGGGCAAGAATAATTATACACAAACAAGATACTTAGGATTTATGTTCCCCTCAAATAAAAATGCACTCTGCTCATGCCAATCTCAGCACTTCATGGTATGTTTGCAATCTGAGGCAGAGGAACATATTCTCTGGTAGGGTTAACAGATTAGATACCATCACTGCTTTATTTTCCAATAAACTTTAGAGGCATTCTAAGCATTGTGGGTACACATTGATATGCTTTTAACCATACAAGGAGAAGGATTCATGGGAGGTCTTTTAAATGCCCTGTTATGTTAATGGTATTTATTTGGGCAATTTTCTACTGGCATATGTTGATGATTCAACATATGATTCCTTTTCAGAAGCTACCAGGTTAAAGCTGAAGCCCACAGGAATACCAGACCAAAGAGAAAACTGAAGAAGTTCCAGCAAACAGGAACAAGTACTCCTAGAACCACTCCAAGCAAAGGTTTATCTAACTTGCTCCTTAAATTCTCTCACGACAGAGAGCTACAACTGCTTGTGCAAGGAGCCTGTTGCAATGCTTAAGCATCTCTCAGAAGATGACTATTTCTCCTAAGAGCCAACGTCAATTAACTTTCTTGCTAACAAAGTCAATCTCTCCTTTTCTCAGAGAACACAGGCAAGGATTGATCACTGTCCTCTTCATAAATTGCTTTTTAATCATAGTCATGTTTATCTTCTCTTCCTGAGGGGAAAAAAAATCACTAAAGCAAATTCTCTGATCCTTTCTGTTTTTAAAACCTCTCAACAGACTCCTTGTCTTTGGATCTGTAAGTATTTGAATGTACCATATCCATGGGCAATGCCAAAAAATCAAAGAAACGTGAGGAAAGAAGTCTAGACTGCAATGAGGCTGAGATCTCTCACAAGCCATTCTCTTGAACCAGACTCAGTAGTGAACATATGCAGTGATATCTAATTAGAATCCTGTGCTTTAAAAAATCTCACTCTAAAAATCAAGGGAGACTCCCTTAAAGTTGCTTTTATACCTATTTAGCTCTGCAGTGGAACTTGAAATGCTATGACTTACAGAGTTGAAAGGAGACTTTGCAAGCTTTGTTAAAGCTGCTGCAAACAAGGAAAACTCAACAAACAACTTCAAGAGTACTTTAGTAAGCAATTGCTCGCTGGTTGGAATGCAAGTTACACCACGTTAGACCCGCTTCATATTTTGCCCCAAGCAACCAGCAAGCTGGGTGGGAGACCAACGGGCATTCCCACCAGCCTGTCAGGCTGGACAAGCTGCAAGAACCAGCAGTCAATATGATATTTCTACCTTCCCTTTCTTGACCACAACTACAGGGAAGAAAAAGTTAATGCAACTTTCAACCTTTATATTTAGGTCAAGTTCTGTTAAAATTGTAAGAGAAAAAGGTTCAGGAGTTCACCATTTTCTTAGCCAAATAATGAGAACAGAATTTACATTCCTCTGCTTAGGGAACACTTACATCAGGCTATGCAAGTGATACGTGAGCAGTAGCTGGCTCTTCACAGGAGTCTTCTGGAACCAAAGGATAGGAAATGCCTGTCAGTATCTTGTTTTTAATATTCTGTGTGCAGGTGGCCACTGTTTCCATGGTCCAGTCCTGTTCCTTGCTACGTGAAAAAATAAATTAAAAAAAAGAAGTGTATGAACCAGGCATGGGAAAAAGATGCTAGCCCCAAAACCCATGGCATGGAGGAAAATTTTATTTTTGCTGCTGGCAATTTTTTTTGGGTTGGCAGAACATGTCCTTTTCACTGTGAAAAGGAGCACATGCAGCTCTGTGAGCTCATCTTCATATCCCTGCCAGTGCCAACTAGTAGCAATTCAGAGCTCAGCTTGTTATTGAAGATGAATCCATTACAGCTGTCAGGTACCCGCCAATTTAAACCTTAGTGAAAACTGGTCAGAAATTGAGTGACTTTAGAAACTAATATGTTTTTGCTTTTTTTCAGAGGCTCAAATGGGCACATGGAAAAGATGTTGTCTTCCAGTAGCGCATTTTGCAATTGATTATAAATTAAATCCTTTGTGCTTGAATCAGGGTGGGGAAAATATTTTGAGACAGCAGTTTGATCTGAATGTTGCTTTTACTTGTGGTTTGGCAAAAGACTCTGAAATGCTGTTAAATCAAAAAGGCAAAGAAAACCTGCAATTGCCGTGTCTCTGCTTATAAAAAAAACATTTTAAAATAACCACATGCATCATTCACTACACAGATGCCACATTCTTCCCTACCCTTATTTAATAGCTAGCTGTCAATCTAAGTTGAAGAGCAGTTACTTGACATTACCATAATAATGCTTCAAAGCTTCGTATTAAAGATGGGTATCTTCCTAGGCAAGCCCATAGGGGAAAAAAAAAAAAAAAGCCTTTTCTCTCTAGAGTTGCAAAAATGCAGTTCTCTAAGAGATGACAGAGTGTAACCAGACAGGAATGACGATCACAGATACTCCTGACTTCTCTTTATTGTAATTAAGCAGGGAGAGATCAACAAATCTGTGCCTGCATAAGAAAGGTTTATCTTCTCTATTTCTATTAACTGTGGTAGAGAGGAAACTAAAAGTGAATTGAGACCTCTGGCCATTAACATAACATAAACACTTCTTCCATCTTCCAGGATAAGCATTACACTTCTCAGGACAGCTCACATAGAACCACTTTGATGTTTAGTCATTCTCAAAAGGCACTCCTTTCACATGCTCCTGCTGTGAGCAAACACTGAAACGAAAACTTGCCTGTGTCACAGGTTTGAGAGATGGTGCTATGTATACCAGCCAAAAAAACTCAAAATCTTTCAAGTTCAGTTAATTTGATATTGAGTTTGGGGAACTGGAGCTGACATTTAAAAGCACTGTTTTCTGAGCAGGAATAGAGGGAGATGGCAGGACAGAAAGACGTGCCGAACATCTGAGACACACAATTTGACTCCTACAAGTGTGAGGAATGGTGAGAAATCAAAGAATGGAAATCCAGTAAAAAAGGGTCCAGGTGCTTGGATGAAATAAAAGTACAATTAAGCCATGGCTTACCAATATATATAGCTCCTTTTATTTCCTCTGCAAGAGACTAGGGAAGCCCAGAACTAGAAAGTAATTAGAAAGCAGAAGGCAACAGGTGCTTAGCAGGAGAATGTCCAACACTAAATGCACAGCAAGCATCAAGCATGTCCTCTCTCCTTCCAGCACGTATTTAGACTCCAGCGGATGAGCGCAGAGCACAAACTTTCCTTGGGAGCTACTATCAGGAAAACTATTGACGCCAGCCTCCATGATCAGCAGACCCCTCATGCAACCTCCTGTTTACTAGGAGGTTTACTACTTCCACATCTCAGCTTTCCACTTACCAGAAACTGCGTGTTGAAGGAATGTAGCTGTGCCAGTCTTCCATGTTATGAGACGAGATTGCACAGACCTCTGACACATGAGATTACATAAAGAGAAGCCATTAGGAACTGGTACAAAACCCCATCTGTCTATAAGAGAAAAAGGAAAGGTAAAGACAAATTTCCTTCATGAATTCACTCCCTCCCAAGAGAGAAACCCTGACAATTGCACTATTCAGCACAAGAAGAATATGCCCCCAGGAACCATCTTCCAGTAGCCCACCATACTAGGATTTGTCACCCTATTGAATATCCTTCATCTTGTCTTTCTCTAAACACAGACATCATATCAAGCAAGGATGGACAGAAGTGATATCTCTCAGCACCTTCCTCCAGTAGCTTCCACAGCTGATAGAACTACCTACATGAGAGCAATGGCACCTACTCAGTACTCTGGGACACAGTATCTATTCAAGGCAGGGAAGCCCCTTATTCAAGCACTGAACTGTTTTGGGCAAGGCAGAGTATTTATAAATTTGTATGCAACTATGTTTACTCTGATACAATTGGATTGCTTCATACAAGCGTTTTGACTGAAACAAGATGAGATAATAGGAACTCTGACTGTTGGAAGCCTGCTTGGTTTCAGTTTGAATATATGTATTTATTTAAGCCTTCACAAGGTTTCCCATTGACTCTGCACATTAAAAAAAAAAAAAAAAAAAAAAAAGGCAAAGCTCAATGCTGCAGGTTAGAACACATTGTCCCAGTGGACAAAAGCAAAGTGCAGTAAGAGGGGTGGTGGCTGCCTGTCCCCTTGCCTACACCATTCCCATCCCAGCATCATCCTCAGAGTCAGTGCTGACAAACTAATGCTTGCACTGTTCCTTTCTAAATAGGACATGACTCGTGGAAGGCAGCAGAAGTGTTCACTTGTCTTACTGTTGAGCAGGGATTCATCCCTGTGTTTACAGTTTTATTATTTTTAAATTTCTGTATTTTCTTATCCCCCCTCCCCTTGAGCTGATCATCATCAACTGCCCTTGAGTTCATCATCTCAAAGGCAAATTTTCAACTCCAGAAAGCTGGACCCTAAAATTGGCCAAAACACACTGAACTCCCCTGCCATAGTCTGCTGATCTCTCCATATCATTTAGCAGCAAGGATCAACTAATAAAGTGCAAGATGTAGAAATGTCATTCAGAGTTACCTACCTGTAACTAAATAACTTTGTAATGAATGAAAGGCCATTTTGAGCTGCTGCCTTGAAGACTAACTCCATCTCCATAAAGAAAGAAATATGACTCAAGAAGAGACAGCCTGCATGTGGCATTAACAAACCCTCTTTGTGTTTCTGTAAGAAAGGCTGACCCCAGTGAGTGGTATGCTTGCATCATCTTCACCTTATTTTCCTTTAAATCTGATGCCTCCACCTCAAAATATTCCTACCACTTTAGCTCTGCTTGCAGGGAGCTGGTGGGCCCCTTCTCTAGGAAACAGAGACCTGAAAAGGTGTTTCTCAGCTAAAGAACAGGACCTGGTTTAGTAATATAACAGTAATTAATTCTGACTGTTCATAAAGGAAAACCTCAGTACTGCCAGAAGAAATGATTTATACATCTTTATATGACAGTGTTTTTCCATTCACCTTTTTTGGAGCATTTCCTTCAGAAGATGTTAAGCCCATACATTACTATTTAAAGAGCTTAATTCAACCCAGGCAATAATGACCCATAAATATTCATGATTTTGTTTTAACATTAAAATAACATCTGTTTCAAAACATCTGCAATCTGTTTTCAATGCTTCGGTAACATTTAAATTAACTGTAACTAATACAATAAAACACCATTAGGGATAATGATAATGAAGGATGCCCTATTAAGAGACATGAACAACATGGAATTGAATGAAAAACTAAACAAGGGGTGGAGGGGATGAACCCAATAGTCAGATACCAAAGCTCCTTGGAACTTAAACCCAATATTATGGGAGAGTTTCCTGTGTGTAGGACTATTGTTTAACCATCTCAGCGGCTTGCTGTGTCTCAGCTCTGCTTGGGTCTTGTTCAAATTTCCATTGCTAGAGCAGTAATTTATAGTGCAGGCAGTGTGACTACTTTTAACGCCGGGGTGGAAGGGAGACTCATTCTCTCCAGCTGAAGGGGCCCGCAAAGTAATTCGGATCTGGGAAAGCCAGACACAGTGCCCAGGGCTCTCTCACCAGATGTGGCTCACAAGCCTGTTAACCTCCCGCCTGCCAGCATGTTGTCCCCAATACGTGGTCAGCACGCTCATGTCTGCTGCCGTGCTCCAGGCCATGGAGTTAACCCAAATGATTAACTTTCCCCCAGAAAGGGGTATTGTTCTCTG
This sequence comes from Pseudotriccus pelzelni, assembly GCA_035584735.1. Lineage (NCBI taxonomy): Eukaryota > Metazoa > Chordata > Aves > Passeriformes > Tyrannidae > Pseudotriccus > Pseudotriccus pelzelni. The sequence goes on from JAWMRA010000078.1 coordinate 67,061,881, forward strand.
CTATGATTTGTCCTCTTTTTCTCCCTGTGGCCAAGGCACATGACATCACTGCACATCTGTATATCATTGCAACGGTGAAGGTGAAGGTCAAGCATGTGACAGTGCTGCTAAGGAAGGTTCTCCTCCTCTGACAGCGGCTGCCGGTGGGCTGACACTTGGGACCTGCCTCTGTAGGACCCACACATGCACCTCGCACCCACAGCCCCTGGCTGGAAAGTTTTGCTTTCATGGAAAGTCTTGGTGGGTCACTGATCATAAATCAATGTGTTTAAAAATTATATTTAGGGGTTCTGTGGTTTGTTTAGGTTTTTTTTTAAGCCGCCCTTCCTCTTTACTTCTCCCACTCCCTGACAAAAATCCAGGAGTCAATTCTAATCTCCTGGACAAAATGCAAAAGGCAAAGGAGTACAGCAGCTGTTTTTTCTCTTCTTTGATTTCTTTTAAAATAAATTCTATGTTAAAAGACATTCTCTTCGTCGAAAAAAAGCCAGGACTTGCCACATATCTGTACAGCCTTGAGGCAATTAAACCAGCTGTTTACATTGTCACTGTGATGCCTTTTTACCCCCAAATCCCCAGGCAATCTAAAGAGACCATTGTATAGGTACAAATAGCTCCAGGAATAACCCCAAGGCTGTTCATCCTCGTTGGCCTGTGCATTGCACCCCTGGCATAAACCCTGCACCCTGGCTGTGCTCCCAGCCCCTGGCACTGTCTGGACCTGGTCCTGGCAGGCCACCACAGAGCTGTGTCTCTGTGCCTTTCCAGCAGTGGCAGTAGCCTGTGGAAAACAGAGCATAAATCCAAACCATTTAAAGTGTGATTAAGACTTCCCCTGATTACTGCTCTCCATGATATTGAATGCTTCGGCTGTCGGTGATTTATTGAAGTAATATATAATATGCTGCATTCAGTTAACAGTCCCTATCAAGCACAATCTAGCTGAATAAAAAATAAAAAAAATAAAAAAAAGGAGTGTCAGAGAGAGAGAGTGTGCTCTAAGAGGAAATCTCCCTGGATTTAAAGGAAATTGAAATATGCGCATGGTAATCTGTGTCCAAAGCTTTTAGCACTTTAAAAAGTGCCAGCTGCTAATACCACTGGCTAAAATCAGCGTTGCTTCAATTGCTAATGGTCCTAATGCCATCCTTATCCACTCCTTCCCACCACCACCAACTGGCTCCTTTACCTACCTTTGCTTCTTACGTTTTTTTTCAATTTTATTCCAGAGTAAAGATCACCATCAGCACCAAATCAGAACAGAGGAGTGAAACTTGAGGTAACTGTAGTCAGAAAGGAACTAAACTTGGGCTGCCATTAGAAAAAAAAAAAGAGGAGGAATTAGCATCATAAGCACTCAGTACAGTTCCTGTGCTTTAAATGCTTTAACTTTAATAGCAAAGTAGCTGTTAGTTATGCAGGGAAGAGTTTTATTTATTTTCATCTATGATTCTGCTCCTTTAGGATCTGATTCAATGAGGTATCTCCACAGTGGGGTTATTTTAAGGTGTCATCTTCCATTAACACTGATCTCAAACACAAGCCTTCCAAAAGAAGATGCCTGGCTTTAAAATTATAAGATTATAAATCAAAGGTTTAATTTGACATTTTCTTTTGAGGATCCATGCCTCCAAGTGGTTGGGTGCTTTTTTTTTTTTCCCCCCATTGAAGGCATAAACTTTGGAAACAGTTTTTTAAAACCAGCACGAATGAAAGCAGATAACTCTCACACAAGCACCCTTACTCCACGCCCTGAGGCATTCACAAAACCCATGTAACGCCCAGAAATCATGAACTTTTCAGTGCACTACCCAAACTTCAGCTCATCAGAAACAGCATCAGAAAACACACATGGGATTTGGTTTGGCTTCATTCAACCCTGATACTGATGAGAATGACTTTGCTTCAGCTCTGACATCCTTGCACAAAAGTTGAAGAGTTGTTTTTCTGCACTTACAGTCAGTGTGTGGTGGACATCAGTGCTGCTGAGCTCTAACATCTGCAAAGTACACAGTGACAAACAAATTTATTTTTCTTCCACAATTAATGTAGGTGCATTTTGATGGGACCAGCAAAAGCCCAGGCCTGACCTGAGAGTAGGGACATGCCATCTGTTGAGGTCTTGCTCCAAGACCCAGGAGCCCTAGAGAATCTCTGGAAAATGTCTGTGAGAATATTTTAGCTGAGGCACCATATTTTCCCTAATCTTACTCTTAGAAATGTCATTATCATTTTAGCTTGAAACCTTCCAAGCCTAATTCAGCCCAAGACACAGACTGTTCAAAGTCTGGCAAAGTTGTAGGACTCCTGGGTCTTCAAATGGAAAGACTCAAGGCAGCCTTGAAGAGAGGTTGGAGGTCCCAGCTCTGCTGATGAGCTGCGACACCACATGCCTCTTGAAACCCAGAGAAGCATCACCAGCCCCGAGCCTGGATATTATGATCCTCAATGTTGCAGTAGCAAAACTATTGCTATTTCTCAGCCCAATAAAGCAAAAAATGCATATGAAATAAATTGCCTTTTTTTGTTGTTTTTTCCACAGTTTGATTATCCGTCATGATAAGACATTAGTTAAAGCAGTGGTGACACTGTCTAATCATTCTTGTGAAATATAGACTTCTTTCTCCACTTCAGACAGAGCCAACATTAATACACATTTATGCAAAGCAGAGCTGGAGCTGTCAGGGGCTAATCTTTACAAGTATGATAAATGATGTTTATTTTCAGTGATGGAACGAAACACCCGGGCTGACAATAATTGTAATAAAAAGGACAGATCAACTTCTATAAAGTGATTGAATTACCAGTCTATTGCATTAATGCCTGATCTTGGCTCTGTCATAAACCTGCTTTAGGTTACCAACAACTGTGCATTAGGAAACATCCACCTTCAAACAGACACCCTGCCCTTGACCTGTGGGGAATGCAGGGGAGTCACTGCTGGATGCAGGATTTGGCCATCCTTACTTAACCTTTTTTTACAGTAAGGTAATGTTTCCTCTTTTTAGGCCAAAAAAGGATGCAACTTGTGTCTCTCAAGCCTTGTGAAAAAGTTTCAAAACCTCAGCAGCAGCTGCATATCCTCCTGCACACACACAGACTGCCCAAGCACCCACATTCAGGGATGTTGCTGTGCATGCCTGCAATGCAGGTCAAATTAAACTGACATCCACAAGGACCAACACAAGAATTGTGGGTTGCCAGAGCCCCCTCGATGCAAAAAAATGGAAAGAGGTTAAACTTCCCCACCTCCCTGGGCAAGCAGCAGTGTCCTGCAATGGGCAGGGCGTGATGCAATCCAGAGCAGTGTAGAAAAATTGGAAATGTGTGTCAGACCACTGGATCAAACACTCATGTCCCTTGTGCAGCCAGACCAGACTCTGGCCCAGACATGGACAGGAGACACCCTCCCCATCTCCAGCAAAGACAAATGACTAAGAGGTAGCCTTGGAGGTCAGAGCTCTCTTTGCCTTGATCTCTAGTTTTGCAGAGAAGGATATTTTAATAAAATATGGGCTCCAGAAAGCCCATAATATATCTTAGCTTTATCTGTGGGTTTTGCTGAGTGGGTGCTACCACCGTGATTGCCCTGGCTGTGACACAAAACTATAAAAAAAATAAAAAAGGAACTTGAAGTCCATTCATCCATGGGATGACCAAATCTCTCATGAATAACCGTGTCAATTGATTGTTTTGTAATTAACTCTGTCATAGGAAGTAAACACATCTTCAGTTTTCAGAATGGGACAAATGCTGTGGGAAAAAGAAGGAGTCAAGTAGAACGAAAGAGTGAGAAGTTATATCTATGTATGTTTATACAAACATTCATGCATCTATTGCCCTGTGTTTACCTCCAGCTAGGATTTCTGACATAGGACTAAAAGCTGAGTAGGAAAGGTAAAATTGGAGTTCATCACCAATCCCTTACAAAACAGTATTGTGGAAACACTTCCTTTCAGGTCAATTGAAATATTTGTTTGCATTTTTGGATTATTTCTTTTATACGTTTTCCATTCCGTTATGTATATATTTAGTGTATATTTCATATTATGAGTATTCCGTGTTTTTATTCCAGTCCAGATTTGTATAGTACTGTTCTGTTTTATAATTCATTTGGCATTATTTAATGTAAGAATTTGTACTCTGCTATACATTAATGCACAGTGGTGCCAAAGAGAAGTCATTTTAGACTGAAAATTTGAAATGTCCCATTCTGACAGCTGACTGCTGTGAGTTTATTGAAATGAGTTACTCTGATTTTTTTCCCCTAAACATAAGTTTGTCCGAATTGACACACTCCCATGGGGTAGCTCAATTTTAGCAGAGCAGCATTTTCTGACAGCAGACACTAAGCAGAAAACTTTCAACCTTTCTCAGTTGTGTGTATTTGTCTGTGTATAAGCGTGTGTGCTGTGCCAGAGGGCAGGACCCTACTGGGAGATGATGACCATGGCTGGGCAGCCAGAGCACTGATCACAGCCCAGATGATGGTTTCCTCCTGCTCGGCTGATGTTGGAAGGGTGATGATACTCATGAAGATCCTAACAGAGTGAGTCATGATTTTGAAGCAATATTTAAAAAAAATAAATGGACCTGATCTAGAGAGTTTGCTGGCTTTATTTGAGAGTACCTCCTGCATGAATTTTTTCATTAAATAAACTTCTTTTCTGTCGTGAGTTTGCAAAGGTCCCCCCTCCCTGGGGATTGGAAATAGTTCGTCCAGGTGAATTTCTGGAGTAAAACTAATCAGAAGTTTAGATGATGCCTTCACTAATTACATTTTCAGGCAAATGGAAGAGAAGGTTGTGGCGCAGATGAAACTGGGGAGCCATGTGAGGGAGGACGCAGCAGGTCCCGAGCGGGGGCCAGGCCTCTCTCCTCCCCCGGCCCTGGGCCGGGGGCAGGAGCAACACTGAAGCCCCCATGACCAGACGTGTAACAGAGTGAAGAAAAAAAAACCAGAAGAACTCAGACGAGGCTGCTGCAAAAGGAACTCCAGCCAAAGAGATAGCCACAGCCTCCAAGATCAGAGCTGGCAGCAGCAGGAGAGAGCTGAGAAGCCGTGAAGGGGGGACACGGCTCCTTCTCCCCCTCCCTCTCTCTCTCCCTTCAGCAGGGAAAAGACTGAAATCTAAAATTCCCTGCCACCTGTGGAAGATTATTGGGGAGCAAAAATGACCCTCTGCAGCTCATGAAGGAGCCCATGCCAGAGCAGAGGAGTAGATATGATTCTGTGGAGGCCTAGATGAAATAGAGTCTTGAGATGATTTGTAGCCACAGAGAGAGACCTACACTGGAGCAAGGCAGCCCGAGTAGGATTTGTGTGATCCCAGTGAGGGATCCATGCTGGTGCAGCTGAGTTTGTGACCCTTAAGGACAGCACAGAATGGAAGACCTGTTGCCCAAGGGATAGACTCACGTCAGAGAGGTCTATCAGAGACTATTCCTGTGGGAAAAGGGACCCCACAGGAAACAGGGGTGGACTCAAAGCCATTATCCCCTGTGACCCTGTGGTGAAGACCATGGAAAAGC
>JAWMRA010000078.1:67067512-67124204 GCA_035584735.1 Pseudotriccus pelzelni
AAAAAAAAAAAAAAAAAAAAAAAAAAAAAAAAGCAAAGTCGACAAAGAAAGAGAACCATAAGAGCTCAGAATGGTATCTGTGAGCTCACACCATGACAGGAGAAAAAAAAAACACTGCAACAGTTTTGGATATCATGGGCTCTTTTCACCACAGTTCACTTTACATCATTGTTTCCCTCTTATTCTGAAAGAGGGTTTTCCTGGTGTAGACGAATGGGGAAGAGGGGGAAAACTAGTTTCATAGTGCCAAGAAAATCTCTTCTAATTCTTCAGATTGACTATTAGCATGCAGAAAAGCTTCCGTATCGGAGAAACAAAGTATACAGCTTTTGCTGTGAATCAACATGAGACCCATAACACAAAAGCAGTGTGCGTTCAAATACATGCATGAACATGTACACAAACACTCATATTCGTTCACGTATGCACATGCCCAGAGGCAGTGACTACCACTCTTTCTAGAGGAGTTTCTTCTGTACTTTTGAGAACAGCACTTTTCAGTAAGAACATCCACAAGTACTGGATCTAAATTAATAATAGGCCTAAGCAGCAAATCTGATTTCAATCCTCTCCTGAATCTGACCACAAATGTACTGTGGCTTTTCAAGGATCTGTCATATATCAAAGCCTTCCAGTATTAACTCATGAAACTTGTAGACCAAAACAGTAGTAACACGGCTATGAAGAATTAAATTCTTCAATCATGAAAAATATAAGTCAGTATTCGATGTATTGCAACAGTGCTTTTCATTAAATGTTTGCACAAAGTACAGCAACCATGACAAAATAATTTGTGGTTTATGCATGCATATAGCTACATTAGACAGCACAGGCCATTTAAATAGTGCATTATGTTAGCAATCATCGTTACTAACCCTGTGTTAAGAAGTGTGGGCAGACACTTCATTAATGCATACAAAGATTGCCAGGATATTGTGCTGTCTCCTTGTCTCCTTGCTACAAAAATATAGAATACAGTAGCACGATTGAGTGGGATGATGAAGTCATCTGGCAAATCTCCACAGGGTGATGCACCTAGGAGCAAATGACATAGCATATTCACACCACCCACTGGATACACCACTGGACTGGAATTCAGGCGCAGACAGACATTTCAATGATCCCCATTGCCCAAGTGTGGACAAGCCACAAATCAAGCCTAACACCCTGTATCTGTGGAGGAGGGAACACTATTGCTATCTTTCTTAACTTTAAATTCGAGAAGAAAAAAAAAAAATACTCGTAAAGCTACCAAAAGATAGGGTTGCCCAACATTTCCCATTCTAAGTACTTCCTTTTTGGTCTACTATAAATTGACTAAGCTATCAGGTCTAAAATTTCCATGCAGTATCTGCTTCCAACTTTTTTTTTCTTTTGAAATTAAGATGGTACAAACAAATCATCTTCTAATCATAGGAAGTGGAGATATCCACTTCATGAAAAAAATCTGCATAGGCTAATGAAATACAGGCTTCTGTGGTTCTTAGCTCCCAATCTACAGATACAAAAACAATAAATTCACAAATAAATGAAGCACTCACATCATACCAAGAAAATATGAGGGTAAAATACAAGAACTCTTGCTTTTAGGGTCATGTAATCTAAGTGTTGTTCAACATCTATTACTAGTAAAGGCTAACAACAAAACACAGGTGTCAAAGAAAAAACCCCAAAACTATTACAGAACACTAAGCTAGGGACTCTACCTTCAACAAAAAGAACCAGTTGAAAGTAGGAAGAAAGGAAAGGTTAACACAAGACTAACTGGCAATGCCCACTCAGAAAGCTCTTTTGTTAAGAGGCAAGTACCAACAAAAGTAAGCACGAGTTTCTCAGAAAGAGGTGTTTCCTCTTGTGTTTTTGCATTTATCAGATTGCGGAGGACAAAACTCCACATCTCTTTAGCAAGAAGGTTAATTTAAATATCTATATTCTTTGGACAAAATAAAGCATTATGATGCATTGAGGGTAAAAGAAGACATTCACTAACAAGCTGGAACAGAAAAGGAACAAGTAAGTGATGTATTTATTTTACCAGCCACACTTTTTTTCCAACTACCATTTTTCTTTCTAAGAGAATGCTGGTTTTATGCCTTTTCTGCCATTACTTTTAAGATCAACTCCTTCCTGGCTCTTCTCCCTCTTCCTCCTCCCCCAAATCTATGCCCCCTGCCACAAGGAGTGGCAAAGTCCTGCCACGTTTGAGTGGAATGTTGACGCCCATGTGGGTGGGTACAGAATTAGCCAAAACAAGTCCCTGCATTCCTCTGGATGTCAGCACGTTCTGCTGGCTCTTTCCTAATATCTTATTAATACATAAAATCTCTCTCACAAATCAGCCTTCCCCGTTCTTTCATGGTGTAAAAAAAAAAAAGAGAAACAAAAAACTTCCTTAAAAACAGAAACAGAAGACCTTCCTTAAACAGGTGCCCAGACTTATTTATAGCAAAGAATTACACTAGTTAGACAATTACAGTTTTTCAGTTGCCCAATTTAAATTCTTATAGGTACCTAATAAACCATCAAATGAAGAAGAATTACCAGTAAATAGCAATTACCTTGAAAGAACAGTACTTTAAATATTAAAGTGACACTTCATTAGTTATGCTGGCAAACAGGTCAGTTTGAATCAAATGGCTATTTTAAATTAGTGGTCCTATTGCAGACATGGGGTGTAATTTTTATTACCAAATACCCAGCCAAGCTAGTGACCTTAAAAACATTACAAAATAAATGGTTGAATTTAATTAGAATACAGTGCCAGGGGAAAAAAAAAGAATAGTCTTGAACATCGCTGAATTCTTTCCAGGAAGGTGTTTTTAATAATGGTAGTAGTTTACTCAATTTAAAGGTCCATATCCTCAAGTCAAAATGTAGGCTTTTATGAAACCAGCAAAATATAAGACCAGAAAAATATTTCCACTCCTTTTCTCCAACTGCAGAGACTTTTTTCTCAAGAAACAAAATAAAGAGCCTTTAAAGCATCTATGACTTCAGAACTCTATCTCTACCACACAGTGAGGGAAAGCTGCTACTGATATTACCTTTTGCCTCACATGCTGAAATGAGGGCAGCAAGAAAACCTAAAGATAAATGTAATTCGACATTGCTAAAAATAAAAAGCATTCTATGGTGTCTGAACTTATCACAAAATCAGTTGGCTAATGTACATTTTCTTTCTTGTGATCTCTCTTTTCTATAACATAGACCAGTGCAAAGAGTTATGATATTGATAATTCAAGCAACTGCTACCTGTAACACCACTGCAAGACCCTCATTACACAGAGAAGTTCCTGTATTTTCATCACTCCTGAAAACTGTGTCTCTAACCTTTCTCAGCAGAAGTAACAAATAAGCTGTCACAATGAAAAAGAAATAGAAGTCTCAGCATGGCTCGTTTCTTTTAGGCTCCTGTACAGATATGTTCACTTCACATTTGTCTTTCCATCCCTTTTATTAATTTACTTTCATTCCAATTTCTATCCCACATTGGCATCAGGTATTCCCCTTTACACAGTCCTATCCAGCGTATTTTGTGATGGCAGTAACCTCAGTCCCCACCAGCTGTGGATCTTAAATTCTGCCCAGCTTAGGTAGAGCATTAAAGGTTCCTTTATGCTGTAGCTGAGGAGAATTTGCCAACTACTTACTAGACACAAAAGCAAGAACACGATACTGTGAGTCATAATGGAGGACCCATGAGAACTGTTGTAACTACACTAAAGTTCAACATAACAGTTAATGCCCTCTGAGGTAGAATGACTTCACACCGAACTCAAAGGAAGATTCAAAATAAAGTTTGAGTTTGTGTAGAAAAATTTAGGTAGTCTGTCTAAAGATAGAACCCATTAATTTCCAGGAGGTACATCTGGCAGAGGTACAGGGAAGATCCACAGCCTTGTGAAAAATCTTTGAACTCCAAAATTGTTTGAGCTCTGATAAGGGATTTGGGTATCAAAGACAGGACTTGGAAGGAATTTAGTTTCCTGAGAGGGGGAGCACTGAGATTTGGCCTTTGCTCCCAAGCTTTACATTAAGCCATAAAACACAAGAACAGTCCTAGGTTCAAAATCCTAGATTTCTCCTCTAATGAGTTCCCTAACTTTGAGGCTACACAGACAAACTTCACTACATGCCTTTAACGACTCCCTTGAATTACTGCCTGACTAGTGGAACAGTTTTTGTAGGAGCAGAGGAGAACATTCCCACACTTCCCTTGGAGATGGGAGACAATGGTAAGAACATCTCAAAGGGGGAAACTGGACTTGGTTCTGACAGATCTTGGATGAGCTCGAGCCACTGTGGTGTGAAAAATTTTACTGAAAGAGCTGTCTGTATAAGAGATAGGAATGAGTCTCGTTCATCAAGTTTGGACCAAAACTGTGAATACCCATCAGCAAGAGAGACTTCAGGTCTCCAGACCTATTTCTTCAGGGTATCAGTTGGGTCCACGGAGTCATGTTTAATTGGAATACGGTGTCTCGTGCCTAGACCAAGAGACTGATAAGATTTCAGACACATTCTTCAGTATATTTTTTAGCTGGTACCTGGCACATCTTAAGCCTGCTGTCTGTTTTGAATCTCATTCTGAAAGAGTCTAACTGTCCTTAATTACTATATAGGGCTCTGAAACACCAGACACCAAAGGTCTGGATTGCACTCAGGCTGATTCTGTGCCTGATCCTGCACTCCACTGAAAGCTGTGCCACAGATTTGAATGGGCATGGAACCAGACTCATTCCAATCTCAGTGAATCTCTTAGTACACACCACAGAGGTCAACACAACAACCAAGTAAGGACTGTATTTGACCGTGTGTGATTATTTTCCCTTGTATTTTTGTCCACTGAAAGGTGTCCAGTAGCAGCTGAGATTGGCAGAAACAGATATTGTGGCCAAAGCAGCAAACCCTGGAATCCTTTTGATCATCCAGGTCTCAGCGTCATCCTGGCCCTATCTAGGAACGTTACCCACCACCTAACACCATCATGGTTGCTTCAAAGAAGAAAATATTTGTTTCACATGCCAGACAGTCAGAAGAACAGGGTAACAGAGCATGTCATACTGCGCACTCAGCTTCATCTTTTCCAGAAAGGATTGTATGACACCAGCCAACACCCCATTCCAAAAGGCTCTCGGCATACTCTGCATTGACCCAGTGACACAGACCCATTAGCACAGCCCTCATGAAAACCAGGCTGCAGAGTCAACAAGCCCAGTTCTCCCACTGCACAGATCACTTGGGGAAAAAATGAAAAGCCAATTATTGCAGATTAACTGTGGACTTAACAAGCCTAATTTAAGCATCCACAGTGGAAAATGAACTGCAAAGTACACCTGTAGGGAACAAGGCCCTTATAAATGAAGAAATTAATTTGTTCATTTCAGCTGTGTAGTCATTGAAATGCCTATCTCGTACAAATATTTGCCTGATATATTGATAAACAAATATAATTTCAGTATATTAGTTGAAACACTAATTAGATTAATAGCTATATTTGCTTTGTAAAGGTCTCCCTTGATGAAATCAATTAAAAGTTCATGATGAAATTTCATTAAGCTCTTCAATATGTTTTTCCATCAAATGCAAAATTATTATCTCCTGTTATCATATTATAACAGTGCATGATAGGACTGCCAAATAGATTCAGAAATCATTGTGCCAACACTGTTTTGTACTTCTTTATCAGTAAGCATGGATTTTGCCCCCCTCCCCTCAGCTCCTGAGAGAACATATTTGCCATGCAAGTAAACAGTAATGAATTTGTGATTGTGGGATTACATTTACTGAGGGATACATCTGTGGTAATCTCAGCCTCATGCTGCCCAGGAGGGTTCCCTCATACAAAGTTGCAGACATTTCACTCTGCCTGGCCTGGATCACAGGCTCCCCCTCCAGCAAGCTCACCATGATGGCTGATAATCACTACTTCCTTTGCATCCCGTTTGCACCCCCATTTTACACTATAAACTGTAAGGCAGAGAAATAGAACTTTTACAAATGTATAGGTATTTACATGTTGCTTAAAAAGCGCTACCATAGGGCAAAGGAGCACCAGAAGTAACAGACAGAGGTTTAAGCCAACCCGAGAGGTTCAGAAGCCAAAAAATATATATATGTCTCCTTTCCTAGAACAATCATTAAATTTATGGCTAGGCAGAAGAAGGTTGTGAAAGAAGGCAGACATCTATAAAGAGCACAGAGATGGAAAGTCATTCCTTGATCCAAGGATGGTGCCAGCAACTGCACCCAGACAGACAGTGATCTGTGACTGTTCTTCCCGGCATCCTTTCAGCTCTCACTTCCGCAAGCCTCAGTCTAAACAACCCAACAGGTTTGTCACAACTGCATGATTTGGGAAACTATGTCAGTTTGTTGCTCCTGAGCTTCCTCCATGTCTTGTTTCCCTCTTTCTTCTAACTGCTAACACATAGATATTACAGCGGTGAGTACAGAAGAAACACCTTTCAGAAGCTAGACCAGCCCTGCTGGACAGCAACGGGTTTTATTCTAGGCTTATACACCTGGGGGAATGAGGTCCCAAATCCACTTCTTAATAATTCTTCCTGGTATTACTTTGGCTGTCTCCAATGCCTGAGACCCAGAAGGATGACAATAGGGTAAGAAAGGAAGACACAAAAAGAGAGCCAGAAGAGATGTGGCCCAGATATCCTGAGAGAAGGTAGACCTGTACTGCAGATGTATGCTCTTCCTGGGAGGAGCGAATTAGAAAGCAGCTGGTAAAATAGGATCCTTACAAACATAAAGGGGCCAAAATGAAGTAAGACACCTGAATAGTTCTGGAGTCAAGAGTCTGATCTCACATCATGGAAATCTGAGAAGCTGCTCTGCATGACCGAAATTAAACAGGTGCCTTAGTACTTACTCTGAAAAATTGACTCATGCTGTAAGTTTGCAGTTCTTAGCTTGTAAGCGGAACAGAAACATTGTCTTCACTGAGGGACCCTAAAAAGGAGCAAAGAATTATGTATTTTGCTAAAGGAATAAAAATGTATTTAACATATTTTCTAATATAAATAAGAACTGACACTTTTATAAAGCCAGACAAACATAAATTAGGTTTTTCAGATATTATATTTAGGACCAGTGAGAAAAACTTAATCACTTGTGAGGAGTTTTATTCCACGAACAGCTCTACCACCCACACAAGTCTGTCCATGTGTTTGTGTGGAAGAGTGTCGTGTCTTCCTGCAGCACTCATGTCGGTATTAAAATACCTTGCATTGTAGACACATTAGGAGTGCTTTATCATGCTCAGCTGTTGCACAGAGCGGCTCATTATGATTGGGTAACTCAGCCATTAAGCTTTACAATAAGCCCACGCTGAATCCTAAAAAGGGAGCCATATATAGGCTATGGAGCTGTTGAGTAAGAGAAGATTTACTGTGCTCTACATAATTAATTTTGCCTTCTATCTTTCCTGTATTTTTAGTAAAGCTGCTAGCTGAACACATTGAATAATTATATCCCTCTGATGCAATTTCATCAAGCATCTTCCAACCTAATGGAGCCCTATTATGTTCAGATTGTTCATGACCGTGTCACAAAGAACAAATGAAAATCCTTCAGCCCTGATATACAGGAAAAATACAGATTTTTTTTTTCCCTCTCCACAGCTGAAGCTCTTGGTTACTTGGGAACATGGATAGGCATTGCATCAGACTCGGCATCCTCCATTATCCATGTTAGCAGTTGCTCACTGGCAGGCCTCTTTTGGAAGAAGCAGTTTCGGACAAGAACATGGGGAGGGGGAAAGCACCCAAATAAAACAGTACCCAAATAAAATAAACTAGAGGGGAGGAAAAGAAATAGCAGAAGAGTGACAGAGAGGGAAACTGTGAGCATTTGGGCAAAGAGACTGGAGTTGGAATGCCATAAAGAAAAAGACCTGACCAGAATTAGGTTAGCTGGTAGAAGGAATGTGCTACATTGAACACAAGGGAGGAGGAGAGATCACACCAGATGGTCAGGGGCCAGAATTAGGAACCAGTCAGTGGTGGAGAAAAGGAGGGGATGTAGAACACCAGGAGGTGAGATGCATGTGGCAACAAAGGCCAGGATATGGAGTCATGCTGGGTTAGCTGCATGAGAGAATCATTCTAATGTCACATTATAGCATTTTTGTTTCTCTATTCTATCACAAAATACAAGCCAACTGTTTACTGTAATTCTTGATGTTAAAAACAAATATTTTCAGCTGGTAAAGTCAAGATTTAGGGTCTTCAATAACACCACTGCAGTGTTAAGTTCCTCTTGAACACTAGCCATTCTAATGCAGCCTGTATTAAGATGACTACTTGCTGTTCTTTCCCTCTACTTATGTCTGTGTTTTCTTTCATGAGTGAGGTATGAATCTTTCCAGCATGTCTTTAATTCATATATATCAGGTAGGGCTGTTTCTTCCTCCACTGATTATGAGTGCAATTAAATGTATTTTTTTCAAATGAAGTTGTTAAAATGTTCATTACCAGTGTCGTTCAGAGCTCTAGACTGCAGCTCAGACTCATATGTACACCTGCTAGCTCTAGTTTATCAGAGAACTTTTTTTAATGGAATTCTCCTTCTGTTTAAAGATTGACCAAATATCACGACAAGCAAATCTGCTTAAAACTCATCATACTGATTGATGTATTTAATAATCCAGCTGGATACTTCAAATCACTTCAAAGAAGAGTAAGTGCTCATTCCAGGATAGCAGGGCTATTCCTATGCTTTTTGCAGTTTGCAATGGGTACTTATAGCCGTGTTTTTTCCCAAAAAGTTAAAGCAGAACTAAAGATAGGTCTGTATAGACAGACAATCTTGTGAGTTTCATAGTTTTAAGCCTAACTCATAGTTTCACTAGGGAGAAAAAAAATGAGAATGCTAGGAAGTGAAGCATGAAATCTCCAGTATAAATTGTGTGACTATATACATTTTGTAAGCAAAAATAATACTCTGTGAGAGAAAAAGTATAGTTTAGATAAAGGATAGGTGCTCTATCTGACCAAACTAACCACACACATTAGCAAGAGCACTATGCAGAGAAGTAGGATCCATGAAGCTGATCAACTAACACCACTGAAATGACCTGTACTATTTTCATTGCCACAATCTGGTGGGGAAAAAAACCCAAACCAAACCAACAGACAAACAACAACAACAACAAAAACCAACCAACACAACCCCTGTGTTGTTTATTCCACTGACTTTACCCAGGGGCTAAAAAATTTTGGTCACTACCAGCAAGCCACCGGATACTGAGCAACAGACATAGCTGGGGAAGTTTTAGCTGAATTTATCACCAAAATATATCTTCTACAGGGATGAAGCAAGTAAATAGATAAATCAGGTATTGGATAAATAAACACCTCATTATTTATCATCTCTATTTGTCAGCAGTTTGTGTTGTCATTCTCTCACATGCTTTCACATAACTCAGATAACTGAAACATATTAAGAGGGCTGAGTGTGTTCTATACTCATGAGCCATTCATTTCTTTTCTGGACACTAATTTCCCCCAACTATGCCTCAAACCAAACAGCTCCCCTTCAGCATCCAAATAGATTTTGTTTCAGCATCTGACTACAAAAGGACAAAGATAGAACTTGACATCAGGAGGAATGAGGAAGATGGAATTCCCTTTGCTAGATTATTTAGAATGAAGGCATGTATTTAAAATATTCAGGGAAACAACACAGTGGAAAACAAATCCCCCAGGGTATGGTTTCCCAGAGCGCAGAATAGGTGCAATGAAAATTAAAAAAAAAAAGGTTATAAATCAATTAAAGTTTTCAAACTACAGAGGAACAGTCTATTAAAAAAATAGTAGTCCTCCACTTCTTGGGATGAAGAGCCTTTATCCTTGTTTATGTTGTGGATCAGTCCTGATCTAAACAGCTGATAGCTACAAATTTTTTGTTCCCCTGTGACCTCAAAAACAAACAGGAAAAACCTCTGGGGAGCTTCCAAGCTAAGTTCCACACCAAGAAAGGAAGGGGATGAGTCCCCCTACCACACTTGTGTGGAAACAGCTCTAGCATCACACACGTCAAAGACAAAAGCAAATGGACACAGCAATCTTTCAGCAACCTGATTCAACTCAGGGAAAAATAGGGGCCAGTAAAAGAAAGCTTGGGAGACATAGCTAGGGGAAAAACTGCTTAGTTCCGCTCAGCCTAATGGACCACATAAAAACTGATCACAGCAACATTACTGAGACAGGGATAATTGTCATCACAAGTTAGCAGCAGCAGTTGCATTTCAGGAATTTTCTTCACGATCCTTTTCAGACACCTCCAAATCAATTTTCCTGGCATATCCTCAAATGTTCTCTTTGAAAGCATACCAGCTGCTCAAAAAAATATAAAAATAGTTTATCTGGGCAAGCAAAAGTACACCCAGACCAATAACTTTTCTTGGATGATGGTGAACAGGTACAAGATGAAGACAAACTTGTGGCAATACAGTTGAAAGACTGTCAGTCCTGATCTACTCCAGCTAATGCGATCCAGCACGCAGGGCTCTGTCTCACTGGGTGAAATGCCTGAAGCATAACAGGCAAGATGTGTTTCATCCTCAAATTCCAGGAAAGCATTGTGCAAATACTCTGCGTGGGAAGGCTGTCTTTACATGGCTCATGTGACTGAATACAGGTAAAATGTCCCAAGCCTCTTCTTGGTGTAACTACATCACTACATCAGAAGGAAACTGGCTTACAAACCTAAAGATCTTTCATGAATAAATGCTCAATGGGGCAGTAACAAGTAAAAGGTGGGGAGAGAGGAGTTCGTTTCTGAAACTGAAGTGATGATTTTTGTGACCAAATCTGTGCTCAGCGCACCTCAGATCTGAATCAGCTCTTGTACCCTTTCACCTCACAGCACTGTAATCCCACTGAGATTAGTAAATTAATCCTGAGGAACGTAAGTGTAAGACCTGAGACATATGTGATTGACCACCCAAGGCTGGCAATAGCTGAGCCTTTTATTTAGTTCATATAAAGCCAATCTAAAGCCCAAACAGCATGAGGGACACAGCTCCCAGTGTCCTGTAAATGACATTTCAAAGCAGCAGAGAGGTTTTACACCCTTAATCTTTTCATTAATCTGATGTATTATCTATCTCTAGGTTCTGTCGTTCCAAAATACTGCTTCAATACCTATTAGTAACTGTGCCACTGATGAAAAAATACCTTTGGGGGGGACAAGAAAAAAATCCATATAACATCTCTGTGTTTCATATAATACCCCCCTGGGCAAATATTCACTGATGGACTGTTAGGTCAGGTGTTCTGTGTCTTTTTCTCCTCAAATCAAAAGCTATCTATTCAGTTGCAAACTACCAACTATCATAATTTCTCATAAACCACCATATAAATCTTCTCAGTTGACTTACTCAATTGAAAAAGGTGTTGAAAGCACTGTTAAACACTGCTAATAGTTTCAAGACTTCCTTGTCTTTTGCTCATCTTGGAGCTCTTGCCACAGAGTAGTCAGGATTTGTTTATTAGCCTCTTGTTGGATCTGACTGAGAAGTTGGCACTTGACGAACAAAAGGAGAACAACACAAACAATTAAACAAAATAGAAGTATCTCTTCCAAAAAGCTTTTCAAATATAATGCTCTCAAAAAGAGCTGAGTGGAAAGTCAACAATGTAATTTGTTCATACACTCCCCCGAAGACAAACATGGAGCACAGAACTGAAGAGGTGTTTTGGGTTTGGTTTGTTTCTTGTGCTTTTTTAGAGTGTGTAGTATAACACACGCACACACACTAAAAGCAACTGCTTTGTCCAATTTGGCACTTCACTTTGTATTCCTGCTCTGTCAGTTGGATGTGGGAATCACAATGACAAATGAAGAAAACAAGCAGTCCTCTGATTTTTTCAAGTCTTGCTGCAAAAAAGAAAAATGATACCCCAGTGAACTTCAGGCTTTAAGGTCCTTATGGCTGCTAAATAACTCCACAAGTAAACAAAGGAATCCCAGTTTATCCAGTTCTTCAGTAGGGAGAGCTGTCTGGCAATCCTGCATCATTTAACACAGGATTTTGTCCCAAATATATCAGTGAAAGGTACTCAAGAAAACACTTGTACCTAAAGGCTATCTAAAAGCTACAAGCCTATAAGCAAAGTGAAGCACAAATTATGCTTCTCTCTCGTTGGTACTTTACCCCAAACACATACAGTAAACAAATATTAACACATCTTGAAATCTCTAACCCTATGCCAAATGCAGTCACAAAGGCCTGTAAAACATGGGTTAATGAACTGGCCAAGTGGAAGACGATGTCTAGCTATAATTTCACATCAGACTAGCATCTGCACATCTATTGGGCATGTTGACAGTAAACACAAACTTCTTCACATAGATACTGATGATTAATTCTTTATCCCCACCAAATTAACAAAGATCCCTGACGCGGTCAAATAGTACACTCACTAGACAAGTATAATAGATACGCTGCAGGGGTAAGATGAAGGACTCTAATTATCCTAATTTGGACAAGTTTATTTGAATATCTTGCCTTTAGAGAGTAAAGAAGCCTAAGGGAGTTTGGTCCCAAATCCCACATCCAAATTCTTTAGACTTATTTAAAAATATAGTTCATGAACCTTGGAGTAAGTCTCCTAAATATCTTTTGAGACACCTGTCTGAGTGTCTGAAGGCTTAGTACCTAGCCACTTTGTGGATGTTCAGCATACCTGAGCAAAAATGGCTGCCCAAATAAGGGAACTGTGGAGGACGCAGTCAACAGTGATTCACTAGGTGGATATTTTCCCTATTTTATTTCAATCCATCACAGAAGGGGGTGGAGAATTAGGGAACTAATAGGCATAAGGTCAATGAGCTGTTCTATGAGCAACACAACTGATGAAGCTGAGTTTCCCGCAGATGTAAGCCCCATGTTCCCCACTTAAATCTCTTTCCTCTTTAATCATGGTACCCCTCAGTTCCCCTCCGTCAGCTCATCTGTTAGCCTGCACAAGCAGGAGGGCGTGATGCATCTGATGTGAACCTACACACGCTGACTTGTCAGTGGGCTGTGTTTCAGGCTAGGTAAGAGATTGCTCATTAATGCTATTCCTTCACTTTTATAGGAAGGAATAGAGCATTCTAGTAGTAATAATGCATTCATAGGAGTCCTTCTTCTCCAAGCAGCTACTGACACTCATTAAAACTATAGAAACCCATAATCTTTTTGTCTATTGCCCCAAGACTTTATCTCCTATCTAATTAGACCATGGCATTAAGAAATTTTATAGAATAGAGATATGCCTTTTGTCATAAAGTCTTGATCCCTAAGAACCATACATTATATAAGCTGAAGAAGAATTACTGTGGGATGGACATATGAATGTCTTCATAAAACCAAAGTCTAAGGGCCATTCAGGGAAGCCCATTTTCCTGTTCTCAAAGCTAA
The DNA here is from genome assembly GCA_035584735.1 of Pseudotriccus pelzelni. NCBI lineage: Eukaryota > Metazoa > Chordata > Aves > Passeriformes > Tyrannidae > Pseudotriccus > Pseudotriccus pelzelni. The sequence continues at coordinate 67,080,939 of JAWMRA010000078.1, forward strand.
TTTGTTTACTTGCCCTAGAGGTAGGGTTAGTTACTTACCAACAATAAAAATTATCATAAATACTTTTCATTTTTAAGTCTCTCAGTTAATTCAGTGCCATCTGAGCCACCCCCACAGAGAACATGGATTCTGGCAACAAAAGTTTCTTTTTGCCAGCTCCCTGCCAAGTGTTAGAGAAAAAGTGTATTTTTTTCTGAGTGAGCATCATGCACAGCACTTTCCAGATGGCAAGGAAAAAAATGGAGAAGACCTAGTCAGCAAGGATTTAAGTGAGGAAGGTGCTTTGCACCCACAAATTTGACAGGATCCAACATGATCTGCACCACCCATCAGAAATTCCACAGACCAAGTTTCTTTAAAAGACAACTGTGAATTTCTTGCTAGAATATTCCCTATAGAAAGTATAAAAATGGAAGGTGACAAACCAGAATTCTAGCAGTCTCTCAATCAGCAGCAGAAAGATACTTGGAGGTTTCAATTTATTACCTTCTGTTGGTTTTTTTGCTTTCTATACAGTATCCAGCACAATGAAATCCAGTTTCTAGGTACTAATGTATTACATACAGCATATGCATCATCAGAGAAGAGCACAGAATGGCTACAAACTAAGATCATCAAAGCTTACAGACATCTCCATCACAATAAAAGGTTCTCCTTCAGCTTTTCAGACTAAGGACATTTGTGCTACACTCTTTGTTCTTTGTGGCAATAAATGTTTCCCGCCAATGTCGTTACAATGGCAAATCTTGACTTAATCCTACTTCTTGTGCCCACACTCTTAAGTAGAAACTCTGAAGGCTGAAGCAAGTCTAACATGTTTTCAAGCATCTAGTTCACTACAGTTTGTATTTCACTTTATCTATCCACATTACCTTCTGCTTGTCCTAATAAGCAGCAATGCAATGTTGACTGCATGATTTCCACAAATCAAAGGGGTTTCATTAAATATCAGCAATGAAATGCAGGGACAACTCTAAGAAAGGTCAACACAAAAATAGTTTTGATTCTTAGCTGCAGAATATGGGTAAAAGAATAGAAAGGCCTTTATATTTTCACTGCAGCTATGGAATTTTGTTGGCTTGATTCACAATGCAGGATTAAGTTACTTGAACAAATGTCAAAGTTACTGCTACTCCAGCATCTGAGCACCACTGGAGTGTAAGGCTGTGATTATCTTCTCTGTATCTCCGGAGATGCTTCACAGAAATGGAATATATATCTATATCCATCTATGAGGGAATAACTTTTCCTTAGCCAACTTTACATTGTGTTTCACAGCACCATAAGGTGACAAAACTGGAAGAGAGAATGGTGCCTCATGCTATTAATCCCTAGTAAAAGCATCAAGATACAAAGTCTGATCAGACTGTTGTATTAAACAACTTAATGACAAGATTAATTCAGTGACATGGTTGGGAAACACAAGACAGTAAAATGCAATAGGTAATTTAACCCAGAGTTTGTCATGGTGCTCACTACAGTCATGAATGTGAAGATAAATGCTACTGATGGGATTTAAGAAAGGGAGGAATCATTCTACAGATGGGATCTGCAGAGAGAATTCAGGCTTCTTATCCAAGGGTGTAAAGTAATTCTCCGTCAAAAAAAAGCTTGGAAAGGGCTGGTCTTCCTGTCCACAGTCATGAACAATTAAGATGCATATTCCTCCCCTTATTCTCAGCAACACTTGAATCAGCATTCCTTGTGCATTCAGTGACCAGGGAGGAGCGGAGAACACATTGGCAAAGTTAATGACAGCAGAGGTGCAGAAGATTGAACCAGTGAGATTTCTGCTGTCTATGAACCACAGTGCCTTAAATTTATCTACAGGCGGGATACCAGGCTTGAAATCTTGATGATCAGCACCGACGTGGCAGAATTCACGTTGCTAGGGAAAACAAAGAGCAGGGCAAAGCCCCTTGAGGAATAATGAGAATTCTCAGTAACAGCAAATCCATTCTTACCCAAAGGAAAGTTTCCATGTTGTATGAAGCTCTCCCCCTCCCCAGCAGTAGCTGACCATTTAGCTGGGGACCTTAGAAGACAAGAAATTGCACATTGTGTAACTGTTGAAATTTCATTATACCATTAGAGCTGATGACAGAATTCACAATGTATTACAGGGCTAGGAAACCAATACAAACTTTCTGTTATGAGCAAAGCTAAAATCAGACTGGAACTTTTCCCAGAGTACGGGATGAGCAAGAGGAGCCTGAAGCTGAGTTGTCACCACCTTCAAATACAGATGACTTAATTAAAATAAAAAAGAACATATCTGATTTGTCTATTTTCCCCCCTTACCCCAAAGTCAGCACATTGGAAAGTGAACACAATTTATCTTACTGAAGAAGCACATGTCCAGGTGAATCCAATGGAGGATCTGGAGAGGCTTGGTAATGAAACCCCCTTTGCACAAGTTGGGAGTGTTGTTTCTCCTTATGCTCCAACTGCTCCCTGCTGTGCTAGGATTAAACAGAAGCCTTCAGCTGGGTGTAAACAGCATTTATTCCCTCACTGCGGTTCCTCTGTGCTGCCACACCAACACAAGTCACTATACTGTTGGTCAGTACCAGAAAACCAGCAGCAGAAGCACACCAGTCCTAGCAAGGATACAGTTACACCAGAATCAGGGCATCTCACACAAGCAGAACTTATTCCACTCCCTCAAACAGAATAAGACACCCCTGGAGAAGCACTTTCATCTCTGGACAGATCTGTCCACCATGTGTATACTATTCACCCCGCAGAGGGTGACCTCAAAGCCCTCTTCAAAACCAGCTTCGTGACCATACAAGCAGCAAACCTGTACACAGAGGTGCTGACACAGCTGAAACACACAGACCTGAGCATGCCTGGACACATGAAGGAGGCTAGCGGACCGTCAAACATGTCTGACAGGCTGTCCACAAACCAGTCCTGTGGACATGGGATGAGCAGTAGGCACGTGCTGCCACAGTTAAGATGGTGTGCAGGCAAACTGTAAAAATCAATTAGGATTAGGCAATACATACATAATGGGTCAGCTCCATAAATTTTAAGTGCAACTGATTCTGCAAACAACCTTGAACTACACCTCCTGAAGGGAAATAAAATTACCCAATGCAGAGAACCTATTTATTTAGAGTCCCCTGAAATCACCAAAGTCCTTCTTTGAGCCTTCAGTTGTGCCTAAGAGACTCACACTGGCCCTAACCAGACCAAAACAGTCACATTCTATTATGAAAGATCCCTTCCATTTTCTCCTTAACATTCTACACCTGGATCCAGCACAAGCCAGTTTTGTAATAAACAAGTTAATGGGCCTGTGCAAAGCACACTGACTTTTCACATTACAGTAAAACCCCAAACATACTTGTATTTATATAGTATAGAGTTGCCATATGAACTGACAGTTAAGAAAAAAACACTCAGCAAGTTAATGATTTTTTTTTTCTTTCTATGAAGCATCTACAAGGCAAAATCTGATCTGAATCTTGGTTCCACAGCCTTGACTTATTTAAACAATTCAGATCCTTTTGTCTCTCATTTGTACTATGCTTCGTGCGTCACTCTGGGTTGTTTCACTGCACATTGCACAACTACAAGTGTTCAAACATATAGGAGGCAAGAATAGCTTAGTTTGTTTCGGTTGCCTTACAATCAATACCTTTGCCTCAGGCACTGAAGTACGTATGAGAAAATGAGTTTTCTGTTTTCATAAACTTTGTCTATCTTCAAGCACACTTTGATCCATTCTTCTACAGAAATGAATAGGGTGGGGCCATTACAGAACAAGTAGAGGCAACAACAACGTTCTGTTAAGACTGAATGCTAACAGAGGTGACCACACCAAAGGCCACCCTTTTTAATGATCATGCTTTTATTCTCCAATTCATTTGGAATCTTTATTCTCCCTTCCTGAATTGAACAAATGCAAGCTTTGTGATATCTGTTCCTTTTCATTCCATGGCGGCGATGAGGTTTTTTAGCTTTGATCTGATCCAGAATGAATGTTGTGAAGGTACTGTCTGCCAAAATAGGAAAAACTATTCAGTTTATGATTGCTGGAAGTGAAAGCTATTTGTGGGGGTGTTTTTTGATAACATGGTAATTCAGACCATATCCTTACCCAAAACAACTGTGAGAGAAACAGCGTATTACAAAGCTGAAAAACTCTGTTCGAGAGCAGTTTCACCACAAAAGACTGTGGTTTAGGTAAATGAGGATTTACAAGCTAAGAAGAATTGCAGACATTTTAAAAATAACACAACATTTTCGGAGCAGTTTAGCTCCTTTTCAATCCAACCCAAAAGGCAGTTACATCTCCATTGTGCCAACCCTTTTGAAAAACCATCATTTTTATCAACTCTGCAGATTTGAAAAGAACTCCCTTAAAAAATCAAAGCTTATTTTGATCACCTTTTGGATGAGGCAAGAAGAGTTTGCCAGAACTCTGTACAAAGAGCAAAACATCAAGGAAAACCATAAAGAGGTGGTACAGAATTCTTTTACACCACAAGATACTTCAAATAGAGATCTCAGTCTTCAACCTAGGTTTAAACATCAACACAGAGTGCTCCCATCTCATCATCATCCTCCAGCAAAAGGAAGTTTAAATTCTAAAAGGTGTCAATATCATTATTCAAGTCAATCCTGGCTCCAAGAAAGACACCTTTCAGTTCAATCTGTGCAAGCACAGCTGAGTGCACTGGTGTCCATATTCCCTCACTGAGACCTCTCCTACAGAGTTCACTTTGAGCTTGATCTTTCTCCCATTGATGTCATGAAAAATCTCCCTCTGTATGGCCAGGAGGGGTTGGCATGTAGAGAAATCTAATGAATTGTGGGTGATTTCTCTATCTTTTCTGCTTTGTTATCTGTTTAGGAGGCATTTTTTGCTCTCTTGCCAGTTTCCAATTTCACTAGGTTTTGTTGCTGTTTTTAATGGAAAACAATTCTTGTGTTTGGTTGTATTTTGTAAAATGCCCAAAGGCTTTTGCATACAAGCATCCCATAAAAATGCATTTGTATTTTATTATTTTTAATAATGATGCACTTGATCAAGAGCAGTCTACATGTGGCCCCAGCTAACTTAAGCCACCCAGACTGGATGATTTTGTCTGTTTGTCTACAGTGCCAGGAGGTGGTAGTCTCTCCACTGTTAAATTTATACCTGAATATTCCTGACTATATAGTATGGACAAGAAACAGCACTGTAATTGTCTGTATATTATCAGTGTGCAGATCATTTAAAAATTTACTTCTAATACAAGGTTTTTATTCAAGTGAATGTAAAGCCACCATTCCAAGATAATCATAAACTTGTCCAACATGCATTCACATCTAAATACTTATAAGCTCACAAACAATATTATATTAAAGAAGATTCAACCAAAGCAATTTGTGGGTTAAAAGGACATAACAGAACTAGTAGGATATTTGTTGATGAATTTATTCTATATTTCAAATATATTTGTTGATTTTAGTTATCAAAGACTCATGCAAACACACATACGTGTGCCTGGCAGCTGTTCACTAGTTTGAAATGTAGAAATCACTAGAAAGAAGGGAGTTTGAACCTTTACCACAAGCAGATGCAAGGTAGTGTAGCTCTAATAATTTTGGTGAGGAAAAAAAATCCAATCAAGTCCAGAATACTGACTTCAGTTCAACAATGATTTGAGAGATCATTTTACTCCTTTTTTTACCTTCCTTAGAGTATTTGGACAAATGCCAAGTATTTTTTAAAAGGTTTCATGTACCTTAGCATGAATGACAGTTTCTCAGAAAATTTCCACCAAAACTGTTTTATATGCTATTCATTGTTATCCTTTAAACAAACAAACAAAAAAACAAAAGCCAATGGTAATGTAAAGAGCAATAGTTTGAACAGGATCTTCATTATTGTCCTGTAGTCTGACAATTAATATGGTCAGTTGATGGGGTAGGCAGGATCAGGGTGGATTTAGGAGTGCTTTCCTAAGAGAAGATGACCTTGTACTTACTATCTTACCTGTAACTGCAGTTGCTCTGGAATTTTTGTCAGATCAGATTTATTTTCTTTCCAACAAGAAAACGTAGTCTCTCCCTCTGACTGAGCTATTGGAGCCATAACAGGATCTACACCATAAGAGCAGTACTTCTCCTTGGCTATGGGATAAAAGCAAATATACATGAGGTAGGATCCATCTCAGATCACTTTGGACAACTATATTTCTAGAGTGTGATTCATTTGACCTATTTAAAAGTTTGCTTTAGCATGAAAAGAATGCCATAGTAGAAATGTCTCTCTACAGTCACTAAAAAGGATCCCAGAGTGACATACTCAGGTGGGGTTGTCTACATCATAAGATCAGATCATCCACTGGAGTCCAGACAGATGAATGCACTACAACTTCCTTGTGTCCTTTCAGCACTTGAAAAATTGTAATTTCTTTACCAGCAACTTAATATTTTGAACTGTCATTTCCTGGATCTTTTTGTTCCTTGAGAACTTGTGAATATTTGTTATTTTGCCCCAGCTCAGACTAAATTTTCACAAGGAGAAATTATACCTATTTTTGCTCAGCCCTACATATAAACAATTTTTGGTCCAGCTATGCTTTAAAGGTCATTTAAAGGTTTCACCTTATAAAATCAGTACAAATTTCTAGTTGCTGAAATGAAGAAAAAGTTCTTCCAGATAGAACTGATATTTGGAACATGATCTAAGTTACTCTACTTCCCAGTATCCCATTGTACTAGGAAGTAAAATACCTGATGGCACGTTATCACATAACGACATACGGACAGGGCCAAAGGTGTGGATTTAGCCTTTGCTGTTTGGTTCTGTCTGTAACATTATTCAATATTAAATATAGTGACCAGCCCATTCTCTTTGGAGATGTCATTGTCTTCACTTGGGCTGTGTTCAGATATTGGATTGAAAGCAGTGGTAATGCCTTAACACAGGCAGGTGATGAGGACAGAATGCTAAATTCATGGCACTAGCACGGTACAACTTTCAGTGGACTTTGAGCTGAAAGTCACTGAACCACCTGAATTACAGACAAATGTAATCATCCTGCCAAAACTGCCCAAAGACATGTTCATCTAGTAACTCTTGTTGTGTTCACATTTACCACTCTCAACACTTGCTGCTCTGAGGACCCCAGAGTGTGTGTAGAAATGCATCATGAGCAAATCTTAGCTTACGCTGCTTTATGTGGCCCAAATATTATGGTACGAATTCACTCATGGAATATCCATTTTGTTTGTACAACAGTAAGGGTAAGTAAAATTATCAGATACAGGACAAGAATATAGATCCAAAAAGGACCAAAATACCTAAATTCCACCCATATTGAAGACTGTGAATCCATAACCCCCAATTCAGCTGCTACCAGTACTCTACCTGTATTCTACAGGTGCCTCCATATATAAACTTCCAGTTGTCAGGACATCTAAAGCTGTGCTTTTCCATGTGACATGAAGCACCCCAGCCTTGACAGCACTGAGTATCTTCTACTTAAACCAAGCAAAACCCAAATGTTGTTCATTCTTCTGCTTCTCTTTCCTCACTGCTTTGATCCATCAACAGTCTGCAGAGCATCCCAACACACAAGGCATCACGTAAGATTCAGCAGCAGCTACTGTTTTGTTTCTTGGTACAGCCACCATATCATTCCTAGTTCAACTTTCAGATCACTCTGCTAGCATGGAAGAAATTTGCCTGCCACCACCATGCTGCAGCCAGCCCTAGAGAGTTCAAACACACATTAAGTATCTGCCTTGATACACCCACAGCCTCTGAAGTATATGGTATTCTCCTTTTCTCTCACTGGAGTTGTTTCACGATCCAGAAGTGAAGCCCTCACTTTTCTCTTACAGGCAGAAAATTTTGAAGTTGGATTCCTACTCTATGCATGGCAAAGCCGTTTTAGTTGAAATGGCCCTGGGAGAGGGACGTCACTGAGCTTCTTGAAAGAACTGTCTTATTTTTGGTTTCTAGCCTAGTTCACCTTGAGTTCTCTTTAATTCCACAGCAGGGTCAGTATCTGCACTGCAGACAGCAGATAGACATACTATTTAGGAAACTCTCTGGGAGGTGAGTTTGAGTTCCCTCAGGCAAAAGCAATAACAGAGAGAGATTTCCCGCAACCTGGGGGAGTGCTTTAATCACTAGGCTGCTGTTCAAAAGGCCACCCCCACCTACTCTTCTGCCATGTTTTTAGAAGAGAGAGACAAGCTCTGTTTTTGGAACAAAGGGTATAACAGGTAGCTACGTGCTGGTGAAGATCCCACAGTATCCTCAGCATTTCCTAATAGAAAGCTGACTACTTGATCCTGATGTACCTCACTCTTCCCACATACCTGTATGGGGCCAAGGCACTTAAGAGAGGTGTCTGCTTACCTTGGGCCAGCCACATAAAAGCTCGGCAATATAACACTCAGTGTTGCAGCATCAAAGTCTCACTTTGGATCAGGCCTGAGGCTGCTACAAGAGGTAATTTATAATGTCAGGATTTAAAATCGTATGTGATGCTCATTACTGTAACAACTGACTCTAGTCTAACAAAAGCAGCAATGCCACAATAGTTATTGTTAAGCAATTTAATTGATCCAGACATTTATGCAGAGCCATTTACCTGTTAGGGCTCTAGGCAGAGGCTAGGCTACCCTTCTTTTCATTCCCACATTAGATGACTTATAATTTCTTAACTCAACCTGAAGGGGTGTCCTCAGGTTTCAGGGCCTCCAGCAACTGTTCTGGTTGCTCATCTCCAAAACTGACTCTGCATGTATATTGGTATATTGTGCTAGTCACCACAGATGACACCCTTTATTTTTGGCTGCAAACACTTTGCCTTAATTGTGTATGCAAGTCATTGGTCTCTGAGGTTCACCTTACTTCACCTCCAAAACTTAGTGAGGTAATATTGCTTAGTGAACTCCAAAAATTTTTGTAAGGTGCCTTGAAAAGGTATGGTCTTCTGCCTTTTTGTTTCTCCCCACAGATCTGTGAGCAAAACCAATGAATTCACAAGTCTAACAAGGATCACTAACAGTAGTCACAGTTGAAATTGTTTAACCTGCACCTTCCTCAGCAGAAATAGATGACAGTCAATTGATCTATGGGCCAGGCAGGAAAACCTGTTGAGTTTCTCAAATAAACCTAAATAAAATTTAGTTTTCACACATCAATTCAAACCACTAAATTTGCTTCCTATTACTGGTTCCCCAAACTAACTACGAGTAAGGTCCATTAGAGTCAATGTGGAGAGTGGGCATGCAGAACCAAGTTAAAAGCTACTGACTTCAGATGAGACTCAAGGGGGAAGACAAAAGTCCTGATTACTTGACCTATGCACTGAGAAATTGCTAGAAAAGCCTACTGCCAAAGGAAGCAACTGGCATCACTGCACATCCTGACTGTTCATAGAGCTCACACACTCATTTGATTCCATTTATTTGCCTCCTCTGGGCAGCATGAGATTCTACACATTTATTTTACATTCACATGGAAATAATAAAAGGAGAATATACAATTTGGTAATAATAATAATAATCAAATGATCTCTCAGAAGCTAAGTAGCACATATGAAATGTTCTAACATCAGCTGAAGTTTCTATTGTGCAAGTACCTAGCCTCTTTGTGGGTATAAATAAATATCTTTAAACCCATTCTCCATATACAGGATATTAATGTTTCATGAAGCCAAACATAAGCAACATACACTTCTTTTCTTTCCTTCTAAAATGAAACAGGACTTTTAGGTAGTTTGGTGGCTAAGGGAAAACTCATCTCTCTTGATGACCTAGTTAAATTGTATTAGTATCTTTACATATTTTTATATTCTTTTTTTGCTTTTAATAGCTGCCTACATGGACATACTAATCAAAAAATATATATAGCTGATAATCTGAAGTAATTTTCCTTGTCTGTTGATGTAGTGGCAGAAGAACAGATGGTTGAAATTAAAGAACTGCTTAAAGATATAGCAGAGCACATTTGAGCAGGAAAGCAGACAGCATTTCTTTTTTTAAAAAAAACCTTTCCTCTGAGCAAACCAATGAACAAACCTACGTTACTAAGGAATTTCTTCCTCTAAGAAATTAAATCCAAGTTAGTACCCACTAAAACCAAACAAGGCATTTGACTTATGTGGGTAGAGAATCGTGCCTTCCCTCCCCCTGTCAGGATCAGGTTGTTGCATTTCTGTATCACTTAGAAAAATAAGTCTAAAATAAACAAATAATTTCCTTCCAGTAACTATACTGACTCAAGAACACCCATGCTGTAAATCACTTAATGTCAACCAGATTTATAGTTGGGGTGAATTAGATTCAGAAAGCTTCATTCCCCATGTTCCTACTAAATAAGCCATATGCAAAGATGCATTGGCAGAAAGAATGGTGAGCAAAAAAAAACCTTCCAACCTTGTTGACTGATACCACGTTCGTTCTATTGTTGGTGATGACATATTTAAAGAGAAAAACAAAGGTGCATTATTAGGGAAGGTGTGAGATCATCACTGTGGATGGACAGATTCATAATTCCACTGCCTCTTCTCTGTTGCATCTTGACATGAGGTGCCTCCTTCCATCTTTCTGTTTAGTTCTGTTCCCAGCTCTTGAACTTACTTTTTACCCATGACTACTCCAGTTAATTCTAATTCAATATAATATTCTGGTTACACCTGTCATGGCAATATGACATATTTATCTGGTTTGATACATTTTTTTAAATGATACTAGAGATTGTACATATAGAATTCCATGTACCAATTTAAAAGCATAGAAGTTAAACAAGAAATGATGCTTTTTCACTTCCCATTCTCTTGCATTACAGTTAATTAAATTACATGTAAAATTTAATAAAAATGAGGCCTAATTTTAATTAAATCACCCTCCCTCCTTTACCCTCTTCTATTTCAGCCTTAAACAGAAGGGCAAACCTCTTGCTTCAGCTCTCCTCCTACAGCCACTTTAACAGCTAATTTTTGCAGTACTCCAGAAGTTAGGGTGTGTGTCAAGTTGAAAGAATGTGCTAAAGGGACAAATGAATGCTTGCACAACAGAATACAGGTCAGTGATAGACAACACTGAGAAAGGCAGAAGGAAAGTCTGGCCATCTTCTATGAGAAATTTTTGAGACTGCTTATGACACAATTCATATATGTCCTCAGATTCACTCTTTGAACCCCTAAACAGGCACACTGGATTAAGAGTCAGTACTTTTGGCAGCTCTGGTAGTCCTGACAACTCCACAAGCAGATGGGTGGCACAAGTCACTTGCATCAGCTTTCATCTTTATTTGCCTCTATACAGTATATGGCACACAGAAGTAAATCAAACACAAACTTTTTCATGTGAGCACCTGAGTGCATGAAAGTCATGAGATTGGCCACGGATTTCTGTGGAACAGAAGCAGGGTCAACTCAATTTAATATATTTACAAACACCTGTCAGTCCTCCTGGGTGCAGAAAAAGATGCTTATTCTCATAGGAAACTAAATCACCCCGATATTCATAAATGTTGAGTGCCTAATAATTGACATAAGTCTGATTCACTCAGGCTGTTCAAAACAGAGGAACAGTAAAGGAATAGTTGGGGCTGCAAAAAAAAGGTCTAAGCAACCCATACAGCTCAGGGCTGCTAAAGCTAGTGCTCATTAAAATTATTTATAATACTTGCAACAGGGACAGCAGACAGGGCAGGTGATTGATCAAAAAAATCAGTTTCTCATCACTTGAGACAATGTACAAAGAGACTTTCCTGTTTCCAGGATAATCAGAATAAAACTACGTAGAGGAGTTGAAACTGTATTCGGAAGGCAAAACATACTGCAAAAGTCCTCACTTAGAACATATGAATCTTTCACAGTCCCAGGTTTTGCAAGCTTCTGAGTAATGCTTGTGTCTGCAAAACTTGTTTGACTACAACAGGCCTTAATTTTGTAACTTAGTCCTGTATTTTTTGCAAAGGTGGTTGAATTAAAAGGGGAAGAGAAAAATCAACATTTTTCTATGCGAATGAAAGACATCAAAGTAAATACCTGTTACCTCCATAAAATAATCTTCCACAATGCATGGTACTCTTTGAAGATCTGAAACACTCCTTTTTCTCTTTCCAGTTTCCCCTTTATTATCTTTCTATGTTTGTTCCTTTTTCATATATTTTCTAAATATTTTTCTTTTTGACACCTCTTTCGCAAACTTCTCCATCTCTCTTGGAACACAATGCAGTGGCGCACTGCCTCAAAACCTACAGAGTTCAAGGTACGCCATATCATTGCTCCTGAAAAGCAGTGCCACTATTACATGTTTCATACTAACAGAAGGATTTAGCCTTGCTGCAGCAAGCTCAAAAAACTCCAAAAGGAAATAGAAAAGAAGGTGTTTGTCGCAGAGACCCTTTGTTTTTCATGGAGCAAGCTACTAGCAGGCTGTGAAAGCTTCACCACAGGTTTCTTACCACCCTCATGCATAGGGACTCTGCCTGACATTAGCCCAGGAGATGGGACTCCATCATTGTTGCATTTTTCTAAGAGGATCTCTCCCATGTCTTTCTCCACAGCTGTCCGCTGCTGTTCACTTGCTTGCAAAAACTATCAAAACCACTGATAATGTTTGTTAGTGATGCTACCAAATTGCCTTCAGACTACCTACCATGTTAGCCAACATTGCTTTATTTTCTGCTTATACTCCTCCCTTTTCATGCAATCTGTGTCCACCTGTTTTCCTTTGCCTTTTGCTTATATTGTAAAATTGTTGAGAGAAAGACTGCCTTTTGTTGTTTTCCTGCCATGCATAGCACAAGCCATTGGAGCAAACTGCAGTAAATAAAGGCAATGAGTAGAGACAGGCCTTCGAATGACTTTCATAAACTTTCTGTGAGGTTTTATTCTATCTCACATATATGGATGGGAATCCACCAGTGGGTGAATTCTAACCAAATATGCATCTAATATGTTGCACAATGTAGCTCAAAGCCACTGTATGAAGTAAGTGGAATCAGCAGAGATGCTCCAAAAGTCCATCCCCTACCTCCTCGTCACATGCAATTCAAATTGTAGTTTGGTCATAGCTGGATAACTTGCAGGCTGAGAAGCCTCACTTGAGGCTATCTTAATATTATTCTATCAACTCTAAACATGAGGAAAAACTTTTTAGATTTTTATTTTCAGTTGTCCAGCCTTACACTGAAAACTTCACATAACCCCCGTACAATGCATGATAAAATGCATTAAAGAAAAGATGGGGGTGCAAAAATGAATAGCATTGAAAGCATTAGGCTTAATGGTTGCCTGTGCAAATTCATGTAAGCCTTCCTTGCATGTGTGTGTTCTGCAAAGACATGATGGTACTTGATTTTCCCCAGGACCTCTGCCTCATTCAGCACCCAGAACTGCCTGCACAACTTCTTAAAATACAACTAAAACCAGCATTCATGAATGGATTCACAGGCTTCTCTGTCATATTTGTCATTTGAGCATCTAAGTGCTTCCATAGGGGAAAAAACCCACAAACACAAAAAAACAAAAACAACAAACAACCCCAAACAAACAAACAACGGTAACAACAAAAAACCCAGCAGAAACCTTTACAATGGATAACAGATAGCTGGTTGCCGTCCTCAGTATGGGCTGGTCTAGGCATCTCTCTGCAGGCACATTATGCAGCTACTGAAGGACAACAGAGGACTATGACAAGTTTAGCAGAATCTAATTTTTACGAACATTTCTTTCCATTTCTTTTTCTTCAGGCTCTCTAACCGTAACTTCAGATTGTCTTAATCCCTATTCTTCCATCTGGCCTTCTTACAAGGTCAGTTAAAGGCATATATCTCAGCTCAGGCCAGCTTCCCAAGTTAAGATTTAAGCTTTAGCTCAAAATCAGTATATTTTCCTCCTTACTTCATTCGCAGAAATATTTGAATAATTTTTTACTAAATGTTCCCAAAAAATTACAACAAAAATTTATCTTGGCCAAACAGCTGGCTGAGAAATTCTGAGTCTAAGTGGCTTAGACTTTGGCAATGTTATCAGCAACTGCAACAAAAATCATATCATGAAAAAAGTTAGTCAGTCTTAATTGTCTGTGTCATTACCACGTCTGTCTGTAATAACATGATAGCTCAGCCTCTTCTAGATGACACTTGACTTACAATTCTGTGGGAATTTTTAATGTGTTACCATGTGTTTATGTATATCTGTCATCATTTCATTATGAGATTAAAATTATATTCCCATTTATACTTCCATCAGAAATAATGGCCTAAGAATACCCATTGTTATTGCTGCAAATTGTAAATCATGCAATGAAAAAAAGGCCAATTATCAAACTGAAATTGCTCTAAAAGAAGGATCCCATTTTGTCACACAGGTGAGTAGAGTCTTTAAATATTTCCACTGTTTTGATACCCATGTGCAATGTAGCAGATTCAGGAGGACAAGTGAGATTTTCTAATCATCACCCCTTGAAACACTCAGGTAATGATGACTGTGAGACAACAAGGCTGTTATCCAATCTACTGATGGAGGACAGAGGCATGGGAAAACTAAACTCCCTGACAAAGCTCTCAGGTGAAGCCTGTGGCAGAGCAGAGGCTCTGCTCTGAGGCTGTGAAGTCCTATGCTAGCGCCTTAAGCATCCACTAGCCTTTTTTTCCCCTCTACCTGTAGGCCTCAGATTTTACTGAAAGGTGTCCTATTTTGTTACTGATTTTCAAAAACTCTAGACAAAAGCTAAATACATGCTGTACATTCACAAAAAGGTTAGATGAAGAAATAAAAGAAAAAAGCATTTGAAATGCTCTGGTGTTTTACTGAAACCTGTCTTTTGGGGGAAATGTGGCGGTTTCTGCTGATTTTTTGCAAAATATGATAAATTGGTTCATGTCAGCCCAGTAATGAAGTTGGTTTAGAGAGGCCAAAACAGAAACAAAACTGTAAATCCTTACATTTAGCACCATAACCCCTTATTATAGAGTATAACATCATGATATTGCTGGTGTTTGAGGCTGAGTACACCTCCATTCTGTCATTCGAGTGGAAACATTTACACATCACCTTTCCTGGAATGATTTTGCTTCTCCTTAGATAATTGTATTTCATGATGTTCAGAGCTCAAGCAATTTGAAAACCTAGCACTGTTGCTAGAGAAACTGAGGTTAAAACTAAGCTCCTTTCTCCTTTTACACAAAGATAATTGAAAGGCAAACTGTTTCACTATTTAAAAAAAACAACCCAAATCTCTGTATTTTAAAAAGTTATTCTAATCTCTGAAGAAAATAGGAGTGTTTAAATATCTGGCATTTCCCAGTTGTTTATTTAAAGGACAAGTTCTGCAACAGGTTTTCTTTTGTCTGTCATTTCATCACATTTGGAGCTTCCTGCAAACGAATTTTGTATACACAACTCTAAGTGTAGATTTTTAGCATGCATTCAAGGCCTCTCCACCTACATCTTGTCAAAAAAAAAAAAAAAAAAAAAAAAAAGAGAAATAAAATTAAAAGGTATCGAACAACTGAAACAGTGATGCAAAGGAGCTATACAGACACAGATCCAGTGGCTCTTAGTTCTGGCTGCGATGGAGACAAATTCCTTCACAGCTGCTCTCATGGTGCCATGCTTTTGCATCTAGACCAGTGTTTTGGCTGTGCTTACACAGTATAAAAGCCTTCTCTCTTCCCCACAAAGCAAGTAGGCTGGGGGAGGGCATACGATTGGGAAGGGATGTAGACAGGATAGCTGACATCAAGTCAACAAAGGGATGTTCCCTACACATGACATTGTGGTCAGCACATAAAAGCTCAGGGGAAAGGAGGAGGAAAGGGGTCATTCACTATTATGGTATTTGCCTTCTCAAGCAACTGTTACTCATGCTGAAGCCCTGCTTCCCAGGAAAACACTGGATGGGAAGTAGTGAATTAATTCCTTTTTCCTTGGACTGCACACTCAGTTTTTGCTTTCCTTATTAAGCTGTCGTTATATCAATGTACAAGTCTTTTCGCCTTCTTTCATTTTTCTTCCTATAATATAGTGGAGAGGAGTGAGCAAGAGGCAGGGTGACTATTGGGCTGCTGGCCAGGGTTGACCCACCACAGGATCCCATGTCATAGGTGTGCTCCATCTGACATTTTCTCTTAGGCAAGGCAAATGCATCCCTTTGTGACAGCAAAGCAGACATCTAAAGGTGATATCTAGTTATTTTCCACTGTCAGTAGTGCATGACACAGAATGAGTTAAAAACTTGAAAGAACTGAACAGCTCCCTCTCACCTCTGCACGCTTTTCAGGATAAACAAAACAGTGGAAAACTCTTGTGCAGCACTGTGTCTATTTTACTGTCTCCCAAAGAAAACTACAGTTGGTCAGACATGTAGGAGGAGTCTTTTGCTCTACAAACAGCCACATAATCTGCACTTTTTCTTCTCAAGTAGAGAGCTCATCAGAAAAATGTTTTCCTTAAAGGAAATAAGATCTTTCAAAACCTTCCAACTTCTGTCTGAATACTGAAGATTTTGACTTACTGACATTGAGCTTTACGGTTATACTTCCTGGTACTTGTATGTGTTTCCCTTTATCAATTAGATTGTCTGACCAGCCTCCCCCTCTTGTAACACCTAATGGTCTCACTTGCTGTTGACATACAGCAGTTCATCACAGAAGAGAAACATTTGTCCAATAAACTTCAACTCTGATGTATAATAGGGCACATTAAGGTACCTGTCCTCACATTTCGTAATATTTTCCATGTTCAGTCAATCTGCTGTTATTATCTGATAATGAAAACTAACAGACTCTTTTTTTTTTTTTAAAATATGGGTTTTTTTCTGAAAATTTTCAAATCTTTTTTAGTCAAAACCTAACTTTTATCACCTTCTTCTTCCTTGGTCTTGCAGCAAAAAAGAAAAGAACTTTCCAAAGGACAGTCTCAGCTAAATGCCAACTGCCAAGAAGGCTGCTTAGTTTCAGGTTCTGCCTTTCCCTTGTTTGCTGGCACTAAGCATTAAATTGATGGCTTCTATGTATTTAACACAAGTTCCCAGTCGCATATGCAAGTAGCATCTTAGGCACAACACAGGGCCAGTATCTAGTCAATCTCCTCTCTACCAGTTTCACTTGAATCCTTATCTATTTTCTTACATGGAAAAAGTAAATCCCTTGAGTTATACCACATGGAGACGTTCTAGACAAAACTGGCTGAGCTACAACATTCTGCCATTAACCTAAACCACATCTTCTGTGCTGTGCCAGGTACCACCCTGCGATACTCCTCCTTTACCCCGTACAGACAGCTGGGTATATCAAGGAGACAGGTCTGTGTGGATTGCCATTCATGATGATGCAGCTGTCTATGTTCATGGCACTGCATTAGAATCACACCTTAACATTTGCACCAATCATCATAAGCCTTTGGCAGTCTTGTTCTCTGCCTTTTCACTTTCCCACAAAATAATAGAAAAAAATAGCACTAAAAACAGCCTAATAAACTTCTTCGTTTTGGTGCTCCAAGGCAAAAGCATCTGCTCCTACATCCTTCTTCAAAGATATTTACCCACTTTTTCTAAAATATTTCCTTGCACTTATAGAAAAAGTCTGCTACTTCTCCAGGCAATCACTATCATTATTGCTACAAAGTATTCCTGAACATCTACTCTACTGCTTAATATACTGCAATTAGAGCCAGTTAGCCTGATATGAACAATAACAGAATAGGGTTATACTAGACACAATTATATTCTGATTAGTCCCCTCTTTGGCAGAGCTTTTTATGTATTTGAGGACCCTTATTAAACTCTCTCCCCTTGACATCCTCCATTCTTTGGGCCAATCAGTTAATTCAATCTCTTCTTACCATTAGGTTTTGCAGATTTGCGATCATTCCCTCGTTCGCTTTGGATTCTCTCCAGTAAGCTCACATCCCATTAATTAGGAAGGCACAGCCCAAAATCAGTTCCAGTGCTCCAGCTGATGCCTTATCAGCATTGAGTGAAGCAGGATTACTTCATGTGTCTTGTCAGCTGTATTCCTGTTTGTATGTCCCAGGTTGGCAATTATTTTTATTTCTCCTTTTTAAACAACATTCCCAACTCATGTTCACACATGTGATCCTCTGCAAGGCTTTTTTCTGAAGAAGTATTTCCCAGATACTTATTCATGCCAGCTGATGACTTGACGATGTTCTTCACTAACAAATACTACAAAAGTGACATAACTAAAGGGCAAACTACCCCTGGTCAAAACCTTGATCCAGAGATATAACATGCTACTTCTCTGTGTTCTGGGAAGTTTCTTTGCTTCATTTTGTTTGGTTTTTTTGTGCTTTGTTTTAGTTTTATTGGCTTGTTTGTTTGTTTGTTTGAAACCAGGCTGGTGGGCAGGGAGAAGATACATACAGAACAAGAATTATGCCATTCAGTAAGTGTTTTTGCTGACTACAACATACTTGCATAGCTGCTATGTGGTCAGTCATTAACAATTTCATGAGGCCATGAGGACTGTGTCCCTCAGCTCATCTTTGGTGGCAATGTGTCCTATGCTCTGACGGAGCCATTCTTTGCTGATCACTTGCACACAAATTGCTCCTCCTTTGTACAATTCATGTACTTGCACTGAGCATGACCATATGACTCAACAGAGTTATCATACATGGTTTTAAAGTGATAGTCCTGTGGTGACCAGTTTCCTAGATCTGAAGAGAAAGTCCTTTTTATTTAGACTGACCAACACAGTTTAGACTGACCAATGTGATCTAAGTGATAGTCTCCTTCATTTATACTGACCAACATAGCTACTGTATATTTTGTACTACCACTAACAGACTCATGGTTTAAGAACTCCAGGGGTGGATGGTTGATTTAAGATAAAATTTGGTTTCCATGGACATTCCTGAATTTCAGTGCACAGGCCCACTGTGCAGGAGAAACAGAAGCCTAGGAGAGAGGCCTTATGCTTGCAAGCAGAAAGGCAGAAATACTTTAGAGAGCCAGTTTTCTTTCATAACCAAAGCTACTGACTGAAGGACTGACTGAAGTTAACACAACACCATTCCACTCAAGTCTGTAGGTTTCAGCCTGAGCCTGTGCTTGCTAAATGCACCTCCAGGGTTTCAGTTCTGCCTGTGGCTCTGACTCCTCTATAAGCCTTGCACTTCTTTTACTGGACACTTTAAACACTTGGGTCTCAGGTGGAGTCTTCACAGCATTTTCCAGTTGAAGAAGTTTAAGATGTCTAAGATTTATGACACTGGTATTTGTATGGTGGATGCCTTTGGATGTTATTGAAGAGGCTTGAGATACAGCAAATGCCTTCAAGAAATTTTTAGTGGCCCTGCTCCATAGCTGAGTTACAGAAGATGAAAGTACAGTTTATAAGCATGAAGATGAGGGGGAAAAAAGAACCTTTTTCATAACAGGAAAATCTTCTTAGTCTTAGGTGGCCTTCCTGTGTCAGAATGAATACCAAGAAGATTTTTCTTTCCAAGAGAACTGTGCCATGAAACCAAAAGAATCCTCCCTGTTTATCAAGCAGCAAAAAACAACCAATGACTTCAAATAGTTCTTTAATCTCTACCATCCCTACAGAAGACTTTTCTTTTTACACATTTCAGCTGGTTTATTGCATAAATATTATGTTAGCAGTCATTCTTCAGCATGTAGGTGGGATCGCCAGTAGGCAGAGACAGTGATAAATGAGTCTCCAGGTGTTGCTGCTCTTTTTAGAAAATCCTTTAACAAGCATTTATGAAGATTGAGGTCATTTTGCAAACTTTTAAGAGTTACAGTAAGTTGTTTCACACACAATTCTTTTTTTAAGAAGTGCTGTCAAAGTTGGTGAACCCAAAGTGGGTTGTATCTTTCTACTTAGCTCTGTTTACAAAACCTAGATAATTATTTATATGCATTTAGTTTTGAGGATGCATTAAAGAGGTCAGGGATGGCAATTATTAGAGCAATGTTTTCATTAAGTTCTTTCCTGACTGCAAGAAAGCAAATCTTGCAGACCTGAACTCTCCAACGACCATTTTACACACTTGATGACATCAAGCAGATGGCGGACAATAGTTTCATTAAGGTAATTATTGTAAACACCAAGAAGCTAGGAGAGAAGCTGCAGAGTTCAAAAGATAAGAGTCTAAAGCCTTCCAGCTTCAGACTCCAGGTCCTACCACCAACCAGGCTAAACAGGTTCATTCGAGCATCCAGCCTACACTAAATCTTCTCACCATCATCAGGATCCATCAAACCTAGTAACTGGTAACTGGCTCACTGACTGACAAGGCTCCACAGGAAAGCAGAGGAGTAAGCCTGATCACCACACAGGGAGGGAGCAGTGGGATCCATCAGTACAGTAGGCACTGGGATCCATACTGAACTGCAGCTCTTGCTGTGATGGTTCTTCAGATAAGACTGCTGGCAGCTTTCCTGCATATCAAATGGATGCAAACTATTCTGTGAAGCATATCAAAGAAAAAGGAAGAAAACTATTTCAAAGCCTGTTCAAAGCATCATGCCACCATCCTTATCAACACAATCCCTTGGCATGGGGAAAGGCACTCAGATTAGGTAATTGCAGGCAAACACCACCCAAAATACCATTCTGAATGCTCCTCTGGCAGCACTTGAAATCAGGTAGCAAAGAGAGATGTGTTGCAGTCAGGATCAGCACTGAAGGCCTCAGCTCTCAGGATGGAATAAACACCATATTGAGGGAGCAGAGCTGTGGAAAACCGTTTGGCATTTCATAACCGAGTCCCCCACCTTCACACTTAAGTAATATTTTATCGTCTAGCATCGTGTCTTGGCACAGAATTCCACAGGCTGAGACTCTTTTGTAATTCTGTGCTCTACAATGCTGTCCCCCCCACCACCACTAAGAGACCTCTGTCCAAAGGTGGAACACAAACAAGTTCCATTCTGAGTCATAAAAACATAACACATGCGTAAGTGCATGCAATAATCTCGGTATAATTTGCCCCTTAGTCATTGTCTAGTCCTATTATGTAAATCTGAAACATGCATTTTTGAAAATAAAGGGCTTCAGTAAAATAATTACTGTTGTAATCCTGGAACCACACCCAATAAACAGTTTAGCAATCAACTGGCTCCAAATATTTGAAAGCTATAAACAGATTAGTATGAAATTAAACCAGTAAGGGCCAAAATCTCAGCTGCTGGTGTAAATTAGTACAGTTTGACTAAATCAAATTAGCAGTTTGATTGACTTCAATTAAGCTACACTAATTTACAGTAAGCCATCATCTTTTCTTTCTTTATGCATATGCATCTCAGAGTATGTGTATGTGTGTGTGATTTCTTTTGTATTCTATGGAGACAGTGATCTTTTGCACAATAATCTCGTTTCTCTATATGCATATGTAGATTCATGAAATTTAGGTATGGCTTCAGGCATTGTGGGAGAGGAATTGAAGGACTACCAGAAAAGAAAGAACTGATGACTCCAATCTAATAATTTCAATAAACCCCTATTCATTTTCTCAATAAGAAATTTGCTTGACTACAGAAGACAGCTGGAGACTGCCCTTAGCAACCTTCATTCGAAGGACACCTAGAAATTATTACCCTTTTACAGGTTTTGGACAATTCGGAATTATAGCCGATCTTTTTTAAAAACAATTTTTCAAACTGCACAATATTCCCGGACAACAACTCCACCTGCTTTTTCATGCATCTCCCTACAATTCATGACATGACTTTCATCTCATAGTAAAAAATCGACCTTATTTTAATAGTTTTTCCTGGCATACGATTGGCCTTTAGAAAGATCAGATGACTGGGATCTCCTTTTCATTTGGAAAAGGAGCCATCTATATTGCGCTTTCATTCTAAGCCTTATGGGACATCTGAATCCTTACAATTTTCCTCAGGTTGCATGTTGGATAAATGGGGCACAGAGTTAAACAATGTGCTCAGCTCAAGGACTGGGAGAAACAAGCCAGATTTAGGCAACAAATTTTTTGTGCCCTAGCCATGTTCTGAAGTCATGCTTTTCCGTTTTGTTGTCTGTACTCTGCCACACTGTCAAATTAAAAATAGTCTCTCCACTTAAACTACTTTCTGGTGTTCTGCCAGGACAAATCTTTTATCACAGGGGCAGGAACACAAGTGGAGAGGGGAACTGTGGAAGAAGGTTGTGGTGTCTGAAACATATACTGTATCTGGGTGGCAGGAGTGAGATTGTCCTTCTAAATATCCTTTAATCAAAAAGCAACAATATTGCTAATGGAGAAAACACAGAAGGAGGAAAACCAAATCCCACGTGGCTTAAAAAAAGCAGAATGGAGGAATGAGGAAATGAAACCTTAATCTAATTTATTTCTGAGCCATTCAGAAAAAATACTTAAACCGATATAAGTTACAAGGAAAGAATGCAAAGATATGTGGAGGAATTTTGGTATTGAGTGGACCCAAAAGGATGAAGTGGGACCTGCGCTCCAGGGCTTGGAACAAGGAGAACAGAGGGAGAAGTGGTAAAGCAGCCAATAAAACTGACAGCATGGCCAGACCTTAACTGCCACTCTTCTATCAGTCACAGTGTAAAATATCTGCCATTCTGAATTTCCACTGCACGATCCCTTCTGGAATGCCAACTGAGACATTGGAACGTCATACACAGAAGTAAGGGGAAACAGGGAAAGCAGCTGCTCTGAAGAACAGCCGTCCTAGTGAAGAGATCCAAGCCTTCCTCTGCTCCCATGCTGGAGGCTGGTGCCAATGGCCATACAGATCCTGACAAGTGTTGTCCCTCAGGGATCTGTATGGGGACCAGTACTGTTTAATATCTTCATTAATTACATAGACAGAGGGACTGAGTGCACCTTCAGCAAGTTTGCAAGTGACATCAAGCTGAGTGGTGTGGTTGACACACCTAAAGGATGGGATGCCATCCAAAGGGACCTCGATAAGCTCAAGAAGTGGCCCACTGGAATCCCATGAGGTTTAACAAGACCAAGTGCAAGGTGCCGCAACTGGGTCAGGGCAATCCCCAGTATCAATACAGGCTGGGGTATGAACCGACTGAGATGAGGCCTGACAAGAATGACTTGGGGGTGCTGGGGATGAGAAGCTGGACATGACCCAGCAATGTGTGCTTGCAGCCCAGAAAGCCAAATCCTAGGCTGCATCAAAAGTGTGGCCAGCAGGTCTAGGGAGGTGACTCTGCCCCTCTACTCTGCTCTGGTGAGACCCTACCTAGAGTACTACACCAGGTCTGGGGTCCCCAGCACAGGAAGGACAGCAACCTGCTGGAGCGAGTCCAGAGAAGGGCCACAAAGAGGACCAGAGGAATGGAGCACCCATCCTATGAGGAAAGCCTAAGAGAATTGGGATTGTTCAGCCTGAAGAAGAGAGGTTTAGGGGTGACCTAATTGCAGCCTTCCAGTACCTGAAGGGAGCCTACAAGACAGATGGAGAAGGACTTTTTACAAGGGCATGTAGTGACAGGGTGAGGGGGAATGGCCTCAAACTGAGAGTAGGTTTAGATTAGATATTAGGGGGGAAATCTTTACTGTGAGGATGGTGAAGCACTGAAATAGGTTGCCCAGAGAAGTGTGGATCCCCCGTGCCTAGAAGTGTTCAAGAACAGATTGGATGGGGCTTTGAGCAACCTCGTCTAGCAGAAGGTATTCCTGCCCATGGCAGGGGGGTTGCAACTACATGGTCTTTAAGGTCCCTTCCAACCCTATGATTCTATTATTCTTAACAAGATTCACAAGGTCAGAAAGAAACAACGCCTCATATACTGACAGGTACCTGGAAACAGAAACTGCATACAACAGCTACCACGTTGCTGCATTAGTACTGATCACACATTGTGAAGTACAAAGCAGCAGGTAGGAATTTGGTCTAGCAGCCTTCATCTCTCTGGCTCATTTCACGTCTTTGATCTGCTACAAACACACTGGTTTGACCACAATGCCCCAATAATATCTGACACCTTGAAGCATGGGGAGGAACGTGACACTCTCATAATTTTTTTCTTTACAGAAATAAGCCTAAGGAGGGGTTTTCCTTACAATGTCTGTCATTTCTCAATTGCTGTTGAGTAACAAATAACAAACGTGAAAAGCTTTATTTAGGAGCACAGCATAGGGCTTGCACCCAGAGAGAAGACTGTCCTGTATGTTCTTGTTACTGCAATAATTCTCATATACCAAGACATTCCTGGCTGGGAAGGCAGGAAAAAGAAGCACATAGCAAAGAAAATGCTGTCTATGCTACTTTCCCTAAGCTTATCTTTCAAAGCTTGGGCTATACTACACTATTGACTACCAGGCTCAAGTAAATGTGAACATTAAAATAAATTAATATATTTTGATAAAAGCCTGTTTTCCATATGCTTTTACTCTTGTTTTATTCTATCTGGCACAAATACTAACAAGTTTAAGGGCAGGAACATTTGCAGAAACAAGTAGTTCCTATGTAAGGCATAATAAATGTTCAAGGAATGAAAACTCTGAATTAATACACATGACAATGTGTTCCTGAATCCATGAAGGGTTATTTCTATCTTTCAGCAAACACAGCTGAACCATAAGGCTACACATAACTGGTCAAACTTTGACTAGGTATGTCACATTTAAGTGACACAATAAAGGTATAGTAAAGGATTTCTGTGACCCTTCAGCTTGAGGTGAAGATTTTTTTTCCTTCATTTTCCTTTTTTCTTCTCCTTAGAACTTCAGGTTTTAAAAAGCAATATAAAAAACATGTTGCTGAGTTTTGGAGTTTTCAGGAAAAGCTCAACCCACATGTCTATCTAAGTTTTAACTCCCACATAGCACTGAAGTGTAGGGATCAGTTTTTAAACTCATTTGGATGCCTGAATAGACTGAGAAATATATGTTGGGACTTTCAAAATAAGTGGCTACTTCTTCCAAAAATCAACAGGTGATGCTTCCTTAGGAATATCTGAAAAATCTCATCACTGTATAATCAATATTTTCAAGTTCTTAAATAATTTTCCTAGAAAACAGAGCCCCCAAGAATCCAGGATTCACCTCTGGGACTCACTCACTAGGTGCTGAGCAAACCTCATTGTTTTTGGTGCTTGTTTGTCCCCTATAGCCACAGTGAGGGCGCTGACTGCCAGGATAGATTTGCTTTTCATCAACCAAGCTCAAAAGGTACCATGCCAGTTAGATAATATTAGGAAGCTGGATTTTGCAGGGTAATTCAATTAGGCAGCAAAGGGAACCTTTGAAGTTGCTAGAATCATTTCCCTTGGCTCCAGTGGACGCCAAATCAGGTCTAACAGGTTGATAGACTTGTTGGACCTTGAAATGATATGTGCCTTTGAAATACCTATATATAAATATGCACAGGGACATAACTAGCCCATCTGTGTCTCAGTTTGCTCATCTCTGAAACATGGATAACAACAGCTATCTACCCATCTTTATAGAAGGCTGATAATATTTAAAGCAATTGGTATGATGACTAATTAGCTAATATTTTAAATTTTAAAGCACCACATAACTGCTAAGTACTATTACTAAATTAAGCCAACTGTCAGTAAAGGCAGACAGCCTGATCTTCCCTGCTTATTGACACAAGACTCATTTATAAATAATGAGTTCCATAAAGTCTAAAATATGTCATACATGGAGAAATTAATGAAAATTAGGATGAATAAAATGGTACATCATCATCATCACCCTCACCATTCAATATTATTTATTGGATTGCAGAATTTTAATCAGTATTGTCTACAATAATTTCCCTTTCTATATGCACTATACAGCTAAATAAAGCACATATGCCTTTTTGATTGGAAATAAGGTCTGAGTTAGCTTTGTGTCATTAGACTACCCCTTGATACTGTTAACTTCTGCATCCAAAGTTCATTAGTTCATGAAATTCCAGTTAGATATGCTGCTCTTCCTACATGCTGGAAGGTTATTAGACATCTCCTTTTTAGTAACCTTGCAAATGCAAACCTAATCCATTAATGACTACTCTGTTTCCATTTGGCTTTTCCCAGATTGCACCAGAAGCTCACAGTTATTCTGTAGTCAGTTATCATATCCAAATCTTTCTCTACCACTTTCTTTCCCACCTTGTGCAGCTTGTCTTCCAGGGATCAACAACTTCTATTAACAGGCAGAAGCCCTCAGCTATTAAACATTTAGTCTTTTTTCATCGTTCCTGCCCTCACACTCCCAGTATGGGAAGAATATCATCTCTACTTTGATAAAGCCTCCTTGTCTAGTGTCAGCAGAGAATTTCATCAGTCAGTTCCAACCTTCTACACCCAAGGCATTAAGAAAAATGTTAAGTAAGATCAGTCCCAGGCTGGTCTGTTAGGATTTCCATTAATAACCTTCCATCAAACTGGCAGAACCCCTGCTGACCTTCCTACAACCTTCGTCAGCTTAAGAAGGAAGGTGTAGTCTATCTTCGCTATCGTAGCGTTTCACTCCTGCTAAAGCAATTTAGCGGATGAAATCTGAACACTTAAAGTTAGCCTACTTTATGCATACATTCTTTTTCATGATCAGGGAAAAAAATCTAGTTTTTCAGATTCCATAATCATACAAAACAAGAACAGTGCTCCACATCAGTTACAGAAACGTAGAAGTAAGTATAGGTTCTTCTTACACATTCAGCCAAATCATTATCCATGGAGTTTTCAAAAATTTTGGGGAATTATTCTTTTTCAACTGACTAAACAATTACTGGTATTTATTATCTCTATTTTGACAGAACTAGTTTAACACATTCTTACAAAAATGCACAACTTATTCTTTTTGATCATCACAAGTGTCATCAGCCTACCACAACTATTGTAATAAATAACTCTGCACCACAAAGAAACATGATCCTCTAAATGCTGAATCAACGTGTTTGCTAAGGAGGTGTGTATCAAGTCATCTCAACATATAACTGATCCTCCAGTGGGAAGCAAATAAACAAACAAGAAAACAGAATGTCTCACCTTTGAAATGCCAGTTAATAGAGTTCCATATTTTTCTCAAGCATACACTCCCCTTGAGGCAGCTGATGGAGTCACAGAGCTGCTCTACCAAATGGCCTGGTCTACAGCTCTCAGCAAGGATGTTTGCTGGTCACACAGTGACCAGGGACCCTGCAATTCTCCCCGCCAAGAAAGGAACAACCAAGCACTTCCTCCCCTCCTTTTCCTTCTTGTTTCCATGACCACACGCAACCCCTTTCTCTCCCTCTGGAAAGCTGGATTATCTGTGACGGCAACTGGTCATTCAGCCCCTGATTCCCTGTGACATCAACAGCACACAGACTCCTGACTCCTGTGTCTCAGATAAATGCAGGTAAAACTGCTTTGTTGGGGAGAATTCTCTCCCTTGTAATAAAAATCTCCTCCCTTAAGAGAAAGAATATCCCCCCTACATATTTTGCCCAAAGTCAAAAATCAGCAACCTATTTTTTTAAGTTTTATCCTTTGCTTCCCAGAAAAAACATTAAATCAGCCAAATGGCTCTTGCTGCCCCTCCACTGATAAGAAGGGAAGTAACAACTAGAGGATAAAATACAGAAAGAAAATCATGACTGGCAGAAAAGAAGTGGTAGCACTGACCTCTCAGTTCAAGGGCAGTGTGGAAAGGAAGGCAGCTCAGAGTGGGAGGGAAGCGGCAGAGGAAAAATCATATGCATATATGTGGACACACATACAGATACAGATTTACCAAAGCCTAGTGAGGAGGGGTCAGCCTCCCTGTCAGCACCAGGTTGTGTAGCATGCCTTCCTGCACTTTGTGGTGGAGCCACACAGCAGCAGGGCTCAGCAGCCTCCCACCTGACTCAGGAAAGGGCATTGCCAGTCCTGAACAAATGCATTAGCATCTACAGCTTCACATAGCAAGGGGCCAGTAATATTGGAGAACATTACATTACATGTGCTATTTTCGGTGAACATGAAACACTATTTATAAACTTACATAAGGAACAGGATTTGATCTTGCATTTGTACCACGTCTGTAGTTCCTAGAGACATGCACGCAGACCAACTCTAAAGCTATAACCCTGTTTTCTCTGCAGACAGGAAAAACAATTAGAAAAACTTTGTATTCTTTGCACTTACAAGGGTAGATCCCCTTACACCAGATACTGCTCTTTCAGCAGATCTTTGTGGGTGGAGATTTCATATCAGCATGTCTGCCAGTTCCTGCCAGAGTTTCATCCAAGCCACAACATACAGAGTCAACATTAATTAGCATTAATTATTATTTATAAGAAGCAATATTATCTGCATTGCTATCATTCACACTTATTTTTATGCCTTGCATAGGGCTCATATGCATGGTACCTCACTGTCCAAGCAGACAGAACAAGGCCCCATGGAATCTGCAGAGTAATGCACAATATCGCCATCCTTAAACCATTTTGAAGGGGTCATTGTAAAAGCTAGGAGATCCCCTTTTCTGTACTCCCATGAACTTGCCTTCTACTTTCTGTTTATAGCAAGGTCAAGATTTTTCTTCTCTCTTTTTTTTTTCCCCTTCACAACCAGGAAAGAATAAAAAAATCCCCATTCTTATAGATCATAAAGTAATTTTCTAACCAGAAAAACCAGAACAGAACCAACACAAGAACAGCATTCCCCCGCCCTATTTGTAACCATCTAAAAACAGTGTTTCCAATACAAAACTCTCAGGTGAGCCTTTTGCACTTGACTAGAATGAATTGGTTTCATACAAACAGAGAAAACATGCTCAATGTATTTATGTTGCATTTATTCCTCTATCTATTTTGTTGGCACAAGCAGAAACCACCTTTCTTCACCACCACTTTACTCTGCTTCAAATCTTGTCTCCAAAACCAGAATCGTATTGTATGAGATTGAGTTTTATGTTAAGCAATGGGGCTGATTTTATTTAGTTCCCATAAAACTGAGAAAATTTGCAAATATTACAAAATTCTATTTAAAACAGTTAATTAGTCCAGATTGCTATTATTAGTACTATTGAAGTTATTAGTATTGTTGATAATAACTGCTCGTAAATAATCATTTGCATACATTAAATTTAGCTGGAAGAACTTGTGAGCATTAGCAAATCCTATAATGAGCATGGTCCATATTCTCCTTTTAATGAATTCTGCCTCACTTCCAGTTTAAATACTATTTTTTACCACTTTGTTTCTTGCTTATTTTGTTGCTTGATGCAATACACAATATCACAGGCACCAAGCTTAGTGCAGCGAATCCAATTTAGAAAGCTACTTTTGTATAGGCCAAGGTTGATGAAAACACTTCAGGATGTTAACGTGAATTCCCTTAATCAATCCAGGCTAGTTGGAGAGACTGGTAGTAATCAGCTGGAACTGCTGAGTCAAAATTATGCATTAGATGGAAACACTGAACACATTTTATGCTCCCATTGCTTGAATCCTATTTGAGATTGTTGCAATCACAAATTATGCATAGCTCTGAAATACTACATACTTCGACCAGTATGAATTGCGACATTTTGCTGAGGAGTCACAACATGTTGTGTCACACTGAATACACCTTTCAGTGAGAAGCGTGAACTGAATAGAGTAGGAAAACTTTGGATTACCATTTGCTGATGAAAGCCAGCTTCCATCCGAAAACACTTGTGAACAGTTTAATTTCTATAAATGCAAACATTTGCTTTGTTAAGAAATCAGACTAGACTTATTTAAATTTTCAGATACATAATAAAAGCAACTTTAAAACTACTGCTGGCATATTTACAATTTTCCCTATTATTCACATATGCATTAGATTAATTTACTCCATAAGTTATCTAATCAGAGAAAATAACCCATACCATTTTTCTTATATAAATAGCAAGTATGAGCATTACGGGCATTACGAAGGGGTTCTTTTACTTGTCGTTTTTTTGGCCAAAATAAGTATGATAAATTTGTGTTATAGGACACCTGAGAATACTGTTGACAGCCCATGGGCAACTAATACACACAAAAGTATTTGCAGAAATTAATCATTACGACTTCTTTCACTCTGTTTTCTAACTCGGAAACGTCATGCTCATTCTTTATGTGAAAAGATAGGAAGCACGCTTCCAGCATAATAAAAGCATTTTGAATTTAAAAAAAAAAAAAAAAGAGTTTGATCTTTATTGTATCTATAATCAGTAATTACCATGCCATTATATTTATAACAACAGTCAAGCACTTCACTGGCATAAACAGACACACCTCTTTCAGCAGCAGGGTTGCAATCAGTTATGCTGGTAGCTATCTTCATCCAAAATGCACAGACAGTTAAATATGAAGAACATATAAATTATTGTCCAGATCTTTAGCTGGTTCATCACACAACACTTCACTGAAGTTAATAATTCCATACCATCTGATAAAACATCCTATTATTCACAGCTTAATTAAATTGTACATGGAAAGTTAACAGAAAGAGGTAACCAACCAATGCAACGCAAACAACACAAAACTCAGTGTGGCAAGCTTAAGCTAGCTCTGTTAAGCAACGTATCACTAACAGTGGAAAGAAAACTTTTGGAAAGCGCTCAGTGTCAATAAAGACATCCTTTCCAGTATTGATTAAGCAACGCAACTATCAGGGCTCACAAAACCACATATTAACTCACCTTTTCCTGGAGCGAGCACTAATGTTCTAGCATTTCACAGAAAGATGTTACAAAACAGCCTAATGTGAAACATCCTTCTGCTCAAGTCATACCAGAAGGACAGTAAGCGAGCAGTAGCCAGGTAAAGGAAGAGAGTAACTACAAAGCTCAAGGTAGAATGCAGTGTGAAGCTTTTAACAATAAATTTTGGAGAGGCAATCCCTCTCACCTTACACAATGTTTTGGTCTAGGTCACTATGTTAAATCCTATCTTAACTTCGGGATGAATTTTGATTAATGATGAAAGTAGCTTTTCTTTACACAATCAATTATCTTACATAAATAATCAAAGTGTCTCAAACACTAAAAACTGGGGCAACTGCATTTTATGTGCTTCCTAAGAGAAGACAGAGTTGAACTCACCTTACTTTTAGAGCTCTGTAATACATTCCATGTGATCACTTAGGGAGCCTCAGGCTTCCTTTCAGCTAACAGAAATGAACACTGCAAGGTGAAAACCACTTCATGTACTACAGGCACCTGTTTTGAGATGAGATTGTAACAATATCCTGGTGTGACAACATGTGCAGGCATTAAGATTTCAGGCAGCAGCTCGCAGAACTCACTATCTGCAAAACAGAATCTACATACTTGGAAATTTTTAAAGGTACAAGTTTTCAGTTCAAACTCATTATGTCTTTGGTTCACACATTTTATTTTCTTCTTGCTTTTGAAACTCTCAACCTTCTCCACTATTCAAAATAAAGCCACTCTCCTTAGTGCTATACAACACTTCAATGCCCTAGACAATAGTTTCCTTGTGACAAATTGAAATGGTATTTATTAAAAAAAATTATTTAGGGTGCATCAAATCTTACCTCCAAAATGGAAGACTCACAACACACTGAGAAAGATTTCCTGCAATGTTCTTGAGCAAAACTCTTCAGTGCTACTGGGACAGAAACCCAGCCAGTACATCCTCAAAAGTACACTGATGAAGAGAATAGTGCTGCTCTTTCCTGTAAAGAACAGATGAGAGCAATAATACCTTATTAAAGCTTCCAGATGTGAAATGAACACAGATATTCATGTAAGTTACATTTTGCACTTGCAAATTAAAAAGAGCCGGGACAAGGACTCAGGCACGTGATTGTCCACACTGTTTAACTAGCAACAAGCTTCCCAACATGGGCTTTTCCCTGTACCTAGTACTTTCTCATGCAACACAGATGCCTATATTCAGAATATAACATAGACAAAGGACAGTTGCCTCTAGACAGTACAGGTGAGGCCACTTCTTTGTAAGGAAGAGAATTTGGCTGTATGGACACAAGCCCTCATGGGCAAGGACTGGGTGCTGGCCTGTTTTTACTAGGGCTAAGGTAGCCATAAAGACCAGATGGGATGTTGTGGGCATCTTTAAGTGTAAGGTCAAGATTGCATCTAGAACACTCGCCATACTGTGATGTTTCAAATACTAATGAATACATTCATGCACAAGAGTAATTTTCTCAAATTAATTAGGATTACTCCTATGTATAAAAGAATGTCAGCGTAGGTGTGTGCAGAAGAGGTTTTGGAATGTCAGTCATCATATACACATCAGTTAAAGTACACTCATAAATGTTTTTGTTTGAAAGATTGTATTAACCTTAATATAAAAGACATGTTTTCTGGGTCTGATGACTCAGGAAGAGCTTGCAAGTCTATACCTTAACTCATTCATCTTATATAAATAAACTTTCCCCTTGTGAAAGGGAGTCCCATGGCATTAATAAATAGGGATCTTTCTCAACCATAATCAGATTCTGTAAGAAATAATTTAGAAACATTTAGATTAATTATTTGTTGCGAATTATTCACTTAACTCTGTCTCTTCAATCAAGAAGCATGGCTCTATTTCTTTCAGCAACACGAGCTAGTATAATAGAACACAGTTTCCACATTTAACGCTCACATCCAACACCATTTAATTAAAAGTCTCAACTGGGAACAGTCATGAGTCTGGCCAAAGTTTTGAAGGTTTGAATGCAGGCCCACTGGAGTGAAAGCCCTGTCTATTTAGTTTTCCTCTGTATCTGACTATACCTACTGTCTATTTAGTTTTCCTCTGTATCTGACTATACCTATCTTCCTCAAGTGGCCACCTTTAATGATAGTACATTTAAAGGCCAAAGTAGGGGTAAGACAGTACAAGGTACCACATCCTGTCTTCATAATCAAATCTGTCCAAATCACCAAGATTTACTTATAGAGAGATTACTATTTTTAAAGTAAAACTGAGGGAAGTCATTTTTCCTACAACACTTTGACAACTCTTAAAAAAGCATAAATATATGCTGGGCTTTGCTAAGTTTCTCAGCATTGATTCCATGTCAGGTAGAAAAATTAAAAATGGGCTGTCTTTCAAAGCCTTATGGCATAAATAAATCAAGTTATGAATAAGGATTCTCGTAAGAGATGAGTAAATATCTCCATTGTCTGATCCATCAACGTCAAGTGCCAGAGCTTAAATATCTCAGATATGGATACTGAAGTCTGCAAATCTTTGAATCCCTTTGTGCATAGTTATGCTCTGTTTCTGTTTCATAGTCTCCTATTCTTCAGAGTTGCTAGAGATTTTCACTAGGAAAAAAAAAATATAGCAGAAATATTTTGTACAGGAATTGCAAGTAGAAAGAGGTATCAAACTGATGCACCCAGTCCCTTTCAGGAAATACACACTGATGTATAACCTTCATTTTTGCATTTTTTTATAATTTTTATTCAATTTAAAACAAAAAAAAACACCACAAAGAAATCCCACTCCTCAACCACCTCTAGCCATGACAGACAGGAAAAGTGTACTCAAAGAGAGAAAATGCAGATGAAAGACAATTGCTTTCAAAAGAACCATGGGAAATGAAAAGACAGAGAACTCCCCAGCCTGAGGAAAGCTGTAGAGGTGAGCAGTCAAAAAAATTCCACCAGTAGAAGCAGTCAAATTGGAAATTGTTGGGCATCCTGAAAACATTCTACAGTCCAAAAGGAACTGCTCTGTAACGTGTTCTCAGTTGGAGCGTTGGAGCTATTTACTTCAACTTTTTCTCTATCTCCATCTTTTCATCTCAGCTTTGCTCCAGTCCCCTTTTCCTCTGCTACCTTTGCCCTGCTTGATTCCTTTCCCCATAGGCTTCCATTTAATTACTTTTTAACAGTAAAAAGGTTCTGAAATGTCATTAGCGCCATAAAAATATGTCAAAACCTCCCAACGTTTTTAAAAAGGAAAATGATCCATGTAAAAACAAACCCAAACAAGCAGCTGTGTGTCACAGCAGCAATTACAATCCCAGGGAAGTCAAGATATTGTTTGTGTTAGACTCCCTGTGTACATGCATACTTACTCCCTCCTCACAGTCCTGACTGACTTAGAGGTAAGTAGCAATTGCATTAAAGCAGATTTGGAGATGTTTAGTAAGACCTGGTCATAAGCAAACAAATCAGGACTAGTGACAGGTTTAGAGGGCAGAAGGTACTGGGTGTGACACATCAGAAAATCACTTAGACATTAAACTGGCGCAAGTCTGTAGACTGTGTTTTACTTACCAGTCTTGGGCTAACACCCGGAACTTTTCTTTCCTTGCAAAGGTATGATGTCAGGCACATGGCAGTTCTTGAGATTCTGTATAAGCCAGCATTGCCAGAGGCTCTGTGCAGGTGTGGTTAACAGTTATTTAATGATTCTTCACAATTGCATGTATCTGTCTGAACATAAATACAGTCTGATCATAATCTTTCTTTTCACACCATGAATTTGCCCTAGTGTTTCCACCCTTGCAGGTTGTCAAATGCCCACTGTCTGTTATTACAGACATGAGACTCACTGCATCATTTTAAACCATTCAGAAGAACTTTGCTGTCCTGTGGGCTTGGTAAGGTGAAGAGACCGAAGGCATTATATTTAATACAAATGCTCCAGCTCTTCACTTAAATTCTGTAAGTTTGGCTCCCTCATGACTCACAGGACTCTCCTCCCTTCCCCATGTTTACACAATGATGACAAGTACTGTTAAGTTTCTAAAAGCAAAATTATCAAAAAACCCCACCAAAACACTGGCAATGCCTGGGAAAATCTCTCTGTATTTCTTCTTTCCCAGCAGTTGCATGAGCCTTTACTCAGTGTAAATACTAGTACTGTTCAATTAGTTAAAATAATTTTGAATGATAGTTCAACTGTTTCTTTTCCAAAAGGTAATAGTTTTCCTAATTAGTCACTTGCTTTGATAAGGCACTGACTTTTACTCTAATCTAAATTAACAAGACTTTATCTACCTGCATCATTTAAACACACCCTACTTGCAAATCTGGTATGACTAAAAACCATGACAAGTGTTTGGTTTCATTTTACATTTGCCTCAAAGTGCCCCACTTGGAGGTTAATTATTAACCTACTCTAGTATATGTAAAGGTTCAGTGAAACAACAGGGTTAGTGGGTAGAACAGTAGTGGACGAATTAGGAAACCCATGTCCTATTCCCATCTTAGATCATTTAAGTTTGGCAATGACATTCGGAACCTGCGAACCTTGACTTACAGAACCAAAATAGCTACGCTGCACAAAGCACTTTGACATCTTTAGGGAAGAAATTTCATGGGGGTGAGGCAACAGGATGTTTATTCACACCTTCAAGAGACTGAAACTCGGCTAATCCCTTAAGAACTCACCTAGGAGCTGGAAATCAGATACACAATGCATACAACTCAACAAACTAATGATTTAGTTAGATCTGCAGCAACTGAAGAACCAGCTCCCCAAGCTTTTACTGCATTTCTTTGCCATCCAAAAAGTAGTGAAAATGTATCCAATTTCTGGAACACAATTTGGAGAATATAAATCCCCATCCCCACCAGCTGAGGTACTGTAATGGATTCACCCTGTAACTATCAAACATTTTCCAGGAGTAAGCAAGCAGCAGCATGGACCGGATTTTCGAAGACGCCAATAGTGCTCTGGAGCTGTCCAGGGCAGTTGCAGGGAAGGAAGACGGAACACAGAAAATAGGGGAGAGAAGACACACAAGAGAGATATAATTTCAGGGTATTACTGCAAAATCCTGCCTGCCACAGGATGGTCTGGCTATCAGCACCTTGTTCCCAAACAGCTCCATTACAATGCAGTTGATTTGGTCTTGGGAAAAAAAAAAAAATCAAGCAGATTTGAACACCATTATTTATTTATGGATTTGGGTAGTGCTTATATAAATCATGGGACTCCACCTAGAAATAGCTTTTTGGAAACAAAGGAACAACAACAGAAATCCAACACAGAAGTAAGAATGGTAAATACTTACTGCTGTTCAACTGGAACATTATTGGCAATATGATTAATTTGTTGATCCACAGTGCTAAAAATAGTTTTAGTTGAATTGAAACATATCCTTCATATCTCCAGTCACTGTTTACCCATGTAAAATATATGTGGCTTTAAGCTGGCTTAGGTGTACTCCAGTAAGGGCTAGTAAAGTTCAATGACTCTCCACATATTCAAAGCCCTTCCTTTCTTGCTTAATTCCGCTGTACTTCTCTTACCAAGTTGTCCACTCTACACCATCAATGCATGGATTTGAAGGCAATAAGAGGCTATTGTAACAGCTCAGCTGGTATTTCCTCATATCATGGGCCAGTGATAGCAAGCCTCTGGCATCAATACCAAGTTTGGCGCCAGCACATATTTGGTCTGGCACCAACAATAACAAGCTATGATGATTTCTTTTTAAGTTTGTTTGGCACCAATAGCAAAAAATATTCTCTATTCCTGGCAGAGAGCCACAGAATTCACCAAATGGCTTCTTCATCATAACTTCACAACAAACATAACACAGCGTAACTTCTAATTGTGGAGTCTGTCTCTTCACAAGCAATTCTGCCCTGACAATTACACCCAGACTTATCAATACGTGTACTGCCTTTCCAACACCACTTCTTTCTTGCTGTAAGAAAAATCTTCTTGAAGAGATCCACAAGCCTGTGAGTCCAACACCATTTGGATTTTCTCTCTCTTGGTGCAAGTACATGAAAGCAGGTAATCAGCTATGAGAAAAGCCTATGGGGACAGTTACTGAATTAAGTCATCACAAAATATGTTGTAAATACTGTGTGGATTTAACCTCACCCTGCACTCTTTTATGTCACGTACTTTCTCAGACTGCAAACCTGCAATATATTCCAGAGAGGTTCATCTTATGCTGCTGTGGAACTCCATTCAAGCCCCTGAGGCTTAACACAGCACTAGTAAAGAGAGAATTAGCTATAAATTATCTGAGTCTCAGGACAGAACAATCTCCATTTTGACAACTCGTTGCCAAATGGTACCACCCTTTCTGATGAGGCCTTGTGGTGGATACCTCACTGGACATAGTGCAGGACAAGGGCTCCAAAGAGCTCAGTTCTCCAGACAGGGTGGCAACCAACTTACCAAATTATTTTCAAAAGGACTCCCCTTCACTCCTCATTGCCTGTAAGATGGGAGAGCTCTGAGATCTCTGCATGAAAACAATGGTGTAGGAACCTGGAACTATTTGTCCAGCACTAACCATTAGTAAAAAGCACAATAATGCCACTGTCTTCAAAGGAGAAAATCTGCCCTTGCCCATTCTGTCACAATCCAGGACTCTGGATAAAAAAAATTTGCTTAGATGCACTTTTTTACAGAACATGAAGTTTGCGTAGGGAGGAAGTGATACTAAGCTCTGAGCATGGGAAAATGTTATTCTGAGTAACGGCTCCCAAGAAAATAAAGACTGCTTGAAACAAAGTTGATATGGAACTCCCCATTGTAAATTCAGCTCTTAGTACCTGCCAATGACATGAGAAAATCTCTACCCACGGGGAATGGCTGCCTTGTGAAAAAGTGCCAGTCTTTCCCAATGAGGGAATTCACACAGACATACATTCTGCTTCAGTGATCAAACTTTTCCTCTCGAGGTCTAAAGGAATTTCCACTAACCTCCCTTCTTACCGCACAGTCTCCAGTTGGATTTCCTTCAACTATAAAAATATACATAGTGCAATTAGCCAACCTTCACAGACTCTGTAGTTCATTTATGCATGCTAGGCACATCTCCTGCTGTGAGCAGCCCATCCAAAGCGAACTCTTTGAACTGGCCTATTGTTGCTCATGCAGAGTATAGCATTGTCCAATTTCATCATTCCTGGCAAGGCAGTGCACTCCTGCAGCTTTGCCACAGGAGGAGGAGGAGAGATGATGAAGCACTTTGTCCAGCTGGTGTGCTGGACATCTCAGATGCACAAATACGCTTGCCTACCACTAACTACAGGACTTTCCCAGTCACCAGAAAGACCTTTATTTACCAGTTGTGCCCATAGGATCTTACTTGGAAAATCTCTCTAATCTAGTCAGTGGTCTGGAGAGACAGGAGGGAGAAAAGATGGTAAGAAAGGACTGCGTGAAAAGAATTAAGAAAAAAAAAGATTTAAAAGCAAGACCATATTATGACACACCTTTGCATGATGTTTGCTGAACTGAAAAGCCCATGTCTCCATGGCTTAAAATACCATGGAGACAACATAACTGGGTCAACCAAAAATATATCCACAGCCACCAGAGAGTGTAGCATTTTGCTACATTTAGTAACAAACATTTTTATAATTTGTAGTTTGGGCAAATTGCAAAGGGCTACACTACCTTGTCTTCAAATACCCATTGGAACACTCTTACTATTTCTGAAATAAATTAGTCAAATACTATAGAAAATGGGACACAAAGCTGAGCGTGTGATTTTCAAGCAACCATTCGCATTTCTTCATCTGTCTTTGACTGGGTACTGTTTTGGGTAGGAAAAGAAGGGGTCATACATCAAAAAGTCCTGCTCTGCTGATCTAAAGAGGAAGAGACATTTCATTTTAGAACAAAGAATTAGAATTTTTTTTTTTTTACCTTGCTTCGCTGGAGGTTTTTGGAGGTTTTTCTTGGGGTGATGGGGGTGGGGTGTTTGGCTTTGCTATAATACAGCACATCAAAGTGCTTTTGATGTGAAGTTTACTTAACAGAATCAGTTTTTCCGATGATTGTGTTAATCTTTATAAACCTGAAGGCGATACTGTGCCTTTTAAAAAACTATAGCAGGAAAAGGCTTGAGGTTACATATACTCTCAGTGGTGAGAGACAGGAGTAGCTGGACTATTTCACCACTTCTTACAACTTTGCTTGTTGTTCCACGGACAGCAACAGCAATGAGCTTGACATTGCTCTCACTCGGGCCAAGAAGGCTCTACTTAAATCATGCATGGCCCTTTCACAACCACCTTTGTATGTTTTCTCAGGTTAAGAGCCACCACAGATTTCAAGGCTCAGTTTACACCATGCACTGGCTCAGAGATACCAAAGAGGCCTTGAGCCACAACAAGAAGCACTGCTGATCTTAGAAAGGTTCCCTCCTCCCAGCCATTAATAGCTATCTTTGTATTATTTTGAGTACAAGCTTCTGTCCCCTCTTAAATCTTGAAAAACCAGCTTTGCCATCCACTCTTAGTCTTGAAGTACGACTGTGAAAAAGCTTCTGTTATGTCTGACGTGTTTACCTACAGCATTTGAATGACTTTTTAAGTTCTTTGAATAAAGATAAGAGACAATGTGTACATTTTCCACACAAATAGTGGAACGGTAATAAAATAAACATCAAAGGCAAGCTAGCAAATCATCGCTACTTCAGTGCTATTTACAACAAAAGCAGGAAGAGGAAAAAACCTACCCTTACCATTGGCATCAT
Organism: Pseudotriccus pelzelni; assembly: GCA_035584735.1. NCBI lineage: Eukaryota > Metazoa > Chordata > Aves > Passeriformes > Tyrannidae > Pseudotriccus > Pseudotriccus pelzelni. The sequence goes on from JAWMRA010000078.1 coordinate 67,120,240, forward strand.
CTCAGAAAATATGAGTTTTGGAAGGAATGATACTTTTTTCCCATACCCTCAAATACAAACATTGGCACCTACAGCTAAGGCAACACTTTACTGAAAGATTTTGGTTTACATTACATGGAGACAACAACAACAAGAAACCAAGAGAGGTCTCCCTCCTCTTATTTTTGTCTTTCAAATCACTGAATTGCCTGTTATTCTGAACCGGTACAGCTTTAGTGAAAACAGCAAGACATCAAATGCACTGTTACTAATAAAGTTGTCAAAAGTGCAACCAGAGGGAGAGAAGAACATGTCATTGTTCAATATTTACCATGTAAGACTCACGCATACTGAAAAAATGGCAACGCTTTGAAACAAAATGCAGGTGTGTGTGTGAACGTATATTCTACTCAAGAGAGATCAAGATAGAAAGTAGCACTGTTTGTTTCTCCTCTTAGTCTTTTAAACGTGCTTTTTTTTCATATTCAACATTTCTTGAGAGCCAGACCACAACAGCATTGCCCTAATCAGAGTGACTGCATTATGTATTTAGGCTAAAATAAGGTTGGATTTGGAAAGACTGCTTTTGGAAAATATGGAGCAATCCAACTCTTACTCCAGGACACAAAATTCAAAGTGTACCTATGAGAAATAAAACATAAGCACCACAGTAGATTTCTGCTGATGTTTTTGTTACTGTTTTGCAGATGCTAGCGCTACTGCCCTGTGAAGTCTAATGGCATTTTGCAATTGACTCTGAACAGTGAGCAGAATAGGGCGTTTTCACAGAAGCTACTGCCATATAGTTCTCTTCATTGAGTTGTTCTGTCTAGCATAATGCTGAGGGACAAAAAAAACTCTGAAAGAGAGCAAGACCCTGACAAATTAAACCTAAAAATAAACCCCAAACCAACAACTAATTTTTCCAGAAAGAAAATTGTCTGGGTCAAATTACAGAATACTTTTTCTCTCAGGTTTTATGGAAAATTTATAGATCAACAGTGTTTTAAAAATGTTAAAGTTACTGTTTAAAAAAACCCTGAAAACAACAAACCAACAAAAACAACACCACCACCAAAAAAAAAAAAAACCACAAGAAAAGATTTTACTGGAGTGTGACAGTTGTAAGAGAGAGGTTACAAACACATCATGCACAAGAGATCAAGCAACACTACTGTACGCAGAGCAACACACCTAAAACTAAGGTTAAGGTTTTGACTAAATCTCTTGTAGCAAAACCCCAAAGAATTGCCTACCTGTTCCCATTCTACCTCTGCACCAGGTGTGCTTGTGACAGAAGAAAAGAGGGACCCGGACTGAAACTATTTTGTCAGACTACATAAATCATTAGGAATTCACAATTGCGAAGCCATGTATTATTTTCCAACAGGTTGTTGAGCTGTCATATTACAACTTGTTGCTTTACACGGCGCTATTAAAATAAATCACCGCACGTAACAGGTTCAGCTCTGCCACCTATAAGTCATTTTGCATTTTACACCTGTGAGGCGGGCCAGCTTTGAGAAGTCGCGCCGAACTCTGGCTTCGTTCGAAATACCCGGGAAGGGGAGGGACCTGGCAGGAGAAAATACAAACAAGTTGCGTAAAATAACTTTCCAACAAGACCTCGCTGTCATCTTGGCTAATTACGGCTCTGATACGGCTTATTAGGGCATACCCACCTTTGCTACCTTGCTTCTCCACCCACCACCCTTTCAGATCTTTGTCCTGGCTCCGCCTCTCGCCGGCGTTATAATGGGCTGGTCTGAAAGTGGTGGAGAGACACAGAACCACAGGGGAAGGGAGAGATAATGACAATAACACTAATAACCCTAATAACGCGGCTGCTACCCGCGCCGCAGCGAGGAGGCAGCCCGGCGTCCCGGCACTGACGGGAGTCGAAGCCGGAGAGAGCGGAATAACGCCGACGGCCCTCGGGAGATTCTCCCCGCGCCCGGGGAGCACCGAACGGTAACAGCGGCAGCGCCCACGAGAAGGACCGGGCTCGGGCGGACGCGGAGAAGATCCAGCTACGGCAGGCGCCTGCCCATCCTCTCGCACGGGCTCCAGTGGGATCACCTCGCCCCTCTCCTTCAACCCCATGGAGCAGCGAGAGTAAAGAGAGAGAAGGACAAAAAAAAAGGGGGGGAGCGAAAAGAGAGCGAGCACCCCGGTAGAGGAGAAGGAGGTGGAAGCCGGAGGAATTGGGCGGCAGGGTACCGCCGCCCGTCCTCGGGTGCCCACCAGCCGAGAAGGGGCAGCCCCCGGCCAGCGACCCCGGGGCGGCCGGCGGAGGCGGGCGCGGAACCCCGCCGCCCTGCCGTGTCCTGCCCGCCTTGCCAGCCGCCGCGGAGCTGTCCAAGCCGACGCGGGGGCAGAAAGCCCCTGGGTCGCCTCGCCGCCTCCCGTGAGGCCGCGCTGAGGGGCGGGGGTCGCGCCCGCCCAGCGGAGCCGCGGGGTGCGGGGGGGCTGCCGGCGCCGCCGCCATGAAGCTGGAGGTGTTCTCGCAGCACTATGAGGACAAGCTGAGCGCCGGCAGCGACCAGGAAGGCAGCGGCTCGCTCTCCCCGGCTCCGGCTGACAGCGAGCTGGGCTCGGACGGCGACTGCGCGGCCAACAGCCCGGGCGGCGGGGCCGGGCGACCGGGGCACCCCCCGCCGCCGACCCCGACCCCGCAGCCGCCGCCACCGCCGGCCGAGAGCGCCAAGGGGAAACCCTACACGCGGCGTCCGAAGCCGCCCTACTCCTACATCGCACTGATCGCTATGGCCATCCGCGACTCGGCCGGCGGCCGCCTGACCCTGGCCGAGATCAACGACTACCTGATGAGCCGCTTCCCCTTCTTCCGCGGCGCCTACACGGGCTGGCGCAACTCGGTGCGCCACAACCTCTCCCTCAATGACTGCTTCGTCAAGGTGCTGCGCGACCCGGCGCGGCCCTGGGGCAAGGACAACTACTGGATGCTCAACCCCAGCAGCGAGTACACCTTCGCCGACGGCGTCTTCCGCCGCCGCCGCAAGCGCCTCAGCCGCGCCGCCCCGCCGCCGCAGCCCGCCCGCTCCGCCGCCGCCCCGCCGCAAGCGCCGCAGGAGGCGGCCGGAGCGAGAGCCGCGTCCCCCGGCGGTTCCCCGCGGTGCTGCTGCGCCTCCTCGCCCTGCAACTGCGCGCAGGGTACCAAGGAGGCAGCGGCGGGGGCCGGCGGGGCGAGGGCGCCCGGCGGCAGTGCCAAGTTCTCCAGCTCCTTCGCCATCGAGAGCCTCCTCCAGCGGCCGGCAGGACCCCGCGCCGCCCCGCAGCCGCCGCCGACACCGCACGCCCGCCTCCTCTGGCCGGCGCCACCCGCGCCCCCGCACCTGCTGCCCGGCCCCTACCCCCTGCTCCCCTACCCACCTGCCGCGCAGCCCCCGCCCGCCGCCGCCCTCTACGGCGGCGGCCTCTTGCAGCTCTGCGCCTACGGGCTGGGGGAGCCGTCGCCGCCGCCGCCGCTGCTGCTGGGGGGCGGGCGGCAGGCGCTGTCCTCGGGGGAGCCGCCGCCGGCGGAGCGACCGCGGGTGCCGCTCTTCCCCGCCGCCCTCGCCAAGGGCGGGCGGGGTCCGCCGCCCGGCTCCCCGCTGTACGGGCCTCTCCGGCTGGCCGGGCCGCTGCCGCCGGCGGCGGGGGGCTCGGCCTCGTTCCAGCCGTACGCCGTGGAGACCCCCCTGGCTTAACGGAGCCCCCCTCCTCCCCTGCGAGGGACCTGCCCGGGGAGGCGTGGAGGGGGAAAGGAGGAGGCTCTGGATCCCGCACTTTAACTCCAGAGGCGACCAAAGCCTCCAAGCAAAAGCCTCGGTGACTGTGCCTTAGTGAAAAGACAGTGGGTTTAACTTAAACCAAAATAGAAAAAAAAAAAAAAAAGAAAAAAAAACCCCAAAAAAACAACAACAAAAAAAAGTGTTTTCTAACCTCTTTCTGTTATTATCTTTGAGCTAAGAATTTTTAGTGCCAAC
>JAWMRA010000078.1:67124214-67140264 GCA_035584735.1 Pseudotriccus pelzelni
AAAACAAAGTGTTTTAAAATAAAACAAAAAAAAAAAAAAAAAAAAAAAAAAACAAAAAAAAAAGAAGGAGGAAAAAAAAAATCAAACAACTGTCGGTTTGGACATAGCCATCAGCCTCAAGTGCTTCTTACTGTTCGTTGAGACTACTTGACTTAAGCCAGTCGGTCTCCACCTCCTTTCTATCCCCCCCTGTCTTGTTCCCACATCTTCTGCTACCGAAGCCTTGGGCAGCAGAGCGGGGAATGCCCCGCGGAGGGGTGTGGTGGCTGCCGCAAGGGAATGCGCTGTGCGCTTGGGAGGGCGGAGTAGGGGAACGGGGCCGGGGGAGCCTGCCGGGAAGAGCAGAGAGAGAAGAAGGGAGGGGGCCGGGGGCTGCTGTGGAGCTGTAGGTCTGTACTGCAAAGCAATGCATCACTGTGCCAAAAGTAAATCTTTTCTCCTGTCCGGCAACTAGCATTTCGTGGGAAGGGAGGACATTAAATTATTTATAAAAGTAGTGTTTTTAACACAAAGAGAGTGCAGCTTTTTAATTATTGGGGGGGCGGGGCGAGAGAAGGGAAAAGGCTCAAGGAAACGTCAGGGGTTGTCTCCTGTAGTGGCTGGCATTCTACGTTTATGGCCAAGACCATTGCTACTGGAAAGAGAAGAGTAATTTTTTTCATATTTTATTTCTGTGTTTGTGTATAATATATGTGTGTGTGCATTTTAACGATGCTCGGCCACCATGTTTTTTCCATTTTTTTTTTCCTTTTTCCTTTTCCCCAAATAAAAGCTGCCCACTAAATAAAGAAGGTAATAAGGAGAAGAGCGTGATGTCTGTGCTGGCGTGGAGGGAGGGAAGCCTGTCGTGACACAACCTTGGCCGAGAAGCTTGGCTCGGGCTGCGGGAGCAGTCCGGCTGCCCGCCTTTTCATTCCCATCCCTGCCAGGGGGTAGAGATGCCACGTATGGACCCGCCTTATTTCGGTCACGGGAGATGAGTTCTCCTCTTAAGCTGCCGCCAGGTTTGAAAGTCTTCTGCAATTCCTCGAGCCAGATCAGATTTTTGCGACGCAGCTCAGCGTTCCAGAAAGGCTAGCGATTTGCAGGCAGGTAGATTTGTATGGCGGGCTGCCTGACTTGGGGGCAGCCTACGGAAATCCTGACCATCTGCCTGCCTTTTTTTTCTTCCCCTCTTTTTTTTTTTTTTTTTTTTTTTTTCCCCCACGAAGGACAGCAGACGATATGTAATCCTGTTGTCATCTTTCAGTCCAAAGAAAACTCGCTTCAGGAAAGTCATTGACACTACCGGGCTCTGGCTGCTTCTCGTAGAGGCACCTGAAGCGGTGAAACCTTAGCGGGGTGAAGACTAGGGAGTATTTGCTGGCAATAAGCGGTTTGCACGCATTGCCTTATCCCCACGGGCGTTATGTTAAGGCTGATTCGTAATGTCAGAAGTGATCAGGAAAGCCTAAGAAAAGCTAAGTCTGAAAAAAGAAAGCTAAGGGTCTAACTGCCCGTGGTACTGAATTACAAATTAGTGGCATCCCCACACTCGGAAGAGTTTATACAAGTGCCCAAATGATAATTCGGGGCTCGTTTGTTTGTTGGTTTGGTTTAATTAAACCTTTAAAAGGTATGAAAATCGGCGGGCTTTTTCCCCTTCAAGTCTCACGTAAGCACAGATCACCTAAAAGCATGACAACCAGAATTTTGGGTGCTGGTTGTTCTTTTTTCTAGTTACGCTAGTTTTGGACCCTGGACTTTCTCTCTCGCCTCTTCTTTCCTCAGAACCGAGGTTCAGCCGCTGAATGGCTTCTACCCTATTCGCAAAAAATTATTCAGAATAGCGAAGGTGTGTTGTGAAAGGAAAGCTTCAAACAGAACAATCTGCAGCCGAAAAACCGACTTGTTTCAATACAGCTCAAGCAGATTTCACGGTGTGTTTAGCTCAGACCATAACATTCAGCAGAACATTGAGAGATTAGTGACTAATGTATGAAGTAATCCAACCCTTGAAGGAATTGGTTTTTGTGTACACACACGCATGCACACATACACATACACTATTTCGACATTCTGCCTTCAAGGCTCTGTGCAAATATCAAGCTACCCTTCTATAATCTACTCTTTCCTCTGGCTTGTATTTTACCATCCTTTTTCACATATATATATATATATAGGAGTCCACATGACCTGTCAGTATACAACTGCTAATAGCTTTTGATTTTCTCGATCTGTAAAGGTCGTATTTCAGGGCATGCTAAAAGCACCTTGGCGGAAAGTGGAATTTGTTAGTACAGCCACAAGTGTGTATTTTAATTGGATGTATTTAAGTGTGAGTAGGGCTGAATTTGTGTGTAAATGTATGCTTAATAGGATGACATTGGACTTTTAAATTTTAGAATTTTAGACTTTTAAATTTTAGTCCATTTTTCATTAAAAAATAAGAGCACTTAAAAAAAATAAAAAGAAAAGCCCACAGAGTTCGAGATGTGCCTTGTTAATAAGTATTCTATATTTATCTTCTATGAAACTCGATTTTTTGATATATCGAAAAGTCAAGAGTACAGTATCAGGTATATCTGTGTCCTCGCGGTTCTTTCTTAGTACTTGTTTAGGTTTCCCTAGAAGGTCGACAGGAGGACTTGAGGGGTCCCCGAAGCGGGGTGGTGGGAGATCGGGCAGGTACCGCCCGCTGTCGGGAGCCCGCTCGGCGGAGGAACTGTGGGGGCTTTGGCTTGTTGAAAGGTAGGGTCTTCTCCACCTCCTCCTGTTTGAGCATCATCCTCCAAAGAGCAGGCAAGGGACGCATTTCCTCCTGTTGACCTTCGGGTGAAAACCTCCCCATTCGCAGTACTGCTCGGACCACGCCCGCGTTTCCACACGCGAGTGAACGTACGGGAAGGAAGAACCCGTCAGTGTCTCTGCTGTCACACACGGCAGAGGCAGCCGCACGCAGCTCCCCAGCGGGCAGAGCGGCGGGAGGGACCGGCCTGCAGCCGCCGCCTGGCACCCGGAGTGGAGCCGACGGAGGGGGATGGCCGGCCCTGGTGCACAGCCATAAATCCGAGCTGTCAGCCGTGACAGACGGCTGGTGAAACACAGCACCTGTCCAAACACTTTCCAGCAGTAGGTAATCAGAGAACTGACACTTTACATTTTTGTGTAGAACAAGCGCATTAACCATTTCGCAAACCTACCCAAAACAGCGATGTTTGTATGTCTGGGTGCTTTGTCTTTCTTAATGTCTAATAAATCAGGATGACAGAAGAGAGACAAAGCCCTTCTCCTTGTGATATTTGACACATCAGCAGGAAGCCAATACTTTGGCACTCTGCTCTTTCAGCCCTACTAGTGTCTGCATCTGTTTGTTGAACGGGTGCAGTTTGTGGCACTTGAGAGATTTTTACACATTGCACAGGCAAAAATTAGGTCAGTGGCACAGAAAGCCCGGCTGGAACAGGGAACAAAATAGTCTCTTTAGCAGCATGTGAGAGTACCTGAAAACATCTCATGCTGGCTGCTCCAACTCCTCTGCAGTTTCTTTGTGCACTTGGTGGAAACCTCAGCCTGAGCAGGATTGCACATGAATTCAGAGTCAGACTGGACCCTGGTTTTAAGTGCATTTTTGAAAAGAGATTTGGCTTTCCAAATAAATAGATTTTGTTCCTGAGTCTTCCCCCCCCCCCCGACTGTTTCATCTCTGTCAGGCTTGGAATGTTTTAACTAGCTTTAAAGAGAAAAATTATTCATACCTGACAATCAAAACATTTTCATCAAATACTTTGGGCAGCTTCTCCCTATCCTGCCCCTCTCCTACATACACACATACACACTCCATGGCAGATAGTGATAAAAATGGTTACCCTGAATAACATTAGTCCTAACGACTCTCCTAAATCTCTTCAAATTTTAACATACCAAGCAAAAGAAGTGCATAAACTTCTCCTTTGTGGATTAAGGCCAAATTAATACCAAAGAGATGTCTAAGGAGAAGTTTGAGCACTACAGGAATTAATTGCTGTCAAGCATGAACTCACAGAAGAAATAAGCTTGCAAAAGTGATCAGTAGGTAACTGCTTGCCTATATTACATAGAGTCTATGCAGCAAGATGATGCAGTAATACTATGCCTACTCTCCTCTGTAGTGGAATAAGTGTTTTACTCTTGTATTTTAGTGGAGCTAGGCCAGCGGGACAGGATTTTGATTGTATTATTTTCCCTTTTCACCAAACAGATCTGATGAAGCCTGAAACTTGCTTTCAGCTTACCCTCCCAATGACCCATATGATGTCATACATACCCCACCAGTATCCCTAACCCTTACTCAGGAAGAAATCCACTGAAATCTGTCATTTTATTCAAGAGCCACCTCAGCCCAGCAGCGCTAGCTACAAGACTCAGTTCAACACAGATCTTTGGTGAAAGCTCCTAAGCAAAAATTGTGGTCCTTGGTGTCACACTAGATGCTGAGAGGACTGAAAGAGGTTGGATGGAATTCCATCGTGGGACCTTGTCAGCCTTTTCTACCCCAAAATCGTTTGAAAAGGTGATTTTTAAGGGCAGGATGTATCAGGCACAGAAGACCCTTAGCAAAAAGAAATTTCACCCCAGAAAAAGACACATACAAATGACTTAGCTTCATTGGGCCTTCGACCTTTCACACTATGCCTTAAGTAGCCCAAAGTGAAATTTCCTACACAAGAGCAAGGAGGACAACCACACCCCTACATACAAGGATAGTGCCTCTGAACCAAAGTCCAGATTTTGCACAACTCTTCATTGAGCTGGGGGAGGTGTTTCATTTAATAACAGGCAAGAGAGTCAGTCCATTTGTTGTGCCAGGCTTTTTGCCTTTTAAGTCTGAAGAAGACATAAAAACAAAGTTGAAATCCACCTCCAGCCAAATTCAAGGCACTGAGCTGTGATTTTGGCAAGGATGCTTGTATCCTATTGCAACTTTGATGAGCAGTACAGTAGCTCTTTAATGATGGGGTGAATATGGTTCCATCTTTCATTTACATCCTGGAGAGGAAATATTTTTCTCTTGGATAAATTCTCCTGTCTTCATTGACACTCTCCAAAGCCTCAAAACCAGCTCCAGGGAAGACATCTATGAAGCCCAAATACCCCATAATAAAACCAGACAAATAGCTACAGAGCACCCAGTCCTTTCTAAACACTCAAACCTGTATTACTGCATCATTGTTTAGGATATATATTGTCAGCTTCAGAAAGCCAGCAATTTCCGTAGTCTCAGCCCTGCATAGTAGCCAAATACTGCTATTGCTTTCAGAAAGTTATAACTCCATAGATCTGGGTGGACTAGGCCTTTGTCCTCTTTTCCAGAGCCAGAGGGGGAGAGTATGAGGAAAAATGGAGAGAACACACTGTTATTATGTTTGTGCTCTTGCACCACAGTATTGTTTTCTTTGTTATGACCTATTTCAAAATTCCAGAGCTCTTTCAAGCAGCATGGCATACTAATAACCTCCTTTGCTATGGGGAAAAGCAATGCTTTTGTGGGTTCTTTCCTCTCCTTAATAGCAGAGAATATTCAAGATGGAGCAATACAACTCTACTCTTCAATACAATGTCTTGAGCAGCATATGTGGGACCAAGGATCACAAGGTAGAAACACAAGCGAGAGGGAAAAAATAAGAAAAATAGGCTGACACCTAATTTTTCAAATTCCACTGTGGTTGCTTCCTGATCATAACTATTCATGGAGTGCATGTTTATAAGCAGTATGTATGTGTTCATAAATGTTTTAATAAGTATAATTCAGCTGGTTTAGGGTCCAATGGGTTTATTTTAGCTGTTTGAATTGCTGTTGTTATTTTAAGTAATAATTTGGTACTGGAGTGTAACTCCAATAACATCTGACAGTCAGCCAGTAACCCTTCACATAAATAGTATATTTCATGTTTATTCTTACTATTACTAAAGTATTTTTAGTCCACGATAGAGAAACAATGTTAATGAGTACCATACCAGAGTCAAACTTGTCTTAACTACTGGCATCATGTGGCTCCACAAGGTATCCAGGCTACTTCACTGAAAAAAAGATTCTCAAGTAAGATGACATCTAGGAAATTAATTTTTTTTTTTTTATGGTTAGATCTCTTAGTTACCTCTTTAAGAGATCTTAAAATTTCTGCAGAAGCGTGGGACTCAAATTTCCTAACCTGATATTTTTATCAGTAGCTGTTACAAAAAGGCAGATAAACTTCAATATTCTAAGCAGAAGTTGTCAATCTTATTTGAGTGTTTTGAAAAGACAATTTTCTGTAAAACCTCAGAGATTACCTGTGGCTTTTCAAACCAGACATATGACACCAAACTGTTTATGTCAATTCTTTCTATCACATTTACTGTTGAAAATCTTACTACTACTTACTTCTGTAGCCTCTTACTACAGAAATAATTTCACTGGGTTTCTAACAAAGATCTGTGAAATGTGGACATGAAAGTCTTCTAAAAGTTGCCCAATTTACTTTCCCTTCAGTGCAGTTTCTTCCAGTTTATTTTTAATAAGTTATGAAGAAGGCAGTATCTAGTAGTTTTGTTTAAAAAAATCTCAAGCAATGAAGAAGAAATCCCACAAAGATATAGTTTTCTTTGTGAGAAGAGTAAAGCTGCATGACCAGGTAATAGATTTTTAGCATTATTCCTGAAACAAGTGTCAGGCAACTGCTGTTGCTCTGGGTACTTCACACGGCCATCTTCAATACAGTGGTATGTGCTCATTACTCATCCTCATACAACACCCCAGTAATTCCCCTCGCTTTGGCATGTACAAGCCTCAATTAGTTGTATGTTATCATCACATTCCCCATTAATCATTTAGCAGAACTGTACAGATGTACGGCAGCAACTTTCTCAATTTATGCCTCGTCAGTCAGCCCAGGAAGCCCCCTAGTAATTTCTGTGTTTCCCAGAACTTCTCTGGAGCACCTCTTTCTGACTAATCATAAGAACATGGCAAAGGCATAGTTTTCTGTGTCACAATACCTGGAGTCATGTCAGGTTCTTCCCACGCCCCCCAGCTCCAGAAGAAGCAGGTTAAGGAAGGACAAAGAAGTTATAAATTATATTCCCAGCGGCCATGCTAACACGTGACAACAGATTGCAGCTACTCAGTCTTCTCAATAATAACCACCAAAAAAACCCCTTCAGTATAATATTTCAGTGGTACTGTTCAGTTAGAGAAACAGTCTTCCCCTTTCACCTCCCTCTGCTCCCTGATGTTACTTGCCCTTATCCAAGCCTATCCTTAAGGAAGCAGAAGCAATATTGCCCTTGAACCTAGCCCACAAAACATTGAGCAGAAAAAGAGAGAACTTGCCATAGACTCTTCTGATGCCTTAGCATCATTCGCTAAGATGACTTTATCCCATGTCTCTTATAAAGAGCATCTCTCCTTCCAGACCCTGAATTGGGAAGATAAGGCATATAAACAGTGTTTTGTCTGGTCAGATCTCCTAAACCAAAACCCACCCATCCTGTAGCAAAGTCACTGCTGAGACTTTGACCAAAGCAAAATTAAAGTACGCCTCTGATTGTGACAGTTCCCAAGGAAATGTGGGTTACTGGCTCTTCTACAGCTGGGAAAGTAAAACACTTGTCAGAGCTCTGCAGGAACAGTCAGATTAGAATTTCTTTATTCCACGGGAACTAGGCATTGCTTCCCATTTCTTTACTCTATACAAATGAGATTGGTTTTGTACTTTGCTGGGGATAAGTTTCCCCACCCTGTACTGTTCCTGGTAGCTGTAAGGGAGAATTTTCTCTGTGCATTAGTGTTTCTATCACCACAGATGATAATTTCAAATCTGACCAGGTGACCTGACAGGCTTAGCATATCCTGTCATCTTGTTATCATAATTTCTTCCTCTCCATTGAAAACAACCAGAGCAAGAATTGTAAGACTTCCCAAACTCTGTAAAACTTGAACTTTAATTAATGTTTGTACCAGTAAAATTTGTGTTAGGCATCATTTTGTTCCTCCTACAGCTGAAATCTCAGGACCAAAAGTTCATCTAACTAGCCTGAAAAGAAGTGAAATGTGTACCTTTTCCTGGCTTGATTTAAATGTCGGGGAATTATTCTGGGTTTTCCTGCAGGGTGGAGATGAGTCCTCAGACTGGGAAACAGCTGAAACAGCTAGAAATCAATCAGGTCACCTACAAGTTTGTGGATACTGGAATGGTCCCAAAAGCCTGTTAGTTCGATGAGTGAGTCTATCTAAAAGAGAGGAGCATGGGATACTGTTCTAGATCTAGTGTTTGTGCTAATTAACAGAAGTGACAGTTTACTGTCTTACTCTGAGGTACCATAAAAGCCTTTTTCTTTTCAGGTCATGGTGTGGTATCAGCAATTAGGAACTATTTTAGTTTCATATATATGTGTGTTACATTAAAAAAAAAGGCCCCTACAATAAAACATCTTAAAGCTAATAATTCAAAAACTGGACAGTTGTACATCATTATTGTAGCACCTTTTAATTCAGTACGCATACCATTGTAGTGCACTATTTAAATTAAAGGACTACACTATTTTTCTTCCTATAGGATTCCTGCATTGTCCAATATAACTAGTTGTTGTGGAAAGGAAACAGTCTTGTGCAATAGAAAGGACTATTGTTTTCAGGGGCCTGACTCAGTAGAAGTCAGGAGGTTTATTCCAAGTGAGAAAAGGAACCTCTAGAAAAGAGTGGGTGATTTAAATATTTAAGTCATAGTGTTATAGATGTGCATGTACACAGGAGAACTAAAGTTATTCAATCTTTTCAACCAGCTTGCTATCAGGATATATTGTAAACTGTTGTAAACTAAGACATACTGGTTTTTTGCAATTGGAGTACTTCTGGTAGTTGGCTTTATTAAGAACAAAGGCCGTTGTTACTTTACCAGAATCTATTCTAGTACAGGGGACACTGCAATCAAAAAGCCAGGCTGCTTGTGGTGTCTTGCACACCCTGTCATAGTATCCTTTAAGAAATGAAGTTTTGCAATTTCTGAGCGGTCACATGCACCCAGACTTGAACCTAACTCAGATAATAATCTAAGCTGTGGGACCCTTCCCTTTGCCATGGTTCTGATATTTCTCATAAGAAGCCTGGCTTAGCAGGCTGGTGCCTACAGGTCTCTCAGATGTGATCATGTCTAAAAAAAATGTATTGCTATACTGATTCTTATTTAATTGCCTGCAAAACAGGATTGAACACTGCTTGAGTTCAATTTATTGGAGTTGGCCACTTTTGTAAGCACCATCTATCCATTTCCTCTGACAAGTAGCATCCTACGATCAGAGATTGTGTCTGTAGCCTGGATCTATCAGCCATCGCTATCCAAAGTGCAGCACAGGACTATCACAGGGATCTGCAACACAAAAAGAAGGTTGGTATTGTAAACTTATTACTAGAGTGCATTCCTCTAAATGGCACATATAGTGCTCAGACCATGCCTGCTGTGTGTACACAGTTTCTACTGATACAAGTTACATCAGAGCCCATATACACACACCACAAAAGCTGGCAAGCAATTATGAACTTCACAAATGAATCACTGTGTTTCATCACTTCATAACAAGTGTAAAACACTTGAACTGTATGGATGTTTCCCCTCAAAAGGACTGTTAGGAATGGATGCATGTAATGAGCTCCCTTCTATCTATTTGATAGGTTTCCCATTCAATGGCAAGAACAGACTGAGAAAAACTGAAAATGTATTTCCATTTATTGACTGTTCTGTTTGACTTCAGCCTCAAAATTTCATTTCACAGTGGGGAAAAAAAAAGTTGATGCTACAAAAAAAAAAAGAAGAATCCATTTGTTTTCAAGGTATACATGACAGATAGTTCCAGCTGATTTCAGCAGGAGTTCTCATGGACACTAAATATCTCAGTCATTAAGCTCATGTTGGGAGTGGCTCAAAACCCAGCTGAGCCAGGAACTAAATGTGGGCAGCTATACATTAATCTTAATTGCTATTCTATAAATAGTCCGGGAAAGAAGGTAATTGGAAACCCCAGCCAAATTGAGCAACCAGTGTCAAGAAGGGGTATTTTTGTGTCCCCTGAGTTATTAAAAGGCCAAATAAGTGTTCACATTAGAAGGCTCAAACGGTAACATCAAACTTTATTTTTAGCAAGAGGCTCATTTTGGCATAAAGCCAAAAAAATCACAAACCTCACTTTCATCTGATAGTTTTTTATATGTTGTCATATTTCTCTGCTGCATTTCTTTAAACTCGCCTTATAAGAGCCAAAATTGAGATCTTAAGATGCTGAATAGGCTGATTACTTGCATAGTAACGGTTTTCCTGGACCTTCAGCTTATTTCAAGGAAGCTTAAGGCCACAATTGCAGTAGGTTGTGAGGAATCAGTGGGATTTCAGGGTACATCCAGTTCTTCTGAGATTCTCAGCATGCAGCAATAAATAGGTTAAACAACCAAGCATGACTACTTTTGTGCATTGACAGCCCATCCCTCAGACTCTGCAAAGTTTTGCCCCAAACCGGCAAGAAAAAGTCTCCATCTCACACAATGCCACCCAGAAGTCCATGCAATGCCACCCTTACCATAAATAAAAGAAGCACTTTGACTCAATTGAGAGGTGAAATCAATGACCAGCACCAGGAAGATCTAACAGACCAGGTCTTCTGAAGGCACATACCCTTAATAGGCAGAACAAAACCCCCTAATCCTTCAAAATACACATTCATTCTTGAGGTACAGCCATGATAAGCAGGAGTTAGATACCAATGGACAGGGACTCGTCATTCTTTAGCAAAATAGGGGAAAGCTGTTCCCTTATATATGAGGACTGAGATCTTGGAGACAATCCTGAGGTCCAGAGTCATGGATTTCTGTTCTTCTAACCAAAGCTACTCCACAGGATATCTGCAGAGATACCAGCTTTTCCCAAGCCCTACCAACCACTCCTGCCTCTCAGGACGATCAGTTACCAAACACAGCAGCAACTGGAAGAAGTCAGCGAAAGGAGGATGAAACAACTTAGTTGCAGCTCTGCCTGACACCATATCACTCACAAGTCAAGAGGTTTGTAAGTTTCCAACCCAAATACTCTTATCACCATGTGCAGCTTTGAGTGTACTGCCCTGAGGGTTCCCTTCTGCCCGTCAATACGAGATATGTTATCATCATTTTCTATCATGTAAACTCAACTACTGTTCAGGCTACACTGATATGTGATAACTATACAGTGTTGATCATCCATATCAGGTTGAAAAGATACCTTAACTCAGATGTTTATATGTACAGACTAGTAGTTTGACTGGTGGCCCTATTTGCATAAGGCTCTCCTTACTCTATTAGTTCTACAGACTGAACATACAGAAAAACAATACTTAAATAGAATTCAGATTTTTTTCATTTATATAGAATAATAGGGAGAACAGATCCAGAATCTTATTTTCAATTTGGAGGGGGGGAAAATCTTATTTGAAATTATTCACATTTCAACTTTCATTTGGATTATTTTTCAGAGACCTGAGCAACACTGACAAACATAGTGCTGCTTTTCATTTGCTTTATTTACTCCAGTACCTGCTTTACCCACAAAATAAGGAGGAAAAAACCCACCAGCAAGTTTTACAAATATCATCTGATGAAAGTAATAGCAAAGGGCCCATCAACACACACAATCTGAGTAATACATCAAAATTTTATCTACAAATAAAAGGCTCAATTATTTCGCAACTCATAAAATCATTTACACTTACATGACAAAAAAGCATGAATACCATGTTTTCAAGGCTGCACAAATAAATACATATTTGCATTAACTGAAAAAACAAGTTTGTCTTGTTAAAAGCCACATAATATGACAAAGTAGAAATATGGGTTAAATTTGGTGACTTTGAACTAGGAACACAGGGCTCATAGCCACAAAAACATTAGATCTTAAACCTCCAAGTTTCACTGACGCAAATGGGACCATGAAAAATAAAGGTTTTGTATGAAAAAATACTTGTAGAGCCAGTTTCTCATTCTGCAATCAGAGAAAGACCCACACAGTACGAAGAAGGAATCCGTCCTTTTGATGTGGGAAAGCAAGGGAATGTCTCTTTCTGGACAGCAGTGTGCACCTGCACCATGAGTGGCACAGGTCACTAAGCTGTTCATCACCCCAGGGTCCCATATGTTTCACTTCAGCCTGCAAGCTCTGGCAACATCTCCCAGCCTGTACCTGTATGGGATGCTGAAAGACCCAAACAGGTTTGCTAGACTGTGACCAGTGTGTCCTGCCAGGTGGATTACCTCTTCCCTGGCAGCTCTGTACAAGAGAACTCCAGCACATGTCATCCAGTTCAAATACATCTTACTTAAAGGCCAAATTTACATCTAACTTATATAGATCTTTCCAACTGACCCGTAAGGTGGAAAATGTCATGCAAAACAGCAAGGTAGATTGTTAGAATTGTTATGCATCTTTTCATAGGAAGCAATGGAATTCCCAAATCCCTTCAGATATGTCCAGTATAAAAATCCACCTGATCTATGCCAAAGCAAAGGTTTGGTTAGCTCAAGGTCCTGTCTCCAGTACACCTATTCTCCATAGCAAATGGTCAATACCAGTTAAACATAGTTCCAAAGTATTTCCTAATCCTACATGAAGATTAGGATGTTCCGGAGTCAAAACACGATCCTTGTGCTTAATGCCTTGAAGAACTTTTCTTTTATACATTTGTTCTGTTACTTTTTTGAGCTGATGCCAACTTTTTCCGTTCAATTTCACAGTCAGATTTGTTTCATGTAAAGAAGCATCTCTTGCTATTTTACTCTGAAAGTGCCACCTGATGACAGACCACAGGATCAACAGTTGCCATCTGAGAGAGATTTGCAAGCATTTCCCTAAGCGCTTCTCTCACAACTTGAGACTGTGTTAAATCCCCTTATGCGAAGTGTCTTGAAGAGCTATAATCAATTCGTTCCTTATCTTGATCATACTTGTGAACCTGTTCTGTCTTTACTGTACCTTGTTTCACAGAATCACAGAATATGCTGAGTTGGAAGGGAACCACAAGGATCATCGAGTTCAGCTCTTGGCCCTGCACAGGTCCATCCTCAAAAGTCACACCATGGGCCTGAGCGTGTCATCCAAATGCTTCTTGAAATCTGTCAGGCTTGGTGCTGTGACCACTTCCATGGGGAGCCTGTTCCAGTGCCCAAACACCCTCTGGGTGAAGAACCTTTTTCTAATATCCAACATAAACCTCCCCCGGCACAGCTTCAGACCATTTCCTCTTGTCCAGTCACTGGTCACCACAAAGAAGAGATCAGTGCTGCCCCTCCTCTTCCCCTCACAAGGAAGTTGTAGACTGCAATCAGGTCTCCCATCAGTCTCCTCCTCTCCAGGCTGAACAGACCAAGTGACCTCAGCTGCTCTTCATTCAGCTTCCCCTAAAGGCCCTTCACCATTTTCATTGCCCTCCTTTGGACACTCTCTAACACCTTAATATCTTTTTTATATTGTGGTGCCCAAAACTGCCACAATACTCAAGGTGAGGCCGCACCAGCGCAGAGCAGAGCGGGACAATCCCCTCCCTCAACAGGCTGGCGGTGCTTTGCCTGATGCCCCCCAGGACACAGGTAGAGGTAGTAGCAATTGTACAGGGGTGTACAACCAATACAGGATTTCAGAGGTGTACAACCAATAGAGCTGATTTCAGAGCTTATCCAGCCATGGATCCATATTATCCAAATTGAAGTGAACTGGTAGTCATGAACGAATTATCTTTACTTTTTGCTACAGTTTTCTTCAGTTGCAACTCAATATGGACTTTTGGTTTTCATTAGAAAAGTCAAAGCAGTAAGTGTGGTAAGTTTTGTTTCAGAGCCTATCTGAAGTTTTTTTTTACCATTAAAGCTGCTATATATCAAAAAGCCAGATATACTCCAGTTTCGGTGGGTAAGCTTGGACCTGTGTGTGTGATCAGTGTTAGGTGCATAGCTCTGTCCCTTTGTCTTCAAGTAAGGAGCATGGGATTTTGTAGATCTTGCAGCATACACCATTCTCAGGATGAGGTTAACAATAAATAATGCTTGAAACCCCTCCAGGTGATCTTCCACCACACTATCCATACCAGGATCATTCATAGTTGCACATTGTATTCTTGAAGCCTCAACTACTGCCTCTGTAAGCAAAAGCATTGGCCGGCCAAAGACTAACTCAAATTTTGCACAAAAATTTTCTGGTTTTGACCTGTGCTACTGACCCTGAAGACAGAACAAAGATGTCTTGATTTTATAACTGAAAAATTCTCATTTATTAATGAGAGCAGGTAAAGAAAGATTTCATGGTTTAGCAGAATGGGACATAACCATCAGGAACAAGAGATATCTTGTCCACCTTTTTCACAGCAAAGGTTGGTCAAATTTTTTGGGTCCTTTCTATGGGCCTGGATATTTTCTGTAGTCAGAAGACCTTCTCTATTTTAATAGGCTTTGGCTAGAGCTTTAGTCTTAGTAGGGAAAACCTCCATCTTTAAGAGTGAGCTGTACTTTATAAAGTATTCTTCATGGCAAACGTACACGCCCATCACTGCCCAATCTGCTGAGAACCGTTCTGTATGTTCCTGATTAGGTAGAAAAGCACACAAGGAAGGCTTTGGAAGAGCTTTCTATTTCATATTTGTATTTGTGAATCAGCCAAAAGGTATTAAAATGAGGAAAAGCACTTTCAGAAGAACAAAACATCCATCACATCTTTTCCTCTTTCCCCCAACAAATACTTTTGTTTAATATTAGCTTCAGTAACAACAAAAAAAAGAGAAAAAAACACAAAAAAACCCCCTCATTACAAATTACCCAAGCTACAAGATAGCTTAAATATTAACAAGCATGTAAAGCCCCTGGGGGTGAGAGCCTGAAGCTGTATAATAATAAAGCAAGACTCAGCGAGATTCCATAATTATTTGTTACACAACCCAAGATATTAGCTGGAGCATTTCTAAGATTACACACCTCGCATATGATGCCTAATGCCAGAAATTACATAAGGCTTTTTATAGCATAATCATTTATCATTAAAAAGACAGAACAAGGGGTCATTATGACCAGAGGTGACAATCCAAGAATTAGTTTACTTAGGACCTGATCCAAAGCCCATGATAGTGATTTGCATACATTTCAACATGCTCTGGATCAGAAACTCAATATTTTCCTTTTCAGATTTTTTTTTAATTTATTTATTGGGTTTTTCTTGTAGAACTAAAGGACTGGAGCTGTGGAGGAAATAAAGGCAGGCATGTGTTCCTGTCAGAGCTGAGAAATCAAAGCTGGCACTGATTTTGGTGGTAGTAGCATCTGTTTTACATCCTCTTAGGAAAAAGAAAAAAAAGCTGGCCACCAATTCAGATTCCCAAATATGGATTCAAATTCTTTCTAGGTATTTCAGTTCTGGAAACACTGACCTATGCAGACAGCCCTAGAGTTGCAGGCAGTATCTGAAGCAGTTCAGATCCAACTGGATATATCTATCCTTATGCATTTTTATGTCAAGAAAAATGCAAAACGCATGGCCAGCTGTACTGTTATAACAGGAAAATTACATCTGCAGCATGGAAATATAGTCCTTAGCTGTAAGTCCAGCGCTATCCATCAGGAAGTCCTTTTGGATAAGAGTGGACACCCTAGTGAGACAGTTAATCTGTAAGCTTGAAGGCAAAGACTCTACTTCTTCCCTTTCTTTATGTTAAGAGCTGTGGAGAACACACAACTCAATGGGGATGTACTATGAGCAGAAAGAAAAAAAACGTTACCCTATGATATGATCATATCTATATTGACCTAGAAATCACAAGACTCCTGCATAAGAAGCAAAACAAAGACTTCAGATTGACTTACCTGGAAACAATCTGCGGGATCAGATTAAAAAATATCTCTCTGTGGAACCGCTGTTCTGCAGCAACTAACCATAATATAGCCAGAGTCAACATACCGGGGTTGGAGGAGAAAAATCACCTCAGAATACAATAGAAATCTACAGAATCTTGAATATTGGGCTGAATGTAGACAAGGCCCAGATGTTAATTGCCTTT
>JAWMRA010000078.1:67140287-67152816 GCA_035584735.1 Pseudotriccus pelzelni
TCTAATAACCTAAGGGCCACTAAATGAAGCTTTGTAAGATCCATATGCTTTGCTTTGTTCCAGAAAAAAAAAAAAAAAGTTTTCTAGTCCCAGAGAAGTCTCCTTGCCTGTGAGCAGGACTGGGTAGACTAAAATGGGATTTTGCGTTGTTTCTGGACCTCTAACTTGGTTACAACATCCACATCTCCAGACCCCCGTCTGACAGTAACACTACACAGGACTTATAAGCACCCTTGAACTCTGCAAACTTCTCCTTTAGCCCACAGTTCACTCAGTGTTATTTGGAAGACCTAAGCCTGGTTTCAACTGGGAGCTGCACTGTGCTTCTCCAACATAAGCTTAGTCTTGCAGAACACAGACACACTGTCTGGCAAATTAATCAGGTCAACAGTAACAGGGGGCATCTCTCAGTAAAGCACAATTTCTTTTTGTTCAGCTGCTTTCCAGATAGAAGGATTTGTGGTGCTGAGCAGTCTAGTGTCTTGCCAAAGTATCCAAACACCATTTCTAAATCCTTTTGGTTCACACTCAGCAGAGCAGAGACCAGAAGCACAGCAAGATGTTGGTCTGCACGCCTTGATTTATGCCTGCACTGGATTTGGGAACAGAATCTACCAAGGACTTGCCCAGGAGCTCACCTCCATAGAGACACTGGAGATGCCCCATCTTCTGGTCCTGTGATTTCCAAATCTGACCCAGCAGGTGTGATACTTGTGCCATGCACAAGGCAAAGTCACACTGCAGTCAGTGTTTGGGATATACCCCCCAATTAAAAGGGGATTCTTCTCTTCCCCCTGCCCAAATTATTAGTGTGTCAATTTGCCTTTCCTAGGATACTCAGTCTTCCATGTTCTTCAGCAACAGCCTCTGGACATGCTAACCTTTTCTACACAGACTGGGAATCTTAGATTTAAAACTATCTCTTATCATCCACCCTTGCAAAAGGAGGAACTATTCCTGCAGGACATATTTGGCCCTCATTCTATTCTTCAGACACATGCTTTCAAATGAAAGGATAAGACAGAATTTGATATTATTTCTTGGACACAAAGCTAAACATCTTTCAGTCAAAGGGAATGTGGAGATACTTGTAGGAAAAGACACTTTCTAAGCCAAGATATAGGAATATTAGCAGCCCTTTCAAACTTTGTGTTTCTTAGATCTACTTGGTAAGAACAAACACATTATTATTAGAACAGACATTATTCTTTCTCCCTCTTAGCCTGAGTGGCACTGATCAAAGTGTGTAAGTATTTTCTTCTTAGTTTGAAGCCAGTTTGCCGGCTTTCTCTTGACTCAAGTTTCTTCAACTGATGATCAGCATGCCCATTAAGAACAAAAATGAAGCAGAGCATTTGTAGAGTTGGGCAGATAATCAAGGCAACACTGCAGCCTGCAGGTGTCTTTTAAGATAACACCAGGACACACCTGGATACTCCTCTGTTCTCCAGTCCCAGAGGACAGACAGCACATTGGGAGTGACAGACTATAAAATCTTCTGAAGTCACTTTAATGGGCTGTGTATTAAGTGGACCAAAATAAATTATTCAGGCTGTGTTCAAAAGTAGAAGGAAATCATGATTTACCTTTCCTGTCCCCTCCCCCCCACCCCCAGTCTCAATAATTGAATAACTTTATGGAGGTCATTTGTGAGGGTTATTTGTAGAATTCTTTATTTAACTGTGGATGTTTATGTGTATGGGAAATGCTAAAAACCACAAGATGATGAACAATAAATGCAATTGCAAGTAGAAATGGAAACATAACAGAGAAATAGTCTTAAAACCGAAAAGAAACACACAAGTGGGAACCAAATCAGCTAACACTCTCATTGCCCTCTTTGATTTAGACACAAGACACCTTCTTAACTTCCCACTCAGCAGCCTGTTGAGGCAACCTTTTTCAAGTCTATTGTCCCTTTCCATTGCTTTAACATATTCATTTCCTTGAGGTTCAGGTGTTTTACTGCCACCATTTTCAAGCTTTTTCAGGTGATCCTCTTCACTTAAATTACCTCAGAAGTTCAGATCCTTTGTCAGTTTCTCAAAAAAAGAATCAGAAATAGCATTTTCTTTTACTGCTTTCTCCACATTCATGCAGTTAAATATTCTCACCATACTCCAAGATTTTATTTAGTTTTGTTCTGTTATATCTTTTATTAAAACTCCTCCGTGATCCACCTTTTAAGCCTTTCTGTAGTTTCTCAAAAACAGATTCTGCTCTAACTCCTCCATTCAATTTTGTGACCTCAGAAGGCTTCTGAATCGTTACTTTTATTTCCCAGAAGCATCCAGTAAACTAGCTGCTCATCCCTTCTTCTCTGGAGAAAGTATATGCATTCTTGGCACATGGTGCAATCCTTCCCTTCTGTTTCCTTGTCTCCCTTCCAAGGCAACTTATTCTGATATAGCAGTCATACAGTTCATCTGCCAGGTTTCTGCATTACCTCTTATAACATAGCTTTGGCTGTGTTCTAAGACTTTGAATACTTCTTGTTTATTGCCATACCCTTGGCATTAGTGTAGAGAGATGCCAAGTGCTCAGCTCACTGTCCTATTATTCTCAGTCCTGTTTCTCTGATGGCTTTTGTACAGCTCCCCATTCTCCTTTCAACAGGTGTCAGGATACTCATTTATCTGTGGACTCTTATCACTTGTCTTTTCAAGCCTAGTTCAGTCTTCTGTCTAGAAATCTTTTTCTTCTGCTTAACTAACTGGACATCATCTTTTCTTTTTTTTTTTTTTTTTTTCCAAAGCACACAAAGTTCATGACCAGCAGACACAGAGCAACTCTGTCCGGTCCCTTGGTTCAGCTATGTACATTCTCCTCTGGCACCTACCTGTCTCTGCCTGAATCTCTACTTAGGGCAATGACAGGAGCTGTGACTCCCCCAAAGCCCCATACTTATTTCCAGTCTGGGCAGGGTCACACCTGACTGTGGAACCTCTGCATTGACATAAGAATAAGCAGTCAAAGAGACACTGTCACAGTTCATCTTCCCATGATATCTCCACCTGTGGCTTAAACACATCCTACTACACAGAACAACAGGGAAAACAGTCTGAGGACCACTTCTGTGCCCTTCAGAAGTCAGCCACTTATCACCAACAATCTCTCTGACCACCAATGGCCTTCTTCTACAAAAGCCAAGCAACAATGAGGTTCAAACATAGATTAGACCACTTTCTGCTAAAGATGACAACTCCTTTTCTTCTGTCTCCCTCAGATTACACAAAGGGCATTGGAAACACTCACACTGCATCTACTCATCAGACAATTGTTCTAAAACACACACATAAGTGCTACAGCAATCTTCCTGTTTGCAAACCACAGAGAACACCCCGTTATGATCACTGTCACAGCCTATGGGCCATCCTCATTACTATGGTTGCCTTAATCAGCAATATATGGAAAAGAACTGTGCTGCTCAGGCTCAGAGAATTTGCATGCAGTCACCCTGGCCTTACATTCTCTCAGACCAGTCTCTTCAGCACAGCAGGCAGGTGGTGGTCATCCTTCAAGTGGTCTTTCACGTTTATACAGGCATGAGTTTGGGGTGCATATTAGGTCCTTTGCCCCAGTGTAGTTCCTAATGTCATAGTATCTCCCCTGCACCTGTCTCACACAGGCACAATTAAAAGTGATGTGATGGGTATTTGCTATTGGAATGGTTTCTACTTTGCCTTTTTGTCTACTTCTTCTACATGTAGATAGATCCCTTGCAGTACTTGCTGTTCAACACAGTGACCCTGAATGGTTTCCAGCTGGGTGCCAGGCATGCACAGACAGAGGGAAAGAGTATGAAGCCACGACAAAAAGGCAGAATGGTGTGAACCTCAGAAGTTCAGTTTATTATATATGTTTCAGTATTCCAGTAAGAGTTCTTTGACCTTCTGGTCCCCTGAGGTAGACATAAAAGTTTTTAAAAATTCCTGTGATTTTTCAGCATCTCCAAAACTGTCCTCTTCTGTCCCAGTATTTCACCATGCACCTAAGGCCTTACCTCAAACATATAATGTTTGAGCCTCAATCTGTAAGTGAAGTAACGTGTGATTTCTAAGTTATCCGTATGACACCAGTGGGCAAGAAAACATAGTCGGAGTATTAAGTGTTGATGCTATTCTGTATTCTCAAGAAAGAGGAGGTAAATTTAAGATAAAGTTTGAATACTGAGTTTAAGAAGAGCAAAATGCCATAGAAATGTCTCTACCTTGCAACTAGGACTTTTTTATGATTTTTGCTACTTTAAAAATCAAATATTATTTTTGGAAATTCTTTCTTGTTTCTCATACTCAGTCCAAAGCTGTTGACATTAGTGGAAACTTTCCAGTTTAGAATATGAATTGGGCCAATGTTTTGCAAATATATTTTTACTGAAAAACCACAGAAGGTAAAAAAGCTATGAAACCAGTGAAATTATCTCAGTGAAGTACACTGCGGTAAATAAGAATAAAGTAGTTCTTAATTAAGCCCCAAAAGGACCCTCAGTAATTCAAGTGAGCTCTTGCAAAGGGGCTTTTTTGCTGGACTAGGACGAAGAACAGAATGTAACACGCACTCCTGCCCTTCATAATAAAATCCTCTTGAACCCCGAAACAGCAGAAGAGGACAGAGATATTGCCTGTCTTTTGACAACATAATGCTGGTACCTTAAACAGCCATCCAAACAGACAGTGTTAGTTAGGGACAGGTTCTGTGCAGAGGGACTCACAGTCCAAATAGGTAAGATAAAATGCAATGCAATAAAATAAAAGCAATCTTCTTATCCCTGTTTTATGGGTAGGAAACAGAGCTCTGAAGAAATTAAGTGCTTGCTCAAAGCCATACAGGAAATCAGTGTCAGAGGAAACAAATGCAAACCTGAGTGTCATGGTAGTTCCTTCCTCCTGATACCATTTTGACCATCAGGGCTGCTTTCAATTAAGTCTTTTATTGAGGACATCTTTTTCTAGCTATGCAATTTTTTTAATTGCATAACCCACATGGTGGACCCATAGAATTACGAGTGTCTCCAGCCAGCTTCTTTACTGTGTTTTATGAACC
Organism: Pseudotriccus pelzelni; assembly: GCA_035584735.1. Lineage (NCBI taxonomy): Eukaryota > Metazoa > Chordata > Aves > Passeriformes > Tyrannidae > Pseudotriccus > Pseudotriccus pelzelni. Next base: position 67,145,331 of record JAWMRA010000078.1, read on the forward strand.
TTAATTACGTGTGTGTGTGTGTCCCCCAAAACTGAAATACCTGCATTGAGGGGGAAGGGAGCAGAGAAGCAGAAATAGCAGCATTGTATGCAGCCTTTAGTGTGTGGTCCAGGTTCACGGAGTGGTGTGTAAACAATTCGATTTGCCACGTTTAAGGACAGGCACAATTTTAGGAAATCCAAACACCCTGTTAGCCTACTGACCTCTAGATAACCTACTGCAACAACAATGAAACTTACAGTATGCTGGGGAGGTGGAGGGGCAACGCTGGGAAGATGCTTTGCTGCCATAGGAAATGGGCCAAGGAAAACTCTGTCATCATTTTGATGTTCGTTTGATGAGTCTGTAAAAGGAGAAGAGTATCAGCTTGCTAGAAAAACTGTTTCCTGACAGAGATTTGCAATGAATTTTGCTGCCCCGTAGGAATCCAGGCACTAGCATCGAGATGTGGTGCTGCCTACACTTGCCTTGATCCTCTTACCTGAGAACTCTTCTTTTCTACAGACTGGGGTGAGATGGAATCCAAAGGGAAAGTAGCTTGCACAAAACACTGTGCAAGTTTTTGAACCTGAAGGCATGGAGGGAGGGTGCAAATTGAGCTCTTTTGCCTTAGATACATAGTCTCAGTGTGGAATAAGGTAATTTATATGAAGGGAGACCCAGAAATACAAGCACAGATACAGAACTGAAAATGAAGGGTAAATTCGGATCAAAAACAGGAACTGGGGTTGTTCGTATGGCTATTTAACAGCATCACAGATTCAGTAAGCAGCTGCCTGTATAAGTAACTTCAATTCACCTTGCCTAGGTTTCTTTTCCTAGTGCACAGTCAGGTGTTGGTCACACTGTCAGTAAGTCCTTCCTGTACAGGAAGAGCTGTGAGGGGAGGTTACACAGTGAGGATGTGATACCATTTGCATTTTTCACCTAGGCATGCAGTCTGCCCGTGTCTTTTGAAGTGCTTTCTTGACTAATTCAAATTCCCCATCATCTCAGCTAGTCTACTGCCCAGAAATCTACACTGAAATTACTAGCTCAGTGGCAATGTAGAGGACAGAAGCAATGTCTCTTCACTTTCTCTGATCAGGATCACTTTTAGCTGCTGGGAATGGCTCTAGTGATCAAAAGGAAATCACATGTGCATCAGTATTTTATCTAGTTCAATATGTTTGTGTTCTGAAAGCCTGGACTTACTGTGGGAAAGCTGAAGAGAAAGACCTTTACTGGTGCATCAGTTTTGTTGTGGAATATATAGGAACCTAGAACAGCACTGTTAGGTGGGCTAGCCACAGCAGTGGGCAAAAAGAAACACAGGCAGGCTACAAGGAACAGTTTCATTGCTAGCCCATCTCTGTCCATCTCTATTCAATCTTTTCAAAAGAATCATTTGATTTTTTTTCTCCTCACGGTCCTTGGTTGTGACATACTGCAGCTTCACTACACCCAGCGCTTACATAAATAAAATCACCACACATGCACCACGTAGGAATAGCAACAGCAGTGATCACAGTATTGTAAGAGCAAGAGATTTTGTTCTTTATCACCTTGTTACATTGGTCCTGCAAGCCTAGCCATAAAAAACACCTTGTAACAATACCTAATATCCAATATGTCTGCAGCAAAACACATTTTTCATGTAATCTAACTGTATTGAATCCATATACAGCACAGAAAGAATGACTTGGAACGGGAAGAAAGACGGAACATTGAGCTCTAGGAAAACTCAAAGGAACATTTTATTGTAACATTTGTAATAGAAGTTGGGGGGTTTAGTTTTGCCTCAAGGTGTAACTTGCTCATAAAAGTTCTGGAAAACCTGCTGTGTATAAGAGCCCTGGCCTATGATGTCAGAATTCATTATGCACACAGGGGCTATTTACAGCGTTATAAAGCTGTAGACGAGGAAATTGTTGCTGAAATATTATTTGAAAAGTTTAAAGGTAATCATTCTACTGATGTATACACCTCAGCTATTGAACAGATCTTTTAAACAGTTCCGTGTAAACTGAAAAAGTCATATGGCTTGACTTGTAAACATCCATTCCTGTTTCTTTATATGTGTTGGGTGTAGAATATATATATATATGTATGGGGGTAAATGTGGGGTCTTTATTTTTATTCAAAAGTTATCTGTGTAAATCTGTAAATTAAGCATATGCATAAGGTGTTCAGAAATAAGACAAACTGAAAGCAATTTTCACTGCCCTCTTTTCACTTCCCATTCAGAGAGTTTAAAAAAAAAAAAAAAAGAAAGAAAATCAAGAAAAGGGGGAGACAGCAAAGAACTAAATCCAGAAATGAGCAAATGTATTTTCAGCTTTCTAAATCTAAAGACTGAAGCATTAGTGAAAATATGTATTTTCTCAGCAAAACAGCTGTAGATGCATGAAGCCTCATCTAGGATCGAGCAAAATTTGATGCCAAAGTGCTGCTTAGTTTAATGGGTCAGGAGAGTCTGCAGGAACCACTTGAGAAAGCAGTTATTCTGGGTCTGTTGCAACCAAGACTGGCAGTGCTTTATTTAAAATTAGGGGAGAAAAACTGTTGACTGTAGAATATGCTCTGTTTCACTTGATTGCTGCATGCTGTTTTATTCTTTGGCTCTAAGCATTTTAATTGCTGCTACAGTGATTTTTCTGTCACCCTGAAAGGCTTTGTGACCAGATGTTATTTGTCAATTGTCCCACAGTAGCTGGCAATAATATAATTACAAAAATGTAGAAAGATGTGCTCAGCACTGGGGATTAATAGGCAATCTAAGCATTTTCCTACTGAATCACTTTTTTTTCAAATATTTCTTCTCACAACAGTCCAAATGATTTTCCAGCTCTGGATCAGCTAACTTTCCAAGCATTCCAGTTATATCTATTTTTCCTAATGCACTTGTCAGCTACTTCAAACTCCACCCCAACTCCTGACAGCAAGGCCAATCAAATACCCTCTCATTGTGGTTTCATGGGGAACCAGCTCACCGCCTCAGAAATGGACTTCACCCAATGGCAAAAGCCCAAAAATAACCACACCACTTCCACTTTTTTTCAGTGCGCCCGCATTGTTCCAGCAGCCCTGAGATATTACTACTGATTAATGGTGCCATACAAATAACATGCAGAATGGAGGAAAGCTTTAAGCTGTTGGGGTTTTTTTCCTGTTTTTACTCATGTTCACAGTAAAATTTCCATTGGGTTCAATAAACTCTGTATACCAGACAAGCACTAACACAGTTTCTTTAACTTTCCTGAATTAGTCCTTGTTTACTGCAGAGGAAGTGAGTGGAAAATCAAGACCAAAGGGATAAGAAATAATACTGTTATCCTGTCCAGCAAGATGGCTGTGGTTTTAAAGCTGAGGTTTAGTTTCAGCATTGTCTTCTTTGGTCACATAAGCTTTCACACCTTTCCTTGGTCTCCGCAGCCATTTTGGTGAGTTCATTCTTCTCTCAGTCTTTCATCTCTCCTCCCTTCTGCTGCTGGGCTTGCTTCTTCACCAGATCTAGCCAGGCACAGTAGACAATTTGTCAGCAATTCATGGTACTTAGTGGTCTCCTCAGATGGCAGCTGATAAAAAATGTCAAGATGACAGAAGTCCTTTGAATCTGAGAATTTCTCTGCGACATCACAACATGCAAGTCCCAAAAGGTATGTATGGAGAAGATGATCAAGGCACAATTCAGGCAAGTTTCTCTCACATCCCTCCTGCTCTATAAACCAAAGGCATCACCCATTCACGTATATGGAAAATAGTTACCCTGCCTCATATTTTTCACCTACAGCAGAGATCACCCATGCATCCAGTCTACCAAGACAAATGCAGTTACATCAGACCTACCTTGTGCACAAATATAATTTTCAAAATGGGATGCCTGAGATTTCTCTGTGTTGATCCCCCCTGACATTGCTCAGTAGCTCTGTTGGAACTGGAGCAAGCCTCAGGTGAAGAAAACACCAGAGAAGGAAAAATACTTGTACATGGCACTTGTTCCTTTAACGCATAGCTAGCCAGTTTGGACTGCACTTGCTAGTGAGTTTATATAAATGTTTTATGTATGTGCTATATGTATGACTATATAAATATACAAAGGTGAAGGTCGTATGTGTGTGTAAACATGTATGTTTATACCAGCATATATAAAATCTTTTATGGTTTTCCATTTAGGAGCTAAGTAATTGATAACAATCCTGTTGCTCCTAGCTTTCAGCCAGGAATGTGCCACTTGCAGAGCTAGGTCCAGTCTCTGAGGAGGAATAACTTTAAAATAAAATTAGAGATGGGTTGAAAAGACAGACAGCCATTGAGATGTAATCTGAATGTGCACAAATATCGCTGCTAGTTATTTTTACACCCAGATGTCCTGGTGAGATGAATGGGTCAGAGTGCTACAAGTGCTCAAACTTTTAAAGAAAATTGCATGTCTTCAGCCCCAGCACAAGAATCGTATTTTTACATGAAGCTCAGAGACTTGAATGTGCTGCCTCCTGTGAGCCAAATTTACCCTTGGATCCACACTGCGGATTTCAGGAGTTGGAATAAGTTATGCTTTGGAGAATAAATTAGTTACTGGCAGGATAACTTTGGAAACAGATTAATCTTCCAATCAATTGCTTCACTAGCATTCTTCAGGCCTGGAGAAAAGGGTATGTCCTCTTGGGTCTGGTGTTTCTTGGAGTGAGTTTGTAATAAGATTCAGTTTGAAGGGCAAAAGATGTAATGTTTTCTGTTAAACAGATATGCTCCTGCTCTGTTAAGCCCCACAGTCTTTTTTAGGGGTTTTTTTTCTGTATTTTTTTGTGAGAACAAGAGGAGTAGAAGAGGTAGGAAAAGTTAAAAAAAAGCCTAATTAAAATAACAAGATTTGAATAAGTACAGGACCTTGTATCATCTGTACCAAGTGAAGCAGCAGAGCTTCACTGCCTTCCCTGTGGGAAGGCTCTGCCTCTCATCCTCTTCACAGCTGTTGTTCCATTTCTTTTTTGGCTCTCTCTTAGATGTCTCCACAGCCTCCAAGCCTCTATGTATGATCTGTTGAAACAATCATGGGTATGGTTAGCCATAAGAACTGTAGGCTACCTGTAGGCTCTGACACTTTAGCTAATGCCTTCCCAGAATGCAGGAAATGAAGCCTCTATCCCACTGTTGTTGCCATGCATAGCCTCTGGTAAAGGAGGGGACAGGACAGAGATCTGTTTTCATGTCCAGATTGAATCAGAGACTCCATACAACTTTCTCCACAGTATATTGGTTGTCCCACAAGAGCATCTATCAAGCCCTGCTGCACACCATAGCCACATTGTCCAGTGGTTGGACATAGAGCTAGGAGAGGAATCTTCTACACAGTGATTATAGATTGTATTTTCTTGGATGCAGCTTGGGAAGTACTGGGATAAGATCCAGAAAGCTGTAAGCTCCCAGGGCATTAATTTGCTATCCTAGCATCTTTCATGCATGATATTGGATTTCTGGGCTGAGAGCTTGAGACAGAGCCAGGTTCTGACCATGAGAACAATTCCTCCACCCCGGGATCTGCTGGCCAGACCTCATTCCCGTACCTCTGGCCCCCTCCTTGTGTCACTCGGCCTGACACATTCCCTCAGTCAGCATGCCTATGGGTGCATGCGTTGTTGCTTTTGTCTGACTGCACTATAGCTCCCTTCTAATGGAGACCCTGTTTTGCATCTGAGAAGGTCTATCTTCATGCCCTGCACTCTTCCTCAGCAGCAACCCTCAACCAGTAAGCAAGGGAGGTACCTGCAGAGAAGAGCACACATCTAGCCCAGCTCCATACACTAGGAACTCACTGTTTCACCCATATAGCTTCAGTCACTTTCCCGGAACTGTGTTCTGCCTGTGCAGGGCTACACTCCTCCTTCACAGACCCCTTTTTTGTCTAGCACTCTAAAAGCCCAGCTTACGGACAGGTCTCAGAAAGAGTGTTTAAGGCATCTCACCCACTACTAACAAGTTACTACAGCAATCAGGTACACCATTATTACAAGTAGTAGCACCAGGAAAGACACATCTTCACACACGCTGGCAAAGAAAGGGCAATGTTCTCTGAGTGGGAAGATGAAAATATTTTCTTTTCATGGAGAGGAGCGTAGACAAGGGAAAGGAAAAAATAAAGGGTAAAGAAAATTTCTCCCTCAAATCCATTTTATTCTATTTTTATTTGCATTTTTGTTTTCCTGAAGACTGAAGACAAGGAAGAGAAGGGGATTTAACTATATCTAGTACTGGAAGAGATCCATCGCTTCGCGTGTCAGATACAACCTTAAAGGCTGTTTCGGTTTGCAGAAGAGAAGGAATAAAACGACTTCGTGACTGCGTCAACTTGGACATTTTTCTACCTCTTCTGGTGCTGTTCAAATGGCTTTTCACACCCAAACAGCCGCAAGCATTTTTCCCTTCAAACCAGAGCCGGTACCAGGCTGCCTTGGAGAGACCTCAGGGGAGAAGCAGCCTGCACCAGGGCTGTGCACCGCCCCAGAGGGTCTGGCCCCCAAGTTCCCCTTTTGGCTATGTCAGAAGGAGCCCCTGGCTCCTTCTTTACCTCCCAGGCCCAGAGCAAGGGGTTTATTTAGGTCCACGTAACCTGCACCATCCCCCGCAACAAATCTCACCCTTCCTCTCTCTCCCTTTGGTCCAAACAATAAAAACCTCTCCTCGAAGTTTTAATAAAGACGAACATATAACGTAAGTGTGATGTCAGCCTCGTGTTTAAAAGGCATCGCAGATCTTTATAAGCAGAGGATATTATTGTGCTCTGGGACAAATCCTAGGTGAGAGTTTTAGCTTCTGGAGTGATGTTTAAACTCAGCCTTGTGGCGGGGAGGACTGGGAATGGGGGCGGGACCGCCCCTCTCCGCCTGTCAGCCTGGGAATTTATTTTCGTGGCAAGAAGCAAGCATGGCTGGCGTTATCGGTACGGATGACACGAGAGCCAAACAAGGGGGCCTTTGAAATCGGAGGAGTCTCCCCTCATCCTCTCAAGCAGTGACATAGTTCATCTGAATAGGAAGCGAAAAATATCGATATAGAAGTATCCTTAAAACTGTCCGTCTCCGGAACTGTTGGGGAAAGGCACACAGTGGGGGTGAAGATGGGTGTAGGGAGTGCCGGGGTTCCCGGCAGGTGAGGCGCCGCCGGATCCCCATTCCCAGGATCCCAGCGCCACCAAGCGGAGAGGCCTGGCCTGCGCCGCAGGGGCCAGGAGTCCCCCGCCGGGGCGGACCGGGAACCCCGGCGGCACCCCGGATCTCCCTTCCTCGCCCGGACAGGAGGTGGACAGCTTGCAAGGGCCATCGTTTTAAAACCCTCACTTTTTTTCTTTTCCTTTTTTTGCACCTCTGCTGCGGTGGAAGAGTTGAATCTACCATGCCGTAAAGTTCTAACGAATTTTGGAAAGCAAGCAATAATGGTGTATGTACCGTGGTAGTGAAAGGTTAAAAAAAAAAAAAAAAAAAAAAGAAAAAAATCATGAGGGGGGGGG
>JAWMRA010000078.1:67152916-67247527 GCA_035584735.1 Pseudotriccus pelzelni
TTAAAAAAAAAAAAAAAAAAAAAAAAAAGAAAAAAATCATGAGGAGGGGGTGTTGTTTGGCCCGGACTCCATGATTCCGAAAGGTCAGTGGCATCACTTTGACATTGATTATGTAGCGGTTCTGGTCTCAAGTCTGCTCCCCTCCCCTCCCAGCGTGGTGTGCGAGGATTGTATTTGAAAGGGAGGAAGCAGATACCGAAAGTGATGGCTGATGAACTGTCTAAACCCTTCATGGACGTTTCTTGCCGGGGCTCGGAGGCAGCTCATCAATAAAAGCCTCCCGGATGGAGGAGGGAAAAAGAGAAAGGGTGATGGGAATGGGGGGGACATGGGCTCCGGAGGCACCACCGGTCCCCCTTCCCTTTTGATCTGGTGAGGGATCGTAGCAGACACAAGGCTTTGGAGGTACCGGTGTAAAAAGGTGTGTATGGAGCGGGGAGAGGCGGGGAGATGCAGCCTGTAAAACCACACACACACCAGGACTAAAAAAAAAAAAAAAAAAAAATTTAAAATAGGCTTTACGGTTTCCTGCCCACGCACCTCGAACCGGCCTTACTGAGGGTCGCCTAGGCGGGAGGTGGCGGGGCTGCGGCCGCAGCAGCCGTGCCCGGCCCTGGCAGGCTCGCTACTGAGGTGCGATCTTGGATTATTACTTTTTTCCAAACTATGTTCGTAAATCATGTAATAATCCGGCACTCAGTAACTCGGCCCTACCTTTCACTGGGTCGTTATGTTTTATGGGCTTTACTTAAAAATTAATGCAAACCTCTCACGAAAAGAGAGGGGAGTACCGAGGGGGGAGGCGAGGAGGAGGAAAGGAGCGGGGAAAGGAGGAAAGGAGCGGGGAAACCTGCTCTTGATTAGTGCCTTCCCCGACAGCGGGGCTGGAGCTGCGGGCGAGCCCCGCTTCGCGGTCCGTGGGTGAGAGGCGAGCAGGGTCTCCCGGCGGGGCCGCGCTGGTAGCTGCGCGCATCGCAACGAATCCTTCTTCTTCCGAAACTCAAACAAACCCACACACTCTCCGATGCTACCGATATGCCTGTCGTCAGAGTCAGCCCTTGCGAGGGCTCCCCCCTCGCTGCCCACCCGACGAGCCCCGCTGTCTGGCGCGAGGGCGTCCCGCGGAGCTTTCCACGCGGGTTGCTGCGGGAAGAGGATGCCGCCCCGCCGGAGGTGGTGGCGGCCGGAGGGCTCGAGGTGTATTCCTGGCGGGGTGGCGGGGAGAAAAGCGCAGCCCTCCACCAGAGCCGGGGGCACCGCTGGCTCCCTCGCCCCACTGAAACTATTTGTCTGCTGCAAATGGTATGGAAAGTAATTAAGGTCGGCGCACGTATGAAAATTATTGACAATGTGTAAAGTCAGAAATCTCATTTGATTGGAATGTAAACTTGGGCGGGGGAGAAGCCAGTCAAAAAGGTGCCGTGCGTTCAGATCTCGGGCCAAACCGTGTTTGCCCTTATTCGCGGCTGTCAATGGGGTATGCAGAGCAGGATTGGGAGACGGGGGGGGCTTTTCCTACAGCCTTGCAGAGACACGATGAATCCCTACAAGGGCTGCCGCTGTTATTTTTGCATTGGCGCTGCTGGCACTTGCGCGACCTTTTACACTGAGATGTGTAAAAGGATGTACAGAGGTCGGGATGTGCAGGGGCGGAGGGTATCGGCTCCGACACCCATCTCTTTTACAGCCTCCCCTCGGAGGTCTGCCCGAGCCCTCAGCCTGCCTCTTTCCCGAGAGCGCGGCAGAAACTCCACCTGCCCGGAGCCGCCTGCTCCGCTGCCGCCGCCCGGCTGCCCGTACTGCGCCGGGACTTCGCCTCTGCTCTGATCTCGAAACATCCCTCTTCTTATTTTACCCCGCGCTTGTCACGTTTTATTTACACCGACAGAGGATGCTCGGAGACAAAAGAGTATTTTTTTTTCTCTACGTCAAAGATGTTTTATATTTTTGGAAGGGTTGTGTTTCCTTTTAAAGAGGTGACCTATATCCTGACCGCTGTAGGGGGTTTATTTTGATGCTCCGGGAAGTTCAGTTGGAGCTGTGCAGAGATGGGAGGGGATAAAATCTTTAACATTGTCATCTGGTATAGGAAACGGAAAGTCTACCCACAAAAACACTTGGTGGAAGTACTCGGGGACTGAGCTGACACTTACAAAACCAAAGCTATTACACACGGAAAGTGTCTTAGTGCAGGTTTAATCGCGCGATGTGCGCCCAGCTCCTGCGGGCTGTTAGAACACCCAGGTTATCGGCAGGGCGTCCAGGTGCACTCTATCAGTAGGAGCCCCTGCTTTATCCCATCCCACATCTGGAGATCCCCTTTCTTCTGTGTCCAATCAACCCGAGACGGGGGGGAAGCACAGAACGGCGCTCGGGACAGGCTGTCCACTGGGTCCCGGCAAACCATCGTTGGTACCCCCAGCACAGCCCCGCGGCTGGGTGGATATCGACCCTGCGTTTAAGGAACTCGGACGGAGCGCGGGCACTTCAGGCTCTCAGGGTGTCTGTCTGTCATGGTTCTCGTGCAACGATGAGGCTGGGGTGGGACGCAGGGGATGCAGGCAGCCTTGGGGGCGGAGGGCTGGGAGGGCTGAGGGGTTAACATTGCAATAAATCCTTAGGTGTAGGTGTTCCCCGGAAAGTCTAAATGCTGAGAAATATTTCTGCAGCCCATTGAAGAGAACAAACGGCTGTGAAAGCGGGACCTGCCCGGAGAAAGGGGCAGGGGGCCACGGGGGGCGGATATCTTCGCGTCCCCCGTGTTCAGTTCTCGCACTTCCCCTCCGCGGGGTCCTCCGGCCCTTGAGGCCCACGGAGTACCGGCTCCCTGCGGGACGTCCCCAGGAGCCAAGGTTCTGCTTGTCCAGCGTGGGAGAGTTGAGTGGAGACTCTTCTCCCACCTGCTGAGGCCGATTTTCGCCCGGCAAATGCTTCCCTAAAGGTAAGTAGAGTCTGCCCTTCGGCTGGCTTCTCGCCCAAACTTTGTTTCTCTCCCGGTCTTTCTCTCCGTCCTCGGGCACTGAACAAAGCTCTCCCGGCCGTGAGAGTTGTGTAGCAGAGAGGAAAGGTGCGGCCCTACTAGTTTACGTTGACCACATTTATGGAGGTGTCCTGACCCAAAGTTAGTTTTGCCCCACATCCAGACATTGATGAAAAATCATCAGAATGAAAGTATCCTCATGGAAAGCCATCCAAACCGATGTGGAGATATGCCAGGTAACTCCCTCGAAAATGTCACGAGAGGTGCCTGTTATGTGCACAGGGAGCATGTCTGGTGATGCTTTTGGGGTCAGGCTGGGTTTTATTTCCCACAGGGCGAGGTAGGCCCCTGCGTTTGCACTGAATGTCCTTGTCTGCCCTTGAGATGTCTCAACCCCTCGCACTGCCGTGATCATCTCCCCTTTTCCTCTGCCTCTGGAAGGGAGGGAAAGACCGACTCTTCAACAGGAGCTGGGAAGAAGGATCGTGATGGTAGCCGTCAGGGAGACGTCTATAAAAAGAGTCACGCCTGCTGCCCATTGAGTACGCAAAGGAAAAAAGAAAAGGGAGGGGGGGGCGTAAAAAAAAAGCGGAAAAACCTCTCCAAACAAACATCGGGATCGCACGGCTACTGCCAGAGGTCCTGAGAAGTCAAGAGGTCCGGGGAGCAGTACAAAGGACGGGACAAGACCGCTGCGAGTCCCTTCTCATCCCGGCCTTTCTGCTCCCTCCGCCGCAGTGGGACTGCCCCCCCCATCCCCCCGCCCCCAGGGTGGTCGCTCTGAGCCGCCGGGGACGGGTCCCGGGCTTTCCTCTGCGGCCGCTCGGCTCCTTACAGCTCGTTAAAATGCCCACATGCCCCTCATGCGGAAAGGGATCTCTGTCAGTCGCTGGAGATCGAGATCTAAATCCAGGCACCCTGAAACTGACAGTTGGAGGAAAATCCTCCAGGGCTTAAGGAAACGCACTTTTACAATACTGGAGGGATTTGTTTAAGTTTCAGTCTCGGCTTTAATTGAAAAAACGCTTCTCATCTGCAGGACCTCAGAGGAGAGGAAAGAGCCTGAAGCACGCAGTTAAAAAAGAGAGGAAAAGGACAGAAAAAGAACAAAAAGAAGGGCGAAAAAAGGACTCCAAGATAACCGTAAACATTTATCTTTCATATTTGCCTCCCATTTTCTTAACTGGTTTAGTTTAACTTATTTCATTTAGCCCACGAAGCAGAGGGGACTGTGTCATGAACATGAAACTGAAACCGCAATAATGAAGAGATTTCCTAGAATAAAAACTATGATGATAGAACAACATCTGAGTAACCAAATCTGCCAAAAAGTTTAATTTCCGTATACTCTGGTAAAACAAACCAGTTGTGCTCCGAAACTGGGATCAGCTCAGAAATGGATACACCAACCAAAATAAACATCTGCACCAAACAGCAAATGCACTTCTGTTTAATCATAGGCAATTTAAACCATCTTTTAAAGTCTCAGGATCATGTTTAGTAGACTTCCTAATGCTATGTTTCAAACAAGCATCTGCTGAGAAGAAAAGGACGTTGCTAACAGGTAGAAGGCGGCTAATTGAATGTGTTACCCCCTATTTTCGTATCAGGACTCTGTCAAATCGCGATTGAAGCAGTACTCGTCTCTCTGCCACACGGCTGCTCTTCCCGGCTTTGTTTCATTATGTGTCCATCTCGCACCGCTGAGAAACCAATAGTATATAGTGACATCTTGTCCTCGGAGTAAATGATTCTTCCTGCTCGAGTAATATTAATGATCGAAACGAACTGTCTGAAACGGGGGCAGGTTAGAGTGATTTACAGGCAACGACCTTTCCCCTTGTCTTTAATGCCTTCAGTCTCCCGAAGATGGCAGAAAATACTTGGACATGTCATCCAAAGGTGACATTTAGACAGACATCCCTCCGAGGAAGGCGAAAAAGCACCCTCGCTCGCCGATCTAAAGCAAGGAAATACGATTGTATTTAAAAACACGGGTATTTAAAAAAGAAAAAAAAAGTCAGAATAGGTCTTTACAATGAGATCAGGAATTGCGAGTTGGCCTCCCTGCCCTTCGAGAGAACAATACAGAAAAAAGAAATAAAATAGATAGATAGATAGATAGATAGATACACAGACAGATATTATTCTTCTTCCTTTTTTTTTTTTTGTTTTATTTCTTCTTTTTTTTTTTTTTATGATGGAAGCAGTTTAAATCGATGCCTGAAGGAAGGTAAACATGGTCTATCGACCGGGCGATTATTTTTTCTATTAAAAATGTGTCGTAAACATTGCCGGGCTTGGTAGTGTTTTTCTTAGCTGATCCTCAGATACAATCAAGCCATTTTCGGACACATTCCCATGTATGTAGCAGTGGTGATCTGGAGGAAGCTGTCGACGCCTGTTCAGTTAATTTAGGTTTTCTTTGTCTAATTACTGTGGAGCTTAGGGAAAAGGAGCCGGGCTCAGGGCAGTAAACTGACACTTGGGCTCTGTGTGTGGTATCCAGGCAAAGTTTGATGGAAAAAGCCTGCTTCCACTCAACTGCAGGTCACTGTCTGGGACCAGCCCCACCCCCTCCCTGCCCGTACCCACCAGCGAGCTCTCAGCACGGAGCTGCGCTGGAGACAGACGGACACACAGACACACACACAGAGCACTGCAGGCACGCTGACACGGCGTCCCACTCTGTCCGCGTCCTTCCCATCCCCGTGCCTTTGGTCCAGCATCCCTGTCTGCTCTGCCTCTCGTCCTACCGCCGTCCTCCTTACGCTTCCAATTTGATCCTGGAGCCTCCTCCATCATCCGGGAGCAGGCCTGTGCCTCCGCCAGCCCCTCTCCTCCCTGCCCCCTTCGGCTCCCCGTTTCCTTCGACAAACGGAGTTTACCATCACGCGTGACCCACCCGTTGCACCGGGGAGACGTCCCCGGGGGGCGGAGGGAGGGCACATCTATGATGCTAGCACTCTAACCCTGCTGCTCTGTAAAATGAATGGCGTTTTCTAGGGCTGTAGGGGGTGGCAGGGGGTAGCGAAAAGTCTTTAAAAACAGAAGTCTAGCAAGCTTGAGGAGCAGCAAACACTGCTGCCTCGGGCTCCGGAGGGTGGGCGTCCCCCTCACATGCATCTACGGCGGGACACGGCTGCATCAGCGCCTGTGTGTCCCGGAGTGCACCGACGGAGCTTCGGGCTGGCAGCCGCCCGACTTACCCCGGGGCCGTGCCGGGGATCAGCGGGCAAAGAGGTGCCTGTGGTGTCGCGGGAAACCCGGGGAGTCAGTAAGCGGGACCGGTGCGGGGCCGGCAGCGGGAGCGAGCCGGGGATGGTGCCGGAGCAGCAGCAGCGCCTCCTGCCCAGATGACGGGTGGACAGAGGCCAGCTGGAAAGGGGGTGGTCTGTTTCTCCCCCCTCTCCCTCCCCCTCTCCCTCTCTCTATCTCTGCTGATTTCTCTGCCGGAATCAGGGGGGGTTGTGGGGAAAAGGAAAAAAAAATAATAGCAAGATTGAAGGAACTGATAGGCAGTCGCGCTGTGCCTTTTACGCAAGAAAAAAGTATATATTAAAGAGTAACAGCGCGGAAAGGATTGGAGAGGGGGGCTCTTGCGCTTCCTCTCCTTGCCGGATTAGGCAGCGGGATGGTCCCCAGGTGGGGGTCAGAGGAGGAAGCGGAGCGGCGCTGAGCGGAGCCTCCGCAGGCGGCGCGGCGCAGGGAGGGAGGGGGCCGGACCAGAGCCGGGGCCGGGCCGGTCCATCCCGCCCAGTGCCTGGCTCCGGCGGAAAGCAGAGGAGCCATTGCGCAAGGGACCGTGGGGAGGGATGCGCAGGGCGCTACCGCCCCACCGCCGCCCGCCGCGCTGAGGAGGTGCCCGGAGGACAGCGGCTCCCACCCGCCCCCCCGTTCTCCCCCTGCGGGGCACCCCCGCCCCGGTACCCACCCCGCCCGGCTCCCCCCCTTCCCTCCCAGCCTCACCCCACCCTGCCCCATTCCCCTCCCTCCGCCAGATGACCACCGAGAGCGGACAGCAGCGGCTGGAGCCCCCCGTCCCTCTCCGCTCCTGCAGCCCGGCTCCCGGAGCTCTCCAGATGAGCCGGCCGCCCTCCTCCACCCTGGAGACCTCCACCTCCTCTTCCTCCACCTCCACCTCCTCCTCCTCCTCCTCGGCGGCGGCGGCGTCCTCCAAGAGCAAGAAGGCCAGCTCGGGGCTGCGGCGGCCCGAAAAGCCCCCCTACTCCTATATCGCCCTCATCGTCATGGCCATCCAGAGCTCGCCCTCCAAGCGCCTGACCCTCAGCGAGATCTACCAGTTCCTGCAGGCCCGCTTCCCCTTCTTCCGCGGCTCCTACCAGGGCTGGAAGAACTCCGTGCGCCACAACCTCTCCCTCAACGAGTGCTTCATCAAGCTGCCCAAGGGTCTGGGCCGCCCGGGCAAGGGCCACTACTGGACCATCGACCCGGCCAGCGAGTTCATGTTTGAGGAGGGTTCCTTCCGACGGCGGCCTCGCGGCTTTAGGAGGAAATGCCAGGCGCTGAAGCCCATGTACCGCATGATGAACGGGCTGGGCTTCGGCGCCTCCATCCTCCCACAGGGCTTCGACTTCCAGGCGCCCCCCGCCTCCCTCGCCTGCCACTCCAACGGCTACAACCTCGACATGATGCCCAACGCCATGGCCAGCGGCTACGAGGGACTCAGTGGCGGCCACCACGTCCCACACATGTCTCCCAACCCCGGCTCGACCTACATGGCCAGCTGCCCGGTGACTGCCAACGGGGACTACGGCCCCGACAGCAGCAGCAGCCCCGTGCCCTCCTCGCCGGCCATGGCGAGCGCCATCGAGTGCCACTCTCCCTACACGAGCCCTTCGGCTCACTGGACAGCCTCGGGGGCCTCGCCCTACATAAAGCAGCAGGGCCTCCCGGCCGCCAACGCCGCCTCCTCCGGCATCCACTCCAGCGTGCCCTCCTACTCCCTGGAGCAGGGATACCTGCACCAGAGCCCCCGCGACGACCTCTCAGGTAGGAGCCCAGAGGGGCGGCGGGGGCGGCGGGGAGTGCGGCGCCGGCGGTAGTTTTCGCTGGCGACAAAAGTTTCGCGCGGGGAACCGCAGACCACCACGGTGTCGGAAAAAGAAGTGCATTGTCTGCGAGAGGGAAAAAAACTCCGAGTGGGTTGGAGCTGTTCTGCTTCGGAACAGGGGGGCTGTCTGGGGGGTAGCGGTGGCTAAGGCTGCGAGCATCCCTCCTTCTTGCCCAGAGCTGAGAAGGAGCAGTCCGAGGAAAGCCTGGTTCCGCGCCGGCCTCGGGCGGGCTCGGTCCCGGCTCGCACGTCCCCGTCCCGGTGCCAGCGTCATGTGCGCGGCGGTGAGAGCGGCGTTCGCCCCGTCGCCCCGCGCTGCGGCTTCACTTTACGGAGAGCGCCTCCGGGCATCGCCGCCGCCTCAGTAAACCGCGCTCCGCGGAGACGCGTCGCGGGAGTAATCAAATAAAGGCGTCAAATATTACCCTCTAAACCCTGCGGGTAAAAAAAAAAAAAAATTAAAAAAAAAGAAAAAAACTGACACCGAAACCACCCGCTTATCTTAAAAAATGCTATAGAGAGATTAAAGAGGACCGAGTATATTTCTGCAACCGGAGGGAAAGAGTTTTCTGATCTCTGTCTCCCACCTCCTCATCTCCCCCCCCCGCCTTGGCCGGTGATTACAGACAAAGTCTGCTCAGAAATATCTGAGCACAAAAATGGGTAAAAGATGTTGGGCTCTTACGGGGAATTTTTCCAAATAGCCCTTTTAAACGTGGGTCCCAGAGGTTAAGCAAACAAAGACAGTCTGGGCTGGACCACACCGAAGAGGATTTTAGCCTGACTTAACCCCTATGAGAGCGGGGTCTTGTTCAATTTTATGGGAATTTCAACAAGTAACAAATACAGGCGACCCTCAGCTCTGGGTCCCCTCCCGCCCCCTCCCTGGACTCCTGTCAATCACTTTCCTGTCCTTCTGCGAGCGCCGGAGTCTGCCCTGGCCTCCTCACAGTCTGCTGTCGCCGTGGGGAGGGCGAGCCACCGGGCAAATCGCTTTGCCATCATCGCAGAAAATTTGCAAAATTTTCTCCCTTAAAAAATAATAATAAAAAAAGACCCGAAGCTCTAAGTAGACCTGATGTGGGTCCTGGGGAGAGGCGGCTGCCAAGCGGATCACTGTCCTACCGGCGTTTCGGCACAGAGGAGTGCGGGGACGACGGGTGTCCCCAGGTGGGCTCCTCCGCGCCCACAGCGCTCTCCTGCTGAGGTTTAAACCAACTTTTCAGAGATATAGGCCGTCCTTCCACGTGCTTTTTAGGGCCGGGGCGAGAGGCCAGCGGGTTCACAAGGGCATCCCCCACCGAACTACGTACTTTCACCGTCAGGAATTTCTTCTTTGGTTTGTTGTTTTTGCTTGGATTTTTGTTTTCTTTTCCTTTCTTTGGGTCTGTTTCCCTCTGTTTGTTTTACTCTTTGCTGCTGCACAGTCCGCTACGCTGTGCCCATGGGGCCCACGCGTGGTGCGGGAGTGGGACTGGCACGGGGAGTGGAGGTGGGAAGCAGCTGCCTCCTCCTTCTGCCAGACACCTGAGGTAAGAAAGCCGATTCCTGGAAATTTTTATCCAGAAGCTGCCCAAGAATACCCTTTCGAAACAAAATTCAGAGGGAGAGAGAGCAAGGGTTCTGGTCCCTCCGGACCTTCCACTGTGGTTTCCGAGATCGTGGCGGTTTAAATCCCAATTGTTTCTGTTCAAGGACGGATATAAATGCAGATGCACCATTGGACACTTTCTTAACGCCGACGACGATCGTCCATTTCAGCAGCTCAGATTTAATGCCACCACTTTGCAAAAGAGGGTCTCTCTGGTTATTTTCTACAGCTTCAGCATCTGGGCCCAGGAATTTAGTGCAAGCCATCCCCAGTCCTTGATTCACTAGAAAACCCCAAACTAACCCTTTTTTTTAATTATTTTTTGCTGGGGTCCAGTTCTTACTAGCGCGTGATACGTAAAATCTCTGTGGCGTAAACATTTTAGAAGAGTGAAAGGAGATGCGGAAAAAGGATCCGAGCTCTTCCATTTGTAATTATAACCAGCAATAATCTTTCTCTTCCTCTCCGCACAAAAGCAGTATCAAGTGAATTTCGCCTTTCCCTTTCTCTTAGTTAAACGCAAAGCAAATTCGGTGGCAATCTCTGTCGATCGGTCAATAATCCTCTACCCATGACAGCGTCATGGCAGACTTAAAACCTCGAATTTACATCAGACCCAAGTATAAGAGAGGAAAAAATTGGAAACAGGAGGCTTGGTTCTGCTAAAAGGATTTTGAAGCCGGGGAGTGGGGGGAGCCGGATTTTTTTCGCACACTATTAAATCCTGCTAAATTATTGAATCAGGATTGTAATAAAGTGCCCCAGTTTATGGTGAGCATACCAGCAGGGTTATTAGAAAGCCGAGGAAATCCAGCGAAATAATCACTTTTATAAAGTGAGCTCTGCGGGGTGAAGGAAGGGACAATGCTGGAGGAGACGGGCTGTGCGCGCCGCCGGCCGCTGCCGCCAAAGGGTTCGGCTCCACCATCCTGAGGAAAACCGGGGACGTTTACCTCCTGGATTTTTTCTTTTTTTTTTTTTTTCTTCCTCCTCCTACGCCTTACCTCTCCTTCTCCTTCTTTTGCGGCTTTTTTTTTTCCTTCCCTTGACCTTCGGTCATATTTGACAGGATGCCGCTAGCCGAGTTTGACATCCACACGCCAAACCAAACCCCTCTTTGGCTCTACCCCGCGGGCCTTGCTCAGGCCGGATCCAGTAGGAACGCTGCCAGATTAAAGATCCCAGCACGGTCCTACGGCGCGGAGTGTTGGGGGTGGGGTGATGTTTCCCATGCGGTCCCCGAAATGCTGCCTTAGGCTGTGGGAAATTAAAATGGGAATTTGCAAGGTCATTTACATGTCGGTGCCACGGATGTACTTTTCTTGTTACTGATGAACCGTAGGGTGTATCTTATGTGTATGAAAACACGCAGGCGAAAAGGCGTGCACGCTCTTACACACACATAAATAAATACATATTGTATCAATACACAAACGGATCGTGATTGGAACTCAATCCTCAACCGTTCAAGTCAAAAGCAAAAACCTCCCAGGAACGGGATAGGAAGGGTGGAGAGCGAGGAAAGATGGGAATCAGGTTCAAATGGCTGCGACGCGTGCAAGAAAACACGCAAGTGGCATCGTCTCCTCGTACACACAGACACACACAGATATAGACACTCCCTCATCTACCCCACACGCAGAGGCTGTATTAACCCTACACGCTGGTAACTACGCGAGCAGAAAGGCAGACAGACAGCACTGCGTGTGTGTCCGCGCAGGAGGGATGCTCTGAGATACGCGTGAGCCTGGGACGCGGCCGGGCACGTGTCCGTGGGCACCCACCTCCGCATGTCTTCCTCTCCTCGGCCTGCGTGACACACGGTTGTGTAGTTCAGAACCTCCCCGTAGTGTAGGCACGCCGGCTCCTAGGAGCACGAGTGCAGCCCCGAGCGCACCCCCGGGCGATGGGGGCCTCCGGGCAACCCACGTCCCCTCCTCGGTCGGGGCTCTCTGCCCTGCAAACGGGGCAGGCTCTGCCAAGTCAACTGCCAGGAAAGCCAAAGAGGAGTTACCAAACTTTGCAGGGGGGAGCCGAGACCGGGGGTGAGGAAGCGGTGTGCCAGCCCCTATGCAGGCAGCCTCTCCTCCCTGCGGGTGTGGGAGAAAGGGCGCTCCGCCCGGGCAGAGCTCTCCGACTTCTGAGCAGCTCTTGTTATTTCCTTCTCTTGCAGTGGGACTGCCTCGCTACCAGCATCATCCCTCCCCAGTGTGTGACAGGAAAGATTTTGTCCTCAATTTTAATGGCATTTCTTCCTTTCACCCATCCGCTAGTGGATCTTACTACCACCATCACCACCATCAAAGCGTCTGTCAAGACATCAAGCCCTGCGTGATGTGAAGGCAGCGCTCCAACAGAGACAATCAGGTGGCATTGAACAGAGCCGAGGTATAGACGGACCACCGAAGATTAAATATATTGTGCACTCTGATAGCATTGATAGTACACGAGTCACTTAGCAAAATTACCGAAGGAAGCAGTGTTTTCGGTCCCGCTCCATCCCTTGAAGGACACGTGCAGCCGATATAATGCTCCAAAGCTCTTACTAAAAGAAAAATGCCTTGTGTGATGTTTTGCGTTAGGGGAGACGTAAGTATCCTTATGCCACCTTAATCATAAACCGCCTTTCTGTGATCTAAAGTATCGAGCATTGGGAAAGGGAACAATTCGTTATATTTTTATACCTGAAAGTGTATTTGAATAGGAAAAATAAATCTTTCAACTCAGCACCTGCGAGGACTCCCCCTTCCGTTACTGCATTAGCAGGAAATTTGCTTCTTTATTTTGTTTTCTCCCCGAGCCCCACCAAGGACACTTTGTATGGACTTCAGCACCGACCAATTGATATTATTAAACAGTATTGTTTAGCCGTTTCGTGTATAGACTTTAAGAAAAGTTCATTTTTTCCAGTATTGCAGCAATACAACGTTTTGTTTTTTATTTTTACAGAAGTTGTTTTCTACCACAATATTTTTTAAAAATTATTTTAAAAAAATCTCGTGTATACTCACACACTATTGCTTTAAAAGGAGAATATATTTGCACTTATGTATACTTTTTACAGTTTGCCAAAATATTTTGATGTAAAAATTTTTTTCCAATAAAATGTATATAAACGACTATCACTGGATAGGCACTTATGTTCCCTCGGCTCCCCCTGAGAAAACTCTTCCACCTCAGCATCCGAGATCGTTAAAGATGCTAGCCCAAATCATTCAGCCGCTGGAGGTGGAGGAGGAGAGCCAGTGGTTGACCCGAGGAGGCCAGTGTCATGGTTTCTGGACTGCACCTCCTGACCTCACCCACTTCCACCCTGCTTTGCCCCGCTGCTGGACAGACTTTGAATTAACCGGGGTAGAGGACACAAAAGCAGGAGGGTTCACACTGCATGCTCCTCTTTTCGAGGACCCGGCCAGGTCCGAAACGCCCTCTCTGCTGTTTAGGGATGCCTCCAGGTGTTCCTGTGTCCCCGTCCCGCGTAGCCCCCTCGAAGTTTCTCTGTGCCCGACGGGACTTTGCCAGGTGCGGGGACAAGAGCCCCTGTGCAATGCAGGGTGGGATCCGGATGGGCATGTCACGGGTGGGCGCGATAAAATCGATAAGGGCTCGGGAAAGCACCGAGAACGGTGTGGCCAGCGAATCGGGCCGGAAGGGAGAGAAAGTTAAAAAAAGAAAATTTAAAAAGGCCCTCGAAGCACCCCAGGCAAGCAACCCTTGTCCCCACGATGCCAATATGCCCCGTGGATGACGAGCGGCCAAGAGCCGGAGCCCGGAACTTCTGGCCCGTGCATCCTACAGACGCCCATGGCCGCGCCGACCCCACGGCTGGGGAATGCCCACGGAACCCACCCCGCTTCGGCCGGGCGAGTGACCAGGAGCACGGCCCGGAGGCAGCTCTGCCCGACCCCACCGTCGGGTGCCGCCCGCCGCCTGCCCCCGGCGCAGCCCGTCCCGTCCTACGGCGGGGACAGAGTCGCCCCGACCTGCCCCGACTCTGACCGGCCCCGCGCCTGGACGCTGAAAAGAGGGAAACTTTCAGTAAAATGCTACATGCATATGTGCACACGTGTGTGTGTATATATCTGCGTATATATATACATATACGTACGCGCATATATATATATATGCGTACACACATACATATATAAAATTATATCTATGTAATTATACATAGAGATAAGACTCTTCATCTCTTTAAATACACATTTATGCTTAGACATGCCCTTTTCTTCCCCGAGCTTCTCAGGGCCTGTGATAAATTATAAAGTCAGTTTCAGAGTTTGCTCCGACCACAGTGCTGTGTTTACATTCTTTCCGAGGCAAGCCTGCATGGTCGTAATTTATATCCTAAACACTTGAACGTAACTTGTTTACACAGGAATGACAGGACCTCAAAGAGAAAAAAACTGCCTTTCCCTCCCCGGCGGCTGGGCGTGGGGCTCCACTGCCCTCCAGCGGCCCCTGCCCGGAGAGGCGCCCCGGCTGCCGGGATGTGGGCAGCCCCCTGAGCTCCACGGCTTCTCCCGGTGTTGTCATGGCGATTTTAAATTTTTTTTTTTTAAATTATATTTTTCGCACCTTTTGAGTGCTGTTAGGTCCCAGAATGCTCAGAGTGGCTGCTATCCTAAGAAGGGGGAAGGATTTGCTAAGGCATACTTCTGTTTTGGGCTTCTGTATTCTGCTTTGGTGATTTAAGACTACTAAGGTTCCCTTTTCCCCATTAAACCTTCCCAAACAAAGGACGTTTCAGAAGCAGTACTCTTTAGATATCAGTATGTTTCTGGGTGTTGCCAGTAAAATGAACTCAGCCTCTTCTGAATTTAAGGGTGACTTAAATGGCAGGGAGGGGAAAAAAGTGGACAGATTTTTAAGTTAATTTGATCTGATTTTGTTTTGATATTTGATTTTATTGTAGTACCTTCTAGCCTAGGAATTCAGCTCTTGTTTAGTCTAATGAACTCCAGTGGCTGCAGAACCAGTGAGAGTCAAGATCAAGAGCTATGCCACTGGAAGAATGAGGTATTTACATTTTAGCCGTACAGTTAAAAATTCTCTGCATCTTTTAACATTCGGTCACAGTCATTGAACATGTCCAAGTACTTCACATTTCAGAAAAAGGAATTCTCTGTTAGAGATGCAGCACACTGAGACTTCTAATCATAGCAATAGTGATGCAGTACTCATCTCTGAGACTCACAGAGACTTACAGTATCAGAGAAAGCTGAAATTTCTAGTGTTATAACAAAACCAGAAATCTAGATGTGTATATTTAGTCTGAGTATTGTGAAAGATCCAGGAGAGCAGACTTGAAGTTGAGCATGCATTTACTAGTCACCCTGTAGGGACAGCTGTGGTTGCTACTAAGCTGAAATGAGCATCAGGTGGTATAAAACATGGGAAGGTCTGTGTCTCTATAGCTCTCGGTTATTGCTCTTTTCTCTGACAATAGTCTATTCTCTCCCTCTTTGTATCTTCATTCTTTGCCTGCTAACATGCTTTGTTCTCTGTGTTCGGATTGGAAGACACCTAAGTGGGAGGGTTTTTTTCTTTTGCAGTGCTATAGTCCAAGTAGCACCCAGCAAGTCACACACTTCCACTGTGTCTGAAAACACGGTCACTGCTGACTTTCAGCCTAGGGCTTCAGCTCTTACAATCACTTTGTCCTTGTGGGTGAGCACAAAGGAGGATGAGAGCAGAGAGTTTCTAGGTACACTTCTGGTGTGTCCCAATGAAAAACTTGTGTATCCGGGAAGCTACATTAGCTTTTCCAACCAGATCAGTTGGTCTAATGCATTAGTAATGTGTCTCCTGCAAACCTCACCTCCATAATGACCTTGGACTGCCACAGCCACAAGGAAGCTACAACTAAATTACAAATACTTAGTCATCTAGACTGATGGCATAGCTCACATTTGGTGAGGTGCTGAAGCAAATGGATTGAACATAGGCTAATCCAAACATTTCCATTATTAGAGCACACTAAGCAGAGTCTCCGTGGGATGGGAATGAAATCACGCTGGAGTGCCTCAAACAGTTTGCATGTGATCCACTATAATCTTACATATATATTTTCTCCATTCTCTGGTTTCATCACAGTCTTACTGCCTCAGTGGAGGGATTTTGCTTGTGAGGGTGTTTATGTTATGCAGAAAAACCCCCGCTCAACCACTTGAAAGCTGGGATCATTTGAACAATCATTGTAACATTGGCAAAATTAGCTAAATGCTGATATCTTATGTGGGATGTCAAATTTCTAGTTGATAGTTGACCAAAATATTCTTTAAAACAGTCAGTTTATCAATCCCATTAAATCTTCTTGCCCATTATTCTATTAAGACCAACATCAGATTAATATCTTGCTGTGTTTTGGCTCAGCTGGCAAAGCACTTTTAGCCAACACAATATTTTCCGTTTAGTGTGAGAGTGTTAGCCTGCTTCGGAGGCAAAGAAAAGTAAAGGCCTTTTTTATTATTATTATTTTTTAACTCAATAACAATAACCCTGATTTTATTGAACTAGAAAGATTTGCTCATAACATATACATGAGGTAATATTTAAATAAGACTGTTCAATAAAATGCTAGGTATGTCACTTAGGCCCCGAGAAAGCAAGGTGCTGTTTTCAATTATAATTTTAATATACCTGAGCCCATGAGTACTCCCATTAAAGCCAATGGGATTATGCAGACGTTTAGGGTTAAAAGTGCTTTGCTGAAGATGGATGATGGGACTAGAACTAAACACTACAGGTTCCTCCTATAATGCTGCAGCTGAGCTCTGTATAAGAAAAGGAGTAGAATATACCTGATTCATATACAGGATGAAAATTAATTCAAAACATACTCCAGTTTTGAATAGAGATGTATTTTACAAAACCTGCTGGCATTAATCTGCATGAAATACTGCCTTAGCTAATGAGAACACCCGGGCTTTATTTATATATTGAGCCATTTGATAGATACAAATGAAGAAAGAGGTAAATAGAAGCCAACATATTTTTGAATAAAAGCCCAGAGGTTCTTTCAGAGTTCAATGATCTTTGTGTCTAGATTATAAAGAATTCAGAGCAGCTTCGTGTGACTTGCCAACTACTGAATAGGGCTCCAAAACATCTGTAATATTAAACAACTTCAAGCCTCTTTTTTATGCTTGTTTTCATCCACCAGTGATTTATAGAAATCTATTGGCTTCTCCACTGGTCTTTTCTAAAAAGAAATATGCAGGGAGGAGGAGCATGTTTTAAAATTTGTTGGGACACCGCTACCAAACTGCAGCTGGAAATTAGAGGTATTTTAACAGTGGATTTAGATTTAATTAGGAGATTAAGGAGTAATGTTAACTGCATTACATTGATCATTTTAAGCATTGCAAAATGAATTTTTGGTGTTGTGCAAAGAATCATTAGGTTCACAGGTAATTTGATGTTTTCAGGATAATTCAAAGAGACTGAGCTGCTTTTGAGGAACGACATTTCTTGGACTGGATCCCCACTGGTAACATTTTCCTTGCAGTAGAGTTGCAGCCCATTAATTCTTACTGTCCAAATATAGGTAGCATTAGTTTAAATTAGAAGTTTTATAACTGATTTAGTTGAGCTACTGAAATCCCTTATGTACACAATCTTATCTCATTTTCAGAGATCCTCTTTGGATTGGTTTATACCTGTCCTGATTAACGTATACCAAACACATTTTACTTGGTGAAAAATATCTCAGTTTTATTTTTGGATCAGTTCAAACTAGTTTAAAATTATTCTCTGAGACTGGGTCTCATACACAACAGTTTTCTGATATGATGAAAAGTGTGATTTAGTTCAAACTGCATAACTGGTGTTTATGGACACTCCATCACTGTAATCCCTCGTTTATACATGTACAGCTGCAAGCTGTGCCAATGCAACCAACTTTAAAGTGGTATCAGCTCCCCAAAGCTGATTGAAACTAAACAGGGCAGTGTCTGTGACTAGGAAGTCCTTATGCTAAAGAGTTGTATTTTTTCCCTGTGAGACAGTTGAACGTTAGAAACTGAATGTAAAGCATCATCAACACTAGAAGTTCCTGGAGAATTTTACCTGTGGAATCAAGACCTTAAAGTCATTCCTTGGGCCTTCTTGAATTCATGGTTTGGGGTTTTTTCATCATGGAGGTTTTCCTGCCAGAGATCTGTTGACCACTGGTGGCTTGCAGAGCATTTGCCAGTGGCTTAGAGAAAGCTATTTGGTTATAGGACAGTGCCTCTCATGCTTTGTGCTGGAGAGAATATGAACAAACGGGAGGGGGAAGATGTGGTGAAAATTAGAGTCAGGAACATGGTTCACTCTTTTTAAAAATGGAATAAAGAGCCTTCAACATTAAAACTGCTTAACACAGAAATGTTTCCAGATTCTGCCATCTCTCCTTTGGCACATGATCTCTTAATTCTGGTAAAGCCAGATGGTCTCATGGCCATTAGTGCAGGGAGAGCAAAGTTGTTCACTAGGGAGGAACAGTGAGCATCAGAAAAGCACTGGAGGAAGTGTACTTGGTGACTTAACAGGCACAGCCATAATAAAAAGGGTGCCAATTCCAGGGAGTGATGTGAATGATATCAAGCTGGGGTAGTCACTGATAAAAGAGGTTCGGGAACAGGAGCAACTTCTGCAGCTGTCATGGCAAGTTCCACTGTGTCATTATGAAAGGCAGAATTACTAGGTCCCTTCAATAAGTGTCAAGTTCCACTCCTCATATCATGCACAAAATCCTGCTTTCGCACATGAGAAGCTCCCCTCGTTGCAGTGCACCCCTTTTTCCTTTCTGATGCAGAAATAAAGTTGCATCAGGAACCAGGAACATTTGAATATATCAATATATTGGTTTTGCTTAGGGTGAGGCAGCAAGGGGAAGCGGACAGAAAAAAAAGCAATAGCTTAAAATAAGTGACCTCTAGTAAACAAACAGAGGCTTGTTCCAGGACACTAGAAGAGCAGAGGGTAGGAGGATTCTGGCTTGACTACCCATTGAAAGTGTCCAAAGTAGTCTGAAAAAGCACAACCAGGGTGCAGGACTCGGCCAAGTTACTCAGCAGGCTCAGAGGCTCTGTCAATAAAGCAGTAAAAACTATTTAGCAAAACCTATCTTAGACACAGGCACATGAGCAGCAGCCCAGCCTTGCTCAAGCTCCCAGCAGTAGTAGCAAGTATGGAGAGATGTGCAGAGCTGGTAATTTTTAAAATATCTTCTTTCTAAAAGCATTATTTTTTCCATGGAAATCAACTAACAGTCTGAATTTCAGGAGACTAACAGTCTGAATTTCAGAAGACTACTTTATCCCTGGATACTTGCAATTACAGGCTTCCCCAAAGATGCCAAAGATGGCAAACGCTCAGCCCTGCAGTCATCCTGGGAAACACAACGGGTACACTGCATCCCACTGCAGCCTCCAGACAGTGAAGGCTGATCTCGCACCCAAGAGAGGAAAGGACCACAGCTCAGCGCTTGCCTGCAGCAAGATCATAACAAGGATAAGGACGGATCTCAGCTGGAGCACCTCATCCCTGATGTCAGTGTGTTTGCGATGGTAACAGAAGTGAATATCCAGGAAGGTGATGACAGCCGCAAGAGCCTAATATGGCCAACAGAGTGCAGTGGTATTCCCCCAGCATGCTTAAGCCTTAGAACTCTGATCTTTTAACCTTTTTTTGCTGTCCCCTCTCACCTTTCCATGCCTGTTGATTACCCCAGATGATTTCTTCGTCTGCCAAGTGAGCTTTATTTCAGTCCTGGGATGCAAATCTTGCTCCCATACTACTTCAGACAATGGCCTTTGTTACCAAAACCATGAGGGTAAGGAATGACTGTGAGTGTTTCATACATTACTGTTTCTGTTCTAATATTATAACACCAGATATGCAGACCTCTGCAAGCCCTGACATTTCCTCTACTTTTTCCCACTGATTTCCTCCTTATTGTTACCGATTAATTGTTTGCACTGCAGTTTTACTATAGGACTAGGGTATAAAGACATCCTGCAGTAAAAGAAAAGACATCCATGTGTACTTGTTTCCCAAATCCAAAGAGAAGAACTAGGATTCCCATTTTTTTTTAATTTTTTTTTTTTTTACTGTAGCCTGCTGATTCTGAATTTTCTGATTCTCTAAGTTCCCACTCCCTAAAGGAAATACCAGGAACTCTTCAACTCAGTTTCTGAAGGAAGAGGTCAAATAAGAAGACAGACAGACTAGATGAGGGCAGACTCACAGTAACTAAGGAGATCAGACTCACAGGAGGCATAAGCAGAAAAAAGAAGGACAAATGTGGAATTTAGCCCAGCAGAAGTGGGCTAGTTCTCCTACCAGCCAGTACCATGTTTGATTAGCTCCTTCTTGGCCCCATCCTTCAGCCTTGGAGGAAAATATGATCAAAAGGCTGTGTTCTCATTGAGTAGAAAAGCATGAGCTGTAAGCAGCTGACAATTGTCTCTTTCGGGAGAGCCCTGTCTTCCTTTGCAACCACCACTGCCCATCACCTGGGGGCTGGCTGCCTCCCCAGGGACACGTCTAAAACAGTAGAGAAGGGCATGAGACATTTGAGATGTTTCCACCTGCCCATAGTTGGTTCTGGATTTAAGTGCCCCCAGGATCCCCAGGCAGGAGCCACACTCCAAGGGTAAGAAACAGAAAACAGATGGTCATGTGAAACAGACCATCCCATCTAGGGGCATCTCAGGACATATTTATTAGTCAGGAGCATGCACCACAGCAAAACATGGCTCTCTTTCTATATGGAAAAGCCTTTGATGGTTTGCTAGTAATGGCTGAAAATGAGACAAATCCATAGTCCAGATAGGCTCTAAGCATGCCAAAAAGATCCATGTGCTGGCAAACATGCTATTCAGCTTGTTCATTTCCTGTACGCCGCTTGAAGCAGCCAGAGCCCTTGCTCACTATTTAGTCCTTTGAATGCAGAGTAAAATGAAAACAGAAGAAGAAGTTTGAAGCTAGCAAAAGTTCCAAGCTCAGCACTTCAGGAGGCACTTGAGCACAGGGAGAGCAGATAGAGGACCCCCCAGAGCTGGGAAAGCCCCAGCTTATAGCATATGTTCTGCATAGTCTGCTCTGTGGAGATGTTAATAAATTTGTCTCTTGCCTGCACAACTGTCATTCACAAGGTCACTTTTTTCCACCAAAAAGAGGACCTGACATAGCTCTCTCACATCCTTATAGTCACAGGCAGTGGATAGAAGCCTATAAAAAAAGTATCTGTCCATAAAGTGCACATGCTTTCATGTTCTTCCAGGGGGTGAAGTGTCTCTGGAGGGTGTCATCTATATCCCGAATGTCATTCCTTGTTTTAAGAAGATCAGTCATCACACCTAGTTTTGCCAGGGCATTCATTTTTCAAGATACCCACTTGGCAGTCTAAAAACTGCCTACCAGTTTTTAGCATTGATTTCTTTTCCAAGTCCGTAGGTAAATGCTGCACAAATATAAGATATTCTTTCAACCTGTTTAGCCTATTCCAGCAGCCCCAGATGCTTCAGAAGATTCAAGGAAATTTTGCAGCAGGCAAGTATGCATCCACACCAACCACTCTGAGGGTGAAATTTGCACTCAAATTTGAACTTAGCTCTCAGCCTTTCTAGCATCCTGTGCTGGGGGATACCAGAGACTGTTAAGGTGGTATTTTAAAGTCACCTTTTTTTCTGTGCATTTTGTCTGTTTTTAATTTAACCTTAATTCCAAGACAGAAGCTCTTGATTAATCTTAATTTTTTTAAATTATTTTTAAGTGATTTTACGACATCTGTACTTGTCCGCTTCCTGAGGCAGCTAACCACTATCTTCAGATATTCTGTCCCTAGTGTCTTACTGGGATTCATTTAATCCCCACCTCACAAGAAGTGAAAACTGCTTAGGCAGGAGACTGCGTTTTTCTATAGCATACCTATTAAAGCTAGTTGTCAAAACTCCTTTAACAGAAGAAGTAGTCAAAACAGGCATCAGAGGAAGAATGATGGGATCTGTTGCAGAGCTCTTTCTTAGAAAAGTAGGACTCAGCTTCTGCATGCATGTTTCTCTCCATTACCTGTGAAAGAGTTCAGAAGATGGGCTCAGGTGAAGATGGCTTTTTTGTACTCAAGAGAGATGAATCCTGGCCAAGATGCCAGGTCCTGACCAAGAAGTAATAGCCGAGATTGCACTGCCATCTTCTAGCATGATGTTGTATAGTCCCCACCACTCTCCTAGTGCAGCTTACAGCTGCACAGGAGCGGAAGTTTCTATTAAGCTGCATCCAGTAAGATCCAAGTCTTTTTTTCAGAGCTCATATCAAGTGTTCACAGTCACAAGAATATTTTGCCTTTCCCTCTAGTATGTCTTGTTTTGCATGTGCCACCAATTTAGCTTTATCTGCTGTTCTATTGGGCCTTCACCCACTTCGGTGAAGTCCCACTGATATGCTGCACCCATTGAAGTACCAGGCTTTGAGAAAGATAAATAACTTCGTCAATTTTACTTCCTTACTCCCATTCCCCTTTCCAGGCTGCCAGTATCTATGTTAAGCCATACCAGACCCTGGCACTTTGTTACCAATGTTTTTTCAGAGACAAAAATTTGCCATTTTTTCGTGTTTATTGGCTCCAATTTCTTACACAGGTTTTGGTTCACAGCTTCTTATCATGTGACAGGCTTAATTTCTGTAGCAAACACTTAACCAAGATCTTATCAAATTTCTTTAATGGAATGGTATTAGATGCTGGAGTTATGGTTTGGGCTTTTCTTCGGTTTGGTTTAGTTTGGTTTGTTTGTTTTCAGTATTTTTTGGTACAGAAATCAGGTTGGTAATATACAGTTAGAATTGGAAGATCAGTTCCCAGAATGTAGACAGTACTTTTCAAGCCCATGAATAAACTTCTTCTCATCTTAATTGCACCAGTGCAAACTAAGCAAGCAAGCAAAAGCTTCGTTGGTTTTGGCTGATTACTTTGGCAGACTTAGTGTGACTGAAAGAAAAACCTAGTACAAAAGTTTTGAGAAATTTACAGTCTGATGAGGTACTGTATTATAAATATAATAAGCTAATTTGATCAATAGCAATTTTACTTATAAAATCACCTAATCCAATGCACAAGTCCAATTATATACTTGCAGATATCAGTACTTTGCACATGTTAAATGCACTAACAGTGATTTGGAGAACCCAGTAAGAAGAGGTGAGAATGAGAAAGAAAACCAGCAAATATGAAGACCCCAGAGGAAAAAAAATTTGTTATGAGATCTGTCACTGTGCCTTTCCTTGCTGCTATTTTCTGTACAGTGCAAAACAGAGGACGTGGGTAGGAGGAAATGTGCAGGAAATGAAATAAGGAGGGGTTGTAAGATGCCCCCAGAAATAGTGAGCAGCACCCAGGGAATGGGGAAGCAGCTGATTATTGCAGCACTGCCCTGTTTGGACAATGAGCTGGCATGTCACCAGCCCCATCCGGACTCAGAGCTGACAGACGTTCCCATCTAACAACATTTCCAAGAGAAAGACAGAGAGTTGTGTCCTGCCTCTCCCAGTCCAAGCACAGGGGTGCCAAGACAACATGGAACTGGCCCAAAATTTGGAAGGGAGGAATGAAGCTTAAGTCATATTCGCGCATGCAGGCCTTCATTTGTTATTGTAACCTAGTTATCGAAGCAATATGTTCCTGTTGATTTTTAAACCGTATTTTGTTTTGAAAAGGCCAAACTGTGTCACTGGATGCATTGTCTGGTTACAGAGCTTCCGAGAGCAGGGAACTTCCAGCCAATGTCCAAGACAAACCAGCTCAGCAAAATGAGTCATGGGGAGACACGGGTGTTTGAATCCAGAGATCTAGTCTGAAAGGGATGGTCCCACTCTGAAATGATGGAAAGAACAGAGAAGGCATGCCTATGGAGAGTCTGCAGAGGCATGGGGGAGCAGCAGGCACATTGGCCACGGTGGGTTCATGTTGACATGAGCAGATAGATACAGGCTCTCCTTGTAACCTGGTGCTGTGGCACGGTGATGTGACAAAGCCCATCACAGCTGATAGGGATTTTACTTTTTTCACTTGTGATTCTACATTCTGCAGACCCAAAATCACCTGGAGGACTGGCCTGGGAAAAGCATGATATCCACGTAGTCTTGAGAGGTAACACCTAGGACTTGTGTCACCAAAAATGTGTCTGGAAAGCAGGAAAGCCCTGAGAGATGACAAGAGAAGGAGAGTGGCTTTACAAAAAGTGAGCCTACAAAGAAAGACTTTTGACCTATAGGATGGGGAAACACATATGGGATTAGGTATGAATAAAAAGGGAACAAAAGAGAAGTAGTCAGAGTCACTCTGATGAGGAAAGAGAGTGGGAAACCCAAAAAAAGGAAAGTAGCATTAGGCAAAAGGCAGGCTAGGACAGAGGGAAGCTGAGGAGGCTGGAAGGGGTGAATAAAATGATGATGCTGAGAAGGCCTTTACAAATGATAGGGAAGCTGAGATGGCTAATCTGCAGTGTGGGGAAGTCCTTCCAGTTTGGTACACTACAGGAGAGGAACAGCAATCAGTCCCTGAAAACTCAGTCCGGGAAAGGACACATCAAAGTGCATACAATGGAAAGGAGGAGGGGATGGGGAAAAAGAAAAATCTGCATTGGGATGAAAATGATCTTTCATTTATCCTGTTGCTAGTCCCCTTGGACTTTTTATTTCCCTCTCTCTATGACAATTCTAGGTTATTACAAGCATATAATTTCCTTATTGAAGCTCACATGATTTCTCTGCACAAAGGGATGTGGGGATCTCAATATATGGTATCTCCTATCAAAAGTATTTTTTGCGACCACATGAAAATGCATTTAGCTTGCATATAGGTAACATTTGCAGATTCCTTCAAAGATGAGCTTTAGTGTCATAACTGTCTCAGTATTCCTGTTTCCCTTATACCTGTAGTCTGTCTGCAGAGACAAAGTCACTGAGAAAGAATATAGACTTGCTGCTTCAGAAGAGCCTTATTTTTGTCTTATCAGTGAAATAAGTACATCCTGTGCACAGAGACTAAAAAAAAAAATTAAAAAAGACAAGTTGCCTGGGACCTCACCATTGGCTTACACTGCCAGATTATTATAAATGGCTTAAGTAAATAAATAACATTGCATTGTCCAAAAACTCCTTTCTTGGAAAGCTTTGTATGCAAGGTCTTCATGCAGTGAAGGTAACATTAACATCTTCCTGGTCCTTTAAAAAGGAGTCTCTTACATTGCCATAAAAAATGTGCTGAAAAGATACTCTAAAATGATTCCAAATAAGGGAAATCTGAAGCATAATTTATTGCAGCCATAAATTCTCATGTAAATGTCAGCAACCAATAGATCCTGGACTTCAGTGATGGCAGCTCTCCTAATAGGAAAGACGCAGTGTTTAGTTTGAGGCTGTAAAAATGCTCCTCTGTAGCCTTTGGACAGCCAGTACCTGGAAACTTCCTGCCAGCCATAGCGAGACTCAAGTGTGACAGATTCCCACCAACAGCATGAAGAGCAGCACAGCAGGGTGGTCAGCATGGGACAACTGTGAGTTTGTCTCTCAAGACAAACTTCAGCTTTCATCTGGGAAACCCAAGACACCTTTACTCTGGAAATCATGTGCTGCTTCAGCAAGACAATAGAAGCCAGTTGCATAAAAATTGCAAGTTGTTTGTCACTCATCACTCTCAGGGCTTTTGGGATCCACAATATCTTGAGGTACTGAGTTTGGAGAAAGGGGTCCTTTGAATCCAACTTGACTGCTGGGAGCAGAGGTGCAGGAAGAATCGCAGGGCAAAGGCAAGCAGAGTTTTGAAGCAAGAAGTCAGTTTCTGCCCTTGGGCTGATTCCTTGTGTGGTTTATTTTTTTATTTGATTAAGCCAACATGTTTCACCTGTGCTTTCTCCAGCCTAAGTGAGCAGAGTTCTCGTGCTCACGGTCACTTGAGTGCCTTTCTCCTCAGCTCTGCCTCTACCTCATCCTGTTCTCTGGCATGCCTGATACATCCTTTGCCTCTGCAGCAGCATAATTCACGTGCAAGGCAGGAGGTTATTCATGACATAAAGCGACACCAAAATTGGTCCAGCTTGTAATGCTTGTAATGCTTGTAATGCATTTAATACAACCTGCCAAAAAGCCTACCTTGGCTGACTCATATGCACACATCTATCAAGGAAGGCCATGATATTGCAGCATTAAGAGCTGCTCATGATTTTGCTAAAGTAAATACCTACAGACATGTCATAAGTAGAGATGTTTTTTTATGTAATTTATTTACAGATTGACCACATTCTCAGAGTGAAAAAATGGCACATATCCAGTGGGAGGAGCATGTCTGGAGCAAGGAACAAGGATGCTATTCTTTTCCTCATTTTCTCATTTCTTGTTTCCTTTGCTGCTTCTCTTTCTCTCTCCACCTCACTCTCAGAAAATTAGAAACCCTTCCTTCTATTTCCTTTCTTTGCAAGCCCTGTACCCAGTCCCTACACTACAGCTTCCCAGCAGTGATGGGAAAGGACGAAAAAATGGGGCTGGCCCACATGTGCAACCCACAATGCTTTCCCGGGGTGATGCTGGTGGTGGCTCTGCCATTCCAGATAGCCCAGTTCACAGGTTGTGGCTAACCTGTTTCGTAGGTGAGATGGCATGTTTGGAGCAAAGGCTCTGGAGATGCTTACCACACTCTTTGCAAGAGCAAGGCACAATCCCTCCCTTCAGGGCTACTCTGCTGGCTTTCGAAAATGCAGCCTGACCATGCAGTATCATGCCATTGACTTTGAAGCCAAATTCCTCACTGATTACTCCTTTTTTCCCCAAAGCTGAATGTTTACAGGCAGTAAGTCCAAGATGCTCAGTTTCTTCCCCACAAACTGAAAACAATTGGAAATTTTTCAGTGAGTACTCTTTCATTTTAGAAGGTGCACAGGATCATCGGAGAGAACTGGGCAAGCTGTATTTTAATTTGGTGTAAAGAGTCCAAAACTACAGCCAAAATCCAGGGAAGATTAGGGACAAGAGGAGACACTGTGAAGCTACATAGTGTGGGGATCCCTTTGGAAGGCCCTTCTCAGGCTTGGAAGGGGTTCAGGTGACAATTGGCGTTCACTGAAGAAGGTCTTGTCTAAATCAGGCTATTACTCATATCAACAGCTTCCTCATCACATCAGCCTCAGGTCTTGCTGGGGCCCCAGCGTCATGTAGGAAGAGTTGTTGCATCAGATCTTCCTGTTGGAAAGCAAATGCAAAGGTGGACACTTAGGGAAGAATTGGCCCCTAAGCTGTAGAGGAAAGCCCAGGTACATACCACAAAGTCTTGTCACTGTCTTTGCAAGATCAGCCTTCCTATACATTTTAAAGCTATACACTTAGATCTGACACCGTAGAAAAGAAAGATACTTTTTTTCAAGACTATTTTAATTTTCAACCACTAAATTTTAAACCCAGTCTCCTCAGAAAGTGAGGGCTGCCTGAGGTCTTACTCTTTTTCTTCTTGCTTCTTCGCTTCCCCTTTCTGCTCCCGTCTAGGGTGACTCTGACAGCTTCAGCCTTTCTTTTGATTTTAAAAACATAGATGTAAGCAGATAATGAGGCCACAGGAGGAGAATCCTTCAGGATGTCTTGTTTGGTTTGGAAATATTTAAATGTCTGCTGCATTTCCTTTGAGCACAAGGCAGGAGTCTGTGAAAGGGCGCTGCTTCTTCTGCTACCCACAGTACTGCTAAGGGTTGGAGAGTGTGCGTGCATGTAAGCATATGTGTGCATGTGTGCATGGGATGCCTTCTAATCTTTTCAGCATGGTTCTCTTTCCTGGGATAATGCAAAACATTTCTGTAGGTTACTTTTCCCTGGAGGAAAAGATTTTAACTCTAGTAATTCAGGTGAAGCTTGTTCTACCTAAAAAGCCTGCCAGTTTCACATGATCACAATAAATTCGTAACTTTCTAAATCAGGATGGTTTGAAGAGTGATTTTTTTTTTGCAGTTTGGAGAGGTTTAAATTCTAGTGGCTGTTATGAACGATGGCTGGTTTGTTTAGATTAAAGGATCATAATCCAAAAGAGTATTTTATTTTTGTGGTTTATATAAAGCAGTGAATGGCTGTTGGATGAATTACACGAGTCTGAGAATCAGGTTCAATCAGCTTTACACTGAGTGCCATACAAAGCAGTTGCCCAAGAAACCCTGACAGAAAGAGAAACCTTTCTCATTTTGCTCCATGAACTTAAAACTGTGTTGCCAGTTACTCTTAACTTTCTACTGGCAAACACCTTATGGCCTGACTACCACTAGGCGGGGCCTGGGCAGAGGTGCAATATAGCTGCTATTAAAAGGCAAGGATCAGAAAAAAACACTTCATGGCAGACAAATGTGCCACTCAGAAGACTAATGAGTTATATCACAGATGAATAAATAAATAAAACTAATATTCAGGGACTTTTCATAAAATATGAAAAGTCAGTCACATACAAGCCATGCTTTTCCTGGCTTCATCCAAAGATAGCTGTGGTCTATAGAAAATATTAATAATAAAGAGTTGTATACAGAAATGTTCAAAAGAATTGGCAGCATTCATGCTAGAAAGAGTTGCCAAACATGAAAGATCACTTGTCTTCACTAATCACGTTTGGACACTACAGTTCAAATTTAGAATATACAGATCAATACAAAGAGCAATAGATTAAATCTGCAATACATAAATAAGATAAAATTAAAATCTGATTCAAGGACTCTGATGGACTTGAAAATGCTCTGACCATGACAAATGATTGTGAAATTTTGAAGTGACTTGTTCAGATTTTCAGAAACAAGATTGTTTCAGAGAAACATAAATTACAAATACTCTTGCACGCTGATTGTGTTCCACATGTACTATCCCAACATGTTTTAAGACTCATACTAATTAGGATTTTTTCATGTGTGCTCAAAAGTAAATGTCTTTTACTGCCTGTGCCTTTGTATGCCATGTTAATCACTGCACACTGACATACCAATTGGTTTTGTACCCATAGTGAAAAAAAATTCTCAGCTTCCTTTTTTAGCTCACAAAGTTAACAAACTTTTCAAAACAAACTAGTGGAAGGATGAAAACCTTCAAATGTTTTAATTTCATTTCCAAAAAGACAGTAAATGTGAGGAACTATTTTTAATGTGACTTACTGTATCAGTGGAGACTGTAGTGTAAAGAGCACTGTTTTCTATTTCAGTTCATTGTGCCAACAGTTGAGCGATACAGCTTCTCTGGTCTTAAGAATAGTAGTACTATTACAAGTTCAGAGCAGGATACCATGAAATGCACTCTGCAACCACAAAGGCATTCCAGAGTGTTGTTGCTAGTAAATATGTGTCCTGGGCTTGTCTTGTGGGCAAGTCAGAGAGTGGGATGAATCCATCTACTGAGGATGGACATTAGATGTGAGCTCAGTGAGCACACTTAGGCACGCAAGCCTACACACACACACACACACACACACACACACAAAAGTAAATATTTATTAAATGGATGTCTCAGTGTCAGCCCTGCTCTGTACGTTGACATGATCCAAGTCTAAAAGTCACAGCTCAAAACAAAACAACCTGTGAATACTTGACCTGGAAACAGTGAGAAATTCTTCTGCAATTCACTGATCTTCTAATATTTAACCCTTACCAGTTTCACTTCTGGCTTCTTCATGAATATTTGAGACAGGGCTTGAGTGGCAGAAAGTGGGATATAATTATATATCTCCAATAGATTAACTACCTTAGGAAAATAGGGCCAGATGAAGTAGGATGTGCTCTGAACAAGTGGAGAAAAAACTTACACAGCACATGCTGCTCCCAGCAGGGAAAAAAAAGAAGGAAAACCTTTGAAACAGCAAAGATTCTTACATTCAAATTACTCCTTTCCAAGTCTGTAATTTCTCAGCTAGTTCAAAACAGAAAATGAGTGATTACTGTTACAACTGGCATACACTCTGCACTTTGGCTGCATTTAAGATACACAACATTTTCCAGAGAATCATGTTGGATAATTTGTCTTGTGTATTTTAAGCCTTTTTCACATGTCCTGAAAGACATAAGCAATAAAATACCTTAAGGAGTGCAGTGGCTGAAGAGGGGAGGAGGCATGGGCCCAGTGTCAGGGCACCCGGGTGCTTTCCTGACTGTGTTCCCATCTATCATATGACTCCAGATGGGTTGCTGACTCCAATACTCCCCAACTTGGCTGACTAAAGTTCAAAATCTCTTTGGCAAGAGTAATTTCCAATTTCAATAGTACTGTTTATCTTCACACAGAAGAAAAAGTAACTGCATCTAGACACCTAAGTCCAGACTGACAGGCAGAAATAAGCACTGTGATTTGCAGAACTAAGCTCCCACGAGGTCAGTGCATGGTGCTGTACCTGTTTGCATATCTGTGTTGCCTAACTTGCATGGTTTTAGAGGGTCAGTGCAAGGAGAGAGGGTCTTTGAAGGAGTTTCACAGCAGGAAATGCAGTTTGGTTCTTGGAGGAACCCCTATTCCCAGTACCCTAATCATCCAGGCTGCTCACTGTCATGGGCTCTCACTTCTCCTTGCCTGGGTTACTTTCTTATGGCAAACAGATCACGGGAAGGAAGGACTGAGGATTAAGGGGGACTTTCACCTTGTGTTTAATATGAGTGATCACACACACATACAAAAAACCAGATGGCACTACAGAGTTGCCCAGAGCAGATACAAACTTGGTTTCCCCAAGTCTCTTCCTGTCTCTTCCTGGTGCTCCCATACACAGGCTGGGGACACTAGGCTTCCACCTTTGGTACCTATCCAGTATTTCCATACCCCAAATTATGTGGTATATTCTAGAAATTTCTTTGAACAGCATTCCCTCTGATTTCTTCTATTATATTAAAAAAAAAACCAAAACAAAATTATTTTAGAGAACTCCTAGTTTAACTTGTATGACTACACTTAGAGAAGCAATTATGTAAAAATATTATGGCATTCAGACTTCTTATAAGAGCATTTTTATGCACTTTTTAAATTTGAAACCTATGCTTTGGTCTTACTAAGTTCAACATCCTTTCACTTTGTCATAAATTCATTACTATTCTCAGAGCATTTCTCTTTTAATTCAGTTTCACAGGTATATAATTTCTTAGCTCAAATTTATTTACTGCTATTAACATGGAAAAGGAAAGAAAATTTTAAGATTGCTTTGTGAAACAAAATTGCTAAAATGTGGTTCTAGTCAAAAGAATGAATGCAAAAGTAGAATTCGTGGTTTCACTGTCATTGTTCTCCCGTGAACTCTCATCCCCTTACCAGCAGACATGTTTTTACCTATTGTGCATATGGAAAATTCAGGTCAGAGCTGAAAATCAGTGTCCCTGTTCAGGAAGTCATGAATCCTTATGGTCAGAAATGAATCTTTATGATACAGGTGGCTGAGGGACTAATGAAGGAAGATGCTCTGTTGGACCTGTTACTGAAAACCAAGGAAGATTAGGTCATGGATATGAAATCTGGGTGTGGCTTTGGCTGCAGTGACCATGAGATGATAGAGTTCCAGATCCTGAAAGAAGGGAACAAGCCAAAAAGCAGTATCACAACTTTGGACGTCAGAAAAGCAGACTTTGGCATATTCAGGGACCTGTTTGGAAGAAGACCACAGGGGATGGTCCTTAAGAGAGGAGGAGTCCAGAAGAGCTGTTGATTTTTAAGGGCCACCTTCTCCAAATTCAAGAATGGTCCACCTCAAGTCATAGCAAAAGCAGCAGGTGACCTGTACAGATGAACAAGAAACTCCTCACTAAACACCAGAAAGAAAAAGTAAGCATAAAAGAGGTGGATGAGGTGGCAGGTAATCCAGCTAAGGAAGAATACAGAGACAGAGCCCAATTCTAGTGTGCAGAAATGGGCTTAGAAAAGGCAAAGCCCATCTGGATTTAAATCTGATGAGGGACATGAAGGGTAACAGAGCTTCTACAAGTATATGAACAGCAAAAGAAAGATGTGGGGAAATGTGGGCCTGCTGCTGAGCAGGCTGGGGGATGTGGTGGTAAAAGACACGGAAAAGAAGAAGGCATGGAGTGCCTTCTTTGCCTTAGCCTTTACCAGTATGGCTGGCCTTCAGCAGTGCAAGAACCCCAAGACTGATGGGAAAGTCTGGAATAAGAAAAACTTACCCCCAGTGGAGGAGAATCTAGTTAAGCACTATTTAAGTAAATTGGATCCACACGAGTCTATCGCTCTGGTGGGATTAACCCATAAGTGCTGAGGGATCTGGTAGATATCATTGTGAGGCCACTCAAAAACCTTTGAAAGGTCATGGCAGGTGGGGAAGTCTTCAGGACTGGACAAAACTAAGTGCCCCTGCCTTCAAGAAGGGCAACAAGGATGATTTGGGGGACCACTGGCTAGTCTGCCTCACCTCAATCCCTGTGAACGTGACAAAGCAAAATATAGAAATCATTTCCTAACACACTAAAAACAAGAAGGTGATTGAGAATATTCATTGTGGATTTATGAAGGGGAAATCATGCCTGACTGCCCAGATGGCCTCCTACAACAAAGTGACTTGGTCAATGGATGAGGGGAGAATAGTGGATTTTTTTTTATATTGACTTCAGGAAGGCTTTTGGCACTGTTGCCTGTAACATCCCCACTGACAAAGTGATGAAGTATGGGCTAGGTAAGCAGATGAAGAGGTGGAGTGGAAACCTGCTGAACTGCCAAGCTCAAAGGTTGTAATTAGCAGCACAAAGTCCACCTGGAGTCTAGTGACTAGTGGTGTGCCCCAGGGGTAAATACTCGATCCAATACTGTTAAACATCTTCGTTAATAACCTTGATGATGGGAGACAGAGTGCACCCTCAGCAAATCTGCAGATGATATAAATGGTGGCTGATTTACCAGGTGGGTGTGATGACTTTCCCAGGGACCTGGGTGGCTAAATAGGCCAGCATGAGCACCATGATGTTCGATAAAGGTAACTGCAAAGTCCTGCCTGTGGAGAAGAATAACCCCATGCACCAGTACAGGCTGGAGGCTGGCCAGCTGGATATCAGCTTTACAGAAAAGGATCCAGGGGATCCTGGTGGTCCCACAGTTGTCTATGACCCAGCCATGAACCCAGAAGGCAAAGAAGGTCAGGAGCATCCTGGGTTGCACTAGGAAAAGTGTTACTAGCAGGTCAAGGGATGTGATCCTTCTCCTCTATTCGGCACTGGTGAAACATGCGTGGAGTGCTGGGTCTGGATCCGGGCTCCACAATACCAGAGATACATGGACATAGTGGAACAGGTTCATCAGGGAGCCATGAAGACAGCAAAGGAATTGGACTCTCTTTCATATGAGGAGAAACTGAGAGAGCTGTGACTGTACATTCTAGAGTAAAGAAAGCTCAGAGGAATCTCATCAATCTGTGTAAATATCTGAAAGGAGAGAAGACCCTTCTCAGTGTTGCCCAGTGACAGTGCAAGAGAAAATGGGCACAAACTGAAATACAAAAAATTCCATTTAAACACAAGAAGGAAACTTTTTTTTTTTCTGTGACAGTATTCAGGCACCGGTATGGGCTGTACAGAGAGGTAGCAGAGTCTCTGTCCTTGGAAATACTCAAAACCCAACAGGACGCAGCCCTGAGAAATTTGCTGTAGCTGATACTGCTTTGAACTAGACTGAGTCTCCAGAGCTGCGTTCCCACTTCAGCTGTTCTGTGATCTTGTGACCCCTGTGATCATTTTGTCTAATCTCTTGCCATACACAGGCCACAGAATTTCATTCTTGACTTCCTCACCCACACAAGTCAGACATGCTAACTGAACAGAGCATCACTTTTAGGCAGGCATCTGTAATGGGGTGTAAGATTTTAACGGATGGCGAATCCACTATGCCCTTCATGAGGTTATATTACCTTTACTATTAAGAAAATACCCTTCACCTTATCTATTCATCATCTTCTACCACTAACATTTAACAGCTAATAACTGAACGTTTCCATCAACCAAATAAGACCCTCATTTCTGCTTGTGCAAAAATACTGCATTCATCAAGTTCAGTCTGAGTATAGCTGACTTAAACTTTCCAGACACTTCTGAGGGTGACACATGACCAAGAATTGGGGCTAACTAGCTCTTTCCAACTGGGACAAGTTGAGAAGAGGACAATGGAATGCCAGTCTGAAGAGAGAAGTGGATCAGCTGCACAAAAAGATGTTTTTTAAAGTAAAATGATTCCCACTTCAGTAAAATGTTAGCAAAGGTTTCCTGTTTGAGATGCACCTCAAAAGTGGCTGACTGAAACTCCTTCCTCCCAGTTTCCTCTGAAAATCCTTCCTCCCTCTCCTTAATGCCACCAAAAATTTCCTCCACTCAGCTATTGCAGACCTAGAGCCTCTTGTAGAGACTGAAATGCCAGTTAGACCCTGTGCTCTTATGATGTCCTTGAAGATTAGAAAATAACTGTATAGATTGTGTAATACACAAGCCATTTTACCTGCCTTGAGAATTATATGTAGTTTCCCACTTATCAGAAAGGAGGGTACCTCTGTTAATTTGGAGCATGATGTTTCAACCTATTTTTGTGAAACAAAGGCATATGTAACACACTATTGAGATCTTTATAACAGCAGCCCACATTTTCACTTTTAGTAGTTCACTTCAAAACCAAGACTTTGTATTTCTAGCACTCTGCCACCCTGGTTTGGCTGGTCTCTAATCCCTACCACAGTACTTATTTTAGCTAATCATCATAATTTTTCTTTAAATAAACCCACACTAACCAAAGCGGTGAGGGTATGAAGCACACTACTTCTTTTGTAGCCCAATATCTCCATCTTATGGTCATAGCATGTATAAGTACTGAGCTTCTCAGTATTCATTTTATGATGACTTGTAGTGGAGACTGGTAGCAGCTAAAACAGTTTTGTAGTTTATCTGAAAGAGGTGGGGTGTTTTTTTTCCCCAAAGCGTTTAGGATTTTGAACAGGATGCTACTGCTGAATCTTTTTTTTTATGAAAGGGGTAATATAAATTACTGGTCACTGATGCAAGCCCAGCCTATGCTTTTCTACATCAGTGTTGCACCTTGTAAGAAGACAGAAGCTATATGGACAATACCTATCCATCTAGGTGCCAGAAAACCATCAGTTGTCACCACTGTGCTTTTCTTCCACAGAATTCCCAAGGGACAATTAAGTAATGCAATATTTACAGTATATTTTAATTAATGTTTGTAATCAAGATCATAGGGAACCAGGAAAAAATCAGAAACAGATATATTGTTAAACTCTGTTTAGTGATTGGTTTGCTGCTGTCCCACATTGGCTACTCATGATCTGCACAGCCTAGAAAGACCCAACTGAGCAGAGAAGAGCAGAGACCTGGAGGCAAGGAGCTTGGCAGGAAACAGCTGCTGGTAGAGAGATGTGATAGACAACAGCACTGATTGCTCTCAGAAATGCACTCCAGATGGTTACATGGCACTCTGTGGTTCACTGAGAGCAACTTTGTTTGTATGGGGCTAGAATATCAGCTCCTGTCTCCACTGAAAAGATGTGTATGAATATGCTGAGGCCTTAAAATCAGATGGGAGTAATGAAATCAGTTTAGCATACTAGCCAGGTTGTGACCTGGGAGATAAGCACTACACATCAAGCATACTGCTATTAAAGATGCGATTGACAGTTCACCTCCTCTGTTACATGATATCTCTCTTCTGGGTCTGAATGGCAGCACCATTTGATTTTCTGCGAGGAGGAAGAAAACTCCAGTGATATTGAGCCTAGCTAGCCTCAAAACGTCAACAGTTTTATTTACTTATCTAGGCCAGTCTTGGCACAGAGCAGGTCAGAGCTGACTCAAAGGTTTCCTCTAATCAGCGAACCAGGCAAGCAGTAAACATTCTTTGCTTACCTTGTCCACTTTGGACTGCTGCCTCTTCACATAATTCTGAACAGCAAAACCTGCTAACCACCCAGCATCTTTTTCCAAGACCAAACATTTCCTCACACACTAGGGAAATTAAGAAAAAAGTCTGTATTTATCAATAGCACCTGGCAAAATCTGCAACAACAGCACATTTTGGTGCAGGAAAACTAAGAATTTTGAGAAATGGGTTAGGCACTTTTTGGCAGTCTTAATGCAGCCTAATGATACTGGCAAGTAAACAGTAGCCCATCCAGCTTGTCTACCTACTGCAGCTCTTCTGTTTGGTCAAATGAGAGACTGTCACTAAGTATACTGCCAGTACTGCTTCTGAAAATTTAGGATGGATGTGATGTCCCCATACTACTCAGCTGGTGTGTTTTGAAAGAAGGTCTAAATTTTTTCCAAGGTTAAGTTTAACCCAAGCACTGTTGCAAAAGGAGCACCGAGGGAAATTGCATCATAAGGAAGCACAGTGACTGTATGGGCCCAGGAATAGGAAAGACTCTGTAAGTGGGATGTAAGATGTGCTTGTTTATTTAAAATAGAACCTGACTGCTGAAAATCTGCACAGTATGAATCACATTGAATTGAAACATGCCCATTCCCACGTAAACAGGAGAGACTCCAGAATGACTGGGCTCCGTGATGTATACCATGGACTGAGATCCAAAAGATGCAAGTGGCATATACCTGTTATCAGCAATGGAGTTTTTCCTCTAAAATGAGGCATCGCCACCTAGGCTATATAAACAGA
Source organism: Pseudotriccus pelzelni (assembly GCA_035584735.1). Taxonomy (NCBI): domain Eukaryota; kingdom Metazoa; phylum Chordata; class Aves; order Passeriformes; family Tyrannidae; genus Pseudotriccus; species Pseudotriccus pelzelni. The sequence goes on from JAWMRA010000078.1 coordinate 67,189,205, forward strand.
ATGATGGCAAAGTGAAGGAATGGGAAGCCATTACTTCATACTTTGCTTCGTCCTGTATTTTTCAAGCAAAATCAAATCTCGACAGTCTTTATTTAGTCCAATATTTACCAAAAAAATATGCTTTGGATTTGTTGGTTGGAGCAAACCCATGGCAGCTGCCAGAATTTGCAGTTTTCCAAGCTCTCTGCACAGAAACTTATGTTCCCACAGCTCTGAATGCCAGTGCAGAACCATGCAGCTAGAGGAGAAGGACTGTCCAGATGGGACCTTCTCACCCAAGTCTCTATTCATCATGTACTTGTGACCGACAACTTAAATTCTCTGTGAGTTATTTCTGGTTATGGGACCCAGAGTGGCTGACACCGTGTCTAAATTTGCATTTGAAAACAGTCAGGAGTGGAGCTGAACCACTGCAAGACTCACTGTTGAGTGAAAACAAAACAAGAAACACAAATAACATCAAGTGTAATGGAAATATAGAAAAGTGGATCTGAAAAAGGCATGAGAGAAAGACAGTTGCCATTACAGGTGTTCCTCAGTTGTAACACTGGTAAGTAATAACATGCAGCTAAGTTCCAAAATCAGCTTAACTCCTTGTGCAATCTACACATGCACCACAATCACAAAAAAAATTGTAACTGCTACACCTACACAATTAAGCATTTTTTCCCCAGTGTATCAGTTACTAAAAGTAGTCAGTGACTATTTACCACTGGCCAGAAAGCTGAAACATTAACTCTCTTTTCCCCAAGGTACTTGCTTTGAACCATGACATCAACTACCTTTCTCTGATTGCATCAGCAAAAACAACTGAACTTCCTAATAGATGGTGATGTTCATCATCTCTTTCCCAGTTTAAATTACGTTTGCTATACAGAAGTCTGCCATGGATCCCATAACACACAGTCTGGCATTGTCCCTGCGAGGTCGGGAAAGATTTTGCAGAGTTTGCAAGTGATGGGTAATACAGGCATACTACTCTACAAGACTAAGCCCAGGAGACTGAGTTTTAAGCTTTCAGCAGGATAATGCCTGTCTTTAATACTGCACTTTTCCTTCTGAATCAAGAAAAGCTGTTCATAAAGTTTCTGATCTGAACTGAATGGCCCTTAAATAAAGGCATCTTCCAGTTTCTTGTGGTTTGTTGTTCTTGGTCTGACTACAAAATTCCCATAAAAATGCTCATGAGTGCTGCCTTCACAACTTAAAAGAGATTAAGAATGTTGTTTCTCAGGAACAGCGAACTATAAAGTATTACTGTGGAGACAACAGAACTGTGTAACTGCTGTATCTACTGGTACTTGCAGTGTCGTAGTTAAGTCCTTTCCTGCCTCATCAACAGATAAAGTGGCAGCCTGCGAGTCCTTATTACACTTTCCATTATCTATTTACACTGTCGGCACAATACTATCATGGCAGATAGCTCCTCCACAGTAAAAGTGGGTGTGCAATCAACTAATTATCCATAGGATATTACAGGCAAGTTATCTCAAGAACAAAAAAAATAAAAATAAAAATATATTTTCCTATAGAATAAACATCCCTGCACCTGCTCCAGCGTTGGTGGCTGCAGGATTCTGACAGATGTTGCTTTGCTCAAAGTAGTCAAAATGTTTTTGAGTGTTTATGATTTCAAAGACTTTTAAGATCACATAACATTGAACTTTCTGGGCATTTCCTCAGTGACAAACTTTGTCTTGCAATGCCAAAAAAAAAGTAAATAAATAATACAGAAAAGGTCTGTTCTAGCTTAAGTATGTAAAAGATTCCAAATACTCACAAGCTCTTGCTGTTATGGAAGATACTTCAGTTCTACTGAATAAATAAGGGATCTAGAGAAAGTGCTGTAGATTTATTGAGATGGCTTTCTTTGAAGAGGTCTTATAGACCCAGTAAAACATGTTCATGGAACAAATTAAAAACTGCTCCTTCAGCTCATAGTACATTTTAGAGGATACTATGTGTGCATCATACTTAGAGAAAATGCGAAAGATACACAACACAAGTAAATCTAAGGATCTAATCCATGTGCAAGGAATGATCTCTATCATACCAGTGAAAGTGAGAAAGCATTGCTTTGACAACTGATGAAGCAACATTTACAACAAAAAGCTTTTCCCCAAGGAAATACAACACCACCAGGTAACTCTCAAGGGCAGGGGCCAAGGCCACACACTGAATCACCAGAGGCATGCAGTTCAGCATTCACAGTTTTCTCAGCCACCTTCGTTTGCAATGAAAAGGGTCAAGGGGGACTTGCCTTCCAAAGGCAGGTTTTGTTGAGCGCTGTTGTACATCTGGGGCTGAATCTGCTCAGCTTTTCACATGACAGTTTCCTCTGAAATCTCAGCACTTCACCAGTTCCAGGGCAGAGGGGACCTGCAGTTGCTCCAGGCACTGCTGAGCCCAAACTCCCAAGCAGCAGAGCCAGGCTGCCTGTGCAGTCACAGCACTTACACATTCACAGGGCACCAGGTCCGGTGAGGAGCTGCCTTTCTGAAGGGACCTCGTAACAAGCGGGAAGAAGGCATTGAAGAAATGTTTCCATAAGTCCTTGTCTTGCCTTCACCCATAGCAGGGAGATGGGCTGCTTTGCCCTGCTGCTTGTGTAAATCCCCTTGTGTTCCCTTGGCTGACTCAGCTGGCAGCGAGCTGTTGGCAAGTCACAGTCTCTTCCTTTTGCTCCTGCTCTCTCCATTACCAGGTTCATTTTCCCAAGGGTGACTGATTCATAGGTTGAAGACTGGACAAAAAAGCAGAGTGCTTGACACTGTGAGGCTTACAGCAAGTAAGCAATGAAGAAACACAAATAGCTCAGGAGATTTACAAAGGATTTTTCAGGAATATTGTTAAAAGTAGATTTTTAGTTTCTTTAATGGAACCTAAAGCAACTGACATTCCATTTCCATGCATGTCGTGTGGGTTTTGCATACAGCATTAATCATGATCCTTGAATATTTAAGCACAAAGAATTCAAGTGTTTTCTGACACACGTGTTGATGTTGGATTTGTAGTTACGATATTCTAAAGATTAAGTGCTCCCCTTAGTGTTAGCAATTTAAAAGGCACATAGCTATTTCCTCTCATCTGAATATGTGATGATGCAACAGCCAAAATAAATATCCCCAAACACAGTCATGTTGAACTGCCCATAATATCAATGAAACACAGCTCTAATATAAGTAAAAGAGTGCTTATAAGGGTTTGGCTGGATCAGAGTGAAGAAAAAAAGTAAGAGTAGATCCAATATATACTCATAAACTATTGCATAGGAAAAAGGATAACTGCAGTTTAATTTGAAAAATTTTGCAAAGAGATATCTTTAAATACGAATTATTAAATATGAGCAACATGTTTACACTTATAAAAATAAATTCAAAAAACATTATTATTATTATTGACTTATTAGAGGTAATCTTATTTATAAAGCACTGAAACTTTGTTTGCTGCCTTATGGAAACACAATACTAAGCAAAAATCAAAAGTGAAATGCCTGCTTGGTGCAAGGTGCCTGTGGTGCAAAGGACTCACACCCTTCAAACTTTTCTGCTATGAAGCATGACTGGCATGTCTGGAAGAGAAGTAGGGAGCATGGGAAGAGCTTATGGCATCTGGGGTGATAGTGCATGTGGTACAAAACCTCAGTGAACCAGCTGCAGCCAGTCTTTCCCATGCAAGACCAGGAAATTAGGGAGTGCAGAAGCCATCAAGCCATTTTTCCTTCCTTGCTCCTCAATGTTTTAAGGGATGTCTATGGCACAGGTAAAAATCAGCTCCACAAAGCTTGGTAGTGCACAGCAAAAAGGGTAATATACTATAACAGTGGTTATACTAAGTGTGAAAGCAAAGGTTGCACTGGTTTTGTACTGGCTTCATGCCATCATATAAGGTGGGTCCTCACCAGCCCCAAAGAGCACCTTTCAAATTTTTTATTTGCATTTTTTTGCAGGAGGGCTTTCAAGAAGTGATTTGGAGAAGGAAATGGAGGGCACTGACACACATTAATCAGAAAGCAGCATGGAAAGAGGCCCTGAGGCAGGGCTGGGGAAAGCAGAACAAAAGGAACAGTCATGGCAGATCACAAAGGGCAGGAAAGAATGAAGCAGAAATAAAAGCTTATTTTAAGGAAGGTATGAAATGCAAAGGGCTTAAGGGGTTCAAACACCTCTGGAGGGAAAAGAAGAGATGAAGGCAGCATAAAGATGCAGAGCCAAGGAGACAGGGAACGAATGGTATGAGGTGGTGAGCTTGCCGGAGGGATTTGGAACAGACCGAGGGACTGTGAGCAAAATGGGCTCAGCCCAGAGATTTGGATATGGTAACTGAAGTATCAAATTATCAGAGAAATTCTTCAGGTGTTGGCAGAGGGGACAGTAGGAGACCATTCCTGTTGGAGCACTAAGGAGGGAAAGCAAACACCATTTAAAGCAGTCAAAGAGGAAGTGGAAAGAGAAAGCTCATGCTGAATGATATTACTTAGCCTTTAAAAGGAAGGAAAAATAAGAAAACAGAAATGTCAGAGTAAGAAGTGCTCAAATCAAATGCAGAAAGGGGTTAAGAGTAGAAAAGATACATGTATACGCAGAAAAAGCCTTGGAAAAAAGAAAGGCCTTTTGAATGTCAGCAAAAGAGTTACTAGAAAAGGCTTATGAGACCTTGCCTCCCCTCTGCCACTTAGCTGCAGTCCATGCTCTAAACTGCATGGGCATGGGGAGGTGGAATGGCTGCACGTACAGGTGTCTGTTCCCACTTCCCTGTCTGTATGTGGTATCCACACCCAACTCTACTTGGGAGCTGCACTGTGGCAGAGGCTGTGTGTCCTAAATGATCAACAAGCAGGCTGCTAAGCACTGCAAAATAAAATAAAAATTGATTCCAGCACAGCCTCTCACTTGGCTAGAAACTCTAGTCCATGTCTTCAGCTCATATAAGCTGGCATAGCTCCACAGACATCACTGGAAACGCTTTGACTTACAGCAGCGTTGAGTAGCTGACCCTGTGTTCCCATCATTTGCAGGAAAGAGTGTGTATAGCTCCTTTCTGTGAACAGACTTTGAGCCCAGACCCTTCACTAAGAAGCAGACCAAGCACAGTGTTAACAAAAGAAACCTCCCACCAGAAATTCAGTAATATAAAATTCCATACATTTTCTTTCTAAGTCTTTAAAATAACTACTGGATGTAAGACTCTTCAAACCCTACCATATCTCCCTCCATCCCCACTTTGCATTTTCCCTCCCAGCCAGTGACGAGGTCTTAATAGTCACAGTACTTAATTTTTTATTTTCTGTTTTCTAGTTCCAAGGCTTACTGCTTATTTTAGAAGTAACCTTTTTGGCATCCTCCTATAGTCAGGTTTAATTGCCTGTTTACATTTGCATTTAAAACATTTCCCGATTTTAAATGAGCAAGACAAATAGCTCTATTGTACAATGTCTTTCATTTTACAGTGGTTTTGTGTCACTTTTTTATATCAGTGGATATGCAGATGTGCTCTTTCTTCAGGAGTTTGAAACTAAATAGCTGGTGCACATCTGTTTAAATTCAATTTGCACTTGTAAGTTCCAAATTGAAAGTAAAATGGGGGGAAGGGGGAGAAATGGGTATTTTTTAAAGCAAGTAGAATAGCAAAATTCTCTTCTATTTTTTATTCCCTTATGTAACTATTAATTCCCCCAGACTCTTATGAAAGTCTTTCTGAAATCTGTTACTTTCATTCCGCTATTTCGATTTCTTTTATCTTTTTCTCTATGGCTCCTTAGAGCTCTGTTACACCATATATTCTCCCACTGTGTATTATGTTAATCCCCCCATCCAATGAACACCTGTAAAATGTACTTTCCACCTTCTCAAAAAAAAAAAAAAAAGTGTTGAATTTTAAAACTCAAACCAGCCAAGTAAACAACAGAGCTCGTTTTCCAAAGTGGCAACTTAGAAGCAGCCCAATAACACTACAGTTAGTTCCTGCAACCCCAGCAGCGACTGGGAACTCCACTGGGTTTGGAAGCAATGGAAGACAAGAATCTTACTCAAGCCCTTGCAAAAGCCACATAAATGACCAGAGGGAGCACAGTTGCAAACACAGGCCATGGGGACAAAATGTGAGAAAGAGGTGCAGAGGTGAAGCCTGAATTTGTATCCCTCACCAGGTCTGCTGAGAAAAGACCAGGTATGCAGCTAGGCATTTTCTTCTGCTCAGAACAGCAGTGGGTCAAAAGGCAACCTCCTGTGCCCACACCGGACATTTCCCCCCTGCTCCCTCTCCCTCACTAAGTCAGGATAGATGAGCAACCTGAAATGTCATTAGGAACACTAATCAGCAATCAAAAGTATCCTTTGATTCAGCAGCTGGCTTAGGAACTGAAAAAATCCCAGGCCTTTTCTAGTATGGGACCTTCCAGCTGATTTCCCGGGTTGAGGCTGCCCAGCTTAGTGTGAATAAGAACAACCAAGTCTCAGAGAGCCTAAATATCCTCCTATAGAAATGAACACCCTCCTCCCCTACAGGGAGAGACTGAACAAAGCTTTCATGACCCCTTTCTAACAAAACCAGCCTCTGAGTCAATTTTTGGCAGGAGACAGAGAAAGGAGGGATCCTTCTCAGTGGGAGGGCTTCAGCAAGAGAACATCAGAAGGACCCACCAGATGGACACTTGGACTACATCTAAAGCTTTCTCACATTTCTTTTCCTTCCTCTCCACCCTCCTTCCCGCCCCCCCCCTCCCCGCCTCACCCCCTCCCCACACACACTCAGTTTACCTCTTCCCTACTTGTCTACAAAGTGCCTGTTCAAAGCTCCGGGAATAGTGATGGATGCCTACACGTGCAAGCAGGAGCACAGCGGCTGACACACTGCACGTGCCGCCTACTGCAGGAAAGGTCCTTTGAGACTCCAGGGCTCAGTGGGCAACAGAGATGTCTTTCTCTTCCAGCCCAGGTTCACACTGCCTATTAAGCCTTTTGGACCAGGCTTGCCTGCGTCCCCTGCAGCCAAGCCTCCTCCAAAGCCTTTTCAGACACTGCCTGGGCAGAACGGGACCTTGCACCAAAGTGCTCCTGCCAACAGACATCACACGGACAAGACATGGTGCATGCTGCTCCTACAGGCTCCCCAATGCCACCATTTTAATGCAGGGAAATTGGTGGACGGGGAGGAGAAAGGAGTGGAATAATGGCTCTATACTGATTGCAGTGGGATTTGGAGCTGATTTAATGAGCAAAATTATTCCTGGCTCTTAAATTGCTATGGTTTCCTCTTTGATTGAATGTTGGTATTCCTTTAAGCTTTTAAAGGAACAAATATGATTACAATATGCATTTGATAAGTGAGTATTTCTGGTTCTTTTCCATGTAATTTATCTTGTTAATCTTTATTCTCTCTCAAAAAAAAAAAGGTTTGACTCTTCCTAATATTTAGGGCATTAGTTTGCTAACAGGCTGAAAAGCATCAATTCACCATTTTGAGGACACCTATTTTCTTCAAGTTCCTGGCAAGAAAAAACCCCTTGCTTTAGAAGACAGCAAAGTGCCCTGTCTTGTCTTGTTATTCCATTGGGAACAAATAATTCTTTTATGTATGCTTTGATGTTGAAATAAAAGGGGTTTTAAATACCATTTCACTGTACTGGTTATAAAAATGCTGTAATTTCCTTGTTATTTGTCTTATTGGAAGTAAGTCAGCGACAAAAGCAAAAATACCATATACACAGAAACTTCCTAAATACCCCTTTTATCCACAGTGCTGTGTTTTATTGAAAGGCTCTAAACCTATTGTCGGTGAATGAAACTTCAGTTATTGTCTACATGTTGTTATTCTCACTCCAAGTCTGAGTTCAGATATACACAGTAACCTGGTCGCTATGCAATAAATCACACCCTCACTCAAGCAACTAATTTGAGAGGTTGAATGTGGTGTGGGTTGCATGTTGTGCAAGTGGTGGTACAAGGCTTCTGTATTTGGCTTTGCCAACACTAATAGTCTTAGACAGCACCTTCATTCAGAGATACTAATGTCTTTTTTGTGACTTCAGTGGCACTTAAACAGCAGAGGTCAGTGGACACATGTGTGAACATTTACAAGTTATGCATTAAATCCCACTTGGATGAAACCAGCACACAGCATAAATTCAGCTCGCCATGTATGTCTTGAGTCAAGAATGCAATTCATGCCAAGAAAACTGAAGGCTATTGAAAACACCTTTTATGCAAAATTCAAAAGACAGAGTGTTATGATTAACTTGCACTCATATAAATGTACTGACTCCTACAAGGCTTTTCTCCCTTAGTCCAGCAGAGGCAAGAAAAGGATTAGACCTTTGTATTTACTCTTCACTGAAGAGTTTTACAGAGATGTGTACAGACCTGTGTTCAGACCCAGTACAATAGAAAATATGTTGTTTAGTTACTTCTATGACACCATTCTTACAATGTGTTGACACTTCCACTGCCAAAAGTCAGCGTGACTCCCCACTAAGCCATAAAGTGCATGACATTATGTGAAGAAAGGCAATCAGAATGCTAATTCTTAAATAGGTCTTAATGAAAGGCAACAAAAAGTCAGTGTCAGGAAAAACAATAGTTACCAAGGGAAGAGGAAGATACACCTTTTATTAACTTTTGCTCACAACCACAGAGTTCCTCTTCTATAATCTGCTGTTATTCATAGCAAATGGAGTAACTCCTCAGATACTCGTTAAACACTACAATATAATTGTACTGTTGACAGTACAAGTCAGTAAATCTTGGACAAGATGGATGGTGAAATCTCAAATAAATTGTGGTTAAGGATGTATATTGGTCATTGAGTCATTGAGAAACAATGACTACCTTAAAACATGGAAATAGGCCTGCACGTGCTACCACAAGACCAAACTGTGAGAAATTCAAACAATCCTTTTGCTTTGTTTTACAGTTAAGCTCGTGTCTGAATCATCCTGGAAGTAACTGAAATAATCAATCTCACATTCAGCTCCATAGAAGGGACAGAAAGGTATAGCTGTAAGAATCTATAGAGGAGAAGTAGAGAAGTTGGTGAGACAGATTAAAAATATCTCAGAACGCTTTGTTTTACCCTTGGAAACCACATGCTGGAAAGAAAATCTGTAGCAACTACGCAGTCCGGGCTATAGGGGGCTGTCAAGAAACATACAGAATCATTTAGAGTGGACAGTTTTAATCAAATCTGCATTTGTGATCAGTAGACATGAGATCAGCATATCAAGGAGGAAAGACATTTTATTTTTGGCTTTTCAAATACCTCTGGATGAAAGACCAAATAATAAAAATTTAGCTATATAACAAGCAACTCTGTATTTTACAGGTCTTTAAAACACATTTCATAATGTTTAACTAGTAACATAAGCCTGGTTTGGGTATTAAGAGTACAACTTTTGCACAGCCAATTTTAAACACAAGAACCTGAAATACAGAAGAAGTCCAAGAAATTTAAAATTGAGAATAATGTTTCATTGTCAGGAACCATATTTAATAGGTGTCTTCGGTATTCAGCATCCACATATCTACATGTGTCTTGACTTCTCTGAGAGGCTGCATCTGAGACATGTAGAGACTTCCAAGTTTGTGGTAGCGCAGAAAATTCTAAATTTCCAGGTGTTTTAGCTCACTGGGCAATACTGCCTCTTCTAGCTTATACAGTTCTTCTCTCCCTTGGGAAGCATCTTCTAATCTGAGAGCAGAATGAATTTTCTTGGTCTTTACGCGGTCTGGGTTGACTTTCAGTCTTGCCCTCTGCTTTCTTTATTTCTCACTACAGAAGAGAACACCAGACTCTAACAGGCAGCTACCATCATGCCACTCAAAAAGTACAAATTTGAACTTGGTAACATGTGATGCCTGCTAAATTGCAGTATGGGATGGAGCTGGGGCAGGTTGTCTTCGGTGTGTTTCTTTCTTTTTTGCTGATTTTTATGTCAGTTGGCTGACTCTTGGGGCCCACAAGAGAGCCAGGGAGGGACTTTTTACAAAAGCATGTAGTGGCAAGGTGAGAGGCAATGGCTTTAAACAGACAGAGAATGAATTTACATTGGGTAACAGGAAGAAAATCTTTACTGTGAGGATGGTGAGGCACTGGAACAGGTCACCCCGGGAAGTTGCAGATTCCCCCATTCCTGGAAGTGTTCAAGGCCTGGTTGGATGGGCTTTGAGCAATCTGGGCTAGTGGAAGGTGTCTCTGCCAATGGCAGCACGATTAGAACTAGATGATCTTTAAGGTCCTTTCTAACCTTAACCATTATATGATCCTTCATATATCATAAATGCCTTGAATTATCTCAAACATAGCATTAATACATATATAAATATTCCCTTGGAGTGCTTGAGGTGTCTTCTGATACCTTTGCATGCACTGATAACTTTTTCCAGAGCCTGTACAGGCTTCCGGGTTGAGAAAAGCAGGACAAGATCCGCAGGAGGCATGAACTGATGTAGCTTCCAGTAAAGTGAGGATCAGGCCCAGGAAAGCAGTGCATTTCCTCTGGAAAGGAAAGCCACCCACCTCTTTTGCTATAAATATACCAGACTTGTGTGCTTTGTTTTGAGCCCAGTTTCCTAAGGAAACAAGGTCTATGCAGTCATGCTGCGTCTGTCTGCTTCTGTTCCCCACTCCTAATGCTCATTAATTGTCTTGACCAGTTTTGACAGTAGGAGCCTCAGTCTCCAGTACTTTAACATTTTTTTTGCACCTCGGTGACCAAGAGGGGGAAAGTGTTTGTTGTTCTTTATGTCTCCCCTAAGAGATTAATTTTATCATATGCTTTTTCTGTCTGAGACAGAATCCAAAGGGAAAGAGACTTTGTGAGACAGGTTAGCAGGAAACCAGGTTGTGTTAGTTCCTCTGCTCCAGGAACTACTTGTTTAGCTTACAGTCTCCACAGGAAGTATCCAACATGACATGTACCACGCAGGCAGTGCCCCAAAGTACTTCATTGAAGTTGGACATTTCAGTTTTCAAAAGTTACAAATCTTTCGAGAGATTTGAGAGGGTACGCTGTTCGCTTTTGAGGGCTGAAGGAAGCCTGATGCTTCTCTGTCAACCATCTCTTTGTCTTTGTGGTGTCTTTACCTTCTTGGGGCAAGAAGACTTTGGGGTGCACTGGAGGGCTTCCCTTGCCCAGATCACCCTGCCAGCATAAACCAGGCCTTGCAGATCATGTAGTCATTTGCTCTTCTGCAGATTCAGTGGATGGCAGGCATCCAGTCATGGTAGAGATTTGTATTCACCTGTTCATGTGCATTCAGCACAAATCAGAGGAAAATGTAACATTAAGGATGCAATAAGGGGAGCATTTTATAGCCACTCTGCATAGCAGTGAAAAATGCACATAGCATGAGGCAGAAAGTCTATTCTCTGGAGTGTCTTACTTGTGTTACAGCCCTCTATTAATCACAGCAATAGTATTCTCCTGGCATGTGTGTGCATAAAATCATCACTGTTTTTTTGGTTTAATTCTGCTGTTTTATCTACTGCCTCTGCAGCTACATATAACAAGCGCATAATCTGTGCTTAAAGAACGAAACATATATTAACAAAAAACCAAAAAAACCCACAACCACCCATAATTCAGAATTGCATGACAGGTTCCACACAGGATCTTATTTCCTCTTCTTTATTTAACAAACATATCACGTAGACATATCTATCTTAAGGCAAACATGATTATTCATTGCAAAAACTACGGCTATTTTTATGTAAAGCAGAAACTAATGAAGTAAGAAAATGTATCGAGAGATTTTTGGCTATGAATTTTTGTATTGTGAGCACGGTGTTCACATGGCAGTTGCTTTGCTGGATACTGCCTCACTGATGGCTTATGGCATTGATTTATCGACATTCCCGTACTAGAAATTAAGGCAGCCTCCAGGGAGGATATCAACTGACCTGTAAATTGGAACACGTGTTTTGAGGTTTTTTGTTGTGACTTTTTTTTTTTTCAACAAGAATTCTGCCACTGACTTCAACTTTTTCCATTGAACACAAAAAAATTCTTCCACATCTCAGATGTATTGAGACCATGACAGTAAATCAGGACAATAGACTCACTTCTGTCAGTGAAAGATCTAGCTCCTGTGGTTGAATTATTTTTTCCTACACTCCATTAGAAAGAAGAGCTACCTATTCGTTTTCAACAACTTCTTCCAAGGTCAAGATTAATCCTAAGTAACAACATATGAGGTCAGTGAATACTGAATTCTAGCCAGGATATTAGCAAGTTGGTGAAAGAGAATTCTCACGGAGCTGTCTGCCACATCTGCTGATGTTCCACAACAAAAGAGACTCCCCGAAGTCCCTGTCTTGAATTACCCCTACACCAGGTTTCTACCAGTCAGTCAAATTTCATCTGAGTCATTTACCCACCCACTCAGACAGGAGCGTGGGAGCAGTGAACAAAAGGCAGGCACCCACCGGGAACCTGGCCAAAGCGAAGACTGACAGGCTACACTGGGCCCAGATGGTTAGATACTACATTTTCGTAATCAAGTTGTGAGGCAAGGATTCTGCTTGTCTCTACACCGGTAGAATTTGTCCTATGACAGGGCCTGATACTGCAGGGAAAGAAAATTATGATGATAATTCTATCATCCAGGCTGCTTATGAAGCATCTGAGTGCCATGATCCGGTAATCACAGTGGGGTTGGATCAAGGGTTGGACTTGATGATCTCGGAGGTCTCTTCCAACCCAGTTAATTCTATGACTCTATGATTCTAAGATATGACTCTCTAGGGCACTCAGCTGCCTTGCTGCAGTCCTGCTGCTCTCATGGCAACACTCAGCAACTGTGCATGTCCAGTGACATACACTGGCAACAGGTTTGGGGTCTTACATATTTCCTGTTGTAGATGATCCATAAATTGGAAGATACACTTTGGTCTGGGCAGCTGCACAGGCCAAGAAGGAATGCCAGGAGAAAAAGGAAGTCTTTTGCACAGACACAAGCATGCCTGTGCACCTGAGATTTAAAGTCTTCCTGGACCTCCATATCCTCAGAAGGAGGCCCCTTGTGAAGAGGATGTAAGACACACTTTTTTCATATTTCAGACAATAAGTCATAGTCACTATAATGTGGGCCATTTTGCATTTCTTTGCGTGTCCAGAAGGATGTATATTAGGAGGCAGAGCAGCAAGTATGTAGCAGCACAGAAGCACTCCAGTAATACAGCAGGGACTTGGCTTTTGTCTCTCCAAATGTTTTTTTTCCATTCCTGATTGACTCGTGTACCACAGCATGACTAGATGCAGTGCCTCTTAGTCCTTGGAGAATATTTTTAGCCATAAAGCTAGCTGAAACAAGCATATAACAGAAAATACAGCAGCCACTCCACCCCTGGGAAGTCCTAACTTCAGACTGGATTTCTTCTACAAGGTATACTTTCTTTTTGGACAAGTTCTCTAAGTTATGTTACTGGGAGGTCAGTTCAGATATTGGCTTCTTGCTTTGTAACTACCTTCCCTCACATACCTGCTCCTCTGCTTGGAAACCTGGTTGTGCAGGGGAGTTGGATTCAGGGTCCTGCAGCTCCACCTTGGTGGCTGGCCTTTTCCCTGGAATGTCAGCCTGTAAGAGATACTCAGAAGAGCTGTACTGCTTCCTCCTGGAACTGGACACAGAATCCTTGCTTTCATCCTGTGTAAAGGAAAATAAAAAGGGTTGGGACCTGCAGGGTCTGGAATAGTGCTGGGTTCGCAGTGTGAGGTACTGTCTTGAGTCCCTTTGGTGGGAGAACTTAGGGCACCAGACCAGCCATGGCATGGCCTCACTTGTGTACTATTTCATAAAGATTTTTTTAAAAATCCAGTAACTTTAACCCAACTTATGGGTGCAGAATCACAAAACAGAATAGATCCCTTGGACAAGGTTACTGAGGTCCAAGGAAAGATGAAACCACTGATGTGATGTGGCTGGCTGCTTAAGTAGAAGCTTATGTGGAGTCAGCAGGAGTGAAAAGGTGATGGATGCTGTGTTGGTTTGCGTGGCCAGGTTTTGGTAGGTGGGGGGAGCTACTGGGCTGGCTCCTGTGAGAAGCTGCTAGAAGCTTCCCCCATGTCCGTCAAAGCCAATGCCAGCTGCCTCCAAGATGGACATGCCACTGGCCAAGGCCGAGCCAATCAGAGAAAGTAACAGCATCTCTGTGATAACATATCTAAGAAGGAAAAAAAGTCATTGTACAGAAGTAATTGTGGCCAGGGTGAGAATATGTGAGAAACAACTCTGCAGACACCGAGGTCAGTGCAGAAGGAAGAGGAGGAGGTGCTCCAGGCACCGGAGCAGATTCCCATGCAGCCCATGGTGAAGACTGTGGCGAAGTAGCCCCTAATGCAGGTGGATCCCAAAGGAAGCTGTGCCCATGTGGGAAGCCTACTATGGAGTAGGGTCCTGCTGACCTGTGAGGAGAGGAGCCCATATACTGGTAGGATTTGTGACCCCTTGGGGGCCCTACACTGGAGCAGCCTGTTCCTGAAGGACTGCACCCCATGGAAAAGTGGCCCATGTTGGAGCAGTTCATGAAGAACTGTAGCCTGGGGCACGGATCCCACAATGGAGAGGGGGAAGGACTCCTCTCACAGAGCAGTGGCAGAAACAACATGTGAGGAACTGACTATAACGCCTATTCCTCAACTCCTTGCATTACTGGGGGTGAGGAGGTGGAGTCCAGGAAGGAGGAAGGTGTTTTTAAGATTTGTTTTACTTCTCATTATCCTGCTCTAATTTTGACTGGTGATAAATTCAATTAATTTCTCCAATTGAAGAGTCTTTTTGCTTGTGACAGTAATCTGTGAGTGATCTCTCCCTGCCCTTATCTCCACTCATGAACTTTTCATCATATTTTCTCTCCTGTGTCCAGTTACAGAGGGGAGTGATCGAGGGGTTTTGGTGGGAGCCTGGCATCCAGCCAGGGTCAACCCATCACAGATGCACTGCACATTAGTCCCCAAAGCAGGGGAGAGAAGGGGTGAGAGGCAGCACATCCCTGGACATGGTCAGGGAGACTTTTCCATGAGAGCCACCCATTACCCTAACATGTGCAAGCACACAGCCCAGCTCCAGTTGTATTAATGTCAGAGGCATAAGAAAACTATGTATTCATCTGGCATTGCTGCTGCTCATCTGCTTACTGCCTGCCAGCACCTCTGCACTAATCTTCATCAGTCAAACATCAGATCAGAGAAATACCGACTTCACTATCTGAAACATGAAGCCCACCAGAATGACTGCTCGAGGTCTTGTGTTGCCTCAGGTCTTTAGGGAACTCGAGGAGGTTGACTGCCAGCAGAGGGAGCTGGTCCCCAGGCTGCAGCACCCATCCTGCTCCCTGGAGCTCCCACAGCAGTGTTCCAGAGAACTGCTGCTTCTGCAGCACAGGTATTGCAACGGACTGTCAATAACTCCTGTAACTTCATTAGGGACATTTACCTACATCAGCAGTAAGGAAGGGAAGGCTGCAATGAAGGAGAGGAACATGGATTTTGGCAAAACCAGCACAGGTCTTGTGTTTCCCAAATAAGAACGTGAAGGGAATCTCAGACTGTGGATAGAGGAGCTAGAAAGAGATGACAGCAATATCTTCACAGGACAGCTGAATGTCAGCACAGATCAGTGCCCAGCCTTCTGCCAGAGAAAGAGCTACATCTTTAAATAAAACATAAATGCCGGCAGAAACAGGCTGCTGTGATATGAGGCATATTATAAGCTTGAAGATAGATACCCTCCAAAGGGTTCTTTTTCAAGGGCATATGCAATCATTTAAGTTGCCCAGATACATACTATTTGGTATACCTAGTATCTACAGTCTTTTAGGTTAACTTCATACTCCTCATTTACAAGCTAAAAACATGCTTATTTTATGACCAAGAATTCAGGTTTGTGACTACGTTGTGTCAAGGGTGAGTTTATTGCAAAGTCTGATGCAGAGAGAGATACTGAGCTCAACCCTTACCAGCCCTGTGTGAACTAATGACGCGGTTGCTCTCCTGACTGCTTGTCCCTGGAGACCCGGGCAAGGTTGGAAGCCAGCTAATCCTTGGGATACCTTGGGATAACCATACAGAGATCAGGTTGCTCTGTGAGGTACACTTCAGCTGCTGTGAATGTACACCACATAGCTGGCAAATTTGATCTGACAGTTACCTTGAGAGCACCTGCAGAATGTACTGCAGAGCTTCACTCAGCCCTGGGTAGGCTGCTGGGGAAAAAATGGAAAAGAAATCAGTGCCTACTGTTTAGGGCTTCATGACCAACCACATATGAGTCCATCTGCAAGTGGACAGAGTCAAGTCAGCTGTGATAGTTAAGGTTGTGAGTGCTGTGAATTCAAACTCTTTGGATAAAGGGAGGCCAGGAATGGATCTTCCATTTCCCAAGCACATAAGATGCTGTTATGCAAAAGGAGAACTTCAATCATATCAGCTCTGCTTGGATTCATGAAAGAGCAGTACAGGTTGTCTGTGACCCACCCTGGCCGGGGAGATGATGTATTCTCAGTGTCAAAATATAGCTGGAAGGCCAGCCTGCACTTTGTAACACCAAGTGACAGGCTCTCTGCAAAGCAAAGCACAAATCCTTCTGTGCTTCTCATCAGCAGAGAAGCGGATGAGAAGTTTTGAAAATGTAAAACTCCCTTCCTATCTCCACCGCCTCATCTTTGTCAAGGCCAGAATCATTCAGTTAGGAATCTGTCCCCTCTGTCACCATCCCTGTCGGATAACCCAGCTGGGTTCCTCCTGCAGACTGGCAATGGCAGCAGCTGCTCAGAGCAAATGAATAGCAGAGGCAGGATTTGCAGCAAGAACTAGTGTGGTGTTTAATGGCCTGGAGGGCAGTGAGCTCACTTGAAATCTGTTAGAGCCTGCAGCTCCAGTGGCAAACAGCTCACCAGACCAGATATCTACACGTGTCACTGCTTTGAGGGACACCCCTCATTGGTACCAGCCAAAGGAACAGGAAAAGAGCACAGCCATCCTTGTAGAATACGGGCACAGACCAAGGAGGGAGCAGCCTTGTGTTACCAGCTACCACCCATCTGTTTAGGAGATGCCTGGGGAGCATTTCCAGACCAGAGTCTGGTTTCACGTAAGAAAACCGTACAGCTCTTACCAAAAAGAGCTCTACCTCTACAGCTGCCGTTAGAGCTACAGCTCTGCCTGAGGCAAAACCCCACTCAAATCTGCTCACTTCCAAGATTTTGTCATTGCTACTTCAAGTCAAAAATGCTATGCAAAGCCACTCTGAAAAGTATACCATGTCCTACTTAAGCTATAACTACGTCTTCTCTAATCTTGGCAAGACCAAATGCTACTATGTAGTTATTCATATGGCATTACAAGACCCAAAGCAGATGGATCTAATTTCAATAAGGCTAAATCTGGTAATTCACACATGAGATGCTGCAATGAAGATAGTAGGAGCTGGGAGAGGCAGCACTTAAGAAATAAGCTGTAAGAATTTCAAATCACGCATCCTACAACTACCAGGCAATGAGGAAAACCTCGTCAACTGAAAGAGAAGTGTTGAACACAGGATACTTACAGGTAGCGCAGTGCGGTGCCAAGCAGCAGCTGCTGTAGGATCACTTGCACAGCTCCTGCGTGTCAGCAGTTCAGATGCACTTAAGTTACTTTTCGTCCTTCGGGACCCCAGTTCAGGGGCACTCCAAGAATTAGCTGTGGCACGGGTCCTTGCTGAGGTCTGCTCCAGGGAGTCTGTTCTTGCACTATTCCCTTCCACTTCGGAGAGGTCCACTGAGGACCTACACGAGTTTGTAGTACTGGAAGCTGCACTTTTCTCCACTTCAGTTTGAGAGTCCTCCAGGGAATGTAAGCCTTGTCTTGTCCTCCAGGAACTTCTCACAGCGACATGCTTTGTTTCAGATGAAGCTGCATCTGAAGAGCCATGGCTCTTCCAGCTGATTGTCTCTGCAGGCAGATCACTGTTCCTCTCTGTAAGTTCAGAAGTCTTTAGCATAATGCTGCTTCTAGAGACCACCGTTTCGGCTTTACTCCTCAGCACTGCCTCTCCACTTCTGTCCACCTCAGACAATTTCAGAGCACTTTTATTAATCGATATCTCAAAGGGTGTGGGGACATTGTTTGTTACTGACGGTGAAGGCTCATTTGAAGCTCCTCTGATGTTGCTGGTGGTAACATGCCTTTCCTTTGCTGCTATATCTGCAGTGGTCCTTGGAGCGGTTGGCTCAGAAGGGAAGATTGTGATGCTGCTTGTCATTTTACTTGTTACCATTTTAAAAACAGACTTCTGTTTTTCCGACTCTGCCTCCGAAACAGTCCCTCCCATGACTGCCTTCATATCCTTCTCAACAATTGCAGGTTTAATGATGGCTTTTGACCTCAGAGCTTCTCTTGGGCTGAACGACCTTCGGGATTTCAGTCCTCCAGTGCTGGCATCTGATGGTTTTATGCACTTGGTGGAGTCTTCATCATTTACAGTGTTTTTCTCATTTTCAAAAAGTGATGCTCTAAAAACTCCTCTAGAATTGGAGAACTGCTTGGAACTGACTTTCTTTCTTGTCTCAAAATCTGACTGAGTGCTTGGTTTTTTGTCTCTTCCTGATTCTTCATCTGAATTAAGCTTTTCCTGGTTACTCTGGATGGTCTTAGAGTCAGTTTTTAAACCCGTATTTACATGGCCCATTGCCAAACTTGAAGACTGCTCCGCATCTTCTTTATCGAGACCTGTGAGAATCTGCAGAATGTCTTCCTGACTCCTTGAGCGATGGGAGCGCTTTGTTAGTACTGAAAACTTCACACTTTCAAGCGACGTGTCTGTGACTTCTTTTTCCTGGGAGATTATTGCCCTTTTAGCCCTCCCCTCCAATGTCTGTCTGTGTGATGCAGCAAAAGTGTTCATTGCTTCTACTTTAGAGCCAGCAGAGTCTGAGGCTGACACGTGGGAGGACAGATGGTACCTGTACGCTGAAGCTGTGCCATTGGAAGAGGTGTGGTTACCCCTCGCGAGCTGCGTGTCCCCCATGCAGTCACTAACGTCAGCCTGGCTTGTTTTCAGCTTTTCAGCCAAAGAAACTATTGATTCTTCTTTGCCTGACTTTTCATCCCGTGTGTCAGCACCATTTTGGCAGCTGCCACGGAGCACCTGAGATGGCTTTTCGGCCTTGGATCTCAGGCTTGTGTCACCAAGAGGTTTGGAAGGCGCTTTCCAAGACTTCTGCTCCTGTGCAGCAGGAGGGTATCGACTGAGGACAGATGGCTGCTCTTTGGATCTCTTCCCCTCATTCTGCATGACACAGCCTTCCTTCTGACCAGGAGAAATAGCGGAAACTAAAGATTTATCTTCCAATCTTTTTGTATCTGTGACAGCAGTGTCTGAAAGGACAGATACACCAGATGTTTTTCCCGCTTTTCTGTTCATTAAGCTTGAACTGGGCACCTGCTTACCACTATGGCTGTAGCTGTCATTACTGACAGAGAAGTCTCTGTTCCGTGCTCTTTCCCGGCGCTGCTGCGGCGAGAGCTCCCTTGGCTTGTGCTTGGCCGCTGTCAAATCAGCCGTGACACCTCTGTATTTAGGTCGGTCATGTTTTCCCCTGCTGGAAAAGCTTGTATCTTCATTTTCAATCTCTCCATTCTCCAGATCTTTCTGTTTCTTTATTTGCATTTTTATTTCTTCTAGCTGACCTGTTAAGAGTTTGTTTTTATTCTGTTCGCTCAAGTAACTGTCTTGCAGGTCACTGTTTTTGGCTCTTACTTTTTTAAGTTCTTCTTCTAAAGATTCAAAACGTTTGATCTGAGTTTTAAGTTTCTCAATTTCTTGGGTGAGATCTTTCACTTTGTTGTCTTCTTGGTTTTTATTCTTTTGGTTTTCTGATTTATTTCTGGTTTCATTTTCTACATGTTTCAGGTAATCCACACTTCCCTTCCTCCTGGTCTCCTTAGAAGGCAGTGCAGAAGTCAAGTCATCTTCAATTCTCAAATCATTTCTGTCCAGGAGATTGTTGGATGACCTTTCTAGCAAGTTGGATGCATTTCTAGTTTGATCTGCCCTATTTAGTTTATTGTTTTGTTCTAGTTTCTGTGTTAGCTCCTGGATTATTTTTTCATTCTGCTTTTCTCTTTCATTAAAATGTTTTCTTTCTGTGATAAAGCTCAGAGCTAAGGATTTCAGCTTTTCTAGCTCACCTGTTAAGCTCTGCTCAGTTTTATCCAGCCTGTCCTCAGATGCTTCCAGTTCTTTCACTTTCACTCTAAGTATTTCTAATTCTGTAGATATCTTTTTGGTCAAGTTCTTTTCTTCATTAAGGCTAAGACAGAGCTGTGTACAGTCATTCTTGCTCCTCCCGAAGGCCTCCTCCAGTTTCTCCAGCTCTGCCATTCTCCTCTGAAGGTGTTCAATTTCTGACTTCAGCTCTCGAGTGAGGCTCTCCTCCTCTTCAAGTTTTTCTTTCATTAATCTGCAAAGCTCTTCAGCCTTCCTAATTTCTTCATCCTTGCCTTCAATCTTCAGTACTCTTTTCCGCAGGGCTTCGATGTCAGCCAGCATGCTGGAGTTGCTGCCTTCTGCCTGGATAACTTTGTCCTGGAGGTCAAGCAGTTCATCCTCTGCTTTCTGCAGATTTTTGGTTGCTTCCTCCAGTTCATCAAGGCGGCGACTAAGGCTCTGCAACTTGAAACGTAGGTGCCGATTTGAGGTTTCCTTGTAACCTGTAAATTCTGCCATGTTTGTTTTATTTCTTTTAGGTGAAAGCTTTGCTTAGTCTGGGTGAACAGGGTAGACCTTGCGTATTCCTGATACGTTATCCTTCCTTTGAACAGAGGCAATCTCACTCTGAAAGAAAAAATGTTTGAAATCAATATAAGAGCTCAGAATATAAAATATTCTCACTATGTAAGTTTGACTATAAATGTTCATATTCTTAACTTCTTAATTAAACACATTTCTGAGTGCTAAATTAGGAGAAATTAAACTGCAGAGAAGACCCACAGTCCATTTACTTTGGTTATACAGGATTTCCAAATATAGCCTGCTTCCAGTATCTGAGGGCAGGAAGTGCCCTCCCCTGCTGGTCTGCACAGGCAGTCTGTGCACTACCAGTGGATTCTCACCCAGGGCTCCACAGTCAGTGTGGCTGCCTATGTGCAAGGTCCCAGGCTGTAGACGGTCATGGCAGGACTCAGGTCCCTGTACACGGACATGCCCACGCAGTAGACACCTCTCTTTTCAACACTGCATCAGCCTCCTGAAGACACCTTAGTCAAGAAGATTCAGGATTTCAGAACCATAAAAATGCAAGCCCCAGCCATGTGGTAACCACTGAGGAAGGGGCAAGCCCCCCATGCTGGCTTGCAGCTGGAGGGACTGGGAACTGCTGCCATTCAGTACTGCCCGTCATTGCCAGGATTCCTCCTGCATCCTTGGCTGCTCAGCAGAAATCTTTTCCTGGGTTATAGTCACATCCCAAGGACACCATGCCAGTGGAGTTTCAAGTTTCTCCCTCCTGTTTCAAAAGCTGTCATTGCCCTTGCCTGCCACCCACTCGCCCACCCAGGAGACAAGCAGTTGCTTACGCCTCTCCCTGCTGCTGCTGAGAGCAAGCAGTGATTAGAACACACTGGCACACTTTTGATGTACTCAGTGTGAACTCTTCCCGGCTCAGCTCAGAGCTGATAGGATGTTTTTTAAACAGCCCCTCTGTGCTTGGCAGGTAGTAGCAGGGAAGGGGCCCTGGCCATACCAGAATGACCGCTGGGAGGATATGAAGTTCCCCTTTGGCAATCAGCATTACCACCATCCTGTCCTGGGCCCGAGGCACAGCCCCAGTGAGTGCCAGGGCTACTGCAAATGTGAGGAGAGGAAGGGTGACTGCAGCAGCTCTTTGACCTGTGCCCTTGCTCAGGCTGCCTGCCTTCGAGTGGGACTTGACCTCCAGAATTTTTGTGGAGCTCTCTGAAGAGGAAACACTCAGGAGTTTCCTATTTCACAGTGCCAAGAGCAGGATGTGGGGAGGAGGCAGGGCTGGTAAGGGAGGCAGCAGTGCCCCAGTACATATCCTTGAGCTAGAGATGATCCATTTCCAGCCAGGCATGGGGGCCCGTGCTGCAGACAGGCACCTGCCATGCACACCATGAAGGCACTCCTGATGCACACTAGGCACCCTTTGACCCATCTCCCGAAGAACCTCTCTCACTCTGGGGGGGTCACCAACCTATCTGGTTGATCTCACACTCCTCAGGTACCTACCTGAAAGGAGCGCTCCAAAGAGTACCTGGAGAGGAACCTTGGCATTCTGTGCGCAGCAGTGCACAGCCTCGGCCATATACCTGTCCCCTCCCCCACCACCACAGCCATGTCCTGCTCCTGGACAACCCTCTCTCATGCTGTCCACACACTGTGAAGGCCTCATGGGCCACAGCCTCACTGTGCAGCTGCCTGCAGGCAGGAAAGGCTGTTCAGAGCCCAGCAGAACCCCACGAGAAACGTCACCAGAGCAGCACAGGAAAGGCCAGAGTGAGCAGCTTTGCAGTGCCCTGAAAACAAAGCAGGCCTATGAGCTGGGAGTTAATGGTTAACCTGGCATCAGCTACCAGCTGGGAAATGAGGACTGTCAAGAGTGTGATGGAGGAAGTGTGGGCCATGGGTCAGGATTTAGACCCTTCTGGCTACGCTGTCACAGCTCATGTGTCATAAGGAAGAGGAGAGGGATGCTGGGACTAAGTTACTGATCTCTGTGTATGTCAGAGGCTACTCAGAGGAGAACCTGATTTAGGAGGAAACACTCAAATTTTCACATGATGCAGATAATTGAATGAACAGTTAAAGGAATGAATGAATTACCAGAGATGTCCCTCAGGAGCTGATGAAGTTCAGTGTCTTTATTAATGACAGAGATGATGGGATGGAGCATGTTCTCATCAAGTTTGTGGATGACACTAGACTGGGAGGTGAAGGGGAGCATGATTGATATGCTAGAGGGCAGGGCTGCTATTCAGAGGGACCTTGACAGGCAGAAGAAAGGGATGGACAGCCACCTCAGCAAAATGCAGTCCAAGTCCTGTCCCTGTGGCACCAGGACAGGCTAGGGATTATGGCTAAAAATCCGCTTCACAGAAAGGGATCTGGGGAGTCCTGAGGAGCTGAACAGAGGTCAACAGTGTGTTCTTCTGGCTAAGAAGGCTAACCATGGACTGGGCTGTGTCAGCACATGTACAGCCAGGTTGAGGGAGGTGATCCTCTCTATTTGGCTCTTGTGAGGCCACCTCTAGAGGGCTGTGTTTGATTTGGGACTGCCTGATACAACAAAGAAATGGATGTATTGGGCTGAGTCCAGAAGAGGCCACTGAGATGGCCATGAGCTGGAGCAGTAGACACACATGGAGACACTGAAGGAACTGGCTTTACTCAGCCTGGAGAAGGCAAAGACCTTTTGCTGCCTGCAGCAAGAGGAGTGTGGAGAAGATACACAGGCACACAATGAATGATGCAAATGACACAACCTGCAACAAGAAAAATTCCAAGTAGTTAATACTTTTATTTTTTTGTCCCCTACTGTGAGATGCTGGTCAGGCTTTGAGTTTGACCAGAGACTTATAGGGGTACTTTCAACCTAAACTATTCTGGCTGTTCATGACGGTTCTTCTCCAGTCTGTCACCAATACCAAAGTATCAGAAGGAACAGTGCAGGATTCAAACACTGGGACTATTGTTAATGCTAATTAATGTTGCTGTCAGATATTTAACAGGAGCTGTTAAATAAATCTGATAAAGCTTGTAAATGTACTGAACAATCTGACATGGATCTATGGAGTTCAGATTTTTCTTTCTCACGCTCTCATTTTTTGAAAAGGAAGCAGTTCTCTGCCTAGCTCTATTTCAGCATTTTAGAAAAAAACCAAAACAATAAAAACCAAACCACTCCTCCCCCCAAAAAACATCCCTCCCCCCCAAAAAACCACAACAAACAAACAAAAAAACCCCAACCAAAACCAAACCAACAGAAAGAAAAGAGGATGATAATTTTCCAAACGAGCAAGTAAACTGTGGAAGTGGCAAACGTAACAGGGAGAGTTCAGTCCTGTGAGTCACCAATAAAGTGAGATCGAGGACTGTGATGGGCTGTATCCTGGACAAACTGAAAAGGCTCAGTGGTTTAAGCAACAATCTAATCTCCAGCACCAGCTGATGTACTGCTGCAACTCAGAGGCAGCTCCTCTTAGCTGTACCAGAGGAAATACTGAGTGGAAGTACAACAGTAGGGATTACATTGTTTTGTATGTGGTACTGGACTGAGTATGTACACACTCAAGGCTGATGCATCTCACTTTGCTTAAATACACAGACACACCTACAAAATGCTCGAGTCTTCAAGATTTTGATCAAAGAGAAAAAGATGCTCAGGTGTCTTCATCTGACCTTATCAGGGAAACAGGACTTTCCACAGGAGAACTTCTCCCCCACTGACAACAACAGGAGCCCAGGCCGGGGCTCGGGCAGCACAGATACCTGGCAGTTGTCCCCCTGGGAATGATGCCTCTCTTTTTCCAAGGGCCATACACCAAAAACATGAACTGAAAGTTTCAGAAAAGCTGAGGAAAGTTTTGGGAAAGCTCAGAAAAGCAGTCAGGCATGCTTTTTTACTCTTTAAAACTCTCAGAAATTCCTGATTTCACCTCAATAACAAGAGCAATCCTGTATGAAGCCAAGAGCCACAATAACATCCCTGTGGATTTGAGTTTCTGACAAAATGTTCTTCGGATGAGATATGTAGGAAGCCTGGGAGATCTCCAATTACCTGTTTTTCAAAGAAAATATCAAGGCAAAATATGGGGCTAGTAACTATCTAGGGGAAAAAAATTTTGTTTGACCTAAAAGGCCCTTTATTAGAGCACATTGAGCCAAACCCCAATTCCACACAGTTTAATCAATTCAAAGCAGTAATGTAGTAGCAAGCACTGCAGTGAGTTTACCAGGAATCACTATTTCAATGACTCATTCCGATTCTGCTTTTCCTCATGATTTGTCATTGGGTTTTCTGATATTCCTCAAAAAGTGTGTGGACCTCCTAACTAGCATTACCAACTGTCTGCTCCCACTGCTTAGGACAGACTACTTTTTACAGCTCTTCTGATTCTGTGTGGTTTTTTGGCCAAGATGTCCTCTTAAACAGCTGTGAGAATTCCCTGTTCAAGACATTTACTAGAGTCATAATTCTCCATTACCCTTCATATTCTTAAATGTAATTATTTCTGCACACTCACTTTCATTCATCATTATCTACAGTTTTATGAAAATGTTTCTTTAGCAGCATCATTGGATATAACCTTCCCCTGGAACCACTTTATCTTGCCTGCACAAAACATACATAGTCAATTCACAGCTATGCATGGAGGCAAAAAACCTCCAGCTGGAAACATTTGTGTTAGCTAAACACTTCATGAATTGGGAGATAAGCATCATCTATTTCAGGAGCAGCAATTAAATGACTACTACATGAGATCTGCATAGATCACCTCTGCCAGAGCTCCTTAGGACTGTGATGCTGTTCCTCTGCAGAGGCACAGAAGCATCTTACGCTACACATTGTCTTCCTTGCTCTGGTTCGATTGTTGGCAAGAGTCCCACGAGCACCCACAGCTCTTGGTTTCAGGATGTCCCCAACACGCTCACGTGGGAATAACTGTTGGCACCCACTCCTACTGTGCTTTCTGCTATGCCAAGATAAAAGCGTGGCCAGCTGCCACGTATGTCTGTACTAGGACACTTGGATATCTCCCCCAAGCGCATTTTGCACTTAATCTTTGGGGTTTTCAATCTTTTTGCCTTTATTCTGATAATGCAACATCCCTCACTGTGGTCGGGGGAGCTCACACTGACAGTGCTGCTGGTCTGCCATAGCACCCATCATCTGAAGAGTCACAGTATATGTATTTCAGTCTTACCCAATCATAAAGATAAATTAGAATTATCAGTGCCTTGGCCTGGAGACTCTTTTTATTAGTTTCTTTGTTTGCTCTTGAAGTTGTCAGGGTTTCCCACAGATTCTGGAAAGCAGCACTCATCATCAGCAATAGAAAATCAATAGATTCAATCACAGCTATAAGCAGAGAATAGAAAAGCAACTTGTCCCATTAGAGTTTGGAGTCCTTGGGATTCCCTGCACTGTGAAACCCCACAGGCTGAGGTTTGCATTCCTCAGCTCACAGGTGGTCCAAGTTTCAGGTGAGGAGCAGAGAGGGGCTATTTTCCATGCTCTTATGGGCGGTACTACTCGCTCCACTTCCCCAAATGGTGGGGTGAACTTAGATCCTCCCTGTTCTATTTTCTGTTAAATTATTACTCAGAATACCTGTGGGAACTGTATTTTTGCACTGTGCACAATGCAGGGAGCGCACACATCCGGGGAAAGGGAGCCTAGGCAATGCAGGCCTCCAAACTATGTAGTCAAACTGCATTAGGCAGCTGACAGTCACTTCAGGCATGAGGACAGCTCTGGGGATGTACATCAGCAAAACCTGGGGTAGCGAGGGGCTTCCTCGGAGCAGTTAGGTAGGAACTGGTAAAACTACGCTCCTGTTCTAATGCATACTCTTCCACCTGAAGAAGGGGTTAGGTGTGTCGGTTGGATTCTCCCCCATGTGCACATACACCTGCAGTTTTATTTAAAGGGTTTCTGGTGTTGCATACATATGCAAGGGAGAGCGAACATGTCACGCTCACACGCGGTAATGCGCTGACGAATCATACTTCTATCACAGCTCAATGTGGTGAGAGCATCAGTGGGACTTTTCTTCCCTGCCCTAGGGTGGAATATGCTGGGAGGAGTCCAGCATGTCATTCTTCATTTGTAAAGAAAAATTTCTCTGCCCTTTATATAGAAAAGGGACATGGGTGTTACAAATTGCAGGAAGGGCAATACTGTGGCCAGAGCCTTCAGTCAGTTAAAGAGAGAAGGAAAGTTTTTCTTAATTTGATTTTGCCTTTTGTGAGCTCTTTTCAGCACATGGTTCTTGACCTCACACAATGATACATAGTCATGGGAACGGGAGAAAAACATTCAAGAAAGAAAAAGGGTACAAAACAAGATAGACTAAATAACAGCCGGAGTCCACTATGTGACATCAACTCTGCATGCCACCTGCAGGCACCTAACAACCTCCTGGGGCAGCTGAGGAGGAAGACAAGGTGTTTGCTCACACAGGATGGGGACAGGGAGCCCCTGAACACAAAGGCAGAATGCCAAGAGGCTTTTAGGGATGCATTTATTTTGAGGGATGAACTGTCTCAGAAATGTCTGCATCTAATGTGAGAGGATATTCTCAAAGTCAGGAAAAGCTCAGCAATCTGGAACTGGTTTGAATATTGACTAATACAATGCTAGACTAGAGACATGTGAAATAATGAGACAGCAGCCAAAAATAACCCAGCAACCACAACCTTCAAGAAGAGTCAAATGAAGACACCAAACAGCATCCACAGCAAGTGTGAGACACTGCAGCAAGCTCTGCAGATGCAGGAGAGGATCTGGCACATTCCTGAGTCACACTGACCCTATGTCAACATTCAGTCATCCAGCAAACTCCTCAGTGCTGCTCTTCTCTCGGCAATATAAAAGGAATTTCTCTACACGGAGGTGGCAGGGCCAGTGCAAAAGCAGCAGAGCATAAAGGCACACCTGGCTGCTCACAGCAGATGCTTTGAGCAGCACTGGGGTTTGAGCAGTTGCTGTTGCCTTACTGTGCACAGCAGAGATTTTGCTTTCCTCTATTAAAGCTGCTTCCCTTTGGGTCCCCCTTGAATTCACTGCTTGCCTCGCACTGGAAGGGCTCACTGAGACCAGGCCTGAGCGCTCGGTGACCAGGTGCAGCATCTTCCTTCCAGCAAATACACAACAGGGTTAATCTGCACAAGTGCCAAACAAAGCCCTGCAGCTAGTGGCATCCTTGCCCTGGGAGCCCGATGGCAAGGAGATGTTACCCATATTCCAGAGCTCTCGTTCAAAACTGATGGATACTTTCAAAGCCCCTCAGCACGCTACTCCTATGTGCCAGGTATCAGAAATGCCTTGTACCTGCAGCAGACAAGTTACCTATTTTGACAAGCTTATATGTGAATTCAGCAACACATTTTTACATATTGTAGGCAAGCAGAAGAGTTGGTGGGACAGCTGGGGACCTCATCAAAATCATAGGCCTCAGGAATTACCTTCCTGCCTTCTTCACGCTCTTTCAAGAAAAATGCCCCATCCTGCACTGGAATCAAAGCTGAGAAAGATGTTTTTCTTCTTCCCATCCTGCCACTTGTACTGTCCTCAGACGCACATTTTACTGTCACATTTGATTTCACAAACACTATGCAGGCATCCCTCCAGCAAGTCACAAACTTGGCAGCGTCCAGCAGACAGCATGGGAAAAGCAGCCCCATCTCAGTGGTGCCTTTGTAATGTTTACTGGACACAGAGGTCTCCCACCTCCTTCACCCTCCATCCCTCCCTCCCATCAAGCTCAGCATTGCAAAGGCTTCAGGGACCATGGCTGTCACCATCATTTCACCCCCATAACATGTGCTAGCATGAAGGCACCTCCTAGAGCTGAGCCACCCACAGGCTGGCTAAAGGCCCCAGGAAACAAACTTTACAAGAGCCTCAGACTAACTGAAAAGATTCAGAGGAGATCAGAGCAAGCAAGATCCAGAAAACTGTTAGAAAATTCATGAAAGAATATTTCAAAGATTATTGAATGTGAAAAAAACCAAGTCCTATGACTTAGGAAGTCCCTGGAAGTGGACAGTGGGGAAAATCATATTCGCTATTCTCATGTTCCTCCCCAACATCTGGTTTTGGCCACTGGTGCAGCTAAAATGCTGAGGAGACAGGCACCTCAGTCAGACCTACAGTGCCCTCTCTGTTTCTTTTCTTTTCTCTTGCATCGCTACATCTTCTCTGATTCTCAAACTTCCATTATTTGCAGATATTTAGCATACAGTAAAAGCTCTACTCAGACTTACCTTCCACACTGTCACTTTAATAAGCTGGAATCCTGAGTTTATTCTTCTAACCTCATCTGGCCACCACAAATCTTACCCTTTGAGCACAACTCTGTGCCCCCCCTCTCTTCTCTTATGCTTGTGCTGAAGGTTGGGTCAGTGCTATTAGTCCCAGTTCCTGCTGTTGTTTTCACATCCTGTTACCTTCTGCTTATCTCTGGTTGGGCTCACTTTGTTCAGCGCCCTACTTCAGCTTGCACGTGGTGTTACACTGGGGAATTCCTTGCTGCACAATCCTGTGGAAGTTAAGAGTCCTCATGGGTTCAAAACCAGCAATTAGATAAATTCATGGAGGAAAAATCCCTCAAGGTCATATACAGGAAAAGGGGCCCCATCCTTGTTCAGCAAGTCCTCTGAGACAAAATTTGGAGGCTGGAAGAATTTTCTGAACTGCATCGTTGCACGCTTCCCCTGTGCCTATCCTCCTTCCTGGGAGCCCATTTCTAGCCATTGCTCTCATCCACAGAGCTCTTATTATGTTCTTGGGCTCTTGTATTGTCCCGTCCCAAACATCTGTCCAGGTGAAACTAATGGTGCACATCTGTCAAGTGCCACACTGCAAGTGGGCTACATACCCAAAAGCATAAACCCACACAATTTATTGTCCAGCAACACGTCTAATAAGATTAATTTAAGTACTCATAACCATTTCTCAAATCAGTTTGCTCATTAGACATAGGCAGCTCTAACCTTCACATTCTTCCTAACGCTATATCCAAGAGCCACATGGCGACCAATAGATCCCTGTGGGTATGAAAACTACAGAGTATTGTCTGTTTTTCTGTACCCAATCTGATACAGGGCACATTCCACTCTCCTAACAGAGTACTACAAGGACATCCAAGTCAGCTTCTTTGCAGGAACACTCCTTTGATTGCTGTGAGCTTTTCTGGTAGAAATCTTGCCTCAGGCGTTCAGAGGTTTCCACCTGGATCCCTACAAACTCTGCAGGAAATGGGGATTGCTCTAAAAGTCCTCTCAAAAAAATAAGCTCATCAATTCAGTAGCACAGAAAACTGGTAACCCTTGTGACTTTCTTCCTGGAAGAACTCAATCAATGAAGTTTGTAAGGAAAGCTTTTCAGCTCCCTTACACACACAGGAACAGCATGAGGAGTTGCCATAGCTACTGTCTGTCCTGGACTGCTGCAGCTCCCAATCCATCTGCTTTCTGCCTTGGACAGAAATCGAAGCACAGACAGGCAACCAGTCTGCGTGTGGGTGCCTGCCCAGCCTGGGCAGAGAAATGCAATTCAGCAAACTTTCAGTGGATATCAAAAGCTAGGACAGAGCTGAGTTTTGGAAAAAGGAAGCGTACAGGCCCCAAAGAAGCTATTCAACACACCTGCACCAAGGCAGCAATGTGGCTGCAGGGCAAAGCCATGTGGAGAGAGCAAGCAGACAACAACCACCTAACACCTCCCAGTGTGCTGTTCAACAGTGCAAATAGTGGGATGTACCTCTCATCCCCACTCACATGGTCCCAGCAACGGTGTCCAACGTGAGAGTGTGTACTCCATGTCCCAGCTGTATTTTCTCTCAGCCCAGGAAGGCTGCTGTCCTCACAGTTTAAGTGCATTTCAGAAAAAAGCAGCAGCTCTGCTAATTATCCTGAAGTGCAGGGGCCCAGGCTGCCTGCTGTTGCCAAGGAGCAACTCTGAAAGCTGCAGAGGCACATTTGATTTAGACAAAAAAGGCTACAGGGCATCACACTGAGCCCCAACCCATCCCTGCTGGGCCTCCCCAGCAGCCCTGACTGGTCTCTTGATGCACTCCTGCACAGCTCTTTCCGTGGCCTATTTTCAACATTGTTTTGGACATCCCACTGAAATAAATCTGTTGCCCCAGCAATGGCTTTCTGGCCCTCAGATATAGAATAAAGCTCTAGAAGGAAGCCGCCACTCTTCAGGTTTTTTTGAGATAGTCTACCCTTTGATAGTACTTGATCAAAGATTCTCCCAGGTCCTCTTCTGCTGCCCTTTTGGCAGAAGGTTATAAGCTATCTTTGCTGAGGTCCATACTCTGATGAAAACACAAGTTTACTTGCTTGTGTTGCAATTTGGATTCTTGTGCTTTGCTCTGCTTCAGCCACTTAAACAAGTACTAGGTCTGTTGCCACTTGTTCAGGGATGTCCCAAACTGTCCTGACTCTGCAGCTCTCGAGTGTTGCTGAGCTGGATCTGATGCCTTCTCACTCCCAGCTGCATATTCCCTCATGCTATGCACACTCACACACTCCTATCCCACACATTCATATAGGACTTCTCTGGGCTAAAACCAACCTCATTAAGAAATAGCGGACAGAAAAATGTTTGTCCCAACACAAAGGAGTACAAAGTATGAACAAGGGTGAAAGTGAGCAACATAGAAACAAGGAAGGCACAGGCAGAGGAAGGCACCGTTTCTCCATCAGTGAGACTTCCAACTGCCTACAGCTGCCAGGTGCATTTCTTAAGGAAAACAGTGACAGAGCTCTTATTAGCTCCTACCTACACAAGCACTTCAGGAGAAATGGGTTTACCTCCAGAAAGCTTCCTAGATTTGCACTTCAACTTTGAACTCACCCCTTACCGAAGGAGCTAGTGCCTGCACACGACACTGGCAATGTGGGGCCTGCCCTCACAGCCACCTTGCATCAACGTGTTTCTCCACCACGTTAGTGAAAGCAGCTGAGGACACTCTGAGCGTAGGGTCACAGAAGCACAGGATAACTACAGATCTATGGAAGGACCTTCCAAATCTCATTAAGGAAATGACAGATGATGTTCAGTGTAGATCAGCATTAAGTTACAGACATGGAAAGAAGTATCCTAACTTTACAAGTAAAATAACAAGCTTTCAGCATACCACAACCATTCAGGAAATTATCAGCTCATTGTTCCACAGTGGTCAAAAATGAAGCCTAACACTATGAGATTCTAGTAAAGAAGTGCAGCACAAAAAGAAGAGAATGTTAATTTCCCACTGTATCAACCCATGGCGTGCCAGCACCTCCAAGGCTGTTTGCATTTCCAGTGCCACCTCAGCCTCTGCTGCCAGCTAGAACAGACAAACAACAAAGCTAGTCATAAGTATGATTTCTGAAGAGGAAAACCCTGACAAACAAGAACTATTTAGCCTGGAAAATGAAATGACTCAGGAGGAATGTGACAGTTCTATAAAATTATGAGTAGTCTGGAGAAGAGGGATATGATCAATTGCTCTATGTAGTTACAACAAACACGGAGAGATGCTCCTCATGACACACAGATAGGCTGTTGGACTCTGCCACAGGATGCTGTAGATACTAGAAGTTTCCCTGGGTGCTGGGAGAGCACACAGAAACTACTTACGACAGGTTTTCCCTGTTTCAACTATCTTTCCTAGGGCCCTGTTCTTGGCCACTGCAAAAATACTGGGCTAGATACACTTGTGGTCTGATCCAGGACAAACACAATGGCCTTGGGTAGGAAAGTCAAGCCCAGCTTGAAGATCTGTCCTGCTAAGACTTGCATCAGGACCTGGGTGAAACCAGAATTATGGCAGAAAGAAATCACAGATAGTGCCTCTTCATGTACAGACCTCTGCCCTCTCTGGAAGGGCAGGCAAAAGAGCAGCTATGCCTTGCTTTATGACTTCAACAAGATGTAAAAACCTTGGATGCCACATTGCACGAAAGCACAGCTTAACAGTGACAGTAAAGAATGGGTTCATCTCACCCACAAGTCAGCCCCCAGCACACTCCCAGAGGTGGCAGAGCTACAAGGTGAAGCTGAAGCCAACC
Organism: Pseudotriccus pelzelni; assembly: GCA_035584735.1. Lineage (NCBI taxonomy): Eukaryota > Metazoa > Chordata > Aves > Passeriformes > Tyrannidae > Pseudotriccus > Pseudotriccus pelzelni. The sequence goes on from JAWMRA010000078.1 coordinate 67,221,988, forward strand.
CATCATCCAGGTCTGCTGCCAAATCCTCTAATTCTGAAGCTGACACACAAGGTGACTGAGGCAACCTACTCCTGTCCTCGCTGTTTTAAATCCCAAGAAGACTGCACGGCTAGGCTGTTCAGATAGGTGCTGTGGGTTGGACATAGGCAGCTCTGTACTTGCTTCCGTGCTGTTCAGCATCTGCTGTTTCAGAAACACTTTGGCTCCACAACTGCCTCGAGATGGAGGCCCTGCAAAGAGGCAGTAACACACAATTTCACTGAGGGAATGTTCTGATCTCATGTCACAACTCAAGACAGAGCTCTCAACAGATTATTTAACAATCTAATTTGCATCTTTTTTTTAAAGTAGGTGTTTTGTGCCAGCCTCAATGAACAAGACTGCTCATTGTCAAGAGCAACATATAATCCTAAGTAGCCTAAACTCTGATAAAGGAGACTGATCCCAGTTCAGGATGGTTCTCACCTCTAAAACCAAGCCAAAGGTAGAGTCTGAAGTGTGAGGATCTTATTTTGTGAAAGTGGAGAAAGACTAGAACATTCAAATTCATGGCCATGCTGGTAACTTCCTTAACACTTCTTAAAGCTGAGTAAGAATCACACTCAAAAACCGAAGCAGCAGCAGACGTAAGAAATCTTGACTTTATTGATACTTTTGATAGTGCATTCCACGTGGATTCCCATAAGCATAGTAGGGAAACACATGTGTAGAGGAATTATGACGAGTCAGAAATCTCAGGGCTCCCTGAAACTGTCCTTTGATGGCAAGTGAAGCACCTAAAGAGAGAACAGATGGACTCACAGCAGAAAGTAGAGGTAAGTGTTCTTCCACCTACCTACAAGTCCATCTTGTGTGAAAAAAGTAAGTCATACTCTGGACACATTAAGAAAGAGCTTTACACACAGCAAGTGAAGTAATTATTTTTTCCCTGAGGATCTTGGTGGCACAACACTTCTTCAGGGCTTGGCTACAGCTTTGCACATGACCACATAAAGGGATCACCAAGCCATTGATGTGTTATCCAGGAATAAGTCATAGTAGCAGGGAGCTTTGTGCTGCATTGAAGATGCAACTGCAGCGTCACGGGGACTCAGAGGCACACAAGCTCACAAGCTGCCTGTTCTGCTCCTTGCTGGCTCAGTCCCATGTCCCACTCACTCACTATCTGTATGGAGGGCTCAGCCACCTGCAGGATGGAGCACAACCTCAGCACCAAGTACCAAGCAGAGCTGCAGTGCCCCACCACCACAGGTACCAACACAGCTGCTGAAAAACCAAAAGTGCGTAGGGCAGCCCTCTGGCATCCCTCCCAGCTCCCCTATGCTGGGAAATCCAGCTGCCTGACCTCAAGGTCCTACCCAGACCGATTGCTGTATGACTTGAGGAAAGAACCTGGCTTAGCTCTCTACTTGAACACTGCATCTCCCTGGATGGTACCTGCAACCCCAAAATGTAGCTGCTAGAGCTGTGCATTCAATATAAAAATGTACACCGACACCCTCCACAGATAAAAAGAAGGAAGTAGGTGGCACCGGCACATAATCTTTCTCCTGATCCCAGTTTGCTGCCTAAGGCCATGCGGATGAATGGCACCCTGGAGACTGCACTGTCATCACTGACCAAAGAGAGCATTCAGGGTACACCTGTATCAGTACACGAGACTAGCTTAGGTCTGTCCTCTGTGCCAAGGCCAACTGGCATGAAACAAGCCCCCCTGCCCTTTTAAACTTGCTTTGCCTCCAAACATGACAGACCTTGCTAAATCCTGATCCATGCCCAGGAGATGTCTAGGAAGGTCCAGGCCAAGCCATGCCAAGAACTGTACAAACAAAGCAGCATTGATGATAGTGATCCATGGCTCAGGATTGTCCCCACTCCTTAGTGCTAGTAGGGAAAATCTTTTGGGAACAGGCAACTTCTAGCTCTATTTCAGAAAAGGTGCCCTGTCCTCTCTGCACACCTTGCCCTGCACTTCCTTCTGCTCTGTTCACACAGAAACTCATTCTGAGCAGGCTCAGCAGGCACTGGACGGATCCTCAGACTAACAGCACAGTAGCACAAGGAAATAAAATGTGACCTGAATTAAAGATGATCATTCATGTTTCAATAAGTGTCTAAATTTTAATTTTTCATTAATCCTTACTAAGAGCCCTGTAACTCAGTAATTCTCAGCAGACTTCTAGGACTAATTACTCTGACAAAATTCAGTATTCAAGCATAAGACCAGTTTTAACTGCTCTCTTGTAGGTCTACTTTATAAACTATTATCACTGCTATCCACCGTTGAACAGAACAGCCCTGCCATTAGAAAAAAACATGATCATCAGACATCTCCCAAATCAGTAAAAGTTTCGCCCCAAGTCTCTGTAGAGGGGGGATCCCTCTTCAGGGTATGCTGCTCTTCCCTTGACTCATCCACAAGAAGCTGCCCTGGCCTGGCTAACACCCAACACAGCCTCCCTGTGCAAATCCACCACTTGCCGTGCTTAGTGCAGATACCGGAGATGAATTTGCTTGGACTGTTTCAGGAACCTACTGTGGGATGGATGGATAGACAGCAGTGCTTCTGCAGGCATGCTCAGCAGCCTGGCCTGCGCTGTACTTTCAGACAAAATGCTCGGGGCTGAATGAAGGCTGCAATTAATATGAATTCAGACTTGTGCAAGGGCCCTTGAGGAATACAGGGAATTTGATTCAGGTTACAGATGCCACTGCTGCTGTTCCTGGAGCAAACCAGAATTTAGCTTTTTTGAACTGTGTGTTAGAGGATCTGCAGTGCCCAGTGTGCAGGCATGCTGGCAGCAGCAGCACTGCAGTAGCTCAAGCACACACTGGAGCCCACTGCAACTGCGCCACTCTACAGCTTTTGGACAAGCATTTATTAAAGATGGGGGAGAGACTAGCAGCATACCTCAGCTCAGCTGCCTGGGAAACATCAGGGATTAAGACCTCATGAAGAGGCCAGGAGCAATTGGTCAGCCATTTGAAATGCCTCTGGCATAAAGGGTGGCCAGCTTGGGTTACACCAACAGCATCACTTCTGGCTCCAGGCAAACCCTTCTCGGACAGGGAGGAGGCTGTCTCCTATCTGCTCCTTTTGCAATTCATGAAATCTACACACTCTAAACCGAGACACTGGGTGCTGTTACCCAATCAAGGCGCTATTGCCAGCTCTGTGTCTCTTCCAAAGCCGCTCAGGTGCTCTGCAGGAACAGCAGTTGAGCGGAGCAAGCGTCCAGGGCAACAGGCAGGCAAGACGAGGCACGACGCTCCAGCAGGACGCCCTGCCGTTAGCGGGGTACCCACCCACTGCATGCACTGACTCACAGGCAGCGCAGCCAAAGCCTCTGTGATTTCTCCCTAAAGTCATGTGACGCAGGTGGACCTCAGGTAGAGCGACTCACAACCACTTGTACAGATAAAGGAAGGCTGGCTAACCAACACGCTGCAAGTAATCTTCATGGCCCCCCAACACAAATGCTAACCCTGTCCCCTGGCTGTACCACAAATATTAACTGTGATTTTGGACTCCTTATAATAAATGAAATTTTTTTTCCCCTCTGAGCTCCCAGCCTGCAGCTCTTTTGTTCACTGGCAAGTGTGAAATCAACAAAAGGAAGTATTCAGGACTTTATGCCACTCTTTCAAATGTGATTTACTCAATGAAGACAGTTGGGTGGATTGGAAGATCCTAACAGGAGTTTTTGTGTTTAATTTATTGCTGAAAATATCCTCAGGTAACAAAAAAATAACTAAAATAGCACTTACAAACAGATCACAGCCTGGATCTTCAAAGAAACACACTGCCTTTGTGAGAGCATGCTTGTAGCTGTGGGGACTTAAACACATTACCCTCAAAATTAATGCTCCGTGGACAATAGGGAGACTCCAATACAAGCTGCCAGGCTCGTGTCATGACACCGGGCAGCTGTGCCACTGAAAACTGCCCACTCAAAACCCTTGATGAATTTATGGATGGAATATGTTCACTTACAGGCTGAGCCTCTCAAAAGGACAACAGGCAATTCACACGCAGAGCATTGAGCCAGGACTGAGGCAAATAGGGCAAAAAAGACCAGCTGTATGCCCTGCACTACAGACTCTGCTCTGGGCAAGAACTGTTAGGATTCTCCTTAATGCAGAAAGAGACAGCAGAGGGATACCTGGCCTCTGCTCCCTCTTCCCAAAAATGGGCCAGAGCAATTCCCCATTTGCTTGTATAAAGTGTCTCCTTTGACTAGGGAGGGCACTGACACAGCAGAAGAGTCATAACTTCCCAGAGAGACCATCCTTAGCATCCAGTTGCCTCCTTCAGTAAGCAGCTAAGAAGCTATTTCAAGTCAGAAGTGCTGGACAGGATTTCCATCAGGAAGGTCCCGAGTTGTACTTCTCCCACAGACAAGAGTGAGTAACATTACCAGCTTCAAAGTTCATCCATCTCCCACCAGCCTCTTGCCCATAAGCATGAAAGAGTTCAAGATGCCATCCAACACATGACTATCAAGGGAAAACTTTGTTCCAAATTCTCCATTTCATGCTGCTAAAAAAAACAACAATCTTGAAATACTCTGTATTAACAAGAAAGAGGCAGTTCTACAGGGCAACCTGCATTTGCTTTTAAGTCCACTGGTATGTAATGAACAACACAGACAAATTCTACTGCTCTTAAAGCACATGTATTCCTGCAAGCATTACACAAGATGCTAATGAAATCTGCAGCCTCAATGCCAAGCATTAATTTATCTGAACCCCATCCTAAATGAAGACTGGAGCCAAGAGGGTGTATGCTTTTCTTACAGCATGTTTAAGTGGAGAGTGAGAATAGAGCATAAAGCACAAAGGGCAGTAGAGGATCCCCTCCAGCACTTTTCTGGGCACGGCTGTCTAACCTTGCTCCCTCACATTGTTATTTACATGTCTTTTTTCCCCTGTACTTCCTGGACTGAAGGAAGGAAGGATGTTTCATAGGAAGGAAGGACTGGTGTGGCTGTACCGAGATGGGACCACAGCACTTCCCCCACCACGCTGTTCCTCTCTACTAAGGAGGGAAGGAATGGGAAATTCACATTTTCTGTCTCATCTTGGTTGCCAGTAAGGGGATGAAGTTAGCCCTAGTCCACTTCCCACTCCAAACAGGTTAGTGTCCAAAACTGGAGCAGGTTGCTCAGGACTGCTTCAAGTTGTGAAAATCTCCAGGGTCAGAAATGCCAGAACCCTTGGGGCCCTATTCCCTGTCAGACCAATTTCGGGGTGAACAATATTTTCCGTTATGTTCAGTCAGAATTTATGGTGCTGCAACTTCCTGCATGTAGAATGGGACAATCCCCAGAATCAGCCTAGACTGGGGGATGAATGGATTGAAAGCAGCCCCACAGAGACGGACTTGGCGGTATTGGTGGATGAAAAATTTGTCATGAAAGCCAACTGTGTCCTTGGCTGCAAAAAAAAAAAAAATGGCCAGCAGGTCAAGGAAGGTGATTCTCCCCTCTGCTCTCATGAGACTCCACCTGGAGCACTGCATCTGGAGTTCTGGAGTCCTCAGAAAGACTACAGTGGGTTCACACAAGGCCACAAAAAGGATCCAATGACTGCAACACTTCTTGTGCGAAGACAGAGAGTTGGGATTGTTCATCCTGGAGAAGAGAAGGTTCTGGGGAGACCTTACCACGGCCTTTCAGTGAAAGAGGGTTTATAAGAAAGATGGAGAAAGACTTTACCGTGGACTGTAGCAACAGAACATGGGACAATGGTTTCAAACCAAAAGAGAATAGGTTTAGATTAGATATCAGGAAGAAATTCTTCCCTCTGAGGGTGGTGAGGCCCTGGGACAAGCTGCCCAAAGAAGCTATGGATGCTCCATCTCTGGAAGTGTTCAAGGTCAAGTTGGATGGGGGCTTTAGGCAACCCAAAAGTCTAGTGAAAGATCTACCTGAATCTCATGACACTTCAGACACCACCTCACTAGTACTGGGCAGAAAAGAATAACCTTTTCCTCTGATCTGCCCCACACTCAGTCACTACCATGCCACCATGCTTTGCTGACACCATTCTTGCTTTTGCAGAGGAGAGGTGGTATGCCTCACCAGGTCACACACAGCTGGGCTCCAAATCAAGGACTGTGCTTCACACTCTCAGCCACATGCTGCAGCAGTCACAGCAGTCACTGGAAGCACATAGGCAGAGATTACTAAAAAAAAAAACCAAAACAAAACAAACCAAAACAAAACAAAAAAGATAAAACCCCCAAAAACTAATAAATCCACCCTGCTCTGCAAATCAGCTCAAAGAGTAGGCAGCAGAGGAAAAACTGAATGGAGATGATTTGTGGGTAAGGACTTGGGAGTACGTTTCTGTTCTAAGACAGTGAGAGAAAACAAGCCAGAGGACGGAGCTCAGGAAGGGAAATGTGGGGCAGGTGACCCAAGCTTGAGGAGTGCCACCTGGCAATCAAGGCAGTCAGCAGGGCACAGCCATTTTCCTGCACTTAGCAGTTACCGTTTCACTGCCTCAAGCCAGCATCTCAGCACAACTATTAAACACCAGCAGCCCGTTTGCTGTCTAAGCTCTGCAGAGACGACACACCCAGAGAGCCCCCCCATCTTCCCACCACTGCAGGAAAAGAGCCCCCCACCTCCACAGCTGGTCACAGCATTGCTTCCGCAGTCACCTTCAAACACACAATTTCAGGGCTTTCCCTAAGCACTGCTGCGACTCGTTCACCCTTTCACAGCGCCTCTGTGACAGTGGTCACAGACAAAAGAAAAAGCCCTATTCCAGACTACTTACTGCCATGCTCTGCCCAATGCAAAAAGGCAACATCCAGAGAATTTCAGAGCATATGCAGACAGTTTACAATATACTACAGCCAAATCTCAAATAGATTCAAATCAACAACCACGTCACACATGATACCTTTATGCAAAGACATTAATCACACTCAACAGTACTAAAAACAATCCCAAAGAGCAGAATGGGATACAGACAGCAGAGTGAGAAGCTTCATTAGGAATTCTCAACTGCTGCAAGTTAAAATTCTCACCACAATGCAGTACTAGCAGTTATTATCATCCAGGAATTATTGTTTTTCAGTAAAACAGACATATTTCCAAATGATTCACGCTACCTGAGGAATTAATGTTTTTGCAGCTCTGTTCCAGATCCTAGGTCAGGAATCTCCTTTCTATTCTGGTAAATTCCACTAAGATAGCACATGTAACAACAAGTTCTTGGAGCAGTTTCATCAGATTTTCCCTTTAAGGTAACCCACTGCACTCCCACGTGAGGCACAGGCACCTCAAAGGCACAAGCAGCTGAAAGTGCTGCAGTGGAATCAGATGATCAGCGAGCACAACCTTGGAGTCTCTGCAGCCCCTTTTCAGCTTTGGAAACATGTCCTGCAATTTTCAAAGCAATCCACCAGGGAAGACAGAAGTCAGTCTTGGAGCTTAAAACCCAGATAAGGTATATAAAAGCAATTTATATTAAGGCAATTTTGAGGATAAATGTAAAAACAAAGTCTGACAAATTTTGCTGCAGCACTGCAGCAAAAGCTGTCGCTCCCAGCTGTGTGGAGCTGTACAGCATGCAGCACAGGCTGGCAGGGCTGACGAGAGCAGGCAGCAGAGCCACGCTGCCAGGAGCCCCTGCTGCACAGCCCAGAGCTGTTCTAGCCTTCTGCAAGCATCTGCATTGCACTTGACCACAGAGGAAAACGTGAAAAGTAAACATTCAAGGTAAAGAAAAACATTCTTGAGTTAATTAGAGTTGCTTGAGCTTATGTTCATCATGATCAGTCATGTAGAAAGGCACATTTTCTTATGATGAAGCTACCACTTTTAGAGATCAGTTAGAACACTGCAACACATACATGAGAAGTACAAACACAGGTCCTACCATGTCATGCAACAACATGCTCCCTCTTTCACTCCCACTACACCTTCTCCTACCACAGCATTTACACTTCCAGTGCAGTGTGCTTGCTGTCACCTGCTCCTGCCCCCTTGGAGTAGACGGGATGACTAGCTACATGTTGCTCATTGGCTCTCTGAGTGGGACGGGTGCTGTCCTGCAGCAGAGATGATGTGTGTCACCAGAAGGCACCTTCCTCGGCTGCCCCGCAGCACTGCTGTGTGGTGACAAGGTCAGGCAGCCCTCTCACATCACCTGCCTACAGCCACAGCCTGACACATGAGCCCCAAGCTCCAACGGTTTTGTAATATTAACCATCAAAGCTGAATCCTACCAGGGCTAAGAAGGTCTCGGTTCTCATCTCCTGCTGCTCTGCTTTCTCAAAGGTGTGCGGTGCACACTCTAGGATGCATGCCTGGTCTTGGCCACAGCACAGTTTGCAGGGAGCCTGAATGAAATCCATCCTGCTATTTCTGAGGCAAACAATCACAAATCCAACCAAGTAACATGGGGTTTTGTGGCAAAAAAAATCTTATTTATATCAACACCCCCCCCAACCATCAAGTTTGCAATTTGAAACTGCAAACCTCAAAACCACTGAGTTAATGAGTTAATTCAGTACTAAGTGAGGCTTGATACTATGGCCTCAGCTGTACAGTAGGTCAAACTATGACTTAATCTATGGCTTAAAAACCAATTAGCTAAGTAAATTCAGAACTATAACTGTTTACATGCAGTGGCTTGTCCACCTAGTACTAATTAAAAATCACTAAAGCCTACACTTTCCCCTTTGTGACTTGAAGGCGCAAAACCACATTCCTCCCAAACCAGGGCAGACAGTGCGGGGTGAAGAAACCCCCATACTTGCCAATGCATGTCTCCCCCTGCTTCATCCTTGAGCACCCAGGAGCTGTGAGAAGTGAGAACTGCCCACAGAGCTGAGCCTGCCTGTGCCCGCTGCCAGGGGAGGACAAGCGGTGGCACCAAGCATGGCTGGGTTGGGGACAGCCAGAGAAGCTCAGGATGCTAGCTGTTACGCTGCAGTGGGCTGAGGAGCAGCTATACAGAAGTTTCCAGCTCACACAAAGTATTTACACACATGAGACCAGTGCACTTTGCTGGCCCAAGCTCAATAGAGCTGATCAGACCCCGGACAACATGCTTCCCTTCCTTGACCAGACTAAAGCACCCTGGCAGCCAGGCTGGGAATCAGGCAGGGCTAAAGGGGGTGGGAGGGAGGCTGACGGTTAATTTTCATCCAGACCAACTCCTCCCCGTGGCTGCATGGAGTTTGTGTCAGCTGGAGCAGGGCTAGAAAGGGCCCCTGGAGGAGAAAGTGGTCAGAACAAAGGGAAAGGCAAGCCCACTTCCTCCAGCAATAGTGCCCACCTGCACTGATGTAGCACTTCCCAAATCCATGACTGGATAGGATGTGAAAATCCCTGTCTCTCCTCCAAGTAGACAGAGTTGTAGCAGCAAGCAGCCATTCTCATCTTCGCACTGTCACACAGAAACAAACTTAACAGTTTATAGCTTTATAGCTGTGTATTTTGGCAACTTTGTTCCTAAGCAAAGAAATTATTTATTTCATTCCCGGGGTTACTGGTGTGGATACTAAAGGGTTCCACTATGTGCAAAACTCCTCCAACTCTCCTGGCCCAAGGCTGCAGAGCAGGCTGAGTGCTGAGTGTAACATTAAAATTCATCTTTTTCTAAAGACCCTCTCTCCTTTCAGCCTGTCACTCTGACAGTGCATTCACCTTTCTGGATTTTGTTTCTAATTTTGTTGAGAAACTCAAATGTTCAGGAGTGCAAGTGTTAAATTCACTGTACAACTTCTGCAAGAAAGCACAGAAATATTCTCAGCTTTGTTTTACATAGAAGGAAACAGAAACTGCCTGTGAATGGTGTTCATGCTCCTGTGCATGCTGACAGCACACTTAGGTAAGGCTATGTGTTGTACCTGCGTATCTTACTCCACCCTGGCAAGGGTTAAAAAACACAGGGTTTGAGCCAATCCTTACAAACAAATCTGTCAAAACTAGGGCTTTAGCAGGGGAACGTCACTGCCAAAACCTAAGACAATGCCAGAGACACAAAAACATTAAAGCCTAAATTGCCATATTCTGATGGCTGTTATCCAATGCCACACTTCATATTTGATCATCTCAAAAAGCACTGTTTTTCAGGCTGCTGAATCAACCAAAACCTCACTGACTTCACGGAAATAGCATGCCTGGAGTCTCAGAGTCAGGATGGTTATGAAAGCTCATAAATCTGGACTATTAAAGGCAAATGGTTTGTGGGTTTTCCACCAAACTGATGCTGTCACCAGCTCTAAACCCTCAAATCTGGAGAGATGTGACTGTCCACAGTATATGCAGTGAATGACCACAGCTGCCATCAGGAGCAGGCAGCCAGCCCCTGTTACCCTGGCAAACAGCTGAGCTTGGACACGGAGATTAATCCCACCTTTGGTGACAACGGAGAGAAGAGGACATCAAATTTAAGGACTAAAGCCCACCAAAGATTCAGCCCATCTAAAGCAGAGAATAACAGAACAGAAGGACAAAGCCAACCACCAGAACTGGGAATGCAGGAAGTGCTGGCAAGCACCACCTGCTCATCAGCTATCATCAAGTATTTGAAAACACTCATGCTTTCTACTTCACATGAGTGGATCCAATCATTACCCAAGGCAAAAAGTCTGTATATCAGGTCTTAGACTTGCAAGAACATAAGTAACCATGCCATAACCATCACAACGAGGGCCCTCCCTTCCAACACATTTTAAGAACTCCCATGACCTGCACTGTGCTAGTCAGTGCAAAACATATTACTGCTACGAATCATCTACAATTCATCACCCTCACATGAATCTTCCAATCCAAATGGCCTCCTAGAAAGATTATTTGCTTCTTTTTACTGCAACAATTGTATCAAAATTGTTCTTTTTTGTCATTTGGCTCAGTCATGCCAACCACACTTTCTGAAAAACTTCTATGAGGAAGGAAGACTTTGGTTCCTCACAGACCACAGCCTGTGGTGGGAAGGAAAGGCTTCATGGAGGACGAATACAACCTCAGAGTGCCTGTGCACAATACTCTGGTAAGGTCATGCTCAAAGAGGTAATCACCAACCCATTTGAACAAACAAAATTACACGGTCTCGATTGCAAGGCATACCAGGCTTTTAAACATCATCATTTCTGGTAATAGCTACATTTGAGAGTTCTCTTTTTAACAAGAGTTATTTTTACCTATACTTCCTAGCTCACATTAAATAATGAAAATCAGTAACTTACTCTCAGCCAAATTTTCAGAACATAGAAAAAGCCCAAGGGCTAGCAAAAAGCTCACGCTGTTGTAACTTATTTCTACTTCCTAGGAAGTCAAAGTCGGTCAGGCTGCCCTGTACTGGAGTGCAGAAACTTTACCATTTATACGATTACAGGGAAGTTGGGGCTGCAGTGCTACTCAGACTAGGAGACACACGGGGGACCAGACTATTCTTGAATTCCACTGTTCTCCCACACTCTTTACCCCGATTCACTTCTGTCCACAGAACTTTCAGCCACAACTCCAAAAGAAACCAGCTCTCCATGTCCTCCTCCTCGTCCTCTTCGCTGCAGTGGTACAGAGGGCTGGCTGCCCTGAGCAGCCCCAGACGGCTCAGGTGTGATCCTGGTGAGGAGGCCCCATGCCCAGGAAGGGTCCTGCACTTCAGGCTTCCTGCACAATCATCACTCCCTCAGGCCTCCCAGAGCCTCAGGATGGGGGAGTCAACCTGGCAGGCAGTGCTGACCATTTTTTTGCCGTCCTCACCACGGCAGAGCCAACACAATGGAGGAATTATACTTCTGCGAGTGCCACAAATGCAAACCATCCATGGAGCACACTGCCCCTGCCGAAACAAGCCAGCTGGCTGGCCACTGGCTGCACAAACTGATCAGAGCACAGAGCTGTTGGTCTGTACTCACACAAACTGTGACACTGAGGAACACTGTCCCCCCTCAATGTCCTGAAGGCCAGGAGATGCATATCTCTGCCAAGAGACTGTAGGCATGCAGTAAGTTGCTGCATTTTCTTCCCTAAATTCTGAATGCCTGAGACTACTCCAGCATTGTAAAAATACTTGTCCCTTTCCACTGTCATCACCGTAGTATCACTCAGAGAGCATGGCTTGCCCACCCCAGTGGCTTTCAGCGAGAGACTCAATAAGCAACAACCCCAACACACACGGTAGCAATGAGCACTCCTTCCCATGATTTTTGTGGAAGATTTTAACAGAATTTATGCACCAATTAAAATCTAATCCCACTGCGGCTAACTGGAATGTGCTGATTAGTTGGGATGGCCACTTTAACTTGTGTTTAATTGGTTTAAAGGCTTCAGATGTAGCATTAGAAGGGAAAAATGATGCAGATTTGCAATGAAAGTGCGGTGGCCAAGGACAACCAGCAAAGGTCTGCTGTGCTGTTGGCTTCACATGGCACGTAGGACACCTGACAAAGCCAAATGGGGTATCTGAGAAATTCTAGGAAGACGAAAAGTTTTGCAACGCTCCATCAGTTAATTCCTTCACGACGGGGGAGCAAAGAAGACTGAAGTGATTAACAACGGCAGAGCGTCGGAAAAGCACATACACAAAAGAACGTTATTAATTATATGATAAACGTGGGTAGGCTAAAAAAAAGTGGAATTCAGGAAAAATAAGCATCAGGAAAGGGAGTATGTGGCTGCAGCAAGGAAAAAAAAAAAAAAGTTGTCCATAGAAATCGCGTTAAGCGCGTGGAAACCTCCAAAATCTCAACTCCACCAAGCCCCAGCTATAGGTTTCGGACCTTCCCAGAGGGCAGCTGGCGGCAGCCCCGGAGGATCGTGCCCTTCCCGGGCGGGGACCGAGCCGCTCTCCGCTCAGGAAAGCGGCTGTTCCGGTCCCGTCGGAAGGAGCCCGACGGCGGCTCCATTTCCGAGCGGGAGCCGAGGCCCCGTCGGGCGCTTGAGGGCCGGGTCGCCCGCGGAGTGGCGGGGGCGGTGGGGTCTCCCCGCGGACGACCCGGCCCTCAAGCGCCCACCCGCTCGCCCAGGAAGGGACGGGAAGGCGGCGGTCAAAGACAAAGCGGATGCCTCAAATTCCTCCCCGCCCGCCGGTCTGCGGCACCCCCCACCCATCGCCCACCTCTGCCTACCTGGGCAGCGGGAGCGGCCGGGCCTCCCTCCCTCCCAGCCCGGGCTTGGGCAGCCGCAGCCCACAGGGGGCTCCGGGGCTCGGGTGGCGGGTGCGGGCGCTGACAATGAGGGGAGGGACGCGGTACCGGGCGGTGCTTGACGTCAGCGGGAGCGGGCGGGGGCTGGCGGGGCGGCCCGGCCGCGGTGCCGAGCCTGGAGAGGGCGGGGAGGCACCGGCCGCCATTTTGGGGGGGGGTGCGCTTCGGGCGGGGAGGGAACTGAGGCACCCCAGGAGAAAGCCGGGCGAGGCGGGTGTTGTGGGCGCAGGTGAGGCGCTCCCATGGTTGGTTTCACAGTGGGTTCGTGGTCCAGAACCCGCCGGATAACCCACTCCCCAGCCCCGGCCCGGGGCTACCACTGCCTTGGGGCTTTGGAGGCCGGTGGCGAGACGGGCAGTGTCGGTGCCGGCTCCCTAAGAACAGGGCAGAGCCCCGTGCCAGGTGGCAGAGCGAGGTTTTCCCTATCCTGTCGTTGCATCCCCCCATTCAGTGCCATCTCTTGGAAAGTTTGGGACTTGGTGTTCAATCCAGCTGTGGTTGGTTCCACGTCTGGTATGTGCAGCCCAGAGATGCTGAGATAGGATCAGAGACAAGAGGTGCCCCCAGCACTAACCGGGAAAATCTGCTCCCGGTGTTCTTGAGCTGTAAGCAGCGGCCCGGGACTGCTGACCGGACGGGTTGCATGGTGAGGGACAGCGGGGAGCATGGCTCGGTGCTCTGTACGGCTGAGCCCACAGCAGACACGGTCAGAGGCTGGTGAGCAATTCCAGCCTCCTGGCCAGTCAGCAAGACAGGACAGGCTCCGAAGGCACTGTCCACTTTGGCCAGTGTATCCTTAACTAAAGTTGTCTCTCCAATGTTGTTTTATTTTAGACAATGCCAAAGGAAGATGCTTCAAGTGCCAGGTGATCTGCTTGTAACGCTTTGCTAAAGTGTTGTCCTTGCTCACACCGAGTTTAAATATCACTCTTTAATCCTGTTTCCATAGCACAGCCTGAAATACACTTGTTCTGAATAGAGTATCAACACTTAAGTGAATTCTTTAGGTACAGCTAAAATTCAAGCTCACATGAAGATTCAGAATGAACAAGACCTTGCTTGCAGGCAAACTGAGGAAGGCTGTGTAGTCACTTGCTGGGGAAAGTATTTGCCTTCCTGATGCTCCACATGTGTACCATGCGCTCTGCAGTGCAACCACATTTAGTGGTTTTTGGCTCTCCACTTTACAGATGCTACTCCTAATTTCTGAACTGATAATGAGGGAGGTTTACTAAAACAATGCCAGCTCTTGATACCCAACTAGCAATGGCATATCTGGGTATGCCTGGAAAATAAAGCGGAATAATAATAAAAAAAAAGGTATCTATTTATCTCAGCAAGTGCTAAATGCAAATGCCTCAGGCTTGTCAGGAGTTGGGTACATTAGAGCCCAGTGTCTTCCATGTGCTTCTTGGATTTGCTGTGTTGCAAGAGGAATGGGACTGTGCTTGGATACTTTTTCATATGTTTTATGGTGAAACTCCTTGCCGAAGCATGATATTGGCACCAAAGATTCCCAAGTGTTTCAAAAAAGCATGAAACATAAGGGGAAGAAAACTGCCAGGTGCTGCCGGGGGATCAAAATGCTTCCTTCTGACTAAAGAAGAACCTGAAGAGATGTTAGGAAAGTACTGTTATATATTTGGCATCCTTCCTCAGGTATAATCTCCTTTGTTGTCGTCCACATTGGTTTCCACAGGGAAAACAGCTGCAAGTGTTCATAGTTCAGTCTCCATCATCATGAAGATGGAATTTTGGGTGCTGAGCTGGACTCAGGAACTCCAGAGGACCACATTCAGGAATGGATGAGATGAGAAGGGACAGAAGAGCGAATGTGTCTCCCCATGGCAGGCCCTCTCCTTGGTGTATCCTTCATACCATCTGTGTGGATCTCACCTGGTCACTGTGGTCATCAGTGTCTGCTGGCTGCAGCAGGCTCTGCAGGATCTTCCCTGGCACTGAGGGGGGCTGCTTAGCAGCCATGGAGGAGACATCTAGGGAGAGAGGTTTCTCTCGGCAGTGCTGGCACCCTGCCTTGTGTTTTGGAAACCCAGCACTTGTCCTTCCAAGCCAAGAGACAAGCACTGCAACCATGCCCCAGTCTTTGGCGAGTCCTCATCATGCAACCAAGAGCAGAGCGCTCTCTTAAGGACTCAGTGGAAGAGATACTCCTCAGCCTCCTGTGCCGCCAGATGCCAGCAGCACCGGCACAGTGAACTGCTGCTGGCGGGCAAGCACAAGGTGCAAGGTAAAGTACTGACCCACCCAGCATGAGTGGTGGAGGCAGATGAAGGAGGTGAGGGGGAACAAACTGAGCCGAGCTGATACAGAGGGAGAAAGAAGCCCTTCCCTAAGGCGGCAACTGAACCAGCTGCTGAGTGGGGACCGCAGTGTGAGGAAGAGACAGTGAATGGAAAACCAGGGAATGACAAATGTCAGATCTCTAGATCCAAGTGGGAGACACCCTGCTCACTGTGTGGTGCAGAAGCAGCATGGATGCATCTGGTGGTACAGTGCCTGTGCCAACAGGGCTGCCAAGCTGGTATCCCACAGAAAAAAGCTTAGTGGTGTGAGGTTAGAAACATAGAAATATCTGCCCCACGAAAGGAAATCACATAGAGGAAAAGAGAAAAACTAAGGAAGCTCTGGCTGCTCTGAGAGAAAGGAACTTTTTTTTGTTTTTTCTTATTTTAGTGTTTTTATTTATGGGGACTTTGTGCAGGCAGTGGAAGCTGCAGACAAAAGGACAGAAAGGGACAAGTGGAATGAGAGATTTAACAAGGTGAGGAGGCAGCTCCAGCTCATGGCTGGGCTGGGGAGGTGCTGAACAAAAGGTATCCAATTGGCAGGGAGGATGAGAGCAAAGCAGGGAAGCCTAAGTCACCCTGAAGAGTAAAGGGGACCAGGAACGGGGAAAATGACACAGAGGCTGGAACAGAAAGAGGGAGCAGAGGCACAGGGGAGCGGAGGAGGAGGCGCACTAGAGGTTGCACTGCTGGCGGTATGCCCTTGCTTACGGTGGGCTAGAGAAGACTGCTCTGCTTGTGGGCAGATACGGATAGCAGGGTGGGTTAAAGACGGAGGGAAGACGTGATCTCCTTAGCTGGAAGACTGTACCTGGAGAGTGGTATCCTTTTATAGTACATGATAGAAAGGTTGTTTAGTTCCAAGGGAGCCAGGGTATAAGTAATGTGGGCAGATGTGACCAGAGATGATGGGCGAGGGGGGATGACAACACCCATAAAATCATGAATAATATGGGGAAGCAAAAGAAGCTGTCGGTGTGTCTGAGAACAGAGGACCCATATGGGTGTAGTAGCTTTAAACAAACAAAAATAGCTCATGCAGTTTATGCACAGCTTGGTAACGTGAGAAGTGGATGGCTCCAGGAGGCCATGAACATCAGAGGCATGAGACTGAAAAGGGATTAGCCAAACTCACAGAGAGCAGATTTCTCAGAGGTTATTAAAAATGTCTACCTGAGTCATCTTCCAGTTCTTGAAGTCTCTGAACTAACTCTTCAGCTATTCTTGCTATTCTGTACTCACTCTGTTTCTATGGTGAATTTGAGTGAAGTGTCTGAGTTGATCTAACAGCTTGCTGATGATGATACACGCAGTTCTGCATCCCTCCTAAAAGTACTTGTGCATCTGTGCTGCTTCTGCTGCACCAGATCTGGGATTTATTCAGTTCATTAAACTGCAGAAAACTAACTCAGTACTTCTCTTCCTGTTAAGTGAGCTGAATTAGTCCAGTGTTTTCTAGGCCAGTGGTTCTTGCTTCTCTTGCAAAGTAAGATATTTTTTTAATGGAAGTGGAGATTCTTCTGTTATTATTTGATTCCAGGTGTTCAGGTTTTAAATATTTTAGAACATCAGAGTCTTGATAAGATCCTGATATTATAACAGCTCCTGACAGAGCTGGAACCTTGGCTGTCCTGAGTGCCACACAGTTTAGGAATATTATTAAAACACAGTGAGTGGGGAAAAAAGAAGCGTGCTTGTGTGGGCAGCAGTGCTGCGTGGCTTGGTAGTCTCACATCATTATCAGCACTCTGTATGGCAAACAACATAAGTTTTGTTGGGTTTGGGATTTTGTGTGTGTAACTGTTCCTCTTTCCTAGAATCAGCAAGGTGCCACCATTACCTTCCCTAGGAGCCTGCAGCCATGCCAGGGTACAGTAACAAAGATGCTGAGAAGCAAACAGGCACTTAAGAAACAGGTCAGTGTCCTGTTAGTTTGTGCTACTGCCATTTTCTTCTCAGTCAGAAAGCATGTGCTGTCACGTTACATTGAGAACACCATCTCCCCTCAGATTGAGGGGTTTCTTATCTGTCTTCACCAGCTTCAACCTGGCATGCCAGGAGCCACAACCTGGCGTACTTGGAGAACACCGGGATGGGCAGTTGCAGTGGCTGGGAATAATAAACAGGATTTGCGCACACTAAGAGCAGGGTTTGCATGCATGAGACATCTTCACTACAGATTCTTCCACACGTCTCATTTCAGTCGTCCAGTCTAGGTAATGGAAATAATGTCTTCAAAGTCAGTTGAGTTTAGGGGATGTTTCATCCCTTCCTGGAGCAGACACCTTAAAAATGTCAGATGAATTAGGTCTACACATGGGGCCAGAATGGATGCATTTGAGGATGCCAAGGGTGTTTGCCAATATAATTTCAAGATTGATTTCTGTCATCTTTGAAAGATGCTGGTGATTGAAAAAAGACAAATGTCATCATACTTGCCATCAAGAATGGCAAGAAGGAGGATCCAGGCAACAATCAGAATGTCTTCCTTGACAGTTATGATTTCTCCCCCCCTAATATTCTAATGCAAAAAGGTATTGTGATACCATGAAGATGTGATGGCTCATATTTTTCTGGATATTCTGTAGCAGTTAATGAGGGATAGACAATTTCTGCTGGTTCAAATTTTGAACTACCAGTAGCGCATGGAAACTACTTCTCGGTACCCTGCTTTTCCTTTTTGGGTTTACTACTCCCTCTGCGGTAAACCTCACAAGTCCTTGAAGGAATGTCAAGAGGGACAGCCGTAGCTACAATTCCCACGCAATTTACATTATGACAGTCTGGCTACAGGTGCTCAGTAGCTCTTGTCACTCAGAGGTGAGGAATTCCCAACAGCTTCGGCAAAAGTCATTCAACTTTTCTGAATTCTTTTTCACTACAGCCAAGATGGTTGTCTTCAAAACCAAAGCTGTAGCTATGAAATCATAATTGTCAAGGAAGACATTCTGGCACTATGTTACAAAGTGTCTTGTGCAAACACATTTCCATCATGTCATATACTAGTTACATTTACAAAGCAATCATTTCTAAAAGGATTTTTTTGCCAGGTTTGTTTTTGAAGGTGTGATCTGTTCATCAGTAGGGCTTCATATATGTAAGTAGTCTTACATAATGTTACACTATTAGTTATTGTTGTTGAATTTTTTGTATCATCACATAGTTCAAAGCACAGGGGACTGTTTCCCAGCACCGGGATCTGCTGGAAAGAGTGGCGTGGTCCCTGAAGTGAAACATCACAAGAACTCAGGGAAAGGGGATAAAAGTCTCCAGCACTTCTGGAACTGTCTTTCTTGGTACCTCTGTTTTTGCTCACTGGAGCCTTTTCCCGGGGGACCAACCTGCTTCATCAATGGTTGTCTTCCGTGATCCATCGCCACCCATGGCAAGCAGCCACCAGCGCTTTTTGCCATGGCAACTGCTGTCAGCCACCTGAGGGGTGCCAGCGCCGCTGCCAGCCGCTGCCGCAGCCATGCCAAATACCTGGGAATGTCCTTTTGGGAGCTGTACAGGGCACTGCTGCCACGTGGCTCATGATCACCTGGTCCCAGCGCCGCTTTGGCTCCATCATTGCCACCTCACATGGTTTTGCTCTGTCAGGATCCACGCTGCCATCTCGGTGGCATAGGACTTCTTTGAAGAAAACTCTTCCAGGTTTTTCTCATTTTCACCAAGGGGGGGGGAGTGGCTAGGTATCATATTTTGTGCTATTGTTTTTGTTTTGTTCTGTTTTGTTCTCCGTTTTTTAGTAGAATTGTTATCTTTCTCCTCCTTCATTCAGATTCCTCATAACTTCAAAATTTGTCAATATTTGGGGAAGGAAGTAAACAAAAGAGAAGTGGGGGTTTACCTCATAGGAAATCCCACCTCCTGAACATATTACCAACATTAAACCAAGACACATATACAGCGTTTGTTCCTCTGTAACTCCCTCACAGGGAACTGTTTTCAGATTGGTAAGCACAGCAGGATTCTCTCATCCCACAGGTTTTCCACGACCATCTTTCTTTCACATTGCAAGGTTCAGGCTTGTCCTGGGAGGAGTGATCAGGTTTCATTTTCATTGTCCTGCCAGTCTTCAGTGATGGTGACTCTTCATTGATGACACTTGTCCTCTTCCCTGGTTGTAGGAATGCACTGGAATTTAATTACAGGGTGCTGCAGTGAACACACATTTACATTTGACTTACATTTAGCTATTTCTTCTGTTTCCAATAAATTCCATGTTATAATTGAAATAACTGTCTGCTGGGACATCTCAATATGTACTTCAATTCAAACATAAAATGTGTTTTAGCTTACCTGTGTGCTCAATATTGCAAGAGTTTCATTGGAGAGGTACTGAGAAATCACACAGCCCTTGTATACCTACTGTGACATGCATTTTTGTGCTCTGGACTGCAATTCACAGAGCATGATAAAACATGATAAATATGGACATTGATCTCTGTAACATGAGAGCCTCGTCCTTTCAACTCAGAGACTGTGGGGTGTTAGCTTTCATTTATGATCCGTAGCAAGTGTTTTCCTCTGCCAGTTCCATATCAGGTTTTGTCCAATATGAGTTCCTGAAGCACTATATCAAATATTTACCAACACTAGAATGGTATAATATTAGACCATGTGCCTTTTTAAATTAGCATATAATCTAATCAAATGAAGGGCCTAGTTTGTTTATTCTTGAATAAACAGTGTCATAAAAGCCCAAAGACTAGTAGTGGATCATCTTCCTATGCTGTATTTTGCCATTCTGTTCATCACTGGAAATTTTTAAGAGTAGGAAAAATGGGAAAAGGGCAAAAGCATAGCTGATACAGGCAAAGCAATGGGAATAGACTAGCCGACCTCTCAAAGGCCCTTCCAGGACCATGATCTATGGTTTTATGTTTCACACTGAGCAGGTGAACCATCAGAAGAAATTCTGTGGAGAGATTGGCCTCTAGATCCCTATGCACATGTACTTGCTGTCTCAGCTGAGAACTTTCCTTGGGTTTGAGTACTGATGCCAACACAGCTCTTTCCTGGCAATGCCAGCTTCCTAAGGCAATGGCCAACACACTCTGCTGGGAAGTCTGTTTTTAAACAATGTCACTCCCTAGATACTGAAGGACAAAGTTCACAGTTTCAACTGCTACTGTGCAGAAACCCTCTACTACTTATTAGAGAACTGACTTGACCCTCTGTCTTCTGCTTTCTAGCTGTGTTCTAACCAGTGGGCTGTACTGCCAAGGTCTTGCTTTCCTTTCCCTCTTCCTAGCTTCATTTGCGTATGTACAAATATCCTGGTTTTGGCCAGGACAGGGTTAATTTTTGCAGTGGCCAGGAGGGGGCGTGGCCAGGGCCCAGAGGTTATTCTATAACACCTCACATCATTGCTGGAATGGGGGAAAGGGACTCTCTCCCAGCTAAAAGGGATTCCTTATGATCCAGTAAATGTTGCGAATGGAATAGTCTGGTATTGTTTATTGTTGGGGGCTTTCCATGTAAATAGTTTCTTTTCCTTATATTTTTTGTTAATATTGTTGCTGTTGTTGTTCTTTTTCTTATCTCATTGCTGTTTCCAGTAAGTTTTTCTTACCTCAATCCCTGGCTTTTGCCTTTTGTACCTCCAATTGGAGGGGGGAAGGGGAAGTGGAGCATGATTTTAGAGGGAGTACTAAATTGAAGAATACCATTCCTAAACCCTGACAGCCTTAACTGGCACACAGTGTGGGGCTTGAAGTGTTGAGACAACAACAGATCTGCCCAGAGCATGCTGGAAACAAATACGAACTGGCATTTGTAGTATTAGGTACAAAGCCACTGGTCACAATGTTGCTTGGTCTGTTCATGTGAGTGTGCTACAGAACCCTATATACATTTGCATATATGCACTATGTGACCATCATGATGCTCTGTTTCAGAGCAGGGAAAAGGATCAGGATTGTTCTGCTGCTGTACTGTGTGGTATTGATGTGAGGGTTGTTCAGTACTGCTCTCCTGCCCTCACCTTAGGCACTACCTTTGGGAATCCATTAATAATTGTACTCAGCCTGTGAGGGAACAGAGGAGGATGATTTTTCCCAGCTTTTCACCCCCTTTTCCTCCTTCAGGTCTGTTACAACAGCTTTTGAGACTTTTGAATTTCCTTTGGATGTTAAGGAAAGCATGTTCTTGTTGCTAAGCCTGCCAGGTCTCCATGTGTGCAGTCCACACCATGTTTTGAGTCAAGAAAGAAATTTCTAGGAAGTTCATTGAGCTATCTGCCACGAGGCTGGATAGTCACGAGTGACATGGAATGTGGGAGAAAATGGGCCAATTTTTGGATGAATTCTCTGCTCCAATGATTTAGGAATTCTCTCCTGAAGAACTACAGGACCCTGGTAAAATGAGAGGTAATCTGCAAAGAGAATGTTGTGGCAACTCCAGAGGAACAACTTATTGCAGTGTTCTGGGCCCTGGCTACTTTTTATCAGACACTGCTTGCTATTTGCCAGCACCCTCAGGGGGGAGGAGGAAAGTAGACCACCAGGCACTGGGGCCATTCAAACTGCAGCTGAACCAGAGGAACAACCTGTGCTGGTAGCATTCACCCCCACACATTCAAGACAACATCAGTTCGCTTAGTGAGGGATGAAGAGGAAGAAGGTCCCTCAGAACAGGAGGAAGAGGCAGGGCCAGAGATAATCAACTGATCCCTATCCCTGGGTAAGCTGCAAGATATGAGAAAATATTTCAGTCACCAGTCATGACCTGGCTGCTCCAGTGCTGAGATATCACAGCCCACAATATGAAACTAGATGGGAGTGAAGCCCAGCAATTGGGATCCCTGTCCTGGGATAAGGACACTGACAAAGGGATTGAGAAGAAGACAGAAACTCTCAGCGACTCCTGTTAAGGGTGAGGGAAAGGTATTCTCTCAAGTGTGATCTAATGGTGCATCCAAGCAGGTGGAACGCCATGGAGGAAGGTGTCCGGTACCTGAATTAGCTGTGCTGGAGGTAATCTATAGGAATTCAAATAAGAAGCAGTCCTTGTAGATCCAGATGAGGTCCAGTGCACACAATCCATGTCGCAGAAGTTTGTATGGGGCGTGCCATCATCATACACCAACTCATTGCCATTGATGTCATGGAAAGGAGAACAAACAGTGCTTCAGGTGACTGCGTGACTCCGGCAATATGAAGATCAGGTCCTCCCTACTGACCTGCGCCTTGACTGTGGAGAGAATGTCCAAGACTGTGGACACGTTCAAAAGACACGCTCTCTTCACTGACGGTTCCTGCCATATTGTAGGGATACGTGGAAAATGGAAAGCTGCCGTGTGGAGTCCTACATGGTGAGTCACAGAAACTGTTGAGGGACAAGGTGGATCAAGTAGGCTGCAGAGCTGAAAGCCGTCCAGCTGGCTTTAGATATCACTGAAAGAGAGAAATGGCTAACCCTCCACTTCCACACTGATTCACTGATAGTGGCAAATGCTCTGTTGGGGTGGCTGGACCAATGGAAAAAGACTAATTGGGTGCATAGAGGGAAACCCATCTGGGCTGCTGAATTGTGGCAAGACGTTGCTGCCCACGTAGAGGAGCTGGCTGTAAAAGTATATCATGTAGATGCACAGGTACTGAAGAGTCAGGCTAATGAGGAGCGTAAGGATGGACAGGTGGATTGAGCTGCCAAGATTAAAGTGTCTCAGGTGGATCTGGACTGGCAACATAAGGGTGAATTAATTCTGGCTTGCTGGGCCCAAGATGCCTCAGGTCATTAGGGAAGAGATGCAACACACAGATGGGCTCGTGATCGAGGGCTAGACTTAACCATCAACACTATTTCCCTCCCAGGTTATCCATAACTGTGAAACATGCTGGTGATCGAGCAGGCCAAGGGGGTAAAGCCTCTGTGCGATGGTGGATGATGGTTGAAATATAAATGTGGGGAGGCTTGGCAAATTGATTCCCTCACACTCCAGCACACCTGCCAAGGCAAGTGCTCCATGCTGACAGTGGTGGGAACAACCACTGGATGGCTGGAGATTTGTACCCTGTGTCTCAACACCACTGCCCAGAACACCATCTCGGGCATTGAAAAGCAAGTCCTGTGCCAACATGGCCCCCAGAGAGAACTGAGTCATAACTGAGACAATGGGACAGATTTCAAAAAGAGCCTCAGAGACACCTGGCCCAGAGACCACAGGACTGAGTGGGTGTGTTGTATTCCTTGTCATGCACCAGCTTCTGGGAAAGTTGAACAGTGCAATGGACTGTTCGGAACCACATGAAAGGCAATGGGTGGTGGGACTTCAAACATTGGGATCTACATTTAGTGAAGACCACCCGATTAGTTAACACTAGAGGCTCTAGCAATTGAGCTGACCCTGCCCAATCAAAACTTCCAAGTACTGTAGATGGAGATAAAATCCCCATGGTGTATATGAAAAATGTGTTAGGGAAGACAGTTTGGACTAGTCCAGCCTCAAGCAAAGGCAAACCCATCCATGGGATTGTTTTTGCTCAAGGACCTGGGTTCATTTGGTGGGTGATGCAGAGGGACAAGGAAACATGATGTTTACCTCAAGGGGACTGGATTTTTGGGTAAGAACAGTCTGTAATGTTGAACTGTATAATTTTGGTTGCTGAACGACACTGCCACTGTCTGCCATAACTACCATGGACACTGAGGATGGACTTCTCCAGATCCACCAGCTGTGAGCTCCTGATGCAGCCTGCAACCAGCCAACACCACACCAATCCTCCTGCCCTGGAGGACATCTAGGATGGATTAGAAACCTGCAATTATGGACTAAATGAACTCAAGAATCATCTTGGAGGGACAGCTATTGAATATAGAAATGATACCTTGTGCTTGCATATATTTATATATATATATTTTATATATATATATATATATATATATATATGGATATGGATGTAGTTGGAAGGTGTAGGATCTGGGTATGGCATAGATGGTATAAAATAAGGGGTTGATAGTGCCCTGGTTTCAGTCAGGACAGGGTTAGTATTTTGGCATGGCCAGGATCGAAGGTAAGTCACCACCTTATCTCATTGCTGGGGATGGGGAAAAAGAGACTCTCCCTCTCTAGGGGAGGAGGGGTTCTTTCTGGTCCAGTGAATGTGGCAGACAGAACAGTCTGGTATTTTGTTATTATTTATTGTTGTCAGGAGTTTTTGTTCATTTTCTTCTCTCATTACTGTTTCCAGTAAATCATGCTTATCGCAGTCCTGATCTCTGCCTTTTGTACCTCCAGTTGGAGGTGGGGAGAAGTGGTGTGTGGGGTTAGTGGGAGTACTAAATTGGAGAATGCCATTCCTAAACCATGGCAGCAAATAGGGGAATAATTTGAAGTTGATCAGCTCGTGATCTGGGAGTTCTGGGAAGGATGCTGGGTAGAAAGGTTTCAGATTTTGTGGAAGTCAGGTGAAGTCCCTGATGACTGGTGAAAGGAAAATATAACCTCCATTTTTAAAAAGGGGAAAGCAAAAGGCCCTGGGAACTACAGGTCAGTCAGTCCCACCTCTGTGCCAGGCAAGAACATAGAGCAGAGTCTCCTAAAAACTATGCTAAGGCACATGAAAAACAAAGAGGTGATTTGCTTTACAAAGGGAAAATCATGCCTGATGGATTTGGTGGTCTTTTATGACAGGACTGCAGCAGTGGTGGATGGGGCAGAGCAACGGACACTATCTACCTGGACTTACACACAGTATTTGACACTGTCCCACACAACATCATTGTCTCGAAACTGAAGACATGTGAATTTGATGGATGGACCCTCGGTGGGTAAACTGGCTGGATGATTGCACACAAAGAGTTGTGGTCATGGCTCATTGTCCACATGGAGACCGGTGATGAGTGGGGTCCCTCAGGGGTCGGTACTGAGGTCAATACTGTTCAAAATCTTTGCTGATGACACTGACAGTGGGATTGAGTGCACCCTCTGCAAATTTTCTGATGACACTGAGCTGTGTGGTACAGTCAACATGCTGGAGGGAAGGGATGCCATCCAGAGGGACCTGGACAGGCTGGAGAGGTGGGCTGATGCAAACCTCATGAAATTCAA
>JAWMRA010000078.1:67247627-67292913 GCA_035584735.1 Pseudotriccus pelzelni
TGGGGTTGGATCAAGGGTTGGACTTGATGATCTCGGAGGTCTCTTCCAACCCAGTTAATTCTATGATTCTATGATCTCCTAGGCATTTTTGAGGCAGAAACAGTGTTTCTGGAGCAGCAGAAACACTAAGCTAGCAGAAAGTTCAAGGGAATGGTTCACATTCAGAGGAATAGTTTCCAGCAGATGTCAGTGCCTGGCCACCAGAATCCAGCCACCCTTCAGCCACTGCCCACAAGAGATAGCACAGGCACTTCACTGTGTGACCAACCCTGATCCCAGCATGAGCTGTCAGGCCCTCTGTGGCTCTCTCCCAGACTCCACACCTCCTCCTGCATGGTCAGATGTTAGTGATGGTGACTGATTGTGCCCTTGCACTATCGCACCTGTGCTTGCACTGCAGCTTTTGGCTTGTGTGAGATGCTGGCAGCTTACCAACAGCATAATGACTGGCACAAGGTGCCTGGAGTTTAGCTGAGATGTTTTGCCACATGTTCAGTGGCAAAACACAAGATCACAGAAGTCATCATCCCAGGAAAGAACTTAACTGTACCTGCACTCCAGTTTTATCCTTGCCTTTGGCCTCATCAGCTGTGTCAGTTCCTGTGCACTCATGCCCACCAGACAACATAGGAGAAAACCACTTTTCAGTTTCATTTTTCCCTTCTGATGAAAAGGCAAGACAAATCCTAGTCACCATATTTTCCTTATAATTTTTGCACTAAACCATTTGCACACATTACAACACTGACTGCTACTCTCAATTGCCTTAATCTGATTTTCCGTCTCTTGTGTGGCCGTATTAGCAAGTGTTATTTTACAGAAAGGCCAAGTTCCAGTGTCAGTTTACCATTTCAGTGCTGGTAAATGTGCTACTTGTTCCTTATCCCTCCCCTATCCTGCAAGATCTGAAGCAAAGTGCTCTCCCTTTTGAGATTCATCACCTTTGCACTACTCGCCGTACAACACGGGGAACATGAATTGCTCTGAGCAATTCCTTTGACATGTTGTGCAGTCTTTGTGGTAAATACCTCTCTGGCCTTGAGTTTCTTTTCCCGCTGTAGATTTACCATGTATATGTAACAAGGAAATTGCAATAGCACTAATGTGCAAAACCATATTTAGTGAATTAAAGATTTACTTCTTTTTCTATGGTTTTATGAATGTCTACAACTGTACTCAGACCCAGTATTTTTTGCTTCCACTGATGTGTACTGTTCTGAAAAGCATCTGTGTGAAAAAGCTCTGGAAACTAAAGCTTTTTCTTTACTCAGTAAGCTCGGAATGCGTTAGCTCTGAAACTAGAGTGAAAGGAAGATAATGGCCTTGATCTCTTCTTCACCATCAAGACCAGAATGTGGAGGAAATCCATAAACTGTCCCTAATCTCCACCTCCAACATCAGACAGAAGAAAACAATTGCCTTCCTTGGAGACCTGACAAAGAATAAAGCCATAACTAAACAGAATTCTCATGCCAGCAACTTTGGGAATTACTCTGTTATTGTTACAGCAAAATCTTCACTGATGCTGAAGGACTTTCATGTGAATGGAAAAGGGTCTGGAAAAAAAGCTGAGATGACAGCAGTACACAATTCCTACATCAATTCTGCTGTCACAGATCCAGGGCCTGGTGGTTCAACCAATGCTTTCCCCAGTCTGATGACACTAGCCTTTCCTTGTTGTTTGCTCTTGATTTTCACAAGTGACTAGAGCTCAGAGCCTCCAACGGTGGGCATGGCACAAACACTGGTAACAGTGCTTGTGACTGAGTGGATGCAGGACATCAGGCCTGGAAGAAAAGCTTGTGGTAAGAATCACATGTTAGCAGTTAAACAGATATTATACATCACTAAAAAGCAAAGAAAAAGTTGATTTCACAACTATTCAGATCTTATTATTTTAATAGCAGCGATGTTTTTACTCAAATTATAGTTGTGCTCAGAGAAAAGGCAGAACTCTAAGCTTGGCCTCCAAATGCAGACTTTATAAATATCCAGAATAAGCCTATGTGTCTATTCTTTCCAGTTCTCAAAACCAGTCATCAGGGCCCCTTGCAAAGACCTGTACCCTCTCCAGCTCTGCTTCAAGCCAGCCAGGTTTTGCCAGCTCCAACCCAAGCTGCCCTGACTGGCATGGCTACTGCCTACGTCTCCTAAATCATGTGTGAATGGATTCAGACTGTGTCATGGGAAAACCATGAGGGAAGCAATTTTAACTTCCTCCATGTAGAAAAGAGCCTGCAGAGATTTACTGTAAGCTGATGTAAGTAAAAGTACGGGCAACACAGTGATGGCCATGCTACCGAGGTAAAAGGCAAAATGCACTGAAGGGGGATGAGGGGAAACATTGTAATTAAAATACTTATAATTTGTAGGTCAACAATAAAGGCATTTTACTAGTTTAGAGCATCAGCAGGAGTCAAAAGACTGAAGCTGTACCCATGATTTGCTATGTAACTTACAGATGTTTACCTTCGCCAACACTCAGTTTGCATAATTGGAAAGAAAAAAAAATAATTAGGAGCAGTAGGAGACACAATACACTAATGCTTGTAAAGTTCCTTCAGATATTGGCTCTACAGTAAATTAAAATATAAATTTTAATGATCTCTTACTTATTGAGAGTGAGGTAGATGGAAGCAAGGCCTCTGGGTAACCTTAAGGTATTGCTTTCATTGCATACTAACAATTTATTAACGCATTTTCATTTCCCAAATCCATTGTAATTAATTCTTAAATGTTTCTGAATATGCGCAGTCCTTTGTTCAAAGAAAGGTGTCCTCTCCCTAGCAGGCCCAGAAACACTGGCCCATGATTACAGGGGTAGGTTTTTAACAATTTATAAAACATTTTTCTGCAGTTTTAAAGAGATTTCTCAGTCACCTCTACTTAGAAATTTCTCCCCGCTTCAGCAGCGGAAGGTGCCTTGCTGCACCTCCCGGCACAAGCCTGGCAGGCGTGCGTTTATGTGCTTAGCCTTCGCCGCCGAGCAGAGACTGCCAATTGTACTGCGCTGTACTTCATTAAGCAGCAGTTTTACGAGGTGGACTGCAGCACACGGGGGACAGGCATGAGACCAGCAGATTTATGGCATTTCAGTGCTGAGCTGACAGCGTGGCAGTATTCACACAACAAAAAACGTATTACAAGAACGTTAAAGTCGCGGGAGAGCCCAGCCAAAAAAGCACCCAACAACACAATGAGGTAGGAGGTTCAGGGTTAGGCATGAAAACTCCAGTACCCAGCATGGCGACATTAAGATGGTACATCCCCACCTCTCCCTGTCTGCTCGGGTCTTTAGTCCTTGGCTGTGGCTTAAACGGCCTGGCTTTTAGGGCAGGTTTTAGGTGCCAGGCTCTACCACCCATGTATCAGAGGTAAGTACTCATCCTGACTGCACCAGCTCTTCACCATCATCTCTGTGCCAGCCCTATTGACTTCTTAGAGCACCAGCCAAGAGGTTATGATCCATTTAGTATCCACATGGACACCTATCAAATGGGAAAGGAAATACGATATGTCTTCAAACCTGTTTTTAAAAAATGCTTTCCTCTCTTGCCTGTATCTCCTGCCAATGAACGGGTTATTGTTTGTCTCAGTGACAACTACCATTTCAGTGGTATTTTCCAGAAAAAGCACAGAATTATTATGAAAAGTAGAAATTATATGGCTACCATAGGTGTGAAGAGGTAACTAAGTTTTTGTGTAGTCAAACTTTAAAAGATCTGGATCATAGGGAAGCTCAGCCAACACCCTCCACACACACATACACATATAACTTTTTAGACCTGTTACAGGGAGTGTTTTCTTACTCTAGCCCAGCAAGAAATTCATCCTGGCAATTACAGGCTAGTGGTGTCAGCTCCATGTAGCTGTAATTGATTCTTAGTGCCACAGAGGATAGGAGAGCAGAAACTGATGTCTCAAGGGCATTTCTCTACAGGACCTTTTTCAGGAAGAATTGCTCAGGAATCCACTAAGAGAATGAATTACACTCACCAGAACAAGGAACTGTCTCTCAAAATCAAAGGCACAGTTAATAAATGTTGCACTTTAGCCTGACACCTTTACATTTACCTGTAATGTAGATGAACTCAAAATCCCAATGGACATCAAGGGTTGCATTGCTCAGTCCAGCCTCTGTGCATCCTCCCAGGCCAGAGGTATGCACATAAAATTTCATCCTGGCTTCCAGGGCAGTCTTCAGACATAAAAGAGACCTGCGTATTGCCCAGACCATACTATCAGAGAGGGTTTCCTGGGACCAAAAGGTAGCTGGTGTCTGGCTTCCTGGGGCGCCCTTTACTATAAACCTTTTCCCACAGCGACGTTCTCTGTATCATGGCAGAAAGGGGCAGCCAGAAAACCCCAAAGCAGGCGCCTCTACAAGGCAGTCTTTTCACTTCTTTGACTTGGTCTGAAGTTGCTCTGTGTAACTAAAGGGGACTGAAGCCACCAAAACAGGCCTGAGCTACAGTCCCAAACTGCAATAATGCTATGCTTTATACAGCATGTAGTTTTGCTTCAGCAGCCTCAGTTTAATTATCTCATCCAAGAACTGCATAAAACTGCTGTAATCTGATAAGGAAACCTGTTGCACTGATACTGTGACTTAATCTTGTTTGCACAAATCAGGTTTAATGCTATCCCAGGGCAATCGGGGAAATTCAGATTTATGTGCCACATCACAGGACTGAGAATTTTCAGATCAAGACCCTCCAAAGTGTTTTAGTGACAATCAATGACAATTTCCATACTTTTCTTTCATGAAAAAGAAAAGTTTAGTGAAGTTCAGTGTGGGAAATCTAAAAATGCAAAGTGTGATGTGAGTAATCCATATGACAATTTGTAGGCCTAGCCTGGACATAGCCAGAATTCTATGAGCAGTCTGGGGGAAAATACAGAAGCTATGCTGATAACAAGCTCTGTAGCTAAAAACAAAGAGTATCTTGTGCCAGAATTAAGGAGGAGCTTTAGGAAAAAATAGTGTTCTCGTAGCTCATGGTTACCTGTGTTAATCCAATAGAAAGTGTGTTAGTAATGCATGTTTAATTCATGGTTTCTTGTCTGTAACCAATAATACTAAAGTGATCACGTGCCGAGGGGTAGTGAAAGTATATAAAAGACCGGGTAATGTAAATAAACCTGGACTACTGCGTAAATCATATTCATTTGTCTGTGTGCAAGTGTGCACCCGGAGCTCCTCCGCCAACAGTTCAGCCTTGAGAAGAGCAGGCTCAGGGGAAATCTCATCATTGAATATAAATACCTGATAAGTGGGTACAAAGAGGATGGAGCCAGGCTCTTCTCAGTGTGGTCCAGTGACAGGACCAGGGGAATGGGCCCAAACTGAAACACATGAGATTCCCTCTGAGCATTAAGAAACACTTTCTAACTGTGGGGTAGTAGAACATAGGAAGAATGAGTTTGTGGTGTCTCTATCCTTGGAGGTATTCAAAAGCCATCTGGACACGGTCCTGGGCAACTGGCTCTAGGTGGTCTTACAGCTGGGTTGGACCAGATGATCTCCAGAGGTCCCTTCCAACCTCAGCCCCTCTGATTCTGTGAAGAGTTATAGCCTGAAAAATAAAATTCATCTGAGGCATGGATTACAGCAGCATCAGCTAGTCACACAGTGCAAGTGTTCAAAATAAAACCAAATCAACTCCACACCACTGCATAGGCACAGGCATGGGAAAAGTAACATTCTCACATCTCAGGCTGCAAAACCACAGAGGGAACAACAGCAGCACCACGAATGCAAATGAAAACTGAGGATTACTGGTATTCAGAGGTTCAAAACCATCCCTCCACCCCACCCCGCGGTTCTGCTGCCCCAAAGCATGCAGATACAGCTAAAAAATCGTCTCCTCTCTGACAGGCAACTTTCGAGCTCGATGCCTGCAACCAGAAAGCATAGCACTAGAGGGCACCAGCAGGATGCAGCCGTTCCCCAGCTGCTGGAGTTAACCGACCTGCCTCACTGGGGTTAAGCACTTCTCTTTTTATCTCTTTTTTTTTTTTTATTAAAAATATTTAACTCACTCCCAGAAAGCAACACACAAAGTCCCTCTTTGGCACACTCACGAGGATCCTTCTGTTAAAGACAAAAGTTGGGTGCTAAAACCCTAAGAGGGATTTTGCAAATCCTCACTGCTCTGCAGAGCAGCACAAAAAACCTTTGAGGCACAGAGCATGAGGGAGACTTCAGACAATCTGGGCAGCACAGATTCCTTCTAAAGAAGGAAAATTGCTTATTTAGCAAAATTTTAATGTTGTAATATTCAGAACTGAAAGTAAGGAAAGGCAACCAAGAAAACAAAAGAAGATAGCAGATGAAACTCTGTTAGCCAGCTTTCCCCACTCTGCTCCTGGAGGATGCTTCAGTATCTGCAGCGGATTCTGCTCTGACACTCTTGGGACTCAGGGCCACCACTTTGCTTCAGGGAGACAGTAGCACGAGACATCCCACTGTACCCACACACAGTCAGCAGGACTGATCAACCCAGAAAGTCCTGTGCCAGCACTCCTCAGCTCTCCACAGGGACCTCCCAAGCTGTTGACTGCCTGAGGTGGCTGCTCACCCTCTGGATTCATCCCAGGGAGTCACCCCAGCGAGCATGAAGCATCCCCCATTTGTCGCTGCCACTCAACATACAACCCCAGCCAAGTCACCTTTGCCAGGCTGCTATCAGTCCTCTGCAGGTGTCACCTGCTCTGTCAAGTCTCATCTTCCCTTTTTTTGAATATATACATTACCGGGGTGTGTCAGCACCAGGAACACCATCTCCCCCATTCCCACAGGAAGGCAGGAGTGCTGCACTGGCAGCCAAAGCCAGACCCCACCTCCCCATCACCTCCAGCCTCCACCTTCAGGGACTGGGAGCAGGTTTATATGCTCGGTGCTAGGCCTGGGCTGAGTAGAGACTGCCAATTGTACTGCACTGTACTTAATTATGTAGTAGTTTTATGAGGTGGACTGCAGCACACAGGGGACCAACGTGAGACCACCAGATTTATTGCACTTTAACTTTGAGCTGACAGTATAACAGGCTCTAAGAGGTAAGTACTCAGTGCTTTATTCACTGATCTTTTGCCCTCTCCCTACATTTTCGTACAACGTTTTGGAACCTGTCTGGGACAATGGAAAAGATCTGGAATAGTGAATAAAGGCATGAAAAGAAGAGAAAGGTAGGCAAACAGACAGACAAAGACACCCAAAGAATAGGAAAGGGATAAAAATGGAGGAGAAGAGGCAGCTTCTTGTACAAGCCCACAACCAGATGCTGCAAACTGCATGGCCCTGGGTTTTAATGTCATTGTCTTTGTCATGAAATCACAAACTGGCCTCATCAGCAGAAGCAATTCCCCTGAAGGTGCTAATGGCTGCAACCCAGTGGGATTGCTAGCTCAGCACCCATTTCTTAACAGCAACGCTCTTATTTTAACAAAATAACAAGAGTAACATCTTAGGCATTTTCAACTGGGAACAACCAGCTATCATTCCCATCCCAATGAAAAGTGAGTGAAGGAGTTACTTCAACAGGATGTTTTCAACAACATCCTTTGACGACATGGACTGGATTTAGCCACATGTGCTCAGGGTTGGAGGAAAATAAATACTACTTGGTTTTGGAATGTGGTTGGCTATATGCATCAGGAGAATGGAAAAACCATCAGCTTTTTTTTTTTTTTTTTAATCTGCACTTGTTCAATATTTAAAATATTGCCTTGAATCTTTACAGATTTTCAGTTATTGGACCACTTGGATTTTTAAACCTCACTGACTCTCAGCCAGACTGCCTCCGTCTGCATTGAAAGGAGCCATTCTTCTTCTTTTTTTTTCCCCCTTCAGTGAAACTGGAGCCTTTCCCTTCCCGTAACTTTCAGCTGGCTGAGCCATTCCTAGATCTCTGCATTTTTCACTTTCCAGCCTGACCCCCAGGACTTTGGGAGACCTGTAAGAGAAGTTATGTGACATATTGGCTGCAGTGAAAAGCTGTGTAGCTGAAGTGAAAATGCTACAGATGTCAAAATAAAATAAAATAAAATGTTATATCTACAAGGAAAACACAGGGTGAAAACTTTCTGTGAGGAATGGTATTAGCTACAAACTAGAGAAAAAGCATCAAAATAGAGCAGAACTGTACAGTGTAAGAAATAAAGTGCATTTTTCATTATATTTACTCTTTCTAGAAGACCACTAGGAACTGTGTTTTAACTGTTTCAAATCTTCTTTCAAATACAATTATAAATAAATAATCACATAATTAGAAAATAATCTAATTGGGGTAAAACTGTAACTTTAAACTAGTTCAAATTAACAGATGTAAATTGTTATGGACACTTTATAGGGAACAGCACATTTCGCTTGGAAAAGTAAATATATAACATTATTGCAAAGGGGTTAAAATTATTAGACTTCTTAGGGGGCTTAAAAATAGTCCCAGGGCATGCTATCAAATACGATCACACAATCCATTAAATTTTTCATGAGACTTAATGTTTGAGAAAGTTTACTAAAAACCACAGGATGTCTTATGATTTTTGGAATTGATTCATTGCAAAAATACTGTGAAAAAAGGACCTCTTAGTTTATACCTTGCCATGCGTGAAAGATTCACAAAATTGATTTTTCAACCAAACATAACAAATAGTCTTGAGCCCCATGCAGCTGAAATGCGAAAACTCACATTTTTCTCTCTATTTTTTCAAAGAGCAAATGCTCATAGATGCTGTTCCATCTAGAAGAAAGATAAATCTCTCCATTGCACCAATTTAGTAAAAAAGAGTTATAGTATCAGGACTCTCTGTAAGTGTTTGAAATGCTTCTCCAGTAAAGCACCAGCACACTGATTCTGTAATTTTACTTCTGGAATTATCTGGGGAAGTATCATCACTGAACTTACCATGAGAGGAAAGATGAGGTGTTTTAAAATTACAAACAGGTGCTGGACAACTATTACCAGGATATTTATACTGCAATGTGTTTGGGCCTGGAGCTGCCTCTCACTATCTATTTGTGTCATTTGTAGAATAAAAAAACCCTGATTTGTTTGGGGCACCTGGCTGATATAGGAATATGAAAGACAAACAGTAAAACTAAACTAAATGCCTTGACAGGTGATTCTATGTCACTGTAAAAGTCTACTGCAAAGCGGCATATTTAATATGCAGCTGAAATTATGTTTTTCTTTTTTTTTTTCCCCGTTGTTCATATTGAGATTTAAGATGGAAAAAAATAAACAGAAGAAAAAAAGAAAGCCAAATTATTTACGTTAGGTATATAAGAAGCTGGCAAACAAGATCACCTTTAGTCTTTCCATGTTCTTATTTCATTCAACTTTGCACACATCACAGTGACAAACATGGCTTTAAATTAAAAAAAAAGTTAAGACAATGACAACTGTAACAGTCAGAAAAAAGAGTTTTTAACCAAAGATCATTAACAGGATGTTACTTAACTTATCAGTATGCAACAGATGAAATGGAAAATCTTATAAGTGGTGGTGAAAAAAATCTTAAAACTTCCATTTAGCACTTTCACACTTGAAAAAGATTGTGCTGCACCTTGCTGCTAGACCCTTCTGTCATTAACACACATTAACATTGCTGAAGCACAGAGAAGTCCTGTTGTATCAGCTCTGCATACCAACCCACATACGTAGGATTTCATACCGTCATGACTGGAAGATTTTACCTATCCATCAGTGGCTAGGAAATGTAAGATAAGCGAACAAAGGAAAACGCCAAAGCATGATTAGGTAATCTCTTTCCTTTACGAAATGGTTTCTCACACTGGGAAGATGAATTGGGACTGCAAAAAGCACGTGCTCTCTCCTGTCAGTAGCAAAACACTTTTTTTTTTTTTTTTTTTCCCAAAAGCAGGCATCCCACAGCTCTCAAATTCCTGGGCACAGAAGATGTGCTTCCCGTTGAGAGAATCACATTGATAGCCATCCTCATCATCCCACAGCGCGTCCCTCCTACGCTTGTCTGCTACAGCGACATGTTGTTTCTCATCTTCCACTTGTCCTGTTGCACTTACCAGGGCATTTGTGAACTATTTGGATCTGCATCTCAATGATATCTTTCAGCACCACCTATAAAAATTAAATGGATGAATCATGTACACAGGCTGTGTCTAAGACATGAGTGCCTGTGTTTCCCTAGTAATTTTACAAGCTGTTTTCCTGTGTCAACTAAGTTGGACAGTGGTGAAAACACCTCTTAAGACACAAAGTTCCCACAAGTTCTGAAAAACAGACATCCGGATAGAAGGAACTGGGAACATAAATGTAGGAAAGGCATCAGGACCAGCTCGGCTCTCACAAGACAAGAGTACACCCCACAGACACAAAACCATAGGTTTCACTGGGTCTGCAGCTCGTAGAGATTCTTGATTCAAGGAAAAATGTGTTTGTGCATGAGTGAAGTGGATATACATTGTGCTTTCCTTCCTATGGGTGTTTGAATGACAGAGTCAGGCTCACACTTTCCATTCCTACAGTAACCCTACTCGGTTCAGGGCTGGAAAATGTAAACGTATTTGCTCCTGCAAAAGGGAGCCAACACTTGCCTGTTGGTGTGATTTAGAGGAACCTTGAGGCGAAACTGAGACATGCATCCCCCTTCTTCCCACCTGACTTGCGCTGCTGCTTAGCCTACCCACCAGGACTACAAGTGTAGGTTGTTCCCCCCTAAATCCACTCTCTCTGCACCATAACCAGACTCCAAAGCTTCATCCTAACACAAAGCCATTTTAAATGGGCTTAGAAATGGAAAATGCTTCTGTGAATATCTGTTAAATCCAGATCCATCCCCAGGAAGTCAGGAGACATCTCCAGTAGGATTAAAACAGAGCAGACACGCAACAAAGCTATCTGAAAGGAGGATCCACAGCTCTGTGCAAGCACCACCAGGTGTCAATGTCCAACCCTCTGTGGCATCCCGTAATTCTACATGCACACCGATACACCCAAGAGTCTCCCACATTGGAAAATAAACACAACTGTGGATCATCACTAACAAATTCAGCCTATTTGAGGGCAGACCTTCAGTCAGAGGCCCTTCCTACCCACTTTTCTCAGGACAGTTTTAAACATACATCACTTTCTAGTACCTTGTTTCTTTTGCCCATGCTTCTGAGGAGCTCTCTTCTGTTTTTCTGCCAGAAAAATGCAAATCTTCACACAGCATGCACTAGCAAAACTCCTCTGCACCTGGAAGCCAGCTGATCCCTTTATTTTCGATGATGCCTGTTTTGGGGGAGGGGAAGGCTATTTTTTAGCCTAGCTGATTTTGTAATGGAGTCTAACTTATTTGGATTTTCACTTTTTTTAAACAGCTGAGAAGGTCATCATACCTAAGTCACAAGACAACATTGTGTGTTTGCTTTATAAATACCCAGCTTCACAGCTTTCTATCTAATTGTATGTGCAGACTAAGATGTTTTTGTATACAGCAACAGTGAGAAATAAATAATCAGCTACACAATTGTTACATGTTTTTCTTCTTTAGAACTGCCCAGAGTTTTTCCACCACCATGCCCATGTTTCTGTGGTTGCACAGAAGACAAGTATATATAGTAAGACAAAATTCACATGCTGTGTAAGTGTCTGTGACTACAAGTATCACCTCTACCATGCACCTATGCCTCAAGAAGAATAGGTCTCGGTGAATTCATCTTCAAACCCACAAATTTTCCATCCCTTACTTAAAAAGGAATCTCCACTAATGCTGCCAGTTGTGTGGCTAAGCCAGTGACCAGAGAGAGATGCAGACAGGAATAGGTTTGACATTCCACCAAGCAGGAGGCAGCAGTGACCTATATACCCTTGTCAATACATTTCAAAAGAAACGGCAAGTCGCTTCAGCAAAATATGACTCCTTTGATACTTTCCTGTTTAATTTAATACAGGCTTTTAGTATCCAAAGAACCCCACTGCTTTGAAATGAGGAAACACGGTCAAAGACTTCGGCAGCCAGCCCGCAGCTGGCAAGCGTAGTTCAGGGACCTAAAACACAACTTCTCACTAGGCTGGCCCTCACAGACAATGGAGCTTTGAAAATTAAGGCTTGTATACACAGGCAAAGTTATCAGCCTGATTACACTAGCATAATTAGGCCAATAAATTTCCCTGTGTAGACAAGATCTGAGACTCCCAAGCTCGTAACTAGGAAGGTCTTTCAGAGAGAGAGAGGGAGAGAGAGGGAGGGAGGGGGAAAAAAAGGAAATTAGCAACTCCTGAAATATCCAAGCAATAATTTTTTTCTGGGTACCTCATTTTTCTTTTTTAATATTTTTTTCTCTACAAGAGAAAGGTGTTTTTCATTTCCAAATTGAGATTTGGTGAGACATTGATACACTCATTCTTAGACGAATTAAAAAGAACAATCACCAACATTCCCATGACAGAGAGGAGTCTGTCTCCAGTGTCAGACATTGCATTGGCAGAGCCCTGACAGGCAGGCCAGTCTCGGGATTCCAGTTTAGAGCACGACCTGAAGTGGGTTGCTCATTTTTTAGGACCATGCATCTGACACGAGACTCTCTTTGTCCCTCCACAAGCATCGCGAGAAGCTCATGCTACTGAGAACAGCAGTCCGGACACACCAGGAGCAGCTCTATCGTTAACTTTCTTCCTTTCTATCCCTCCCACAGCAGAGTACCACATAACTTCCTTTCGGAGCTGTGAACTCCATGATGACATAGATCAAGCCTAAACTGGAAACAGCCCAAGACATCTGACTAGGACGAGACCCCTCTGATTTCTTTGTGGATGGGAAGAGTGTCTCATCCCAGGCACCTTCTGCACTTCACTAGGCCTTACCGCCCCGGTGCCCTGAAGCACTACTTCTGTGACAGTAAGGGTCACATCGGGGGGAAGAGTCATATTGTGGTGCGTTCGATTGCAGGACAATCAAACTGAACCTAGTCCGTACTTCCTGTGCTCTCTGGGCTTCCCATGGTGTGTGAACCCACCCTTGTTACTCC
Source organism: Pseudotriccus pelzelni (assembly GCA_035584735.1). Classification (NCBI taxonomy): domain Eukaryota; kingdom Metazoa; phylum Chordata; class Aves; order Passeriformes; family Tyrannidae; genus Pseudotriccus; species Pseudotriccus pelzelni. Next base: position 67,260,622 of record JAWMRA010000078.1, read on the forward strand.
TAATATTAAGTGACAAGGGCTTCATGAGAATTGTGCCAACACTGCTATTACCAAGATTAATCTGCAAGTGCTGACTTCAGATTCTCATAATTCCCTCAAAATAAATCCTCAATGAGCTTGGAAGGTCCAACCTTCAACTTCAGTTACTTCCCCGTCCCAACTTTTTATCTTCCCCCTACCTGTAACTTCCATCTTCTTCCATACCTCTCCTTGTTTGAGACACAGGTCTCTGTCTTGCCAATGGCAAAGAACTCTCTTGACAACCTAGCATTTTCCCCAATCTCTCCCTTCCCTTTTCACACTGGTATCAATATAATACCCAGCAGCTTGAAGAAGAATTGGGGGCCCCATCATGCTAGACACTGCATATGCACACAGTGTAAGAGAGACTTGTCTTCTTGATCTTACAACCTAAACAAATAAGGCCAAAAGAAATGTTATTCTCATTTTACAGATGGGAAACCAGGACCAAAGATATTAAATGTCTAGCCCTAGGAAACCTGCAGCCAAGGCAGGAACTGACCCTCTGTTTCCTGAGAGCCAGCGTTCGGTGCCTAATCGCACATGATCAGTCTTTCCTCTCTACCTCCCTGTAGGCACCAGGAATTTGTGCTCTACATCTCCACATGTTTCTCTTGCGCTGTACTGCACACAGCCATACACACTTAGTCAGGACTTCTTAATAAATAATTGTATATGGATTCCTGCACTTCTCTTATACTTGTCAGCTCGTGCTTCCCTTATAGCACAGGAATTAGACTTTCCTTCCTGTATTCCCAGTGTAATTATCAAACAAACTTTCCTCTGGCATAGTCTTCCCACACCAAGGACACTTTAAATCTCACACATAAATCTCTTTCATTTCAGCAGGTCTCTCTCCTGGAGAATGGCATTTAATGGTGATCTTTTTTTAATCAGGTTCAGTCCCCTGTTTCCCACTCCCACATGGTGGAAAGCGACTTTCCACTTAGAGAGGAAGTCAGTCTTTGATTTCATAAATGATTATAAGAAGATTTAACATCCTCAGGAGCACCACTATTTTGATTAGAATATAGTTGCTCCAATTCCTTTTCCAGCTGTCCTGCTTCTTGATACAAACCCCAAGATACAGAAAACTCTCTGAATTCACCCCCAGACACTTCAGTGTGGAGACAAGCCGCTCACCCTCTCATCATTTAAACTCTGACTCCATGCAGTGCAGCAGAATCAAGCAGGGAATTGTCAGCACACCGACTGTCTGCTGGCCTGTACCTCAAGCCCTGGCAGGCAGTTTGCTGAGCATGGACGTGTGCGGGCTTGTTTGTTTTAGCTCACTGACCCCTGCTCTGTTACTGCAACCCTGCAGCATGCTGAGACTGCCACCATGAAGAGCAGCTTGTCTGGAAAGGCAGGGGAACTGGACAGCTGAAGACTTTCATAGGAGCATGCATCCACTGTCACTGTTGCAGGCAGGCTGGCATGAGTATACTTTTACAAGAGAGTATAATTTTAGAAGCAATGCCCATTTGTGCACAATCTACCCCTCTTCACACTGTGGTCAACTGAAGAAAAATATCAGATGCTGTTTGCACAGTGCAGTAGTGGACTGGGGTTTTCTGGCTTCAAAGGCAGATTTGATCTGTAAGATAAAATTTTTCTGAAGTTTTGCTTTCAAAGACTTTGTACCATTTTTCCTTTCAAATATTACCCCTCTGAGGATATGTGTATATGTAAAATGAGATGGTAACATGAGGGCCACAGTCTCAAGTCACCCTCTAGTCCTCTCAAAGGCTGTCAGAAGCTCAAGGGGTTCTCCTTAGAAAACAGTACATGACATTCTGGCTTGGAAAAACAAGCTAGGCAGAAAATTGCTGTCTAGGTCTCTTCAGGAGTGCTTCTGACTCCGCTACCAGTTCCAAAGGAGTGGGACCAAAATGTGAAATTGCTTTTTGATCAAAGTCTTCAACATCCCATCCTGCTGTGCAGCTTCATTTCAGCAGTACCAGTTTTGTGAAACAGAGCACGAACTGTGTGAAGTAAACATTACCTCTGAGGACTTCACTCCTTTTCTAACTATTTTCCAGGCTAAACCTATTCTTCAAGTACCAAAGACTCTCTTTTGAGATCTTGATAACCCAGTTTGCAGGTAGCATGCCCACCCAGGAACACATTGATTAAATGCAGTTTGCCTACGTTTCAACACCACAGTCACTACAGTCCCTCTCATATCTGGTTGGCCTATTTGGATTTGACCTGGTGTGCCTGGAGACTCAAAGTCTTACAAGTCTTCCCTTTCCATATCAGCAACAGCCACATCAGCACCTGTGGCTGTTGTTGTTCTAGGATGCAGAAATAAACTTCCCCATCCTACACAACTTCTTGGATGTTGAGGCCAGAGGGACTTACTGAGATCATTTTGTTTGGCATCTAGAGCAACATGGACTATAAGATTATGCTAAGTAATTCTTGTTTGAAGTTCCATAGCTGTGGTTGAACAACAACCGCAATAAACATGCAATCGTGGAAAATCTACCACAATCCCTAGTAAGCTGTTCCAATGGTAAATTACCCTCACTGTTAAAAATGTGGACCGGTTTTCTGTGAGCAGGTGCTTAGTTTCAACTCACAGCCAACACCATATTGTTGTTACAAGTCTACTGAACTGCAGAATCCTTCTGAAATTGCTGATCCTACCGAGGTATCTTCAGCCTGTAACAAGGGACTGGTCTGAAAGCTAAGTAGAACTTTCCTCATGTCTTTTACTGCCATGAGGGGTTATTTTTGCTTTGTTTCTTTTCACTTGGTTGCTTCTGTAATTTTCCTCTGTACCTTCTCAATTTTTTAATATCCCCCTTGAAACCACTTGAGAAGCTTGCTGAAATGTAAGCAGTTCCCTCAGCATTCACAGAGCTAAACTGCCTCCTCAGGCTTCGATCCAAAACCTTCCAAATGCATTTATTAGATCCTTCCAGGCTGCATTTTGACCCGTCCTGAAAATTACAACAGCATTCCCAAATCTTCAAGACCGAAGTAATTTTAAGTGACATTAAGATGAAGCAACAAGCCCTTGAACCCCTACATTAAAAAATTTAGAAAGAAGCAGTCTCACAGCTGGACCAGTAAGTGAGCAGAATGATTTGTCAGCTGTTCTCCTTCTTTATGTGGGCAAGGACCTTCAGAGCAATTGTCTGCTCATTCCAGCTGGTGGCTGCAAGCTCACCAGGGCTTTGCTGTTGGTGTTTCAGAGTTTTAGCCTATTTCTTTCTATCTGCCACTCAAAGGGCCTGAGAAGATACAACATGTTGCAGATCAGCAAGCAGGTTTGCATACACAGAGGTTGTCCATGCCCAAAACACCAATCCAGCCAAGTAGAGTCAGCAGAAATAGCAGCTACATTGCAGCTGCAATACCCTTGAATTCACGCATTAAAAAAAGGCCAGCACTTTTCTAAAAACATGCATCTAAAACCTATGTTTTCCACTAGAAACAGACAATTTTATCTCAGCTTATTTTGTGGCAGAGCCTTGTTGACTTACAACTAGCAATATAACCCATCCTTCTGCTTTGAATGTCACGACTGTGATCCAGAATTTAAGTTTTTCCTCTCTTTCCCTCTGTTCCTGTGTAATAGCAGCACTCCCACCTAATTCAGCCAATCCCTACAAGCAACTTCATAGCCTGCAATGGTGCAACTAAAACCCCTGCCATGGTTGCCTCTTAAGCTGAAGAGCTATCGTGGTCTGGCTGCATTGGACATCTTTGCTTAAGGAATGAAGAAAAGAGCAAGGTCACCACTACACCCCAAACCCAGTCTTTCCCCATACACATGCCACTGCTCCCTGAGTATTAATAAAGCAGGTGCTGAAAGCAAAGCTCAGCCTGAGGGTTGCTCAGTACTACACTTGTTGCTTGACCCACCTCCTCATCCTAGAGATTAATTAGGCCTGGCCCCTCCCTGCTAAATTGCCTCTCAGTCACATTGCTCAGTCTTCCTCCTCTTGCCTCTGGCATATTCACTCACTAACTTTTTATTTCAATATTCATGTTTTCCAGTTTGTAAGGCCCTCTGCTCATTTTCAGTAGGCTGCTCCAAGGACTCTGCTCCAGTAACGGGAGGTGGGAGAGGAAGGATGTCTGGAACAAGGGAAAACAAGCACAGCTGGGTAGAGATGGGGAGCTGGAACTTCCAATCTCCTCTCTCTTTGCTCTCCAAGTCTTCCCTATGATGCTGTTCCAGGTGAAACGGACTAGCTGGTCTGGAAGACAACATCAGTTCTCATCTCCTGAAGATGCCCTCTCACCACTAGGTGCTCATTTGAGAGTTGCAAGTTCAAAGGGTCTCCACCAACGGTAGGGCATGCAGCCAGCTGTCCCCTAGCCTCAGCTGGAGCTGACATCTAGGGACATGGCTGTGATATATCTGACTGCAGAAAAGGCCTCTAGGCTCTAAATCCTGTCTGCAGAAAGAGGACAGTCTGAGGAATAAACCTTCCCACATTTTACCAGCTACCTGGCATCGTGCTTAGTATGTTAGCTGCTGCCAGTCCTTGTCTTAAATGCCTTATTCTTTCTGTGCATCATCTATGAAGCTCAGATTCCTCATTCAGAGCTGACTATCACACTTTCAGCTCAACACGCCCTTGGTTAAGTTTAAATTTTTGCTCCTGTCTCTATCCCTGTTAATTTATGTCATATGGAAAGACTGGAAGCTCTTTGGGCTACTGCCCTCCTTTTTCTACATGTGTACAGCAATAATTTCAGCTGAACCTTAACTGAGATCTCTGGATGTTGTTGTAATACAAAAAATAAATATTAATTAGTAAGATCAGCAGATTCAGTACCAGACATATTGCAAGTCACACCCCCACTATATTTATACATGCTGATATGTGAATGTGTCTGCAATGGTTAATACCCCTATGTATTTGACTTGTCTGTGCACAGTGTTTTTCACTTAATATCCTTTCCTTTCATAATCATGTGTCACTTAATATCCTGATTAATACAGAACATTCTGTGACACGGTAGCACGTGTTTGGACAGAATAGTGAAATTATCTTTGAAATGTAGCACAGATGGAAAAATCAGGTGATGAGTCTCCTTTCCATTTCTCTAACTTTCTACTGTGGCTACCTGTGTTTTAATATTCTAAACCATCAATAAGTTCATTCTTCTTGCTTTTGATGAACAAGTCATGCTCACAGCTATCTGATTCTTGTGCACATTCCAAAGAAAATCCATAATGGAAAACATAATTGCAGTAACAAGCACCCTACAGGGATGTAAAATTCCTCCAGAGATTCATCAGGGGCTAATTGGGCTCTTCTTTGCACAGTTCCACAGAGCCATTCCTATTCATATGGCGGAGCACTAGAGGGAAAGCAATAAAATTACCAGCTAAAGCCCAGGTTCCTGCCTAGTCAGTATACCATGCTAATTTCTAAAGACAGAGCTCTGATTGTATGGCTGAGCCAAACAGGATGGCTGTTTTTAACACCGTTTTAACTTATGGTAACCATTAACTACAACCTGACTTCCCATTACAACATACCACTGTGTACACCTATTAGCAGCTAATTGAATCATCTAAAAATTATCATAATTCAAACCTATGTTTGTGTTTTTGTAATGGTTCTTACAGCTTTTGCTGTAATACAGGAGAATATGCAAATCAAGGCTCTGTTTTAAAGCTCATGGCAAGATGGAAGTTTAAATGGAAATCTAATGGAGTGACAAAGGGGAATAAAGCTGTATTGTATTTTTGATGTTACCCATGAGACATGATAGGAGAAACTAATAATATGCTAACAAGGCTCCCTATCTCTAAACGTTTTCCAGCTGTGAGCCACTGAAGAGCCAAAAGACCTCTCTGAGTCAACACCAACAAATGCATATACTCATATCATAATTTTCTGCAATTTCTATTCACAGTTTCAAGTTGTATGACATTTTTCATTCTCCCTTTTATTTAAAGAAATAAAAGTATTTCCTCTCAGAGGCATTGGGGTTGTTTTTCAACCCACTATATCCTGAAACCTTCAATTTTGTTGTAGCTCTTTAAACATGAGCATGTTGGTTTTGTATTATGAAAGGCAACAAAGGCAACAGCATTATTGACAGGTTTGTGCCTATTTGCTGCCGGGGATTTTTAATTTGCCTTACAGCCTGATTTTATAAAGAGTTTTCATTTAACCTATGGAAAAGTTGTTATGTGCTATTTTATGTAGAATTATGGCTGAGTCAGATTAGCATAAATTAGCTTAAACAAGCAAATCAGTTTAAACCATCTACTCAAACTGAAAGAAGAATATATTTCACCAAGTGTTAGAGAACTGTTAAGAGCAGATAAAACAATACCACACGTCAGGTGGAAGTTAGTGCCTCTCCAGGGAAAAGGTCCACTCCCTTCTGCTGAGTTACAGAATCATGGTGCTTCCAGGCCATTGCAGTGCAAAGTAAGGTGCAATCACTTAAAGCTCACTCAAGGTGTCATTGAGGTTTGCATCAGTTAAATAAATCCAAACTCAGCAGGAGGGCAGGGGAGGAGGAGGGATTTAGGCAAAACTTTAGCAGCTCCCTCCTGCAATGAAGCAAGCACCCAACCACCATCAAGTCTGCCTAATGTAGATGACTATTTGCACAAGGAGGTGTGAATTTCCTCAATATGTATGTGAAGTGCCAAACCTGCCCCACTGCACTTCTTTTCCACGTTATCCATCGGTCAGCCCAGAAAAGGGCTGTTCAGATCTGCATACTTGGCTTTCACTGTAGGACAAAATGCCTGCCTGCTGAGGCTGGCTCACATGACTTCTTTTTCAGATATATTAGATGGGTCAGGTGCTTACGGCCTGCATCAGGATGCAGACTGCTGCCAGGTTGGAATAGCCATTGGTTTTCAACCGAAGAAGTTTTAAATCACCTGCCATTCCTCAGAGTGTTTCCCACCGTTCAGCACAAAACATTTTGATGGATAGGGAGTGGTGGATTGTCTCTCCAGCAAAAGTATAATAAGAATTCTGTGTTTAACATGGGAGATGGGAATTCTTTCCTGAAGATACATATGTGCAGCCCTGATGGCTTTCTTGGAAGCTGCATACATACTTCTGAACAAACAACAACCACGTTACTTCTTGCAGGCTCAGAGATTGTGCTAGCTTACTCCAGAAAGCTTAATAATGTGCCAGAAATAAGCAACTGAACCCTTATTTAGGCAATTCAAACAACAGCATTTTTAATGTCCAGCCCCAAGACCTTGGTTTCAATCCTCACTTCAAACATTATAAAATCTGCATTTGTTAAAAGCACCAGAATTTTCTGGACCAAGTAGCACAGGGAAGGCCAGGACATGTGTGGCAATTGCCCTCTGGCTGCCAGATGGGCTCGCAACGCGTGTGTGTCTCTCCCTGGATTTGGAAAGCCCCTACTGCCCTTGTTGCTACCAGAGCTCTAAGAGTTTCTTCCACTGATCAGTCTGTGGGTTTTCAAAGCAGAAGAGCTCATGCAGTTGCCCTTCTTGTGCCAGCACAGCACAATTAGTAATCAAGGCACCTGTGCTGCAAAGCAAAGACACGATAGAGTTGCCAGTACTGAGCCATGGAGGGGCACAGCAGCAACCTAAAAGCATGTGTCAAGGAGCAACCTGTTTGCCTTATGAAGTCTCTTGGCACTGGGAAAAATGTCTTCATCTCATTTCCTAAACTGTGAAGAGCTACCAGCTTTCACATTTTTCATTTTAGCATAGGTAGTAAAAAAACCTCCTGAAAACAGGAAAATGGAGGGCAGCAAGCAGACTGTGTGCCAGCCATGTTTTCTTTCAGTCCTCATTCCATGGAAGAAAGGAAATTAATTTTTTTTTTATTTTTAATTCTCCACTCTGACCTACTAAGCCTGTGGGTCACGACCCCCATTTGGGAAAAGCTGCACTTTCTCCGCTTCCTCCTCCCTCTCTCTCTCTCTCACACACACACATACACACACACATTCTTGTACACCATGAAAACATTACCCTAATGTCCACTGACAAAACAATGCCTGAAAAAATGTGTCAAATATAACCACCTAAATAATAGAGCCTACAAAACATGTTAGCCTCTTAATTTCAATTTCAAACATTCATTAATATGAAAAAAAAGTCCCCAAAAGCTGTACATTGTTATGAGACAGGCAATTCAGCATGACATAAATTGACTGAAAACTACTGAAAATGAAATAAAATGACAGCACCCAAGAGTAACCATTAATTCTGGGTTCTTTCCTTTCCAGGTCTTCATTCATTTTTCTTGCCTTTGACTTAACACTTGTATTTTTTCCTCCTTTTTTTTAGATACTGTCTTTGGCTATTTCTTTATATCTCCTTTCCATATATGCTTGACTTTCCTCTCATTTTCTGTGGCGCCTAACTCTGGGTTCCCCATGGAGCTCATTCACAGTCAAATGTTTCTTAGTCAGAGAAACCTTCCACATCATCACGTTTTTCAGTGCAATTCCTCCAGCTTTCATTATACCCTTGGGCTAAGGACCATGTGAGTCCCCAGTCTGGGGAAAGGAAGTTCACTCTTCCTGCCGTCCATGACAGCTGCCTTCAAGCATCCCAGCTGGGTTTCTTGAACCCAGAACGGGAAAATTTCAGTTTAGGTTCAGTCACGAGCAAATTTCATTCTCCTCTCGGATACACCATGCTGTTCAAAATTTCTATTCTGGGTTCGTTACTGAGGAGGCCTCAGTTATCATTTGCAGAGGGGTTCCCTTTATTGGGAGACAGCCATAGGTAGAGATGCACCATGCTCAGCCGTAGTACACCCAGATACATCTCAAGTCTGATACAGTGATCCTGTCTGGCAGTGTGTGTCACCCTTCTCTTTCTGCATCTGTATGTAGATGCATCTCCTAATTTGGAAAGGAGCAAAATGTTAGATGGCATCCCTGAAGAGCTATTCAAATTCCTGAGCTGCGCTTGAGGAAAAATGTTCCTGCTTATCATGCTACTGAAATCTCCTGGTTCCACACAAATTCTCAGTTCACTAATACTGATTCCATAAAATTTACTGTCAATCACATTCAGGCCTTTTTGCTTTCTGTCACTGATGATGATACAGAAGTAATATTTTTCTAGCATATTATTTGACTTTAGCATGCTGTGTCCTCTATCTTCTTTTGGAATGTCTTTTTAATTTATTGCAATTCAGGCTGTTTATCACCCCACAGCTCCAGAAACAGGAAGTTTGCTAGCCTAGAAAATATCCACTGGCCCATGAAAAGCCATGACCACGCAGCACCACACATGCTAGGAATGTATTCATGCCAGTCCCAGCAGGGGCTCATGTGCAGGTGCAAGTTAAATGCTTGTTTTGGTCCTTTTCACCATAAGCATTAAATCTCTGGATCCCTTAATACTCCCACCCAGCCTCACAGCAGGCATGTCTGAAGAGACATTAGTGTAAGCATCTTGTAGTGCTGGTGAGGTACTTTAGTTAAGCGTTCCCCTTTTGGGCCTCACTTTTGCTACTATGCACAGTAACGCTCAAGGCTATGCAGCTGCACTCCAGTTCATGCAGGATCAGGTTCCCCTGCCCTCTTTCTCCTGGTTTAGCAATTCTTTTTTTTTTTTTTTTCCTTTTTTACCTTAAACTCATACATAGGCATTGCACAGCACAGAACACCATTAGGCTCAAAGAGAACATGCATGAGCACTTCATAGCTCTCTGCATGGCCTTTTTGCCAGCCTTTCTCTTCAAAGAAGCTGCTCCAAAAGTTGACTGAAGCCAGCCAAAAACTCCCCGTTGGCCTTGGATCAGGCCCAAAGCGAGGGACACAATTAGATGGGAACGGAGGCACTAACGAAAGGCAGCTTGCCTGCCAGCAGGCAAAATGCAGGGAGACCTACACGGAGAAAAGGAGTATTTGAGGGTCAGACTTGCAGTCCTTTGAGAGATGAGCCTCTGTGCCGTGAATATCCTGCCAAGCAATCTGTGCTCTTCATGACTTCCATTCAAGCAGTGTGTTGAGGCACTAAGCAGTGGCTTTGAACTATGAGGTGAAGACAGAGTATGGGCACTGCCTCACTTTTTTTAATCCATCAGATTTATTTGTTTAATATATTTTTGCTGTCTTGTTTATTCCCTTTATAAATCTTATTATTACAAAGAATGATTTTTAAATGGCAGTGGAAAATATGGCAATTGAATGTATTTAGGAGAGTCAAAAAAGACCCAAATAAAAGCCTGTATTCAAATTTTGTGAGGGGAAAAACGACTATTGTTCTTCTCATTCCCCTTTTTCTTTTGGATGTACCAGTCAGCCCAGGAAGAGACGTCCCAGAGTAATTCTTTCCAACTCTTTACCAATAAACAGGACAATACAAGAGTCTTCACAGTGCAGCAGTTCTTACTCCCTGTTACTAAAAACTTGCAAGCACACACAGTGTTAGCACCTCCCAGTTCAAAATAAAGTCCACACTCAATGCAGATTGTCCATGGCTCTCCATTTTTCATACTGCTCTTTCTTGAAAATTGCTTCGTTGGAATGGTTTATGTACCTAGTTTAGGTCTCTGTGTTTTCTACTCATATTAACATGCAGTGCATAAAAATGAACTATCTCATCTGAAAGAAAATCCAACAGATCCTTTTATCAGAGTTGTAAGATGATGTGTTTGGATTAATTGTCTAGCAGGGTCCTGCTAGAGCTCTGGTTTGTTTAACATTTTCAGCAGTTATCTGGAAGCATAAGTAGAAAAAAAATTAATTATATTAGCAGTTGACACCCAGACTGAGGGAGATAAAGGAAGGCAAGAAGTTTATAGGGAAAATGGAAATCAATTTACAAGGATTTGAGAATTAGACCAGCATTATCCAAGTGATGCAAATTTATAATTACAATATGTTAACAAGCAGACTGGTTGCTTGTCATGTTTGCATAATCTACTACCACCTTGGAAGATACTTTGCACAGAAGAAAAATGGTAATATCTTGCACCCAGAAATCAGTTGTCGATTCTTGATACAGTATTTTAAATGCCGTAGAAATTCAAAGAGATGCGGAGATCACAGCAGGGGACGAGTACCTACAGCTGAACAGGAAAGAAATACAAATGATGGAAAGACTTAAACCACTATTATATGCACATTTTACCCCTTTAGTCTAATGAGAAGAATTGATTTCAACTACTTAATGACCACAAATCATCTGCAATGCTCTGTGATGGTTTATTTTGTACATAAATTATGGTTTACTGCACTGTACATAAAGTACAGTTCACTGCAACACAGAGTTACTTACATGTGCAAAAGAAGAGGAGATAGCTAGACAAAGATTTCCGTCATGCACAACCAGATAGCTCAGGAGCATCAATCCATGGAGGAATCCATATGTATTACAGCCTGGGCTGTATATGGGTGTTGGATGTGGAATTAAGCCTCCCTGATGGAAAAGCTTTCTTCAGCACTGTGAGCTCTTGCACTATGAGCCATTGCAAGGTCCCAGAAACCTGCAGACATTGGTTGAGAGGCAGTGAGCGTTGTGAGCCACCGCCTAGCGGGAGAGAATCCAGCATATCACAGTTGGTGTGCACAAGAAACGGATCCTGTCCCATACCCAGCTTGATGGCCACCAGACAGATATCAAATGAATGTCTGAGCCATAAATTACCCATTAAACTTCCTCTGGCTACTATTTTTCTCGGGCTCACCATCACCAGCTCAGAATTGCCTGTCTTCCCAGTCCTCCATTTCCAGTGTCCCTCACTCCCTTTGCCTCTTCTTTCAGCTTGACAGGCTCCATGCCTCTGGTACAACCCCTGGGCACATCCTGGTCTTTCGCCTTCTGCTTTCTGAGTCTGCAGGACAAAAGCAAAAGTAATTACAATGTCTCTTTTTCTCCAAAACATTCTCAGATCCCTGTGCCAGGCATTCATTGCACCATCAACCAGGTTTTCCTGGAAACCAACACGTCTCTGAATACTACAGGGTTTTTTATTTTCCGGCCCCAAACATACTCTGTGCAGTAAATATACCAACACAACTCTGGAGATGTTAAGATGACGAAAGTACAAAAATCATGTCAAAACTTCAGAATGCAGCCATGAGAGTCAAGGCGTGATTCAGTTGCCTCAGCACATTTTGGACAGAAGTCTAGAGTTTAGCCTCATTAGGTGCATATTCTCAGGAAGCTGTCCCAAGTTGCTTAAGCAGAGATGGCACAATCAAGGCTCCATCTTAGTGTCATGGGCAAAGTATCCTGTCTCTGCTTGTACCTGTAGGAAAAACTCTAGGAATGAGATACTACAGAGGAAAACTTACTCCCTTTCTGTTTTTTTCTTCTCATCATTCTGTGAATCAGGTAGAATTTGTACTCATTTGCAAGCATCCTAGATTGGCAAGGGCCAACTGAACACACTGGGGCTTTGTGCACCTCTACACTTGCCCTGTTAGTGTGTTCCCAAGACCCACCATGGCAGAATTTGCCCCCATTGTCCCATCTTTCCTTCCTCCAAGGTAACAAAGTATGAATGCCCAGAAGTTTTACTGGGGTATCTGCACAGGCCGTTGAATATCTAACATGCTCCATGCTGAATTCCAGTGTGGCACACGTACACCCCATGCTGGCTTATAGTCAGGCTGTATCCATACCAGTAAACTAGACCATTATGGCATTAGGACCAAACCTCCAGGCCAGTTGCAGAGAGGCCAGAGAACAGTATGCTACTGAACGAGCTTCCTAAATGAGGTGGCAGCAAGCAAAGTACCTACTGGGTAGTGGTACCTATTGGTCCCTGGCACACTCTAGTTGCCAGACCATACCCAAAAATTGTTCAGACAGAATGTCAGTTGCAATGGGCTATGTTTGTGGCAGAGAATGTGCTAGCAGTGTGCTAGCACAGACAATCTTCCAGGGCCAAGGAAGGCTGCCAGGCCTGCTTGAATTTACTAACATAGACTCAATCACAGCATCTGAATTTTCTGCATCTGAATAGTGATACAACAGCACCCCAGAATGTGGCAACCACAGAGCTAGAGAAGGTTCAAATTGCATCTTCTGTGTGGGAAGGTGGAAAGGTACATACTGAGTATTTCCTTCCCACTTGATCTCCCCAAGGTGAGATGAAATCCATCAGGACTTTTTCCTTTATCCAGTCTTTTTGGGATAGGTAGGAAAATACACTTGATTACCTTCTTCAGTTGAATTTCTTTGGTCTTAAGATTACTTTAGAAGTTTGCTCAGATTCTTCAGGACTGCTTTATTGTCTTCCTCAGTGTAAATATGCTTTTTACTAACATGCTTTGACATTCAGAATTTGCTTCACAAACCACACTGAAGTTTAGAAACAGCTGAATGTAGCTTTGGATATACATATTTTAAGGATACAAAGCTTTCCTCTCAGGCCTACAAAGTTACACATGGAACAAAATATATAGTACACAGAAATTACTGCTCTCATCCTCCTCACTTCATTGTAATTCAGGAGTGATTCTCTCAATACCAGAGTTGTCTGCCAGCAGAAGACTAGTGTCACAAGAGGAGCAACAGACCCTGACTTTACAGCCATTCTGGCCAAATGTCCTCTTCCAGACCCAAGTGTGCCATCCACTCAAGGCGCCATTCTCCAGTCACCTTACCTACATGCCACTGCCACCAGTAACTGGTCTTTCAGCTCAGGAGAGTCCTCAGGCATCCTTAGCACATGGCACCCAAGTAGCTCAAATTATTTAAAGTGCAGGGTTTGGCTAAACCAGCTCATTTTGACTAAAATAGTTCAAGAAGCTTTTACTTAAGCAAATCTTCCAGAAGATTGGGAGGGACCTTCAAAAGGTAGACAGTAATCTGTAGCTGAAAATTGCAACATCTCCCATAGATGCAGTCCTTTGCTAAGCAGCCTAGTTGCAAAGACAGAGCAATAGCTTTGGAACAGGTGTTAAGGAAGGAATAATGGTCATGTGCCTTGTGTCAAGTGAAGACATTAAAAGCCAGAGTTGATTGAATTAGGTACATGCCCTCCAGCTCCAAACACAGACTCCTATTTAACCTCAGTACTTGATGTTCACAGTCAAAGATTAAGTGGAAAAGAAGGCAAAAAGAAGACAAGTCACAGAACAACTTCAGCTGCAAGTGACCTGTGGAGAACTCTAGTCCAGCTCCATGCTGAAGGCAAAGGTGACTTCAAAATCAGATTCAAGTGCTCAGAATCTTGTCGAGTTCTGAATATCTCCAGGCAAATATTCTTCTCTCATGAAGTCGTACGCAATCTAGCCTTAAGGATCTGTCCTCCCCAGCTAGAGAACATCTTTCCTGGGAAGGTGCACCTCTTGCACCTTCCTACGACCTGTGAGTGGAGGTTGCAAGGAGAGGAGGTGCAGGACAGACAGTGATGCCTGAATCCTGTCACTCTCAAATACCCCCTTTGCCATTTTTTAGAGCCTTCTCTGGCTTTTCAGAGATGCTGCTTACCTTACCTTCCACTACCTGAGCCTCCTTAGGCCACTGCAGCTGCTTCCAAAGGGAGATGAGGCTGTGAGGGATGTGGGAAAGACAAGAGCAGAGCCCAGAAAAGCAGGGCTCAGCTTTCTCCTTCCTCTCAACTCCTGCCCCAGGACTGGTAGCAGTTGGCAGCACAAACAACACAGTCATGACCTGCTCATTCCCCCAGTGGGAGTAGTGGCTCAGATGATGGCAATGGCTGAAGAAAAGGCTATAAGGCAGGTGGGGGAGAAGGGAAATGCACCTAGGACCTGACTCTTTCTGCCTACTACCTCAGACTTTCCTCAGGTTGCTCACAGCAGCCCTGGCATCTGCTCATCCTGGCAAGGAAAGCAAGACACATGGTGGTGGCGGAAATGGGGGCAAGGGACATAACCTATTCTAAGTGACTCAAAGAAAGGGGAGGAAAGGGGAAGATGAGCAAGCCTGAGACCTCAAAGCAGCACCTTACATGTCTGTCTTCTCCCACATTTATTTCCAAGCATTCTCCTTGAGCTGAGCTCACCCCTTAGAAAGCGAAGTGGCTGATGTGTGAACTCAAGTGCCCATGTTACAAGTGCGCTTCTGCACTTCTCTTCCCCCAAAATATACTCCTCACTGCTTTGCCATTTATTGTTGCTATGCTATTTACTGTTTGGGATATCTATATCACTCACCTAGCTTATAAGCTCAGGAAAACTGTAACTGTGCTGCCAAGGCCCAATTTGCTCGCCTTTATTCACCACTATTTCCCGTACAACTGGCATAAATGAATAAAGGTGCTCCTAGTCACCGAAATCCTCCACTCCTGCTGAAGATCAGTGTACATCTTCAGGTGCTGGAAGACAACTCATTATCTGAAACAGAGTCATATTCATCTGTATTTCAGACTAACATGACATCAGTGAAATCACAGCCCAGACTGAAAGGTCTGGGTTTGTCTGCTTACTGCCGCCAACAGGATCAGCGAGTAGTTACCTCACTACCGGCCAAATGCTGCATTGCTGACTCAGGCACAGAATGGCATTTTCTAAGTGCTTGAGGAACTTGCATCCCAGATGAAAATAGCACTTATACCCACAGTTTCACTCAGGGTTTTCTTTGGCTTCAATAGCAGATAGGGACAGAAGGTCTAAATTCTCTGGCCCATGTCTCTGTCCTGTCCCATAGAGACTTAAGTGAAGGAAAAAGTCACACAGAGCCATAAGATGTAACCAAAAGCAGGCAGTACTTATAACCACAGACTAGTCACCCTGACTTCTGAGCAGCTCACAAGGGTGAGCTATATTTTGTCTTTATAGTAGTCTCAACAGATAGGTAGGGATTACCAAAAGGTGGGTCCCTGGAGCACAGATGAACATCTGATCTGTCAGGCTGTCAGATCCCAACCCATCTAGGGTTTTGTGGGTCAAAAGCAGGAAAAACAAAAGTGGGGGAATGCCACTGGCTCAACAGGTACAAGTAAGCATAGCTCCATTAACTATTCACGAGGTACCTTACCCGTAGACTTGACCCGGTTGTCTATGAAGTTTAAAAAATCTTATATTATCAGTTTTAACAAATGAAGCTGAAAATGCTTTCCACCTTTTCTTTTAACTTGCATTATTTTTTAACTCAAAACTGATGTATACTTTGAACCAGCAGTCAAACAGTGAATTCAAAGATGACTAGAGACAGACCAAAAGCCAGAGAGGTTCAGCCATGAAATCAAGTCCTATGGAATTACTGAAAAGAACAGGACCAGAAGGTCAGCTGGTGCAAGTTGATTTTGATCCTTTGAAGCCATTGAATTCCACTTTCTGAGGCAGTTCTTGTTCAAGCCCCTCATGACCTGTTTGGACCCTACTGCCAGGATCACAAAAAGTTCCAGGGCCTGACTGGAACTCAAGTGTGGCACTGAAAAAAATTAAAAACAAAAGGTAAAGGAAACCTTTCCCATTCTATGAAGTGCGGAAAAGCCAGAGAAAGACAAAGAAATAAGAAACAGCTATTTCTTTCACCACCAACAAAGAAGTCTGAGAAAAGACTACCACTCCTGTGACAGTTGAAGATTCTAAGAGATGTAAAATAGCTTGTGGCAACAGCCTGAAATTGTCTTGCAATATCAATGTCCTCATATTGCCTGGACAGATGATGAAACCACATTGCATTAGCTCCATGGCTCACTCCGGGCATTGTGCTCCAGCTCCACAGGCTGTCATTACATGGGGTACTGCCTCCTGCCTATGCTGCCTACATCTTCAGGCCAGAGTATTGGGGATAGTCAAGGACGAAACTTTCAGCTGGCGTAAATTGGTGAAGCCCCACCAGCTTCCCTGAGACTTCACTGATTTACAGCTGCTGAAACTGTGGCCCCTGCTATGCTTAAAATCTGAGACAAGCTTTCATTGGACACAAAAAAAAAATACACTTTGGGACACTTTGAAACCTGTGCTGTGCGCAAACTAGGAGCTAATCGATTCCCAAGATTTTCTGTGAGACATGTACAAGCACACTTTGTGCACTGAGTGCCAGCAGGCTTCACCAGACACACAGACACAGAATACGCTCCCTGGGATGTGCCAGGGTGAAGAAGAGTTTTCTAAGTCACTTCATTTTTACTGGAAACTCTGCACCAGTCCTCCCACATATAACACACTGTGCACTCCTCGTAACCAGCATTGTCTGAACTTGTGGTATTTTAATAAACGTTCCTGCCAAGCCAAAGACGCCCTAAGACACATCACCTTTGTCCAGAGGAAGATCCCAGCTGCAACGAAGTCCAGAGAGTGTGACCTCTGCTACAAACCAACATGTAGGTATGTTAAATGAGTTCCTATTAAAAATAACTGCTCTCCGTACTGCTTGGAGTAGAAGGGGGCACAGGCTGTTTAGAAAGTGCACATGAGGGTGACAGATTGCAACAAAAAAGTCCTTTCACTGCACATACAGGAAAATGAGGCGGTACAAATGAATGCCTCTTTTTTATTTCATAGGGACAGGTTGGCAAAAGCAGGTTATTGGGTTTGGGCTGCATAGAAAAGAAGAATTTTCTTTTTTTTTTCTGGAATCCTGATTCATCTTCATTATTCAGTCACTCAAGCTTTCTTGGAAACAGAGTGCCACTGAGTTATTATGGCAGTCATAGATGAATTCAGCAGAAAAATATATGTATAATAACGAAAGCAAGTAAAACTGCTCTCCTTGTGCAGCCCTACCGAGAGACAGCCAGACAAAAGCATGAAAAAATTGACTGTCTGGCCAAGAATGAAATTGCTGGCAAGTCTGGTTTCAACCCTGCTATTAGCTTTCTTGCAGCTGCTTCAACTACCCAAGCAATATTGAGATAAGTGCATGCTCTGAAGTCCTTTTTCTTTTTTTTTTTTTTTTAATTGGGGATAGTATATTTGTTTGCATATTAGCTTATTTATGACTAATACCTCACCTGAAAGAACTTAGGACCTAACAGGCAGCCACCTTAAAAAAAGCAAAGCAAAACAAAAGTAAAACCCAAGGGTTTTGATTCAGAACAAGGCACTGAGAAATGTTCCTGCATTTCAGGATGAACGTTGTGTTTCCTCTGTGGGCAGAGCCTGCTCCAGCTGCATCACACATGGGGCAATTCTGCTGTGCCAAAGGGGCAGGACTCAAGCAGCTGCACATGGGGATGGCTGGGGAAGGCAATGTGCTCTTGCAAACTTGTTCACTTGTGCAACAGGAGGATGGACAGAAAAAGAGTGGCAGGGGTGGATCTGCATCCCCAAAGCTCCTGTCCTGACACCGCAGCCACCTGAATGACTCAAGGAGCTGAGAGCCAAATGTTATGTATTTGTGGGAGGAAAGTGGGGGCCTTGGGTAAAGGCTTGCATCTTGTCCCTGCCCCAGGAAGGTTGCTACTGAGTGCTGATGGATTGGGTCAAGGGAGGTCACACTCAGGGTCTGGACCTCAGGAAGATATTTCAGACCTGATGTAATGATAAGGCGTGACACTGTGCTAGCCTTCAGGCTCACTCAGCTCACAGGCATGCCCTTAAGGTTTCCTCTCTTCAGAGGTGTAAAGCACTTCTGTTGCAAGCCCAGTAAAAGAAGGTACTGTCTAAGGGTGGAACAGAAAATGTTATGGAAGATTTGCCAAGAAAGTGCCTGTGCTCTTCTTGTTCCAAAACATGGCAGGGCTTAAAAAAAAAATTTGAAAAGTTTCAAAAGGCATCCAGCGATTGTTTTTTAGGAAACAAAAGAAGTACTTATGGGTTAGGTTTTCCAAGTTACTGCATTAGTAGATACACTAAACAGACAACTTGATCTGGATGAGTCACACAGCAGAAGAGGAACAATGACCTATGTGTTCCTCCAGTAGAAATTTTTCTTTTTTTGCTGTCAATAAAGATTTTTTTTAATATAATTGCATTTGGGCAGCCAATCAGGAGGGTGTGGCTATCAGAAGATCACCCCATCCCCCAGGGAGTCAAGTATTTGGCAGGGTGTCAGAATTTCAGGATACCCTAAGGCAAGCCACAGCTCCTTAAAATAACTTCAACACACCTTGTATCATGCCTGGATGTTGAATCAGCCCGGAGATGTCAATCACATACTGCATTCACAGCAGAATCACCTCAGTTGCTCTGATCCTCACTTTTGAACTTACAACTTCCCTTCACAGGAATCAGAGGAGGTGTGGGTATATGTGTGTGTGCGTGTGTGTCCCTCTATGTGTGTGTGTGTGTGTAATTCCCCAGTCTTCAGAATAACAATCCTACCCTTTGAGCCTCCTTGTTGGGAAACAACCCTTGCAGAACAGCAAGTTCCTCTTTCACAACAGCTGCTGAAAGAAGGCAGCACAGCTTGGCAATGGCAGCAGGAGACAGCAAACCTGTTCATAGTTTATAGGGGTTTTGCTACCAACAGGCCTGCCAGTGTGATTTAAGCCCACCTAATTATCCTCAGCTTGGCACCTCTGACTTGTTCAGAAGTGTCTGTTCATGGGATGAGGAGGTCTCAGTTCTCTGAGAGCTTGGCTTGAGACACTAGGTCTGGTTTTCAGAGGGTCTCAGGTTCCTCTGGAACTAGACTTTATCGTGGTTGTTGCTGTGGTGGTTATTTATCTGCACTGGAACAGTATCCCGCAGAGCAGGATCCTACCATGCTGGATCCATATGTGTTCTAAATCCTTACTAGCTTCAGTTCACGGTTCAGCTTCTCTGGTGAACAGTATCTACATGCAGCATCCAAACCAAAGATTCAAAACAAATACTATTTCTTAAAGTATCTGCCATCCTCCCTCATACCTCGTTTTCTCCAACTGTAAACTAAGGGTGAATGTAGACGAGTAAAATACTGTGGGATGCATAGATTGGTGCCAAGCACTTTGTAAGCGTAGCACAGCATTTCATTGCACTGCTCTTCAGGTTAGGAACACATCATCTTCTCTGCTTCACCTTACTGTCATAGCATCCCTGAAGTTGTGGTCTAACAAATCACATCAGTTCCCACGGAACTAAACCCAAAAAATTACTTGTGAATACAAATAAAACCCAGATTATTGTGTTATCCTTTCTGGAAAGTGAATAATCCACTGCTTCATATCAGGGCAAGATACACGGTTCCAGAGATGAACTTCACAAGTTTGTTGTGGAGTTGGAACTTCCGATTATGGAGCACTTGCTTTAATTTTTGCAGACCACTAGGTGGAAGTGCTACTCCATCTCAGCCTTGACATTCTCAAGCCATCTGGAAGCGGCAGCCAGTTGCTAAAGCAACCCTCGACAATAACTTTTTCATAGAGAAGTGAAAGATGAGGAACCAGAAGCCCCCGTACTCCTTTTTTCGAAAGCAGAGATTTGGTCCCAGTGCACACAAGTGTCGCAGAAAACATATATCAAAATCAACATATAATGAAATCATAACAAGAAGGCTTGTGACAGTGAGGCATAAAACCTGGAATGTGCTTTCAGAAGGAGAGACAGATGAATTTGTCAAGTGTGCCATAACACAAGCCATTTATGAATGATTAGTAATTTATAATGCACTTTTAGAGGAGTGAGGAGAACCTGGGTAAATTAATGGACTTTCTTGGCTTTTCTCTAAAATGACAAATGTCTTCTCTATTCCATTTACTCTCTCTAAATTCTCAGCTTCTAGCCTCTCTCTATAAGCTTGCTTAGCACGATGTAACACTATACCTTCCTCTTCTGCTCATCCCAAAATGAATTATCTCTTATAGCAGTTGAGCAGGGCAGAAGGCAAGTTCCCAGCGTAATGTCCTGTCCTAAGTTTGTGTGTCCGAAGCCATTTGCCCTGCAGCCTCACTCAGAGCTGACCTAGTAAAACCAGACAAACAACTCACAGCCATCTTCCTCCTTCCTGATGCCTTCTCCCCCTCCCCTCTCTTTGCCCTCTGTGTTCTCGGTCTCTCACCTCAGCAGTTTCATTTTGCTCACTCTCAAGTCCTGGGACCACCAGGCACTTCATATGTCCCTCATAGACCAAAGGCAGAGCAGGGTAATCCTGAAGGGAAAGACAAGAAAAATGGCGACACAGGAGGGTTAAAGACAGGCTGAGCCTAGCAAGCATCGTCTAGACTTTCAGTCTCATGATTCAGTGTGTCTGATGTAAAAGTATTTAAATAAGAGTTATGTAAATAACATGGCAGACAGATAGATTATTTAATATAATCAAAGTGAGATAAGGCCCGGCCTCAATCCTTCCCTGAAGTAAGACTGCTTTGTGCCATCCTCACAATGCAAACAGCCCTGAGGCTTGAAGACCCAGCCAAGGGAGGATCACCCCAGTGCAAGGAGATAGTCTCCTGGCTTGCCACCAGCACAGCAGCTCCTGCACAGCTCCTCCATCCCTAAAGCCAAGCAAAAGGGCATTCACGAGAAACCTCTGCATCCAGCTGGTCTCCACTGCCATATTAGCAGTGACAGTGACACACTGGAGTCACTGTCATTTGGGATCATTTGTAAAAGCCTTCCTTTGGGCTACACTGGAGGCTTCTGCCTGCGACTGAGTCAACTGGAGACTGAGACCAGTGAGAATAAAAAGAGTGACTTTATTCCTAAGCTCTTCACCTTCCAGCATGGTTAGTCTCAAAAATAGAGTTGAAAATGGCCCATCAGGTAGAATAGCATTTCCTTCTCACTGCCCTGTTACCACCTTTAGCATGTTTATCTGAGTTTTACCTACTTTTAAATGTCCCAGGGCATGTCTGCACCAGTTGCATGTAGGATGGGCCCAGCTGAGTTAGCTCCAAGGCACCTTACTGGGGGACTGATGGCAGTGTAAACACAGGAGCACAGGGTTGCTATGGTCTGCAAAACCTGCTGGAGAAGACAGCCCTGTGTGCAAGCAGCCAGTGCCCAGAGCGTCGCATGCAAGCGCGAGGCTTGCTCGAGTTTGCTGACAAGCGCAGGAGCTGCTGCAGTGTAAACGTGCCCTTGTGTAGTGTAATTCCTACCAGCTCCCCTAGGACACAAGGATTCCCACTAACTTGATGTGTTTTGATTTCATAGTGGGGTAACGCTATTCTCTTGACCGTTGCCCTTCCCTTTTCCTTCAAACATATAGGGCCAACTTGACTGTCCCTGTGCTAAAATCAACACACAGGCAAGTTTAAGTAAAGTTTAAGTAAGGACTGTGCTGCTGGCACTTTCCATAGTGACACCAGTACCACACCTTCTTACCTCTTCTTCCCATTCAGGTCACTCCTAACTCACCTGACTACACCTCTTTTTTTTTTTTTTTTTTTTCAACTGAAATTACTTGGTATCTGCTCCATCTAATCTTCTCATCCACATTGAATGAGACCAACCAGTTAGGCTTCCAGACACAGCCTGACCCACAGATAATCCTTGCATGACCATATCAGTGTCAGTTAAGGACAGTTTGTTCATTTTTTTAAGACAGGAGCACTAAAGCTATCAGGGACAGGTGTATTCAGGTATAAATATGCCTTGTACAGGTACACTATAGTCTCCCTCCCACACGGCCATGCAGGAATGTTGAAGCAATGCAATGGGAGCCAATGCTGGTTTTTTACATACACACATCAAGCGTGCGTGGCTTTTGCACATACACAAAACCAAGGTGAGCACACGTGGGTTCTCTCCCTCTGTCACAGTCACTCGCTGGTGGACAACAAGTTAATGCATCTTCTTTCAGCCTGCAGGCAACAGTAACCATGTAAAGGCAGCTTGAATGAGGAACAGATTCGCTCAGACTTCCTCCACTCCTACCTTCTACCCAAATTAATGTTGGAGTAGATAAGGCTGGAGAGCATTTCCCCTCCCTTTTTTAAACCTTTCCTTAGTTTAAATGGTCTGACTCATCAGCAACGCAAAGATGACAAAATGTCTATTCTCCTCCCTGCCCACCCCTCCCCCCAAATATTTTGGCATGATTTTGCTATCAAATTAGGGTTCTCAGTCCATGCCAGTCGGAAAAAAAAATGGGCTTCCAGTATACTCACTGTATATGATTAGGATTTGGGGAGGGTGCGGAGCATAACATCATCATAGGCAGAAAGTGAAAACAGCCAAAGGAAACGCCTACACTCTTCCTTTACAAAAGCTGCTTGTTGTGTCTGTCTGAACAATTGTTAAAAAACCTGGAGGGGAATTAGAAGGAAAAAGATAACCAACTTTATTAAAAGCAAAAGATTGATTGAGCAATTGATTGCACTTAATTGGAATGCTGTGAGCAAGGGAGAGGATTTCAGGGTTGTTCTGGGTTTTTTTTTCCTGGTCTCGCAGAGAGTCCTGCCACAGAACCGTACACACAGGAGTCTGAGTTACCAAGCTGAGAGCTTAGGTTTGCTCCTGCTCTCAGGGCATTGCTTGCTTGGAAGCAGCTGGTTTGGAGAGCTACCCGTTCGACAGCACTGCCAATTGCAATATTTGAGGCCTCAAAAAGGAGGAGGAACTTAAGAGTCATAAGGTTAAACTACAGAGGGTGGTTTGTTCATGTGTTTCTTCCCAGAGGTTTTTTTTCTTTCTTCTGAGGTATGTTCACACTAATAGGATGCTTTCCTCTCTAACAAGAAGGTCTAGAAACCTCTTTTTTAAGAGAATGGCAAGATTCTCATTTTATCAATCCATTTCAGGACTGGATTCTCAAAAGAAAAAGTGATATCCAATTCATAATAAAAAATGAAAGAATTATATTACTAAAACCTCAGTAAACGAAGTCAGAGAGACAGTTATTGGATATATTTTCACGAAGTTGAGACCTTATTTTCTGGAGTTATGCACATAGTAATGAAGCTGCAGCACAAGAGAGAACTAGCTCAGAGTTTCATAATCTTTCTCCCCAAAACAATCCTTAAGGCAAAAATTATTATGTGCATGAACAGTTAAAATAAAAGCAAACCCTGAGCTAACCCCTTTGAGTGAACCAATTCCTGTTGTTGTATTGTTATTACCTTACTATATATTACCTTAATTTTCCTCTTAAGGAGCAGGAAGGACAGGCATTCATACTACACAGATAAGAGTGTGATTTCCAGTGAAAACAAAGGTTCCAGCAGTTACATTTGTATTTGCTTTGTTTAAAACCAAATTACAAAGTACGTGGGCCCCAAACTTATCTAACCAGTACAGTCAGTACACAGACTCACGGAGTCATTGAGCTTGGAAGGGACCAGATCAACACTGCCTTGTTTTGCCAGAGCGATCACTTCACATTAATAAATATAAAGCCCTCTTGCCTGTGAAGGCAAGGAGTTGAACTGGATGGTCAGGATGCCCTGTGTATGGCTGTGCTCTAGCTTCCCAGATGCTGGCAGCTGGTACCCTGCAGAGCTGCATGTTCCGATGATGCATTTCATATCCACTAATCTCATTTGCCTACTGTAAGCAACAACAGAGGCATTACCCAAGTAATAGGATGAGCAATCCTGCTAAGAAAGCAAACCAAGAGGGAACATAGGAGCAACATTGCAAGAGAAAATGGTCAATTTTGCACTGAGGCAATAACGGATGGCCATAAAAATGGTAGTATTAAACAGGTGTCTTGTGACCTTCCTCCTCACAAGAAGACCTAGGAGTTGTCTCTTGTCCTTCCACTCCACAAAAAAGCATTTGAAAGCAAAAACGTTAAAAGGAGCAAAAATTTCTCTACTACCCCTTCTGGTTTTCCAGTGTGAACCAAGGGCCACATGGATAAGCAAGAAGACTAAGGAAATAAATAATACGTTTTACAGTGACATTTTCCATATCAAATTCCTTAGGACCGAGAAACAATACAAAGGAGGAGGAACCAGCATGGGCTCGTCTTTCTTTGTCAGATACACACCTCCTGTGCCAGCTGCCACTGTTGCCAGCCTCCTACAGCCCTCCTACAAGCCTCTCCAGAGTCATCTTCTTTTTTGCCTATCTGCCAGGAGTTAGCATTTTCCCAGGTCTTCCAGCTGAGCTGCTCGTCCAAGCACTCCCTCATTCATTCCCATGAAAACAAGCCAGGTCAGCTAACATGGTTTACCATATAGGTCTTCCCTAACTAAGTTCACTGGAACTGAGATGGTTTATGAAACCATAAGGTGAGCGATTCCACCAACAGACCTGAGAAGTCAGTGTCTTCTGGCAGGAGGGCAGTGACCAGTGACAGGAAAAATCAACCCTGACAGCCCAAATAGTCTGTGTCACTGAGCCTTTACAGTCCTGTTTGCTCTGTGCCCACGCTGCACAGGACCAGAGGAGCAGTCATGCACACAATTCTCCTTCTTTGCAAACGGCCACATCACTCTGCAGCTACAATTACCTGTACCTAGTGCTCGTTAAGTGCTTTGAAGATTAAAAGCACAGATACAAGTGTTAAATATTGTAATTATTCTTACTACGTAACACTGCAGTACTGAAAATAGGGAGGGGTTGTTTTTTCGTGTTTGTATGTGGGAATACCATGACAGCTGCTCCTTTCTGTAAGTGAATTGCTGCCAAGGACCTTGATAAGGGATTGTGCTTGAAGGAAAAGAACTGAGTCTGGGAGTTTTCTTGGAGTGCTGCATACCACAGTGAAATTAAACTATGCTCTTACCAGACTTCCACTGTCAGAGCTTACTCCTGTTCGTCCTGATTACCTTGAGCTGCTTCTGGCTCCAGGAGGAGAAGAGGTGACTCTCTGCAGCACAGCAGGGCTTGATCCTACAAGCAGCACACAGAAGAAAACACAGCACAAACAACTTAGGAGTAGCCTTGCAAGCATCAAATCCTGAAGTCCATGTTTCTGATTTATTCAGTTCACACTTGAGGCTTTAGGAAAGAGCTGCCCCTGAATAAGGCCAGTGCAGGTAGGGATTTGGTCTCTTCTTTCTGTTAAGGGCACCTTCTGACTTTCCAGCACAGCAAGAAAGGCCTGAGCCTGAACAGGGTTTCCCCACACTCAGCACTACTCTCCTGCACTGTCTTCCTGGCACTGACTCACTGAGCCCACGTGCCTGGGGGGAATAGCCAGGGTAAAAGCCCCTGGGTTTACTCCATTCTTCTTTATTGTCAGAAACAGGTGGGAGGATGAGGCTGTGAGAGCAGCACATAGTTCATTACCATTTTGTAACTGCTCCAAATTACTCCAGGAGCTGGGCTGACACCTAGCTGGCTTTCTGTAGCTAAATACAAACAAAGCTGGTCTGAATTTGGGTCATGTCTGAGGACAAAGCCATGAGTGACTGCTTCAGTCTGTGGCATGGAGTTCACTGTGTTTCTGTGTACTTCTGATCTCCGTGATGCAGCACATAAAGCCAAGGGCTGTAGCATTTAATCAAGCAGTGCTTCTCTACTTGTACTGGGAGTTCATTTGAGCTAAGATTCAAAAGAAATCCTATGAACTGCTCTTTATATGTCTCATACCCTCCCTTCCCTGTTCTGCAACAGTCTTGACCAGATTTGAGGCTCTCCTCAGGTGGAGGCAAGTGGACCTAGAAGAAATGATGCCATGACCCACCTCCTTCACACTGTCAGGCAGCTTTTGGGAGCAGATGGAAACTAAGAAAGGGTGGGGACCAAGGACCTACCTTGCCTTCCCTTTCCGCACTCTCACACACACAGTCCTGAACAGGCAAAGTCACAAAAAAAGTGGGCTGTTCCCATTGGAATAGAAAATAATGAAGTGAAGAAAGCACATGAAATCTTACCTTCTCAAGGTAGGCATAAGTACATGCAACTGCTGATAGTGTAT
Organism: Pseudotriccus pelzelni; assembly: GCA_035584735.1. Classification (NCBI taxonomy): domain Eukaryota; kingdom Metazoa; phylum Chordata; class Aves; order Passeriformes; family Tyrannidae; genus Pseudotriccus; species Pseudotriccus pelzelni. Next base: position 67,287,197 of record JAWMRA010000078.1, read on the forward strand.
GCAGGAGGTGTGGGCAGGCACCAAACTGATAGGACCCAGTTTAAGAGGTGTTCAAGTACCTACAGCTTCCTCTGACCCCCATGGCACTTGAAAGTGCTCTGGGAACCCATGGTGAAAATCCGTAGTGGTGTTTGAGTCCCATAGAAGCCCTTGTTTTAATTCGAAACCTACTGACAGCAACAGCACTGGATTTGGGATCAGAGAGGTCATTTGTGGAAGGAGGCATGCATTCGTACCTTCAGTGTTTTGCACAGAAAGTAGGTTTGTCTGTCTTTCAAAAGGGGTGAGGAGGACCAAAAAAAAGGATTAAAATATATATTCACTTTAGAACACTTTTAAGCTCTTGTGGAAGCATGGAAGAAGGCGGGAAGGTAGCAGAGGATGAAGGACTAGCAAAAAAGAAGCCTGGGTGTGTCACAGGGGAAGGGAAAGGTTGTAGGAGGAAGCGTGGGAGGCAGTGCAGACAAGCTCACTAAATTGCAAGGCAAAACGTGGATTCTGTCCCCAAGCAAAACAACTCTGTACTGCTGTCAGGTCAAGCTAATAAAGACAGCTCTTCAGAGACTCCGTCATCTGTCTATATTTCCTCTCTCACTAAGAGGAAGAATAATTAATAAGCACCCTCTGTCTGGCAATCAGCAACTATTTGCATCATCATTTATGGAGATGGAAGCCTTCCTGATCACAAAACAAAACTTGTCTTTAGCAGTGGAACTTCTGCTCATTCAGCCCGGTGTGTAGCTGCTATCTACCACGCTGCACCTGATTTGGAAGAGGTCCCTGCCAGAAGGGGATGAAAGTGGGCAGCACCCGCTGTAGGGGCTATAAAGTGAAACTCACCGAGGTTTCCAAAGTCTCAGGAGGTTGTCTGTGGGCGTGAAAGCCAGGTTCCAGTATTGGCAGAGCCTTTGCAACATAGGATTTGCAATAACATATAAGGATGGCTAGTGAGATTCAAAATTCACAGGGAATTCAGTAACTAATAGCATAACTTCCTTTGTTTACTATGCAGAGGACACAGGAAAATTAAGCTAATCTGGTGCTTGTCCAAGTAACTGCTAAAAACATTTTTTACAAAAGCTGACCTCTTTGCTCCTGAATAAATATTAGCAATTTGTTTGAGCATTGTTCAGCCAGTTTGGTAGACAAGCAAGGAAAAACGAGCAAAGAACTTATTTGGTCATTTTTTTCCCCTCACCAATTGTCAAATAAGTTATTCACAAATACAAGCTTCCATCATTCATCTAGCACTAGACTAAACACTTTCTACTAAACTTAGTTTTCAGCATCGTGTTTCAGTGTATACAGTTACATTTTTCCCTGGGCAAAGTGAGCCAGTCATTAGACAGCTCTCATTGCTTTCTACTAAACATGCTTGATTAAGTCTTATAAGAAGAAGTAGGTGGAGGAAATTGTGCTTTAAAGTCAATGGGAACATTTCCATTCACTTAAATGGGAAATGCGTTGGAAGAGATAACATTATTTTGAAGAGTTAACGAGCGTATTTAAGTCTGCATAAAAAAAACTATGTATCCCTTGCACACTGCACTTTGTGAGGGACAGTCTTCAGAGTACAAAACCAATCTCAATGCTTGAACTGCCTAAACCAGTAGTTTTCTCTAATACCACCCCACAGTGCTACCTGGCACATAATACGCATACATAAAATCTAGCGGCATCATCCAAGCTCTAGTCTTGCTCACTCTCCAGTGGCTTAACTTCTGCGAGCGTATTCACCATGGTGGTGCTGAGCTGGCTCAGGTGCTTGTCTTTAATTTCTCCAAGCCAGAGTCACAGCTGATGCAATTCAGTCTAATGGCTTCAGGATCTGGCCTCATTTGAAAGGGAAAGCAGAATATGAAAAGAAAAAATAAAATAAAATAAATTTAGGCATTAATTTCAAACATGAATTTCTGGACTGATTTACTGCAGTGCCACACAGCCGTGCAAGGTCAGGATGACACACAAGCAAGAGACCTCTTAGACAAAATAACTAGATGAAACTACTACATTTGGAATTTCTATGGGTAGGCAAATTGAAAAGCAGGCACACATCAAGAGCACACCTTTGCTTGCAAGTCAGCAAGAAAACTTGGTGTCATCATTTTCTTCAAAGAGGTTTAGACAGCTGCTGCAGTTCCCCTAAATTTAGGAGAAAGAGGGACATGATGTACTAGTTAGTCTATGCAAATCCATGATGAACACTACTGAATGCAACACCTGTGTTCACCTCTGCAGAAAGTGATCATTTTAATTGAGTGGTTCCAACGGAAACGGTCCAATCAGTTCCAGATGAATCCTTGAAGAGTAACCCCCAAGAAAATTATGCTTATTCATTATTAGCGCATCAGCTCAAGACCCAGGCACAGTCAGGAGCTAGACAGTGTACAAATGTATAACAGAAGGCAGTCCCTACCCTGCTGAGATTACAATCTCAAAAGTCATAGGAGAAAAAAAAACAAAACAAAACAAAAATAGACAAACAGGCTCAGCAAATGTTGAAAGCTAGAGGTGTGGTGGAGGGCTCACATTCCTTCCCTTACTCAGTGTGTAGACACAAGACATGCCCAGCCTCTGGAGGGAAATAAATGCATGGAGAGACACAAAGCTCTTCCCATGGCCCAGGCTGTCATTGCAACCTTATTTTACAGAGCTCTCTCCTACCTAGAACAGTTGTTTCAGTTGTGGTTATGCCCATAGTGAATATTAAGCACAACACATCTAGGTGTAAGCCTCATACCCCTCTCTCCTTCTTCACTCAGCACACTTGGCAGATTCAAGCTTTCTGAAGGACCAGCATTTGGAAGTCTTGCTGTCTGCATTTTTTCTCCAGAACCAGTGCTTTAGACCTTCAAGCTCAAGGCCTGAGTAACAAGGAGAGAGGCAATAGCATAAAAAGCTTTGACTACTGCCAAAATGTGTCACTTCAAGTCACACCATCCAAAAAGCATGAAGATCTGGCCAGAGTTGAGACCTGTAAAATTAGAGATATGTGGTGCAGAGCTGATAAGAACCTTCCCTTCAAATTTATCCCAAAGCCCAAGACATTATCTATTGGATCAGCCCTTGCGGGTACTTAGACGCCACTCTGCCTACTTTTTGGATCCCACTGGGATTTAGGCTGAAAGCAGGTGCCAAGATGCTCTGGCTCAGGCAGTTGCGGGCATGCCCAGCAGCAGAGCTACCAGTGCCCGGGGAACATGCAGGTAAAAGACAGAGGCACCGACCAAGGCTGGATGCCTTCAAGATTAGATGGTTGCTTGGTGTGGGGCAAAGGGGCATTGGTGTGATTTTGGGCTCCGTGGCCTGAACTCCCCTAATGCTCTGTTGCAAGTGACAAAGTTCCTCACTTATAAAAGCCATGTAGGTTTCCTCCACGCTGTTCTCTCCACTTAATTTAAGTGTGCCTAATCAGGAAATCTACTTAATTGGAATATCTCTGTTAAAAATCAGGGGTGCTTACTAACAATGACTGCATCTTGATCAGGATGGTAATATCACTTAATTGGGATGCCTTCAGGTATCTTAGTGGTTTGGGTTTTTTATGTCTCAAGCTCAAGCTAGTTTTGTCTGTCTGCTCCTCATAAAACAGCTTTCAGTTCCTCCTTAGTAATGATACAGGCAAACGATGATGTAAGCCACTTTAACATTTTTTGCTTCTGGCTGTTAGTTGGTGTGGGAGGGGCAAATTACCTGTTTCTGTGGGTGTTCTTGCCACAGGGACGGTTATAGTAGCTGCAGTCTCTGTCCCATGACAAGACTCCTTCTGCCTCCATCAGCCTCCCTGTCACACAGGGAGCGCACTGCACTCTCCAGAAGGCTTCAGTGAAAAAATGAAATGCTATTTTCTGCTAACTGGCAAGCTCATCTAAACGGGGGGAAAGATACCAACCAGAGTGTCCTATCCCAAAGTGTTCTGTTTGCAACTTACTGTTTCAACGTTTGCAGTGTCCACAACTCTTGAGAACAAAAACTGTGTGCTAAAAGAAAGCAATATATCTGCCTCTCTATTAAGCCAACCACGCTAATACACGTGCAGTTATACATGTGCAATTATTTTTATTTTTTAAATTTAAGCCATGGCTAAGAATCTCTGGCTCTATTTTAGAGGTTATCAAGTTAGATAGAAAACTTAATTTTTTTACATGATCCATTGAGAGTCCTTTCCTTCATACTACACGATCTTAAAATACCTCTATTTTTATCTATAGAGTGTAGCACCTCTAAATTGATCATCTACCACTGAATATAGGCTAGCAATTCCTTCTGCTTTACAAGACAGGGGAACTGACCTTGTCTGGCTTGTCTGATATCACCCTAATACACGAATATTCTTGCCATCGCAGTTGGCCAGCCGGTCTCACTGTGGCAGGAATTGGGGCATGAGCTGAGCAGTTTGGTAGGTGATATGCCAGAGCCATGCATCCAACACGTGGTCAAATGAAGGGGGCTAATGCCATCTGAATAAAAAAGAAGGGCTGCAAGCTTTGCTTTTATTTCGTCTCTGAGAGGAAAGAAGGGGCACTATTTGGGGAGATGCTGAAATACATCCTGCCAAAGCCCTTTTCTCCTTCAGTGCAACTTTTCTGTTCAAATCATACCTACCAGCCTTGTGGAGGCAGAAGAGAGGGACAAAGAATTGGAAACAGCAGATGTAACACACTCAGGAACTGAATGATGACTTCTTTTACCTTTAAATTGTTTGCTGCTTCATTTTGAGGGCAGAGACCCACTAGAAAGAGAGGCTTGCCTGGGGTCACAGCCCATGGGACTCCTGCAGCTGAGAGTTTCATGTGTTTGCTACACAGGGTGCATTTAAAAACACATCTCTTTTGTGCATTCCCTGTGGTTTGTGGAAATTAATAGCTACATCTTGAGAGCTCTACTTTTAAAACTATTCCTTCACCTCTTTTTACTGAACTTTACTTTTTGCAGAGTGAGACATTGTTTTCTGTATGTAAACAAGCATGGGTTACTTCTACCAGTGCGCAAATAACTGCAAAGAGAGCATTTGGGACTTCATAAAAGTGCATATGCAGATATCTAAGTTTTATTACCTGTATTACCATAGCTCCTAGGAGCCTTAAAGGAGACTAGTTCTTTGGTGTGATTGTACTTAATAACCACAAATACCTTGTAAAACCCTGGAAACCACACGTGCATGTAGTTGTGCATCTGTGTGTATATATGGTTGTGTGCATTTACACATCTCTGTAACAACCGTGCAAAGGCATCTGTCTCTGGGTTTACCAGGCAGTTTTACGAAGCTGTTCTTTGTAGGTTGAACACATCAGTAATTGGCCAGCAAGGAGGAGGTTAAAAAACAGAAGTATTTTTCCTGGATACCAACACTTTTTGACGCTCAGGTTTTATTGGCAAACCCGGTAACCAATAAAGACACTCCTTGGCAGAGAGAGGGAAGAGTATAATAGCCCGGAACAGAGCAGGCATCGCTCTAGCGCTCACCTCCGACAACGAGCTGCGCCCCGCGAAACCCACGCCGAGTGGCCGCCACTCCAGCAGCCCGGCGGCGGGGGGGGGAAGGCTTTGCCAGGGGGTTTTAAACCCCGCTTCCCCCCGGCGGCGTGTGCAGCGGGGGAGGGTGGCCGGTCCGCGGGCGGGCTGGGCGCGGGCAGGTGCCCACGGGGGGCGGCCCCGCGGCCCACGGGGGCGGGCGGCAGCGGCGCGGGCGGCCCGGGAGGGGGAGCCCGCGGCCC
>JAWMRA010000078.1:67300259-67388159 GCA_035584735.1 Pseudotriccus pelzelni
GCGGGCTACGCGGGGCCGCAGCAGGGCTTCGCCGCCGCCCCGCGGGAGGTGTTCGAGGCGCCGCGGCTGGGGCTCAGCTCCTCGCCGGGCGGCGGTGGCGGCGGCGGCGGGGCAGGGGGCGGCGGCGGCGGCGGCGGGGCGGGGGGCGGCGGGAGCTGTCAGATGGCCTTCCCCGGCAGCCAGCCGCTCTACCGCACCTCCGGGGCCTTCGTCTACGACTGCGGCAAGTTCTGAGCGCGCCCCGTCGCGGGGACACCGCGGGGACTCTGCTCCGCACCGCGCCCGCGGAGGGAAGCGAGTGCATCGCGAAAAGCTTTTGTACAGAGACAGCCCCAAAAGCATGTCTTGGTTTGTTAAAGGACAGTGTTACTCCAATAACACGTAAGTTTTTGTTTTTGTTTTTTTTTTTTAATTGCCTTGAAAAATACTTTTTTTCCCCCCACCCCGCGCTCTTCCCCGTCCCTTAAGATATTGTCATGCCCCGTGTTTAAAAGGGAGCGAAAAGTCCAGCGTAGAGTACCAGCTTCTTCCCTCCTCCCCTTCCTCTTCTACAAGGACTTGTTTTAAAATGTAAATTGCGACATAGTAATTTATTTTTAATTTGTAGTTGGATGTTGCGGACCAAACGCCAGAAAGTGTTTCCCCCTTTCCTGAAAAATGACGTTTAAATTGACTGAAACGCTGATTTTTTTCACTATATAAAAAGGGAAACTGTATTAATCTTATTCTATCAATATTTTTCCTTTTTTTTTGTTGAAAATATTCTGAAGGTATTGCATTGTTTGTTTATTAATAAATTACCATTCAGTTGGAATGATACACGTCTGTATATTTTAATACTTTCACTTAGAAAAAGAGAGGGAAAAGGGATTTCATAACTAACTTTGTCGCTGGAACAGCTTGTTCCTCTCCGCACAAATTCCAAAGACCATTTAGGAACTGCCAGGTCGAAAAATCCCTTTTCAGTCTCTTCTGCAATATGTTCCACTTAGTCAGCTCGCCTTATCCGCTAGGAAAAAAATACTTTCCCATGGCAGCTCTGAGTTGGCAAATAAACAAACACGTTTTCTTAGCAATTAATGGGCAAGACCTGGAAACATTTGACCATACACAGTAGTATGACAACATTATGGCTTTTTAAATAATATGCCTATGTAAGGATATATTAAGCGATAACTCCGAGGTAGAACTGCATGCAGTAGATCCTTGCCCTTCTGTAACGCTGTATATGTATCAAGCTATTTATCGGTCTGTGTGTTTCAAATGTATTTATATCTAGATTTACATATGTACCTATATTTAAAGAAGGATTACGTAGTTATTTATAGCTTCATATACGCATTGCGTATTTTTCTAAATTCCACAGTGTATAGCAGATGCCAAATCTGTAGTACGTTTATTCTTAAATATAATGCAAGCATATAAATCACTGTGTTTTAGAATTAATAGCAATGCGTGCAATCACATCTATGAAGCCGCTTCTGTAATATATATTTTTAAAGAACTATTTTATTTCAGAGGAGAAAAGAAGTAGTTGGATTAAAGGGTACTTGTACAGTTCACCCTTACAACTTTATAGCTGTACATTACTCCCGTCCTTCAGGTCTTCACTGGTCTGTATCTTAACTGTTCGGACTGAAATTATTTTAAAACTATTTTGTGTGGGCGAATTTTTCATATGTAGTTTTTTGGGGATTTTTTATTTTTTTTTCCTACTTCCCCCCCTCCTTTTTCCTTAAATCGGAAAAAAAATATATTACCAGGGTAGCTGGGTAGATGAGTGCTGCACAGACTGACATCTTGTCAGATCAAGGATCTTACCTTCTGCACAATTTGCTGTTAAGAACCTATGAGCCATGGGGGTCACCTCCCCCTTTTGTAAGAAACCACCAAAATGCAATAAATTCATTAACTTAAAAGAATCAGCCTTGTCAGTCAAACTTGGGAATAAGTTTACTTGATTACAGATACTTAAGGCCTAAAATTTGCTTTCAAGGTAGTACAGTTTCCTATCAGAAGCTCTTATCTAAAGGCAACACTTAGCAGTAATTGCTGTTGCATTGTTAAGGGTTATATTGTAAATAAATACAAAGGTATTTACAGTTCAGCCTTATTACCTCACTTTCGAACTGTGCTTCCCTTCCAAAGCAATAATTAGAGAACACCTTCGGCAGATCGAATGAACATGGGGAAGTGTGTGTCATTTTATAACGATGGCTTAGAATATGTTTATGTAAGTACAGCATAGTCTTTGCTTTTTCGTGCTAGTACCTCTAAAAAAATCGACTTCATTTATTTGTATTTATTTGCTGAGTTGGGTAAGAGAAACTCAAATGCTCCATTATCCGGTTGTGGTAAAGCTGAAGAGAACGACGAGCAAAGGCTGAGCACCTTTGCTCCGGGGGCACGTTTTAAATGCTGCTCCCCGTTTTTCACCAGTAAAGGGAAATAAAATGTTACTTATTCTCGGTCAGGGTTACTTTCTGCTCCCCACCATCCCTCTGCCGATAGCGAGCGGGGGACAGCTAAACTGGCGGCTCCCGCCCACCGCCACTCTTTGTGAGCGGGACTGCCCGGCCAGGGGCACGGGTGTGTTTTCACTGCCTCGCACTTTCGGTCCTTCTCCTTGGAGAGGGGACCGTCGGCGGGGCAGCTCCCTCTACCCCGGCAGATGGGTTTGCCAGCGGGCTGACTGCGTAATAAGGCCATTCCTGCCCCCCGTCATGTATTTAAAATAAAGTTTAAAGAAGGCAGAGGGTAGAGGCGATTGGGTGTGCTATTTGCCTGTTATTTTTGTTGCGATCAGGCGCCGGCTTTCCTGTAGTTTGGGTTTTCTCAGCGGTCTCCAGCGGTAGGGTGTTCGTGGCGAAAAAAAATAGGGAGGGAATCAGTTGTTAGTCCGGCTTGTTTAATAACCCGTTGCATTGTCAGTGGTGCTGTTCGGTTAGGGGAGCTGGGGGGACTGTGCGTAACTTGAACAAGTGCGGTGTGTAATTACTGCTAATGCCCGGAGCGGTCCGCGGGCCTCCGCAGCGGGGTGGCCGCGCAACTTGCGCTACCCGTGGCCTAGGCTGCAAAAGGGGCGGGTGGAGTGGGCTCGACGAGCTGTGGGGGGGTGGCTCACAGTCAGGGAGGGAGCAAAGGGAAACCTACTGCTCGGTCGCAGGTAGGTCGTGTCGGGATCCTCTGCCCCCGGAGGGGATCTTTTTCCTGAAGTGACGTGCGTGGTCATAGCGGAGGTCACCTCCTGGTTCTCAGTGCAATGGGCTGGCTCACTGCACACGTGTGTTTCTGCTTTAGTTTTAAAATCATTATTATTACCGTAATCATAACTTTTTTTTTTTCCTCCTCATCATAGAAATTGATCACAACGAAAATAAGATTAGCAGTGCTAAGGGTCCCTCGGTAGGCAGTGAAAAGTGAGGGCTTGGCCGCGGGAGGTGCCTGCCGGGCGCACAGAGCACTGCACGGATGGGGACATGCAGCTCCGCCGGGCCGGAGCCTCCGATGTGAGACGTTGCTGCTGCTGCTGCTGCTGCTGCTGAGATGGGGAAAGGCCGGGCGGTCTTGCTATAAACCTTCCCGGCTTGGGGCAGCGCAGCTGGGGGGCACGGAGCAGGGCTTTCTGACCGCGGGCTGCCCTCCTGTCTGTGAGGCGCGAACTGCGGGCAGCGGGGCCCAGTGTGGGGTATGAACCCTTGTTCGTCTTGTGCTTCCCTCCTTTTGAGAGCAAAAGGCAAACCCGAGTGTCCCTTCTGACCTGTGATTGTCTGCCAGCAGAATTGGGCCTCCCATGAACGCCAAAAGAGATGTGGTGTGACCTTGCGCAGTGGTGGGCACGGGACATGTGCCCGGGCAGCAACTGAGATGTGTCCCCCTAAGGCCTCGACTTCTATGTTGGCAGCCCCTACAGCGAACAGGGACGCTTGGCCCCAGCCATGCCTGCAGAGCAATCCCTTAGGTGCCAGGTTAGCATGGGGCTTTTGTTGTATTTTTACCTCAAACTGATTTTTTCCCCAAACCTATTGCTTTGTTATGAAAAAAACCCCAACTTTTTTTTTTTATTAATTTGAGGGACCATTGTGTTTAGTGTTTTCTTACTTGTATTTGTTCATCTGTCACTTAAAACTGTGGAAAATGTGGAGGAGAATATTCTTCTAAGTTTCCTCCTCAGAATTTCTTCTTAAAGCAATTACAGTTCATATTATGTTCTGCAAAGGTCATAACCAAAAATAGCAGAGAACTGCACGCAAATAGGCAAGAGAACATTGATTAAAACCCCTTCCCTATCTCCATAGGCCGGGTTAGATGGAGAACACGGTCAGGCTATTGTGGATGGAGATGTTTAAAGGAGTGTTTCCAAACTGGCGTATTACCATATCTGGGGCCCTTTCTGAAAGCCACGAAGTTCGGGAAAGGCCCTTGGAAGTTAGCATGAGAGTATTTTCATACTGAGGTTCAACTTCATAACACTATCAGCAACTCTGGGATTGCAGCGTATTGACCGACCGGCTGTATGCTGCCCTGATTCCCCCAGAAATACGCTGCTGGAGCGGGACGAGCTTAAAGCTTCACCCTGTCCTCTGGAGACTTGGCTTGCGCGTTGCGGGCGAGTCGCACGCGGCGCACGCGAAGGCCGGTGCGGGTTTTGCGGAGGCAGAGCGGCGCTGCCGCTGCGCGGGAGGGAGCGGTGGCGCACGGCCGGGGGACTGCGCGCTCCTCAGCGCCCACCTGAAGATGTGCGTGAGGGCAGAGTGCGCGGTCTGTATCACGTCGTTCGGCTGCGCAGGCAAAAGCGTGCAGGGCCGAGGCGCGCACATGGCGCCGCTGCGCAGGTACAGGAGCGCTGCAGTCCGGCCCCTAAGCAGCTCTCCGCCGCCCACTTCCCAGAATCGCTCGTTTCAACAGCGATGGCTAATTGAACCTTAGATTTCAATTAATTTGTATCGTAACGTAATTTAAACTCCTCGGCGTAGTAAGTCCATTTTTTTTCCGTCTCCCTGTGTCAGGGGCCGGGTGGTTTGGCAAAATGTTTCCGTCATTTTAACATGCGCTGGTGTTTTGGTTCGTTTGGGTTTTTTTTTTTAGAAGCGGGGGGCGGTGAGGAGCGCGGCGGTGGGCGCCGTCGGGGTGTCCGGGGGTGACGCGGGGGCACAGGTAGCGCGCCCAGGCGCACAGCCGGGGTAGGGCGGAGGGCGAGCTCAGGTTTACGCGGCAAGCTGCGCAAGAGGCTGGCAGGCCTGAACTGTGGCGTAAGGGAGCTTGCTCGCTGCTCCCCGAGGACGCGCGTGGGTTTCGATCCATCGGCATCTCGGTCACAAGCTCACGGGCTGGGAGGATGCCAGTTACCCTTCCCGTATAGCTTTCCCTCACCTTTTTTTCCTTTCTTTTTTTTTTTTTTTTTTTTTCCCTTTTCCCTTCGGACTCGCCCCCCCCCGGCGGTTTGTCTGTGGTGAATCCGCCCCAAAGGTGGTGCGGTGCCGCGGTGAAGGGAGCTCTCCTGGTTTAATTACACTGGGGCTCATAAAGCCATTCGCTTCTTTCCAAAGTAATAAACAAACGTCGCGTTAGGTCAAGATTGATGGTGTCCATGCAATAAAAACGGGCCAGGTCAGGAAGGAATAAAATTCAATCAGAGCTCGCGGAATCATTTTTCAGGGGACAGAAAGACAGAAAAGGAGACGGGGGTCAAGGGAGACGATGTCGCCATTCACAACACACCAGCCGGGAGGGAGGAGGGCGAGGGTTAACGAGCGATTGTTTTTTATCAAGCGGAGACTAATTGAACGAAACAATAGCTGTATCGGCGGGGGAGGTCCGGCTCCTTGCCCGGTAGTTGCGGGGCCGGGCGGCAGCCCCGCATTTCGGGGGGCACCGGGGACCCCTGGCAGCACTGCTGTACCCCCCCATTTTCCCTTGAAATTATGCACACGCACCTGGGGCAACAGGAAGGCTTTGTCCTAAGTCGGGGGCTGGAAGTGCGGATAGCGGTAGCGAACGGTTGGGTGTCTAGGGGAAGAGAGCGGGAGATCCCCGCATTTCGCAATAAGGCCTGCTTGGACGGCCGGAGGAGTAAGCCCTAGCTTTTCCGAGGGTGACTCTTGCTGGTCCGGTCGAAATAGGAGCCCTCGGTGTCACTTGCAACTAACTCACTGAATTTAGTTTCGGTGGTAATGCTGTTGGCGTCCAGCGATTTGGCAAGAGGCTGCGAGATGGTATTTGTCTGACACCCGACGGCTGGGGGTGTTCAGCAGTGTTCAAGGAGAAGACATCAGCACAGCGCCGCGGGGAAACCCCTATGGTCCGAGGGGCATGTTTTCGTCCCGGCCTGTTTCGCCAGTTTTTTGTGCGGCGCGGGTCGGGGAAGCAGCCGGCAAAAGCTCCCTCCCTCCTTTTACCAGGCAGCGTCTTTGGTGGAGGGGCACTTCTCCCTCCTCCCCCAGGCCAACGCATCTGTTGCGCACAGCTCCGCGACTTTCTAGGCCCTGTAACTTGCGCCTTGCTTGGTATGCGTGTGCCACAAAATAATAGCTGTTAAAAAGCACTGCGATGAGGAGGGGGGAAGGCAGTTCAGGCTACCGATGAGAGCTCACAAGCTCCTTCTGAAATGGAATTGGGTGGTCGGCAATTTTTTTGCCCCCGAAACAAACACAGCTTGAAACGACTTGGGTGGGCAGAAGGGAACAATTTGTGAGCCAGAGAGCAAGTGAGCTGGGAAGGCAGCCGGCCCGCAACTTACCTGCTGGAGACTTTCACCTGACCTTTAGGTGTCAGGGGGCTTGATTGTGCAGTGCATTACCCCATGTTCAGGTCAGCTGCTTTAGACTGCGTTCAACAGAATTAAAACGACAACAATGAAACCCCCAAACTGGAATACCCCCCTGCTTTTCAGCCTCCATCACCCCTGGGGAGAATCCAGGAAAACCAACACATTTAGAATCATTAACTCTTAAAATAGCTGAATTTCCTCCAGTAGAGAAAACGCAAATTATTACACTCATGAGTCCAGCATATTTATATATTATACGAATCGATGAATAAACAAGTCATATCACTACAACCGTCATCCCTCGGAAGGCAAGTGCTCGGAATCAGAAAAAACGCCATTGTCGTTTTCCCCAAAACATTCCTGGAATTTATTTACTTGCCAGAACATTTAAGAGGCCGACTTTCATTTCTTTCTTTTATACTTTTTAAAAAATAAATATTTAAAATAAGGGGAAAGAAGAATGTTTTCCATTGAACGATAATGTAAAAGTACTGATAATATCATCCGTAGCAGAAGAGAATTGTTTAAACAATGTCGGTGCTTGCAAGATTGCCCAGTATAAATACATTTGCAGTGCCTTTTCGATGCGAGTTTCTAGTGGAACTCTTTCTGCTGTATGTGTTCTGTATATGCATTTTCCCGGTCCGATTGTGTGAAATAGGGCTAAACCCTTCAGCTAGTAGCGGAGGGCACGTCGCTCTGCCAGTCCCGTCGCCCGGGACCGGGGATGCCTGGCTGCCCGCGGCACAGGATTGGGCGCAGCCGGCGGGCCGGGGCCGGCGCTCACACACCTCGCCCCTGCCAGCGAGGAGCTGCTCATCGTTTTCCCCAAGCGAGGATTTATGAATGTGCTGGCGGCCAGCGCTTCTAACCTCGCCTTTCAAGGATGAGATGGATTTAAAACTGAATAACGAATTGCAGAAAAATGACGACTTTCTCCCGACGCCGTTTCCCACCCCCCAAGCTCTCCGCCGAGGGGGGTGGGACGGTGGTGGAGCACGGAACGCACCGGTGCGATCTCATTAGCAAAGCAAAGGTTGCAATTAGGGTCTGCTGCTGCGAAGCGACCTCTCCCCCGCCTGCCTCTCCTAGCCCCCATCACCAAATAATTGTAAAGTATCTGTTGATGTTTTTCTTCCACCCGTCAAAACGTTGGAGCCCTGCCTGCTCCAGGGCTCCGTCCTGGGTTTGTTGTGTCTGGAGACAATGCTCCGCCAGCGAACCATCAGAGGTGAAGGGGGGTCACAAGGGGAGGCAGGAGCGCGGCCCTGCGAGCCGACTCGGGGCCTCCCACCCCTGCAAACCTGCCGCCCACAGGCGGGAGGGGCGGCGACCCCCGGCCGGTGCCCCTCTCCCCGCACTGCCTCGGGGCAGGCCCTAGTACGCCTTCCCGGCTGGGCGAGTAGCGGGAAGAGGATGTGACCCTCATGTCCGCTCGGGGGGACGCGGCTGCTTTATGTGCAAGGGGCCGGGGGGAGGTGACGGCAGGGACTCTTCCATTACACCAATTCACACCTAAATTTTATTTTTCTAAATACACTTACAGCAGTCAATGCGTCTCCGAGCGCGACCAGAGCCGGCAGCGGAGCCGCTTCCCACCACCACCCTACCCCGGCGTCTGCGTACCTGAGGAACGTGGCTACCCCCCTTCACCCTCCGTTTGCTTTTACCCTTCGGGCTGGCGCTCTGAGCGTCGAGGTGTATTTTTAGATGGCGCTGGCGGTTTTGCTCCGCGACCCCGAGGAAACCCCCGTCGCTTTGTCTCGCCGGCCTTCCGCACCGGGGCCGGGGAGGAGGGCTGCGGGCGGGCCCGGCTGCGTCGCCGCGGGCCCTGCGGCAGCATCGACCCCCCGGCCCGGCCCGGTTGCAGGGGTGGCAAGGGCTTGTGTTCCCGTGGGGCCGCCCCATCGCGGGCCGCCGCCGCGCTCCTTGCTTCCTGCGGGGACTCTGCAGCCCACGAGTGGCCGGTGGCCCCGAGCGCCCATGAAAAGCCTCAGAAAAAGGAAAAAATAAGAATAACAATTTAAGAAAGGGCGTTCGTGGCAGTTTTACCTTTGGCAAGACAGGTTCCTGGGGAAGGGCAGCGGCCCGCACGGCGGAGGCGAAGGGCTGAGTTATGGCTAAGAGACGTGGGGCGGCGGCGCTGACAGACGGCGGGCGCGGGGGAGCGAGCCCGGCCGTCGCTGGTCGTAATTCCCGGCGCTGCCGGGCAGGGAGCCGCAGGCAGAGTTGGGCCGGCCTTCCCCATCGCGCCCCAGCCCTCTGCAGTCCACTGGGCAGGAGTCGGGCCGCTCTGCTCTCCCCGCCCAACCGAGCCCCCTCTTTCCGACGGGGCGCACGTCTGGGCAGCCTCCACCACACAGCACTGGCATTCCACTTTCCCCCTTAGCTGCGGTGCAGGGTTGAACCGCTCTGCTTCCCACTACGCAGTGGGGACAGGCTGCTCGGGTGGGGGCTCCTGGCGGGCTCCAGGGCCCGTATTCCCGACCTTGGACAGGGCAGAATGTCCATAAGCTGGACCCGACCACCAACCGGCCTTTCCCCAGCGGTGCCAGGCAGCGGATCCGAGAAAGGCTACACCCACCTTGCCTTTTGCTTTGTTCGGTACTGCTGCTGCGGGTGGTGGGACACTTGTGAAAGACGCGGGAGATTGGAGGCATGCTCGGTTATTTACTACTCGAGCTGCCCTTTTCCATTAAAGAAGCTCTAGTGACGCCGTAAGATACTTGAGACGGGCTGGGTGTATCTTCTGAACCTGGACACACAAAACGCTTGACATGCACGCTAAACTGATGTACAGAACACAAGTCTGTAATTGCTGTATTAGCTATCTATACAATAGCATTTTCCGAAATCGCACCGTGTTAGTGTTTTGGGGTTTTTGTTTGTTTGGCTGGGCTTTTTAAAGTTATTTATTTCGTTTTCAAGACGTGATCCCATAGTCAATGCAAAGAGTGCTACTTTAGGAGCAATTAAGAATCAGGCAAGGAGGGTATTGTTGAGGGAACCGAAAAGCAGTTCAGACCTTTGCCAAATGGTCCAAGGCAGTGGAGCAGTGTGCGTTTTGTCCTATCACAACCAACAGTGTGGGTTTTTTTTCTTTAAAAAGGCAGCAAAGAGCCCAAGGCCACCGCGGAGGGCCGGCTTGGTCTAGTATCAGTTTTTGCTTTCCCCTCCTTTTCCCCTTTCTCTCCCCAGTACAGAGAATGAAAACAGAGAATAAGAACGGTTCTATTGAATGCAATACACTTAGACATGCCAAAGGAAAAAAAGCCTGAAATCGAAGTTCCCAGGTCTCTGCAGATGTACCAGCAAGACTCCCAGTGAATCATTGTAAGCAAAAAAATAGTTCTCAGCAATACAAAAAATGCGTGATCATAAAAGCGCTGTGATACTTTTTAAAATTACTATTATTCCGTGCGCCACCAAAGACCGGCCACCCGCAGCCTGTGACCGCTTGTCCGAGGCGCTGCGAAGGGGACAGCCCGCGGTGAGGCCGGGCAGGAGGAGCGCACCCTCTCCCCTCCGCCACCCTCAGCGGCCCCAGGACGGGGAGGTCGGGTCTGGGCACGGGGCAGCCCTTCTCCCGTGGCGGGGTGGGCGGCGACAGCTCGCAGAGCACAGCCACAGCCATGCGGCCACACACGGGTGGGTGCCCACGGCACAGGGGGCGAGCGCATACTGTCAGAGCTGTGTAGCACATTCACGTGGTGTGAACGCTGTGGGAAGGGACAGCTAATGCAAAGGACATGCACCCACGGGAAGGGGACTTATTGTTATTTTACTCCAAAAAAAAAAAAAGGTGCAACTGCGGAGTCCTACCCGTTCGAGGAGAAAAACACCCAAGGAAGCTTTCTATAAATATACCCACGCGTGAAGGTGTATACACGGGGTATGAGAGGGAATGTTTGCGTGATGCTGCAAGGAGCTCCAGGCCTCCCCAGGGACGATGCTCCGCGACCAACTCGGCGTTCATTTATGCTAGGAGAGCCCCGGTGCGCCGCAGACACTGTGCGTGGGGGCTGGAAAGCTTCACACGCGGAGGGCAATGCTTGGAGCTAGTGCAACAGGGACATCCTTCCCTCTCCTCTCCGCCCTATTGAGGGCACGTACATCGTGCACCTGTAGGAAGGATCCCAAGCAGCGCCCGGTTTTTCACGTTTTCGTTTCCCTCTTGTGCTGGCATGGCCGGGCTTTCAAAGGGACAACCCCAAAGGAAGCGGCTGCTTCGGCTGCCCGGGCGCGCTCCGCTCCGCGCTGCGCGTTTTTCACAGCCCCTCCGGAAAATGCCGCAGCTGGCGACCGCTGCACCGAGCACCTTTTCTCGGGCCGGCCGGCTCCCCCCCGCAGGCTGCTCCCGAGCCTTTCCCGTCACCCCACACCACCCCACACCACTTCCATCACGCTGCCGCTCCCGGGCCCAGCTAGAGCTGCAGGTCCCACCTCCGTGCTCAGCCCCCTCCCCCCCGCCCCCACTTTTAACAGGGGTGTCCCCCCTATAGAAAATTAAAAAGCAAGATATGAACTTTGAAAAAGAGTATTTCCTGTGTATCTCTCTCTTGAGTTTCTCACTGTTTGCTTACTTCCAGGCAAAAAGCTAAAATGATGGGAGTAATTGGTGGGTGGAAGATCCGAAACCAACGGGAAATGTATGGGCTCGACGACCTCTGCATAACCCGGGTATCTTGGCACAAAAAGCAAGAAAATATTTACTCACCTTGAAGTTTCTATTTTTTAAAGCTTTTTTATTTATTTTGTTTTTATTTCTTTAGTCATCTTTTGAGATGGTTCAAGTTCCCATCTGAGGTTTAATTATAGTAAGCAGGAAAAGGGTGGAAGGGGAATGGGTTGATTCTCGGGAGAGGGGGTCAGAAACCAAAACACCCTAAACCCCCGGGATTGAGGTGGTGAGGGAGAAAAAGGCTTTCTGTGACTCATGCACACTCTGAAATGAAGATCTGAAAAATAAATTCAAGCCACGGCTTGACTGGTTTGAAAGCGATTCCAGCAATTAGGAATTAATTCGGCATGGTCAAAAGGCAATTTCACTGCAAGTTATATCAAATTATCCAAACTTTTGCAGAGTTCAAGTGGTGGAAATGGGCCGCTGGAGTGGAGGTAGGTCTGCAGAAAAGAAAACCAACGAGTGTTCAGGAAAAGGCCAAAGGGGAGAAGCCATGGAGGGGAGGTCTGTAGGGGTGGCAAACCCATGTTAGTGCCAAAGGTTTGCTGATGTTGTTATTGGAGGAGAGGGAGATTGGGGTGGAGGGCAGGGGATGCTTTGTTTCTCAAATGGCAGAAAGTACTAAAAACATGTTGGAGGTCGTAGGTAATAGAAAGATGAGTCTTAATTAAAAATTAAATCAGTGGGCTTGTTGCCTGATCGATATTTCAGGTTCAGCATGACCTTTCTCTAATTAATGGCAGGATACAGAGTTAGTCCAGGCAGGGCTGACCCTGGGATGATCTGTGCGGGAGCGAGAGGCACTGGGAGGATGTGGAGGGTGGAGGGAGGGATAAAAATGGGCTTGCACACATAGGCAGGCCAACAATAAAACCGTCACAGGGAGGGGCAGGCACCCATCCTGGTAGCTCATGGCAGTGCTGCCCATGGGTTGTATCCCTGGCATGGGTCCTGTGATGCCTGCCCAGCCCAGCTCAGGATCAGGCATTGGGATTGTTCCTCATGAGCTCCACGTCAGCGTCTACCATCTCTCTCACCAGCTCCTGCAAGGAGGGAGAGAGAAAGATCAGGGCCCCAGTGCAGGGGTAAACAGGCAGTACGTCAGGAATGCCCCCTGGCCCCCCACAGAAGAACGAGGAGGGGAAAGAGCTTTGCTGGGCTCTTCCCACAGCGGGCCTGGCCCTGTGTGTGTCACTGCATTGCTTTGCACTGGGGTGCCCATCGCTGCCGCAGTGGCTGCTGTTTTCAAAGCAAGAACCCCTGCAGGTTCACCGAAAATAGGGTTTCTCAGTGTGCCCAAGTTGCCCCACATAGAGGTCCCCCACTCCCTCCCCACTCCCTGGGAATTGCTTTTAGAGGATGTGAACACCCAGCAGGCACAAAGCACTCCAGAAAGGCCACTCACATCAAACGTGACTCTTGGCTTCCAGTTCAGCTTTTGCCTGGCTTTGGTACAGTCTCCTTGCAGAAAATCCTGTGGAAAAGAAGAGAGAGGTGCTGCACGAACCGTTACCTTCCCCACCTTGATGGCCTCCCCGTTGCTCATGCTTCTCTGTGAGCCAAGCATGGCCAGGACTGGACTCTTCCAAAGACGAAATATTTCTCTTCAAGATGCAATTTTAGTGGAAGCTCATATGCCTATTAATTCACCAGGAGGCAGCATCCTTTCACCAGGCTATTTCAGACTGAAACAGTTACTCTGGTTTTTGTGTGCACACAGGGCTTGAACTCCAGCCTTACAGCCTTATAATGGTGAACATTTTGTAAGATGATGTTGTACGTCTTAGTCATGCTAGTGAATGAGCTGATTCAAATTCTTTTTTCCCCCATTTGTTTAAATAATGTAAATCACAGAGCAAACATGACAACTAGTCTCCTTCAAATAAAAATGTGATCACAGACAGATGATGCTGAAAGACTGTAATGGATACGGGTAACCATATGCAACAGTAGTAAATGTCCAGCTTTTGAATGCCTATGTATTTTTTTTAATATAGTATGTTGAGCATCCACATGCAAATAAAAGTCTAAATATCTCATAAATGAAAAGAAATTATCTCAAAAGTATTACTGAAACCAAGACTTGGATTATATTCACCTTACTCTTCAAGTATCCTTAAAAGTGCTACCACACCAAAACAATCCCACAGCCACTCATCAAAAATAATGTAACAAAATTAAACAAAGGCAAAAGCTCCTTTGACTGCATTTCTAATTGAACTAAAAAACTGACTGCATCTTTCTTTAAATTTCAAATAATGTGTTTAAACAGCTTTTTTCAACTGTATGTGTTCATTTAATAAAATACATTCTTTTTCCTCAAAAGCTGTGTTTTTCTGTAGCAATAAATACTAAAATCATATCTGTCTAGGTTTAAAAAAAACCAGACAGACGCAGCTTTGTTAGAGAACAACAAGGCTAAGGCTGAATTCTCCTCTTGCATTTGACTTCGTGGTGGTAACACAGCAAGCTTTCCAGAAAAATGCGTGGTCTGCCTTTCTCCTCCCTTTTCCACCCTCTGACCAGCAGTGGAGCTAAGGAGCATTTTCTGACTAGATTTTTTAACTCGTACTGCTGCACATTACATTTTTCAGATGCTCTCTTTTGTGCATATGTGGTTCAGGTCATGTTAAGTTCCAAAATCACCTCATCCTGTGCAGTAAAATGTAGGAAATTCTTCTTCATAATTTTGCTCCAAAAAGCTAGACAGCTTGCTTCCAGGAGCAGAGGAAATCCACCAAAGGAAATACTGCACTGAAGAAGGGGATGTGGAACAAACACGTCTGCCCAGACTTATTCCAGGCAGCATTTTTACTAGTTCAGTCTTCAGGCTAAAAAGCATTTCAGCCCGCCCTTAGAAAAGAGTAAACAGATGGATCAGAACAAAATGATATGAAAATAAAAAATGCCATGATTTCCTTAAATTAGACTAAATGATTTCCTACTGCAGCCCTATAATGGGCTTTTTGAAACTGCAGCAGACATTTGAGGCCAAGTCATGCAAAACCACATCAACTTGAGGGATCCCCTGGAGGGTCGTGTGAATATGGATTGCAAAATCTGGTTTGAAATGGGAAAGATGCCTATTAACTTTGATAAAATTTGGATCAGACCCTAATGTGCTCATGGAGGTATGCCTTTTATCTGGAGTTCAGTTTAATTTACATACGTGTGTATATATATGTGTCTGGAAACAAGGAAATCCTTCTTAAAATAATAATTTCAGTGTAAAAACAATTGCCTTTTATTCAGTCCTAATTCAAGCCATTAGCTAGAAGTGAAGTGTTTTAATACCACCTAGTTTTAAGTCATAGAAGCCATATTGTAAAACTTAGATTTTAATTTTTATAAATGTTTTGTAACTAAACTTTTACATCCAAAATCTTCATATTGAATACATTTTTTGAAACTGAGCCTTATCTAGGATACCGGCTTCCCATTTGAAAAAAAATGGGCTGTGAAGCATAGAATGAATTGTCATGGCCTGATATATGTAGCTGCATTCTGCTTTTGAACAGCTTGGGAGCAGTCTTTTAACTTTCTTGGACAAATGCTTTTTGTTAAAACAGTTTATCTAAAAAAATGCTTTACCTAATTCCAGCCCTTCATTCAAAAACATAAACACTCATCTGCTGAATAGGCCAAAATAAGGGGAGCTTGCAAATCAGTAAGAGTTACTTGCAGTGCTGGATTATACACAGAGATCACACAAACAACTAGTGTATTTAATAAATGTGGGTATTAAAAAAAATATTTTTCCTTTAAACTTCCAGATGCTTTAACAGTGATGCAGTAAGGGTATTAGGGCATAATCTAAATAAAAAATAAATATATAAATATAAATATATATATATATACATTAAAAAAAAAGAGAAAAGAGAAAAAGAAAGATTTAATATATATGATAATACGAATTCCCCAGCTGACCTGGGTTAAAAGATTAAAACTGTCTCTCTTGAAGAAGTTTGTGTACTTTTGAGAAATGCTAAACTTAGTTTGCTTACTTGAAAATAGCATAAGATACCTCCTAGGCACTTTTAAATAGGTTCACTTACAGAAGTTACTAGGTACAGAGATCAAATTAAACCATACTATTAACACCATATTACATCTAAATTCAAGGTTTGATTGTATTCTTATTAGCCCAAGTTTCAACACGGAATGGAAATGATGACTGGAACAAAGCTATTCCTGATTAAAGGATTGTATTGCTGTCATGTTTCCTGTATTTTTCTACAAGTAGCTCATAATATGAAAACAATAAAGTAATTACAATAAAATAAGAATATTAAAAAAGCTTCTCTTGGAACAGAATGACTGCTTGTTTATATTATTTAAATCTTTCACTGAAACCAGAGATGCATCTGTCAGGCTCCCAAAAGGAAAGAATCCACAAAAAAAGACATCACTCAAAAAAACCTTCAGTATGTTGATCATTAAAGTGTATTGATTTTTTCAGTGCCAGGGCATAACTTTGTGGAGATGCAACCAAATCAGAAAGCAAAGAAAGAAGCGGTGAAGTTCTACTGGGGAAAATCTGGAGTGTTTGGGGGAGGAAGGGGGTGGTTTGGTAGGATGGGGGATGCTTCTTGAAAAAGAGCTGCTGCTGAGTATAAACTACCCCATATTCCTGTTCCTGATGGAAAAGCACCTGATAAAATGACACCACTTCATGTTTTGTATTCCTGCAGGATAACTTGTTTTGTGGCACTGTGCTTTACATACTGACAGGAAAACCCAGTCATTTACGCCATGAAAACTCTGAGGATTTAGATACTAAGTTGAGAGTCTGCAACCTGAAAACCATGGTTAAGGCTTTCTGTTGTTTTCACAGCACTCAGATCATGAACATAACATTCTTTGCTTTTAGTTATCTGTTTTGTGAGGAACAAGCCCTTATTTTCCATGCAAATAGTTAACATAAGTGAATGGTAATGACAAGTTTTACCTGCAAGCTAAGAGTCAGAAACAACATCCAGGGTAAATATTTAAAGGGAAGGAAGATGGAAAAGACAGCAATCAAATTCTCTGTTGTCACCTGAGAGTAAATTCTCCTGTGGCTTTATATGTAGCTCACTATCATATGACTGTCTCCCAAAGAACAGAATGAATTTATACCATGAGAGTTTTTCTGGTTTACATTTTCTGTAAGTGAGGCTGTGTAACTATGTAGAAAATACCCCATTATTACTAAATTTGCTTTTATGATTATTCAGTTTTATTGTCCAAATGCACACACAAAAATACATACAGATAAGCAGAGAGAAATTTGTTACACAATGTGGTAAGGCGTTTTAAAACCATGAGACAAAAATGTAAAGTATTTTAATGTAAATATCACATTTCCCAAGCTCTTTTTTGAGTGTCATTGCAACTCCTATTATGTCTCGTACAGTGATTGATCTGGTTTCACTGTGCAATGTATCACTGTCTCATTCAATTAACTTTGACTGAAAATTTAAAACCTCAAGACAATGTGAGAAAAAGGAGTTAGTGTGACTTGAAAGAAGGCCAAGGCTTCCTTTATTACTATGGCTCAGCTGATTCCCTCTCGAATATGCCTTCACTGAAGCCAGCACCCAGTGCCAGCTTTTGCTTTCTCTTACACCAGAATAAAACTGAGATCAAGTCCTCAGTAAAACACCTGTGATGGAACTGTGCCCAGTTCCACTTGCTTTAGCAGAGACAAGGCTTTACCTTTAAAAATAAACAAACTTGATCTAAGCACACAGCAGTTTTACTGTGTCTGAAAAGCGGCCAGGGTTACATTCACAATCAGCACAACCGCCTGGAAGATGATTTGTTACATCAGAGCTCCCATAAGCAAAGAGCACAGACTTTGTGGAGGCTCTGGCTTGCATGTTTAGTCTTGCACTTTTTTGCTCAAGAAGTTTTGTCAGAAAGGATTTCAAGAGTCTGGGGACCTAAATTTCCTGTAAGCCCCACTTGTGTTTTAGTTTCCTTATTTCCTCCTTAAAACTGTCACCTTTCAGCTTTAACTCATCCCATTAAAAGAAAAAATCAAGAAATTAGACAGTGATAGCTTGCGTTTTTGCATTTTCATCATTATCATAGAATCATAGAATGGTTTGGGTTGGAAGGGACCTTTAAACTTTATGCTCATCTAACGCTCGGTCCAACCCTCTTGCACTGAGCAGGAATATCTTCAACTAGATCAGTTGCTCAGATCCCCAACCAACCTGACCTCAAGTGTTTCCAGGGATAGGGTATCTTCCACCTCTCTTGGCAATATGTTTCAGGGTTTCACCACTCTCATAATAAAAAGTTTCTTTCTTATATGTTGTCTAAATCTACCTTCTTTTAGTTTAAAACTATTGCCCTGATAGTTTTTGTCATATCACAACAGGCCCTGTTAAAAAGTTTTATTGCAGTAATGTATATATATAAAAATTTATCTTATGAAACAGTCTCCCCTTTTGTGTCCTTTTTGGAATATTTTTCACAGCATTTTTTATGAGGGTTCAAGTAGCATATCTCAGCAACAACAGCAGTAATGTCACAGTACATATGGACATTTGCTGCAGCTTATTGCTTGGAGAACAGCCTTGTTCAAGTTTTGCACATACTCAGGTGGCTGCATCCATTGCTCACTAGGCAGTTCTTTCACCATCAGCCTTACCCCCACTCCCTAGTGTTCTGTCACGCTTGCCATCAGGCCCAGGGACATCACGTCTTAACCCAGATGCAACCTTGGAGAACACTGACTTCTTCCAAGCTATTCCCTGTGCACTCTACTAAGTAAAACAGTAAGATCTCACTAAAGCAGAGCTATATAGCCTGTAAATAATACACCTTGCTGGTGCAAAATTCAATGCATGGATCAGCTAAGCTTGGATCAAACCCCAGAAGGAGTCACAGTAATAAGCACTGCGTCTCCTGTGCACTGCTCTATGAGTACTTCTGGAGATCCATGAGGCAGAGAGAGCACTGGCTTGACTTCTTTGTGAAGGGTAGTATTTGTTATAACATCTATAGTAACAGCGAAAAACCCAGTATAATTATAAAGTGACTCCTATCTCCATAGTAAATATGAGGAGACTGAAGATCAAACCATATCCAAGAGTGAAGCCCAAGCCTAACAAGGAACGCAGTAGACATCTTCAGGAATTTAAGATGAGCCAAAATGTGCTGTCCCTCAGTTTTCATTTTTTCTTTCCACTGTTCTTAGAAAAGCAAAGTTGTGGAGCAGTTCAGATACCAAGGGAATAGAAGAATGCCAGTGAATTTGGTTCCTGATCTAAATTTGTTTTAATGCAGCATGAACAGACTGCTTTCCACTCCTGGGTCAGCAGTATTTTGCAGAAAGACAGTATTGTTCACAAAGAACCACAGGAAAAGGCAAAAGCAACCAATAGGCTGAAACTCACACATAACTAAATGCCATTGAAAATAAGAGCCATAATGGTTTTTCCCCCTATGATGTTTTCCTATGCAAATCCCCTCCCTATTCAGAAAGCTTAATCTTTACTAAAACCATGTTGAGGGGAAAGGGGAGGGTAAAGAATGACTTGAGGAAAGGACTGATTCTGTACGGCGCTCAGCCCCTGTGCATCCGATGGACCTCGGCAGGCTGCGAATGCTGGGCATCTTTAGGGCAAGGTCTTATCTCGGGACCCCACTATACTCCAGCAATAAGGCATCAAACACAAACCACATGGTCAATAAAATCTGAGCATGCCCTTCGCTTTTTCGCCAGGAACCAGGGGCGTTAGAATTGCGGCTTTATCTTATCAGTCTGATAATCTTTAATTTAACCAGCTTCCAAAGGGTTAAGGCAAATGAACTCGAAGCAGCAATAAACATTAGGGCGATAATAACATTAATGGAGCTCCTCTCTCTCCTCCTCTTCCCCTCCCTCCCCTGCGCCTTTTCCACTTCGCTGCTGCCTATCAGCCCAAACCGAAGCCGAAGCCAGACCTCTCTTTCAGTGACAGGGGGTGATAAGAGACTCGCAGAAAACAGCAAGCTGTCTGGTCTGCTCAGGAAGTCGGGGACGGCTGGTATTGTCCATCAGCGGGGCCACGCGGCGGCCGGAGGCCGGGAACAATGCTCCGCTCCGGGGAAATGGGCTCACTCAGCGCCGGTCCTGGCAGCCCCGACGACACCACAGATAAAACGGTGGAGCATGGGGAGCTGGCCCCAGGTGCCTCGGGGGCCTCGTCGTCGGACACTAATCGCTTTGATGGAGGCGAGGGAGGTCCCATTAACCGAGGCGAGGCTGCATCTCGCGCGTCCCCGGGATAAGGGATGTGCAGCCCTCGGTCCTGGTGCGAGCAACCAGACGAGCTGCAGGCACAAGAGCCCCTCGCAAGGGCCGAGCATTACTCAGATCTGTCCATTTGCCGAGCGAAGCCTGAGAAAACATCTTGGCCACTGGTGACCCTCGAGCCAGATAAAATTCCTTCTGAATTACAGCCCGATATCTCTGAAGCCAGTGCTGAACTCACTTTGGATCCAGAGCTGAGCTCACTCATCAGAAGCGGTCTTGCATGGGGATCAGTTTAGCTCTGTACCAGGGCATCCTGCTGCAAGTGGGACCATGGCTACTTTTCAGGTTGCCATTCATGAGGGAGTCTAAGAGTGTTTCCCCCACAGTAGGGGGAAACAAACAGCAAAATTCCCACAGCTGGCTGCAGTGAGGAGGTCCAATTTTGCACTCCTGGGAACACCTGGAAGTTGTTCCCCAGCTTGGATCCAAGTGTAGTTGTAACATCAGCTCATGGCTCTGCAAAATGCCAGAGGCTTCTGAACAGAAAGACTATTTCTAGTGCAAATGAATGCCTCTGCTGAAAAAGCAGGGAACTTCTGGAAGAAATGAAGAAGACCAAACCCATTCCATTTGCCACATACAGGCCATAATTACGATAGTTCAGGTAGAACAATCATAGACACAATCACAGAATCATGGAATGGTTTGGGTTGGAAGGGAGCCTGAAGATCATCTAATTCCAAGCCCTCTGCCATGGGCAGGAACACCTTCCACTAGACCAGCTTGCTTCAAACCCCATCTAACCTGGCCTTGAACACTTCTAGGGATGAGGCAGCCACAACTTCTCTGGGCAACCTGTTCCAGTTCCTCATCACCCTCACAGTCAAGAGTTTCTTCCTAATATCTCGTCTAAACTCTCTTTCAGTTTAAACCTGTTCCCCCTTGTCCTATCACTACATGCTCTTGTAAGAAGTCCCTCTCCATCTCTTTTGTAGATCTCCTTTAGGTACTGGAAGGTTGTTCTAATGTCCACCCAGAGCCTGCTCCCCTCCAGGCTAAACAACTTCAACTCTCTCAGCCTGTTCTTCGCAGGAGATGTGCTCCCTTGGGTCATCTTTCCGGCCCTTCTCTGGACTTGCTCCAGCAGAAACACTTTCTTTCTGATATAGCATACCAAATCATCTGAACACCCATATAGCAGCTAAAACTCTTTAGCATCTTTGCTACAATGCAAGCAATTAATTATATACTCTGTGCTGTTATGAATCAAACTAAACTTTTCCAACTCTTTTAACAAAATAGAGTTGCTCTTTGCAAATGCTGGTTACAGGTGGTATCACTTTCATTGGCTGCCACTGCCCTGTAGCCTGCCTGCTGATGTATGAGCTGACCCTTGCATGCTTCATGCTAACCTGGGCATAAAGAGGTGTTTGAATAACAAAGATTTTGCATGACAGGAGTTAGAAGCATTTGTGAATTTTCCTTTTACAGTAAAGGTTTTGGAGAGGTAGTATATGAGCATTTTTCTTCAGGCTCCCTGGCCAAATGTGTCACATTCACATCACTAAAAACCAAGACACTGTCAGGGATTAATCTCTTTCATATGGGTGGAGATCAGCTGTAGTACAGGAAAAGAAGAGGTTTGTTCTCTTGTCACTGGTACCTTCAGGTCCTGCTTTTGCTCGCTGTTCAGTGTTTTCTTCTTGCTTCATCTATTCTCCACTCTGGCAACTATTTTGTGGGTGAAAGTAAGATAATAATGTCCTCATCAGACATGGTTTTGTTGCTGCACACATTATGTATTACTTAGGCAAGGGCATGGTACCTTTAAAAAGTATTATATGTAATTCTTACCCTTTATTTTAATCCACTCTGATTAGTTTTCTCATCACTCCCTACTCTTCACATTTTCTGCAAAGATCAGAAAATCACTTTGTGAAGTTGTTTGATTTCAGCTGGGTTTACTGTGCAGTAATGAATGTATTTCTCACTGGAAAAGGAATATGGACCCTAGGGTTAGGTGTCTTCACTGGATGACATGCCAAGATGAGTAGGGAAACTGATAACCCCAGCAAGCCATAATGCAAGCCTACTTAGTTTCTTCTCTTCTTCCACTAAAAAATACTTCATTTATAACAATATATTGGAAATGTAAACAGATTCACTTATCATTGCTGGTCAAATACCAAGTGATAACCAACAAAACAGTAAACTATAGGACAGTGATCTTATATTCTGTCTACAGATAATTATCTAAGTATTTTAGAGCATTAAGCACCAATTTAATGAACGGAGATCTGTGAATGGATATTACTTCATTAGAATGAATTCTTTTTCTTGTACAGGATGCATTGTTTGTGGTGATTTTGCTAGCCCATGGATATTCAGATTTCTGAAAAAACAAGGCATTTGCTAACAGCAAAACGATGTTAATTTTTTTTGAAGGCTGTTGCCTTAATAAAAATATTAATTTACTCAAAATGTAATTTTTCATCTAAAGAGCATGTAATTGAAAAGTTCTAACCCACCTGTAACAGCATTTGCTGTCTCTGCCCTATGTTCAGCGCTCACCTCACCACTCTGAAGGCTTGGCCGTGTCTGAGGTTGGGCAGGAGAGATGATACTCCCTTCTTTACTTGCTATATTGATATATAAACCTCTGTGCCTCTGAAGCATGTATAAGACTGGGGGGAAAGGGACAGAGAAGAGATGGATTTTTCTCTCTTCCGTCTTCCTTCCCACTATGGATTAATTAGTACATAAGAGTTAGCATGGAGGATGTTTAGTAATTTCTCATTGTCTGAAAAGCAGTTGTAAAATACTCCCTCCTTGTGGTATGGGGGATGAAGAAGGGAGCTGCCACTTCTCTGGACAAAGTTACATACTGTTTTTACTGCTGGCTTTTTTTTTTTAGAAGCAGCCTCCCTTTAAACGGTCATAAACCCAACCTAATTTATGGAATGCATCTCCTCATTTCCCACCCCTTACTGCATTCCAATTTCTCAATAAAACCCCCATCTGATTTGAAAACCCTTTTCAAGGCAAAATATCTGGAGAGAATTTAACCTGTGAAAGGCTTAAAGGGAGCTGAAGAACAGAGGGAAAAAAATTTCAAAGTCCCCATATGGAGAGGACTCAGGACATAATATCCTGGGGCTCCTGTCTGCAAAAGTGAAGCTATCTTCATCTGAACACAGTTACAAAACAAGCAAGAGCCCACAAAAGGGTTAAATAAAACAAGGTAGGATAATTTCTGATGCTGAATATGTCCCAAATGTATTCTTCAGCATGCTTGATAGAGAAGGAAGTCCAAGCAGTGGCCTTTCACATGACATCATAAAAGCCTAATTTATCACCAGCCACCAAACATCTAGAAAATCATAACATCCTTTCAGGAAAACCATGTGCAAAATAATCAGATTTGTTCTGATGAAAGCTTTAGTGCTTGAGTCCAAGTAGGACACTACAAAGAATAACTCTTTGCAGGTACTGGCATACAACAAAGCCGGTCATATTTAATGCTTCAAACTCACACTTCATCCATTAAAAAGCTTATGCATTTCCTGCCCACAAACAAACATGCATGTGTGCTCAACCAAGCCTGCTAAGATAAAACACTACTCACTGGTAAGTCCAGACAAGGTAGCCAGCCACATATCTCCTTTACAGATGAAACACATGCATTATTGCTGCAGATAAAGGCATTGTGCTCCCCAGTTCCTCTTCTCATGGCCCCTTACAAGTGTGCTAGGGATGTGGGCTGAGTATTGCCACAGCTTGTCCTAGCTTTTGAAAGGACAAAGTCCTCCCAGCACACTCAGCCTTATGGCTGCACATTCCCCCTGACAAACTTCGAAACAATCTGCCAAAACCCTGTCTGTCTATCCAAAGCTCTCACTGTTCTGGCTCATCAGTTTTTGGCGACCAGTGTAACCTGACTGTCTTGATGGAAAAATACTGCTGAGCAAGATGTATATTGCCGTAAAATCAATTGGTTTCACATTTGCAAATGAAATCAAACAAGTCTGCTGTTTGTGTTGATTATGTATAGACAAAACAGACAACAAAGTAATTCATGACTGGCTACAAGTATCAGCTACATGGTGTTCAAGATTTCTTTTTGCTGTAATTTAAGTTTGTTGGTGTGTATTTGAAGACACACAGATTTCAATAGCCATCCAGTTCACTGCTTAATAGTCTGACCCTTAGGCTCCTGCTGGTCAGTGGCCACAGGTTCTTCTGGTTTGACTAGAAAAATAACCGGATTTTCCACACCGTTCTTGGTTGTTGTTGCATGTTCTCTGATCTTGGTTAATAAAAATAACTTCCTATTACATTTCCTGCACAGGAAAGTCTGGGGGAAAAAAAAATCATAGTTTTTCCTATTACATCTTTCACTTTCTCTCAGAGCAGACCACAAAACCCACCACAGAATCTTCCAAGAAATCAATAAAATGAATACAATTATTTTATTTTCTTTTAAAGATCAGTATTTTGTTTTCTTCCCCCCTTTCCTTCCTTTGCTATTGAATTTTCCTCATTTTCTTTGTTATATAAATCTTTCCCATGTTTTGGCAAATTTATTTTCCTGTAAAATTCCATTTATCTCTTTTTATTTTAAGACATTTTTCTTTCCTAATTTGATGTGTCTCCCAGTCTTTCTCTTTCATTCAAACTTGTCCCATTTATCTTTTGAGCATCAATATCCTGCTTACAAACATCATCTTAAATATGGCCTTACTTTCCCATCTCTCCTTCATCCTCAGAATATGTCATCTCAGACTGAGATTTTGTTTTCATTTCTACTATAGTGTTCTTTTCACTTGAATATTTTTTCCATTTTTTGCCCCAAGGTATTCTCTACGTATCCTCATAGATTTGTTCCTTTTTCTTTTCTAGTGGCACTCCATCGCATACCAGTTCCAGCTTCCTCCATATTCAGAATTTTGTCTAGAATATTGCAGGGTTCTGGGAGACAATTCGTATTACTGGTAACACAGCAGAGATTTGCTGACAGGGCTGAAACGATGTTGCAATAAGTTTCAAAAAGCAATCAGATCTCCTAAAGCTCACAGTACCAGTTTCAGTAGGGGTAAAAAGCAGATTCATTGACTGCTATTACTATTCACAGTAGCTCCCTATAAAATCCCACAGATTTGGCAGTGCATTCACCATATATACTTTAAAAGCATGGATAGTATGCTCTGTTTCTTTCCAAAGCATCACCAAATGCAAATACCACTTCCTGAAATCTGTCCTCTCAATGACCTTCTTCTCTTAAACACTTTCAATTAAACAAGAAAGGAATTTTGGATCTGTTACTAAAAAATTCTTCATTATTTTTCACCCTGCAGCAGTCAAATATGAAAAAGCGTTACAGAAGGAAAATGGTAAGCATTTTCTAATGGTCCTGCCCTAATTACTGAAACTTCTTTAGTTCCACAATTAAAAAGCAAGCAAACTATACCGGCATACACAGCAGTAGGTATGGGCTCAGAATACTTCAATGCTTTCACCTGTATAATGTTTAAAATGTGAGATGCCTCATCAATCACTTCATTCCTTTACAAGGAAAATGTCTCTTGAGACCACTCACACAGGAACCATTTATTGCCAAGTTTCCATATGAAAGACAGAGCTGTTCCTCAGACAAGAAATCCTATTTTTCATTCACGTTTTGGTAGGGCAGAGATGCCAGTTAAGGGTCCCATTATACATTGCACAAACACAGAAATGGCAGCCCCTTTTCTGAAAATTTATCAAAGTCAAATATCACCTCATGAAATATACTGTTAGAACTCATCTACAGCTAGCATCCCTTTTCCTGTGCAGGTCTCCAATGAAAAGTTATGGCTTGGTTTGCCTTCTTTGATGTATTCCATTGTAATGGCAATACATATGAACACATAAGGCCATGAATTACAGAACTTACATATATCTACTAAGAACTGAATAAGCAGCTGAAGAAAGCTAGATAAACATCTTGGCAGCTTCATTCCACTTGCAACCTTAGCAAGACTTCAGCTAGATGTATTACCACTTAGGCAAAACAGAACTGCTTCACTGCAGCACTACAATGACAATGAAGGACCACCAGAAAAAATACAAATTTTATATAATTAAGCAACAATAATGGCATTACTGTCATCCCCACTTTATGAAGCTAGAAGGCAGGATGATTTAGGGGCTTGGCCAATGTCTTGGAATGAGAGGGAGGAACAAGAAGAAAACCCAGGCTGTATCTTATCACCTCTCTCTGATGTATAGCTTACTACAGATAAAACAGTCAAAGCATTCACATCACAGTGCATCTGGCACAATTTGTCCTGAGTGAGTCCATGCCACTGATCTGTAGTGAGCAGCCTACCAGCAGCAAACCACTCCAAGGACGAGTGGTCATATAGCACCTTGATGCAGCAGGTGACTTATTGAACATGCATTTCTCATTTGTCTAAACTTTCACTCTATGTCAGCCTCTAGATTTATAGCTTCTTTAACACAAAAATCAAATACTTATTCTGGTGATACTAAAAAATTATCATTGCTTGCTCAACTTTTCCCCTCCAGGCTCCTATGATTGACTTGAGAGTAAAAGAACTCATGAGGTTATTGGGTTGCCTTTTGCTCTTTAAGAATTAATTTTCATCCTTACAGAGATTTTTTTCTAAATGTAAGAGGTCAGAGAAAAATATTAATACATCAAAAAGCTCAGATGTGTGTAACCACAGGATGCCAGAACTTTCTGCTTCATGAAAACAAAACAAAACAAAACAGGATAATACAGTATTAATTACAGGACTGCAGAGGTTGGCAAAACATAACAACAGCAATTTATTTCACTTCCCTGTCATTCAGGTAAAGGTTTACTGTACCAGTTGCAAGAAAGGACCCTGCAGTGCATTGATACTGCAGACTATAGAAGAATGCTTCCTTTTTCCTGTGATTTCAGCTTCACTCCAAAGGACATCACACTTCATCAAAACGTTTTAGAAGTGCATAACACCATGCATTAAAAACAAACAAACAAACAAACAAACAAATGCATTCAAACTTATCACAAAAGCTGCCCAACACTTCCTA
Source organism: Pseudotriccus pelzelni (assembly GCA_035584735.1). Lineage (NCBI taxonomy): Eukaryota > Metazoa > Chordata > Aves > Passeriformes > Tyrannidae > Pseudotriccus > Pseudotriccus pelzelni. Next base: position 67,327,023 of record JAWMRA010000078.1, read on the forward strand.
AACTTTTACTGAGGTATCCACAAAATAGTAACTAAATCTTCACTTGCTATAAGAAAAGTATAAAAGGACTTTACATTCTGATGATGTATTACCACCTGTTCAGCAGTGCTACGCACACATCATCTCACTTCAGTAGTACACAACTGAAGCATGAAACAACCAAAAACTATAGCAATGAGAAAAACCCAAACCAAAATAAAACTACCTCTTCTAAATGAGCTTCACAATACACTAGGACATGGTATATGGCAGAACTGCTAACTTCTGTGATCTTGAGGTTCGATTTGAAAATATAAAGACTGAAATAATTCACTAATGTTAAAAAAAATCATAGTAACCTAGATGGGATGTCTGGCAGTTTACACTAAAAAGACACAAATTGACCAATTGTATTTCTTAAAACTAAACCAGTTTACAGTTTAACAGCATATACTGCAGTAAAGACTATGCCATACAGGCAGTGAACTGAGAGCACTCTGACTTCTCATATCATCTTTGGGCATAGTTTATATTTAAATAATAACAATCAGGATAATTTTCATCAATGTGAAAAAAAGAAGTTTAGATGTAATCAAGAGACAGTACTGTCTCTTGACACCGCCTGCTCTATGCTTGCTTGAGCACGTAGGCAGCAGCTGGCACTTCCACAGCTTGATCATTACTATTGCTCTTCAAATTATGCCTGTCAGACAGGTTAGGAAAACATGAGTAATTAAACATAAACAGTGTCATAAAATAATAGTAAGAAAAAAATTAATAATCATCCAAAAGAGTGTTTGGGGCACCTCCCTACAGCACCTTGGATTTCTGCCCCTTCTGCTCAGACAGTTTTCCTCTGTGCACTTTTTAATTATTTCCTTCACTAGTCCTTTAAGGCAAAGAAGTTTGTAGAGGTGGGAAAAAAAACACATATTAGAACTGATGAGAACGATGATGTGCAAAGGAGAGAAATGCCAATTAAGTATTCCTAAACTACTGCAGCCTGACTGAATTGCCTATGGCAAAGACTTATGCCTCACTATGACACTGATAGTTAGAGATGTATGTATTTTAAACGCAAAATTTCAGAAGCTGCTTGTTCCTTATTTAAACCATGCGCTACAGCTGGCCACCTGGTGCAGTATTTCACTTCTGGCCCATCAGCTCAGTATTTAAACCATATGCAGGTCAGTGCAGAAATTCTGCAGTCCTGCGGCCCCAGCAGTAGATGCAGATGTATGCCTCCTTTCGCTTGAATAGTCAACAACCAATTCTGCTAGCTGAGATTCCTAGCTCAGTTCCCTTACAAAAAACCAGCATAAAACGAAAAAACAATAAAGATTGGGACTTCAGACCATGTTATTAACAACCCTAAGCAGGTTGTTGCAGCCTATTTTCGTGCACATGGTTACTGGAACTGAGCATGCAATTCTGGTAACTGCATACAAAAATGACCAACTACATGAGTAACAGGACATTCGTCATCTGCAATTCTTATTGTGTAGGAACTGTGTGAAATGTGTGATCCTTCATGATAGCAGACATGCAAATGTTAGGTAAGAACACCACTGTTTTCAGCTGCTTTACAGCCAGAATAGTTATTCACATATTTAACTAAAAGGTGCAACCAACTTGATTTACTGCTACTTGGTCTGTGTTTTGCATGGTTAAGAATTAAACAAAGTACAATGCAGGGAAGACTCGCGCCTGTCTACATAAGAAGAAAAATAAGTGTAGCAACATACATAATGTTTGACACATTAAAGCCCACACATTAAAAGAACATTTAGAGATGGTCCTTGTTCTCACTGGGTAATTTTGCTCATGTGTGTGCCGCAAGTTACATATTTTCATACAAATTTCATCACCTCTCTGAAATAAAGCTCTTCTTCCCACAAACCCTAAGTGCTTTACTTTCTATATTCAAGACTGGAATTTTTTAACTGTCCTCATCAGAGGTGCAAACTAGTGTACTACAAGTATGCCAGCATTTCAGTAATAGCTATCTAACAGAATATTTTTTGGGGGAATTGCCATTTCTGGGGAGGAGGAACTTGAATGTTCTCATGCAATCATCCAATGAAATCATCAGGAGCCTGGCCAAAAAGCGACCAAGTGGGCTAAATACAGTCAGGCTTGGCAATGTTCATCATCATTGCTGGTAGCATCCCACCAGCCTACACTCATAAATTTGCCAGTAGGAAGAAATGAACTGTCCCCATCTGTCAGTATTCTTGCTCTTTACATGTCTGCTTGATTTAGTCCTTTTTCCACTAACCTGACATAAAGACCACTAAACTCAACAGGCGATTCTCTCCTTGACTTCAGGGTTTGGTTTAAGCTCTTTTTTCTCAGCATCAACAGATAAGATAGGATGCATACCCAGCTTAGTTCCTCCTTGGACCAAGTATCGTTGGACATTCTCAATATTTCCAATTCATGGTAATTTTTATCTTCTATTTGATGTTTTTCTGCTACACTTTTTCCCTTTTTCACCATTACCTTCCTCCCCACCTCCTTAAAGGCTCTACCCCTTGTCCTCCTGTTTCTCAGCCCAGTGCAATCCCCATCTTCTGCTTTCCTAAGGCTTTTCTACCTTTGACATGTATGAATATACTTCAATTTTTGGTCACATCTTTGGAGAGGGTGTTCAGTTAATTTGGCTCTCTTTGCTAATCAGCTTTCCAGCAGAGTTCGCTTGCCAGAACTGGGGCAAATTATACTCAGATTCATTAATCAAGATATAACAAACTCCATTCACTATTTAGCAATGTGTCATATGTGGCAAAAAACCCCACCCCAAAACAAAGGGTAGATGAAACCAGGAGACCTTCTGACTGGTTTGTGGACTTAAAGTATTTCTGGGAAGGTCACAAATCTCCAAGATATCTCCACAAATTAGGTTTTGCACTTGGATTTCTAATTTAGCTGAAAGATGTGTAAAAACACATGCAGCCAGACAGCTCCTTGGCTATACATCTAAGGAAGCTCAAAGCATAAGTTATTACTTCCAAAGTCAATTGTAACTTATGCTCACTAAATTGGCTCCAGATCCACCCTTTTCAGACAGTAGTATAGGAATAATTTATTCTTCTGGTGAAAAGCACCCACTTTAGCTAAACCACACCCCCAGCTGGGAGTCTCACCAGTAAAAGTGCCAAAGGCAGAGAGACTCAGAGGTGCAAAGGGCTATTGGAGGCCAGCAGAACAGGGGTGAATAAAGCACAGTATGTAATAGTGTCTGTCAGCACAGTGAAACATATAACCTCTCCCTAACATAGGGGGTCCACAACACGAATCTGAGAGGAAAATTTGTTCCTGTGGTTCAGTCATCACATTAGATGAAGAGGTTTCCTCACTTTTAACATCCATGTGATTTATACCAGAAGTCTTATGGATAGTGGTGAAATTGTTGCAACTTTCTGGATGTTTTGATTTATGTCCTCAATGTGTATATTGTTTTCTCCCATTGAGAAAATGCTGTACATAAATATGGCATGAGACGTTTAAGAGCTCTGATTTTAGACATCTAACCGAAATTCCAAGGTAAGTGCCTAACCAAAGCAGAGATACAAACTCTACATAAACTAGGAGCTTTTCTCTGACCTATTACACTAGTAACCTGAGTTGACATACATGAATTCAGTCCCTTTCAGTGGCAGCAGTGACTCGAGGCAATATGCACCACAAGAGAGTTAACACTCTCATGAGAGATTGCTTCACTAGCTATCTACAGAAATAATGACCTACATACAAGGCTTCTCTTTCCCCAGGTGAACTCCTGCATCAGCAGCTATCCAACAGGAACCTCCTCATATGAGATTTTTTATAGCAGCAGCTGCTGAAGCAAAGGGAACTGCAGAAACACACTTGTTGCCAAACTGTGCATTTAGTTGGAAGGAGGAGAAGCAGATGGGGAAATCACTCTTCAGACAGTGTTTACTAGCACAACCAGCACCTGAGGCAGCACTTACTCAGGTGCCGAAATTACAGAGGTAAGTTTTACGATGAGAAATCTATTCCTCATATGACAGCTATATTTCTCATCATGGATCATAAAAAGCAGATGATCCATCAGATAACTACTTGATTGTAACGTGCATCACAGTAAAACCATCAACTTTCTGTTTTGTTTTACGACCCTGGTTACATCTGGAATGCTTTCAAGAAGGATGCTGATGTTCGCTTTGGGTACAAACTGACTCAGTGAACTTCTGTTTTGCTACTTATGTGGTAGTAGACAGTAAGAATAAGGATAAGGAGGAATGACAGCAGAATACCTCTAATTTTGCTACCAGGAAGATCACTTTGTTACCACCAATATAACTTCATTGAATACTCTTCTTGGAGTGGACCCTAAAGAGGATTCTTAATTGTTTAAGACCTTTTTCTTTTTAGTCAAACAGACTGTTCCTTTCAGGCATTTCTTTCCTCTTACATTATAGATCTTTTCCACAACTACTAATTCAATAATCGTAATGATAGTAATAAAGCCAGTATTTGTAGTAATCACACAGTTCCATATTTCTATAATAACAACAGCAATTCCTTATCTTTACACAGTATTGGTGTCAGATAACTTCTATTTCTTATCCCCTTAAAGGTAGGAAAAGAGGTGAAAATAATTTTCTAAAGTTGCAGAGCAAGCTTCAAATAAATGTCCCGATTTGTCTATGAGTATGTAGTGGAAATCCAAGCTTCTAAGTCAACCCCCCAAAGAGACATGTTACCAAAACCAATTTTTACAAAAAGTTAGAGATCTGATCTTGGAGATTGTTGTGATCTCAGCAGAGTATAAAAATTGGAAAAAAGTTGTCCTTGCTGATGTTCAGTCTGCCTTTTTGCTTGGCAAGGTTACAACCCCATTAAACAAAACAAAACAAACTAACCCTCTGGTCTTGCACAACTCTGCCAGGAGGGCTTGCGAGTTCTCTGGACAACTGAGGTTGCTCTTAAATTATGGGGTTGATCCATCACATGTTGAAATCAACAACACTGAACCTCAGCTCAATATTCAAATCAGTTCTTCATGGAGGAACAGCATGTCTGTAACCAGCCAGGACATTGAGTCACTTCATTCTTGACCTTAACCAAAGGGGTTAAAGCAATATACATTTCATACTGCCCTGCAAAAGCTCAGCTGTGCTTGGTATTAGCAAATACTTTCATTCATTCCAAGTACCAGACTTCAGTCATTTTTTTTCTGACTGCATGATAAAATTCAGATGTTTTAAAAAGATCCTTCTTCCCTACATGTGCCCACCCAAGCAGCAACAGCAGGGCTTCTGCTAAAACCTGACAATGAAATTTCATTTTGGAGAAAGACCAAATGTGGAAAACTTTTGTGTAAACAACAATTGTTTCAGAAAATTATGAGTGTACCAGCCTGGAGTAAGGGAGTTGTAAAGGAACACGTTTTTGCCAGCTCAACAGACCTTATCAAGCTTCCACCTTCTTAATGGACCATGAGCGAAGACCATTAAAGTCTCTTATTGTACAGACCAGGCCTCCTCCGCTGCACTTATGGTGGTCTGACCAGCCCTGCACCCGAAATCTCACCCTTCTTTCAAGCAGCAGCAGAGATCTGTTTAACCTGCATCTGCAATGTTATTTCTGTCCCAGCTGATGGGGAATCCAAGCTGTCCCTCTGCGAGGCTAGTGAACTCATACATCCCGAACTGAGCACCAAACTCCCACTGTGTTTTGCCCAGTTACACAAATGCATTTTATTTTTGCAATAGTTTCCGTAGAGATACAGCTGGATCTTAAGGGGTCTCTAAGTGGAAGATATCTGTCCACAAAGCCAACTGTGCCTATGTGTCCTCTAAATGACTGAGCTACATGTGCTGTGTAGCTAGAAACAGAGATGAAGGGACTGACCTTATCTTTTTACCTTGGTATCTTACCCTACAGATATTGGGGAACAGCATGGATGAAGAGAAACAAAGATTAAGTGGTGAAGAAAAGTGCTGTGCTCTATATGCATAAGGACAAAATGGGCAGGAGAGGAGACTGCACTTAGAAAGTAAATGGGATGTCTCTCTGTTGAAAAGTAGATGTTCTCCTTGAAGGTCCTAGAGATGCTCATGTATCATTAAGATTATGAAAGGAGCTTTAACACCTGCTTGGTTGTGTGCAAACAATGCCCCATCAAGACCTAGATCATGCTACATGTAATAAAGAACTCACTGGATTGAAACAAATGCACTGGCAGGGATGAAGCAGGGCCTGAATTACAAAATGAAAAAGAGACAGCAAGCAATATTCTTCCTCCAGCCTTTTTTTTTTTTTTCTTCTTCTTGCTATACTTAAACTAAGGGGTGTAACTAGAAACTGGGAGTTTAAAATAAATAATTAATATTTTGCCTATATCCACAGAAGGTAAGCCAGATGCATGCAAGTATTGCTACTTCATTTCTACAATCTTCAGGTTATCTAAGAGGACTATTATTTCCTGCTACAGAGGAGACATTGCTATTTCAAGTTAAGAAATATTTCTATTTAAAAATTCATATTTCTTTGTGAAATTAACCTCTGAAAAACAGTTCTATACCTACAAAATCAAGACATGCACTGGAAGCACATGGTTTTAGATGCTTTTGTTATTGCAAGCACCAGCTATCAGGAAAAAAAAAAAAGAACCACCTCTCCTTTTCTTCAATGTGGTTATTAATTTTTTTTATTACAGTATTTCTCGACAGTATGTAAGCTGTGTCCTCATATGTGGGAAGACAGAAGCTTTTGTTTTATAAACAGAAATTCCTTTTGCCAAGTAATCAAACTCAGATTTGAAGATTCTTCTACAATGCTTTTAAGGAGCTAAACTCCATTTGTCTGATTATGTCTTTATTTGTTGATACTGTAAAAGTTTGGATACTCTCCAATGAATCCTAAGCAAAGGGAAAGAAATCTGTTTTTTGGTTTTTTTTTTTTTTAATTGGGATGTTACCTGATACTACTTGCAGCTGGGGAGAGTCCATCCAGCACTTTTTCTTTGTACAACATTCAAAATATCTCTTCATGATGGTTAATTTCAATAACAAGACGTACATTTCAGTATTGCAAGATTCTCCAGTAGGGTTTACTACTACACTTTCTCCTTGAAGGCCCTCTTCTTCCCACCCCTGCTGCAATAACTCTGCCAAACCAGCTCAATGTTCTCCTCATATTTTAATGGAGGCTAACTGGATCCATCTGCTGCATGACTCAGGGGTTACTCTGAGCCTTAAAGTCCATTCTTACGCCAGATCTCAGAGATCTCAGTTCTCTCTTAAGAGAATGCTGTTTTCTCTTTAAATTTTATACGAGGCAAGTTTAAATTTTAGCACATGTTTGCACAGCAGTGAAAAGCTGAATGAGACACTTGACACATCTCTGCCGAGCACTCTAAAAGATAATGAACATATGGCTGCTACTCTCTGCCTCATAGCTTGCTTGCTCTTGTTCATGATGCTCAAGGGTCAGTTCACATTTTTACAACTGACTACACTTTTGTTAAGGCCTGTACCTGAAAGAGTGCTTTGGTTGTCGCAGAGACTATTTCTGTATTTGTGCATTATGATGGATAATGCTAACAGACACCTGCAAATGGAGATGAGAAATACTTCTGCCAAGTAAGTGTTTAAAATGGACACTAACATACGGAGGCATTTCTACTTTTCATTGCTGACAGCCAAAGAGAAGGCAGCATTTAATAAGTAAGTAGGACCTTTGAGTGGGCGAGCAGGTGCATAGGGAACAATGCTTACACAAATTGGAGCATATGATTACTTTTTCATTGGCAATTGAAGAATCACAGTATCATTTTGACCTAACTTGGCCATGGGCATAATTTTAACTGAGTAATAAACACATATCGTATTACTACAAATGCTATTTTAACATTGCATACAAGTAACTCCTGGTGATTTAACAGTGCTTGGAAAAAATAATACAGCATTTGTCTCCATGGAATAAAATTCCTCAAGATCCTGGCAATTAGCTGAATGCAGCAACAGAAGCAACAAAAATACCAGAAGTGCTAAATAACTAATGGGAACCAAACTTGAGCAGCTTCCCCTATGCCAAGAACCATAGAAACCTGTTTTTGATTTTTGGCAGTTCTGCCTTTAACAGAGCTCCTAGTGCTTTATATTGGTCTAAAAATTAGGATCTCATTTAATGAATTCACTCTTGTAATTCTTCCTTAAGTGCAGTTTGAAGCAACAATGAATCAAAATAAATTGTATATAATAGGGGTTACTATCGAACAAATTACTGTAAGTGTGGGAGGCATTTGGTATGTCCTGCTAAATGCCTTGTCTGGACAAATCTCAGGTGAAGAATTTTCAAGTCACTGTCAAGTGCTGAAGTATTCCACTAGAGATCTGTCTTACATGCTCTCCAAAAGGCTGAAATGCAATAACAAAGCGTGACAGACCTCTCCAAATATTTAAGCAACAAAGAACAATGGTATGAGACAATACTGCAAGATAGTGTTGCATGCAGGGAGTGTTGCTGGCCTTGAAGTCACCTCTCAAAGTGTGGTAACACCCTAGGGTGTCTCCTGTCATTGCACAATTTGAATACAAACTGGAAAAAAAAACCACCTCAGACCTTTAAAGAAATCTATTTTCAGAGAGGAATATTAGCAGATGGAAGCTAGAGGAGAAAGGACTTTGATTTCTGCAGCTGTAATTCCCATCTGAATTTCATGTATGTTCAAAATGGTGTCAGCTTCTGAAGGAAAGGCAGGAGATGTTAGGTCATTGCTCACCTTACACTCCCTTTCCCAGCGAGCATGTCCCATTTTGGGGGTCATCTGCCAACAACTCACTGAAGCAAAGTGGACTTTGGTCATTGTTCTGCATTGTTTGCATGGTGGTGTGGGTATCTGTGGTTCTGATCCACCATGAAGTTTATATAAGAACTAGCATAAAATCTAAGGTGAATCTAGCCAAGTATTCCAATGTCTTCATTCCACTGAGCAAGTATTTTCAGGTATCATTCTAACTCAGAAATTTTCCATGTTTGATTCCAAATGAACCTTTTCTATAACAGTGTTTATTTTTTGCTACTTGATGAACCAAACCAATGGGTTTCTATGAACCTTTACTGGGAAGGAATTTGGCCTATTCACTTTAAAACATATTGTGCTTGAAAAAATGGGATGCCAACTGGCTGTATTTTATCTTGGGTTGTTTCAGATAAATAATGTCTGTTTTCTAGTAGGTTGAAATATATCCCCGGGACCACTGCTTCATGGGAAGTAAAAAAAGAAATACTTCCCTTTCAACTGCAACCACCTTAGTGTGTTGAAATCCAACCACTTTGAATAGCACTGTAACCAGAAACAGCAGATGCATGAGTTTAAATTATGTCAGATTCGAAATACATGTATGGTGGATCACCTTGATTAAGGGAGTCATATTTCACCTGCTAGAAGCTGAGGATTGCATTCCCCATTCTTCTGCAAAGACAACTCTGACCACGCCTTATGTTTGCTGAAATCATTACTGAGAACATTTACTCTGCATGTAATATCTGGAATATTGCAGATAGCTGGGAAGTAAACTACTGTTTCATCGTGGGTGTCACTGCTAAACACTCCAAGAAGCACACAGCATGAAGCCCCCAACACTGTGAATAGCATCGTTATCTGATATAGCAAGTCCTGACGCAGCCAGTCATGGACAGGGAATAAACGTTTCGTCAAACAGCATAAGTACACCAAATAAAAGAGAAAACACTGGGATGCCTGTTTAAGTGTGATTTTTAAATTAGGCTTTCAAGAATGTGATGAGCTAGCTTTGTTTTGCTCACGTGACTTACTTCCAAGACATGAAGGTTGACCTTTTTGTCCAAAGTCAATGCCTACAGGACTTGTGGATTTTGCTGTGTCACCTTCACATAACCAGGTATGTCTGACATTGCGCTCTACAGAACCAGAGCTGAACACCAAGATTATAACAGGTCAGGATGCTGTCTTAATTTCAGATACAAAGCTTGGTGGACTTTCAGATATATTGTACACTGATCTTACATGATATGCAATTTTACGAGCTCTAGCAGTGAATGGATGCACCAACTTCCTTCCCTAAAACTGAAACAAAATTACATATAGGGACACTTCATGGTACAGATTGGCTTTTTGAAGTCCTTAAGGTGGTTTAAATTGATATAACTTCTTGTTAGGTTTAAAAAAACCCAAAACAACTCACAAACCAGTAGGTCTTCCATGTAGCAGACTACCTGTATGCTAACACGAGTGAAAGAATAAATACACCCTGTATGAGAGTCAGATAGGGATACAGTCATGCACAGAGATATAATCAAAGTAATAGAATGATACAGGCATGTTTTAGCAAACCTCCGTTTCACTTTTCAGGTTTACTTAACATCAGCTGCATATATAATGAAATTAAATTGCCTGACTTCAGTCTTCAATAGGTAATGAAGAATGTTATAATGATACAAAGCTGTTGGAGTGTGTGAAATACATATACTTGGTAGAGTATCTGTAAGCCAAAAAGCCACAGCATCATGACAGGAAGAAATAACTAGACACTATCTACACAGCAAAGTGCTACCAAGAAAAGAGATGTTATTGATCTGAAGTTGCTATAGCTCAATAGTGTTCTTTACAAGAAGTCCCTAGGCAGAGCTGAGAAGCTACTTATTATTTGCAAATGTATAGAGAGTTGATAGAAAATAATTTCCCATAATAATTCTTTTAATGATCCTTCCACTGTGATTTGTAAACAAATAATAAATAAAATCTTGCAACAGTTATCTGTTAGTTATCTGTGTAGTTATCTCTTATCTGTGGTCTCCTGTCTATTAGCAATTAACAGATAAAGGCAGAGGCATTTCTATTTACAGAAAAAGGGCTTGGTGAAAATGGACCTGAATTATTTAATCATCTTTGGCATAAGAAAAGAAGATTGTCATGAATTATAACATTTATTTGCAAACATGTAGGCAGTCCTGTATGACTGTTATGCATCTGATGTCATCATACTTTTAAATTGTAAAAGATGTGAATGACTTAGCATGTAAAAGAATCCCAAGATGTCATTAGGAAGCTATGACAGTCATTCCCCCTTTAATTTTCCACATAAACCATGGACAGCCAAAAAGGTTCTGGAGCAGACGGCTAAGAAAACAGAGTGGCAGTGGGAAAGCCCTCCTTTTGAACTCATGTGAGATGAAAGATAATTATACTGGCTGCACTGTAGGGATTTTTTAACTGCTCGCTTAGCATACAAACCGTGCAGCTGGAATGAGGCTTGCTGTCACCCTGGTAGGCAGACAGGTACTTCGGCTGTAGGGAATACACAGTTCCTGCCTGTGTCTGCTTGGATTAAAATGGCTCATTGCGTGTTGGGACCTGCATGGTTTTTAAGACACACGTTTGTGTTAATGCCAAAGGTGGCAAGGTGGTCCATTTCATGTAAATATGATACAGCCCTTAGGCTTCTGGCAAGTCACTAGGGCAGCCCACAGCTCTCTTATGAAGACAATACTACTGTGATATTCTACAAAAATTAATTAAAATGCTGCAGCCACTTCAACTTCATCTGCAGCATGTGGGATCCCCAAACATAGAATTCTTAAGTATGGGGAAGATTTATGTATTTATTGTTGTCATATGCATCTATGCACTGTCAATAATTTCTAACTGAAAGCTCAAAAAATGAGAAGATGAATATAAATACTCAGAATTTGATTTTAATATACTGTGCAACAGATTGGTGGGACCATTTCCATGACCAACAAAAAAGTCCAGTCCTGCAAATCTGTCTTGCTCACTACAGTTTTCTGGTAGTCCTTGTACGATATTGGCAGGCTAATAATTTCTTTTTGCTTTTTCTCAAGGCAAAACCATTAGTTTTTCTCTAACATCATAGTGTGTTGTCGTGGAAATTAGCATACTATAAAATGAGAATGGCAAATAACTCCATTTCCAAATGCTATGTTCAGCAGCCAGATTTATTAGTGGATTTGGCAGCATTTGCTAGCTCCTTTGCACATGAGTAACTGTACTCACATTGTTTAAACAAATGAAACTTGGATAAATGAGATTATTTGCCAATAGCAAATTGCATTCTATCTAAAAATATGAATTAGTTTGTACCAAATCCACATGGTCTTGTTTATTTCCCATATAATTAATGCACAGAAACACTATAGAAGACTATCTGAGAGTATAGGCTGCAGTACATTTAAAATAGCTGAAAATGAGAGGAGTGTCCTAGAACTGAGGTACCTTTTTAAGAGCCTGGAGACCACCGATGGGCATGTCAGAAGGACCTGGCACAAGGAGAAATTGCAACCATGAACCTCTCTCAGAGCTCATGCCACTTTGGGGAGGAAAGAACTGTGTGTTACAGCCGTCTTAGTCAACACGCCCAAGTCAGACTGAGGGGAACATAAACCTGGATTAACCTACCGTTGCAGACATTGTTATGTACCTTAATCGTAGCTGGGGATACTGGTAACTCTACTCAGTGGAAAACAGAGTCTGCTGTAAACATTACATAACACCTAAGAAGATTATTTCTCTTATTGTTTCCTCTGTCTGTCACGTATTCAAACTGGTCCTCCAAGCTGAATTTTGTTCTCAATTATTGCATTCCACAATTTGCTACATAAAGTTAGGGTAAGTATGGCACTTCAGCTCTCACTGATGCACACTGAAAATTTCTTGATTATTATAACTTTTTACTTCAGTGCCACAAGTACTCTAAAAATGTTCCCTGTATACCTTCCTAAGTTGTTCATATATCTTCCCTTTCAGGAGCCATGATCTTCCTTCATCTTCCCTTGGCTGTTTTTGTTCCCTTTGTTGAACACTTCTCCACTTGCTATATTCCCCTCTAAATCACTCCTCTCGCTCATACGTCTTTCTTTAACGTCTATTCAGTTTGTCCTACTAGGGATTTCAGACTTTTGCTGTTTCTTCCCTTTCCCATTTCTCTGAAGGGTTTCTGCATTCTCACTTATTCGCTGGGACTTCTCCTCCCACGTTGGTTTTTGTCCCACCACCCTTATAGACCGTGTGCTAGCTACTCCCTCTACCAAGTGTGGTGCCTTCAAGATGGGGTCTAATGGCAGTGGAGGCAGAGGGAGTGCAAAGCCTGCCTTCTCTCCTTGGTCCTTCACCTGGGAAGAGACACTTTCAGTACAAAATAACAAAAGGATCAAGAGGGTCTCCTTACTTGCAGCTGACACCATGGGTTAGACCACCTGTCCAGCACATAGCTGCATGGGTCCATTCACCACAGGGCCAGTTGCAACACCATTCATCACAAGCTCTAAATATGGGAAAAGGTAACCGAGAACACCACGACTGCCTCTAGTCCTTCCACACCTTTCAGGACTTGCAAGTCTTGAGGATGGATGGTGACTGCCATTGATAAAGCCAACTAACTTGGAGTGGGGATGAAAGCATCCTTCTCTCAAAAGAAAAACAGATCTGTTATAAGGGTTATCACTTATACCAGGAAAATTATATGCTGGCTATTTAAAGACTTTTTCTTGAAAAGCAATAAAAGTAACTAGCAGAAAAGAGATGTCATTTCTGACACTGTCGGTGTGAAAGCCCCCAATAGGAAGTATTGTAAACCATTTCCCAATCTGCTTTTAGACAGGCCTATGAACTAAAAAGAAAATTTTAACGTTTAGTGCTTAAACCAAATGTTTAATTTTGAACATCCCCATAGAGTCACACTGCAATGTGGTGGTTGCAGTTAAAAGCCCAGATTCCTTCATCTTCCTGACGTTGAACCTACAGTATAACAAAAACATTTTGAAACTAATGTAGAAATAGTTCTAACTGGAGCATTAACATAATTTACTTCAGTCATGTTTATTAGGATCATTTACATCAGATGTAAGTATTTACATGGGATGAGTAAGTATTCACCCTCCCTATACATATACAGTTGGATTTTATATATTATATATAAAAACACTTCCTTGCAAAGTATGATTCATTGGTTTAACAGTTGGTATTTTAGCTTTTGCAGTATGTTCAAAAGCAGTTTATACATTTAGAAATATGATGTATATAATCATTACCACTTTAAGTAGGATCTCATCCCATCTATATGAGAAGACACGTTACACGTGCTAAGCTAAGCACTGAAAACTACTGAGATGATTCAAAGCTGTGCAAGGACTGCGAGCCGAGCTTTGACTGACTGTTTTCAGTGCCATTATAAAGCGGTTTACTAACTGATTTATAATTGAGCACTGTAAAATATATGTATCAAGACAAAAGAGAGTAAAATGCTACCCTTTATCATGTACGAGAGCTGATCTTGCAAGAGGCTGTGCCTTGGCCCAGGAGCAGGACTATGCTGCCTCATGATTAGAGAGCAGGGCTGGGAGATCCCATGGTCTGTCCTGCCACTGATCTGTGGCAAGCTGAATGGTCTCCCTGGGTTTTGGTTCCTAAAATGGAGTGCCAAGTCTTACCAACCTAACCCATATGTTGAATTTTCTTACTTAGTGAATGTCAGAAAAACACAGGGATCTGCTGGCTGCCAAGAATGGTCCTATATTCATTTGACATGAATTAAAGGCATCCCCACTGAATATGCATTGAATATCAGCAAACCCAGTGTAAACACATCACAAGGAACATCCTTATGGAAACAGTTCACATGAATGTGCAGAGAAAATGGAAAAAAATGCATGCCCCCATCCAGAGTAAAGCGTGTGCCATATGTGATTACAAAGACTTGTAGGCTGGAATGAGGCTGGGTATGTTCAACATTTGGGTCCCACATTGACTGTTATGAGTCTTCTTAATGTTGTCAGTCACAGAAAGCCCACCCACACATGCTGTTTGAGACAAGGGAGAGTATTTCATTTTTTGGGTGACAGATGTAACTAAGAACCTGGTTCCCTGTTTTGTGTGCAACCAAAGAAAATTTAATAGGACCTTTGTTGAAAACATTTAGGTCAGATAATCACTAACCTACTAGGCTTTGAGGTCTGCATTGCCTCAGTGTAAACAATACAGAGTAAGCAAACTTGGGAACAATGTTGATCTTCTGTACCAAGTGGTTCCTCTAACCACAGAGAATGACATGTGTTGGCAGATTCATTCAGTTCAACTTCATGGTATTGGCAGGATGGAGAGAGGATGCTTGATGATTCTCAGAAATAACATTTTATTTAGCGCCATTAGAAACCTGAATATGTTGAATTTGAATGAAATATTCTGTAATTTTTCCTGGAAAAATAAGAGACTTTTTGCTAAGTATGTGCAAATGGTGATTTTTTCCCTATATCTCATAATATGCAGTAATCTTCACAGGAAAAATAATGTATGCCAGTGACATACAAATCATAGCATCACCCTGTTTCAAGTCCCTGCCTCAAAGCAGGATGTTACCAATGTCCATTGACAACAAGCTATATAAATTTCTTTTTTTTGGTAATGATTATTGGAGATTATTATGAACAAAATTTCCCAACTTGGGATAGGCATTTAACATAGAAAATTTCAGCCAGTGTGGAGCACAATGTAGAAACTTTCTCATAAAAGAAATTAAAATTATATGATAAGAAACTCTGTATGGTACAAATAAGACAAAGAAAGCAATACCTTTTTGTTGACAACCAGCAAAACCAGACACATTCTGTATGCAAAAGCCCCTCTTAGGGTCTGAATTAGGATCAGCAGACCAGACTCGCCTGTGATTAAAATCCCTCAGGATGTCTTGGATATCTACCTTCTCCTAATGAGCATATATTTTCGGGTCTGCCTGGCAGTAATCTTGAATATTTAGGTTGCCACACACCAACTTGGATAGTACAAGGCAGGAAATACATAATTGAACATTGTGTTTTCTCATATTAGAAGGGCAGCTCAATTAATTATTCTGTCTAGCACATTTCCTCAGTGTTGTCCTGGGTCACTCAGCACTTGCTCCAAGTAACGCCTGATCACCAATCAGCCACACAGGGATGCACTAGGAAACCACAAAATTTCATCCTGTACTTGACATCTCCCCTCCCAGGCCCTTCCAATGGCCTCTACTCCTTCCTTCAAGTAAGACATATCTGTCCAGGTTATATTGGAGAAAGGCTCTTCAAGTGAATAGATAACAGGGCTGATCAAAGTCTGGCAGTTGTACCTTATCTATTGGGGATCATAATTCAGGAATGAAGCTGCCCTTCAGTTTGCTCCTCCCCACCATTAAATTACATTCAATCACTGCATGGAGAATGCAGCCCATGCACTCGAAGCCAGATGTTATCATTACAGGCCTTTTCTTATAAACTAATGCTGAAACCTGAGTGGTTGATGAGACTAGCTAAGCAGTTGTACCTTTGACCTGATTGCATTAAACTTGCCCTATCAATTTAAGCTTAGTATAAACACCATTTCCCAGAGTCCCTCATGACTTCAGTAGTGAGAAGAAGCTGACTAAGCCTAAACATTTTTTAACAGCAATCTTGTCTTACAACACCAAGGGGATTTGCCATGTATCTGGGGCTTTATAAAACCATATGAACATGCTGAAAGAATTAAAGTCCTTTAAAAAAGCAAAATTGATGGTGACAGTCCTTTTAGAAAATCAGTTTGTTGAATGTCAGCGCAAGGGGGGTTGGAAACAGGACTAAAATAGTTTTTAAAAAACCAACAAATTTGTGTTTGTTTCACTCCGCTGTTCCTGAATACTGAGATTTAGAGTTAAAAGACAAAACAAATGAAAAAAATATCCCAAATTGAATTCATTACCTATTAAAAAAACTCCCCCCCTAGCACTACACAAATCAAAGGCCTTCCAGATATATCACCTATCTGAGATCTCCCATGAAACACAGAGCATTTTTACCCTGGCATTTCAGATTTATTTTTAATAAAGTTTGGTCTATTTCACATTGAGGATAATTCAGATAATCCTATCAAAAGTTTCTGTGTAGCAGCACATGAGCTATAGCATATGGTATAGCATATGGCCAACAAAGCTTGGCTAGGCTGAATAAAGGGGGACATGCTTATAACTGTAAGCATAAGAATGAAAGTAACATCGTGCTTGAGTCAGCTGTATTGCCTTCTATGGAATGCTAAATCAGTGGTTGGGTACTGCAGATGTTGGCAAAACAATGGGAGATAAACCAGCAGAACATGGATCTTCACCTCGCTAGGCTGTAAGTGCTTTGGCCCTGATGCAGAAAAACATGCTTGAAGTTGAGAGGATGAGTATCCCTGCTAAATTTAGAAGAAGTACAGAAGTAGTCAAAGCTCTGCAAGACTGAACCTCTGATCCAGAACTGGAAAAAAAATAAAGAAATATGCAGGAGTGGCACTCATTTTAAAACAGAAATTTTGTGTTGTCCGTTGGTCGTACTAACGCAACAAACCTGTCAGTGGAACTGCTGCTAGAAGTGCAAAGAGAAAGAACATTAAACAAAATGTGGTGGTTTCATGCTTATGGAAAACACGCTTCAGAGCACTGAAACATAAAGCACAGAAAGCCAACAAAAATTACTAACTGTTTTGAAATCTAGCAAAACAGGAATATGCATTTAAAAAAAAAAATCGAAATAAAAAAAATTGACCTCAAAACAAGCATAAACCCCCAGTCCAAATAACAACTACTGTTACTTGGATAATTATGGAGAATTTTTTTCAAGAATAATTTATCTGAGTTGTTACCTTGGTTAGTCTTAGGAGCAGAAGCATCTGATTTTTGTTAAACAAATGCCACTGCAGAAAGAAAATGCAGCTAAGGAAAAAATAATCTGGTGTGTAATTTTACATAATACAGAAGTAGAAAGTAACCTAGAACTTAATGCAGTGTTCTTTTGTGTTCAAATTAAAGTAGGGTCCTTTTAGAAAAATAAGTAAAGTAGAAATTTAAATTACAAAACCTAAACCCAATATTAAAAGACTTGCACAAATTGCTTGCCTTGCAGAAAGCATCTCTTCTTTTGAGATTAGGTGAGACAGAAACCCAGTGACCTTGCATCTTAATCCAGGAAAAAAGAGAAAAACTGTCAACTCTTTATTTCAAACTTCTGAAACTAATGTTGATTTACCTAGCTATGCCCTGTCACTACAAAAGATACTCCTGTCTCATAGCACAGTGTGGAAGCATCTGAGTAGCTTTTACCCTACCTTTGATATTAAGAGTGATCTAACTATGGCATGATAGGGAATAACATAGGTTATTTTGGCTAATCATGGTGATTAGCTAATCAGTGAATGGATGCACTGTTTGCTGGGTAAAAATCTGGCTGAATGGCCAAGCCCAGAGAGTGGAGTTAAATCCAGCTGGTGGTTGGTCACAAGTGGGGTTCCCCAGGGATCAGTGTTTTGCGTCAGTCCTGTTGAATATCTTTATCCATGATCTGGACAAGGAGATCAAGTGCACTTTCAGTCAGTTTGCAGATGACATCTACTTGAACAGGAGTGTTGATTTGCTGGAGGATAGGAAGACTCTGCAGAGGGATCTAGACAGGCTGCATTGATGGGCCAAGGCCAGATATATCCCCTTCAATAAGGCAAAGTGCTGAGTCCTGCCCTTGGGTCACAACAACCCCATTCAGTGCTACAGACTGAGGACAATGGGGCTGGAAAGCTGATCAGTGGAGACTGACCTGTGGGTGCTGGTGGACAGCTGGCTGAACATAAGGCAGTAGTGTGCCCAGGTGGCCTTCTTGGTGAGGTAGAACCTTGGCTTTTATCAGAAATAGTGTGGCCAGCCAGGACCAGGGAAGAGATTGTCCCCTGTACTTGGCACTGGTGAGGACGCACTTCAAATCCTGTGTTCATTTTTGGGTCCCTCACTTCAAGAAGGACATTGAGGTTTTGGAGCATGTCCAGAGAAGGCCAACAGAGCTGGTGAAGGGTCTGGAGCACAAGTCTGATGAGGAGCAGCTGAGGAAGCTGGGGTTGTTTAGTTTGGAGAAAAGAAGGCTCAGGGGGAACTTTATTGCTCTCTACAACTACCTGAAAGGAGGTTGTAGCCAGGTGGGGGTTCATCTCTTCTCTCAGGTAACAAGCGAGAGGACAAGAAAAAATGGTCTCAAGCTGCACCAGGGGAGGTTTAGATCAGGTATTAGGAAAAATTTCTTCACTGAAATTGTGGTCAGGCCTTGGAACAGGCCTTAAAACAACTTCCCAGGGAAATGATGGAGTCACCACCCTTGGAAGTGTTCAACAAATAGACGTGGCACTTGGTGATATGGTTTAGCAGTGACCATGGTAGGCTGGGTTAACGGCTGGGCTTGGTGATCTTAGAGGTCTTTTCCAACCTAAATGATCCTGTGATTCTATGATTTGTCCTTCCAGTAACTGGAGTAACAGCTAAGCTGGAGAAGGTGAGGTACAGCAGAAGAATAATAAAGCGTATAAAGGGGTATGGCAAAAGGTCAGAAAAGGGAAGTCCTAGGCTGGCATGAAGTTACTGGTTGTGTTTGTCCTTATCTGTCTTAAGAATCATTACAAATGATGTAATGTCAAAAATATAAACAAGCTGAAAAGGGTTGGTGATGGCTTAAATTTGAAAAACATCAGTACAGAGGAGGTTCAAGTTACAAAGAAAAAACTGGCTCAGAATGAAGACTGCCATCATGAAAAAGTTGGGAGTCAAGAGGAAAAACCTCGAGATAACTCAGTGCTTAGAGACTTAACTTAGAGACTAGAAACAAAAGTCTCACTGTGTTCTGAAACAACAGATATAAAGAAGAACCTAGAGGTACCAGTTCATCACAGGTGACTGTGAATCAGAAGTGTGATGCAAGCATGAAGGGAAGCACAGCCTTAGTATGGGTAGTATGAGGTGTTTCCAGCCAAAGTAGGGCAGCGTTACTGCCAGTGTATGAGACACTGATTGATGTGTCTTTTATTTCAAATCTTTTGTAGTACTCAAAAACTACTCTTGGTAGTAATGTTAAAAGAAAATAAACTGATTCAGATAAAGAGAAAATTATAAGGACATAACAACACAAGAACATATTTTGTTTGTTTAGTCAACCACACTAAAATTTGGGAGGTGATGCAACTATGTGCTATAACATCACTTGGGAGAAGATGCTATAGAATCATCAAAGGAAAGAACTATTTAAATGAAGGCCAGTGGTATAAGAGCAAATGGATATAAGCTTGCTAAAAATGCAAATACAGTGGGAGGTTAGAAGAAAATTCCTAACTACAAGATCAGGCAGGTTCTGGATTGCTGTACAGTGGGATTAGCTGCAGCTAAACTTCCTCATGGCTTTTAATGTGCAGTTAATGAAAAGGGTTTTGCGACGTGATACCTGCTACAGAGATGAAGTGTAAGTATCTTCCAACTTGCTGTTAACAGCATGGCTATAACATGAGCATCAGCATCTGGTAATGCTCTTATTCTCCTTAACGATTTAATATCTTAAATTTATATCATGCTTTTCAGCCCAAAGGATCCCAAAGCACTTAAAAAATTGCAATTGATGTGCAGTCTGTGAAGAGAGGGCTTAATTCACTGCAGAAACAGAGCTGCAGCACAGGTGAGAGGCAGCAGCTGTTTAAAGTGTGGTTATACTCAAACTATAAAAAAGTATTTACATTTTATAATAGGGAAGACCAAAGTGGTCTTTTGGGGAGGAAAGTATTTTCACTGAAAATTTGTAAGTACTCTGTATTTCCTATTTTCTTCTCCAGTCAGGAGCTCTGCTGTTGATGTCATGGAGGGACCATGGTGCAGCAATCCTAGTAGAATGAAGGCAGAAATATTTCCCCTGTTTATGCTTCTACTACCCATGAAAATAATTTTGCTATGTGTAATGTTGAAAAGTCATCACTACCTTCTGATTTTAACAGGTTTCCTGCCTTCCTCAGGGGATATTATCTCGGGAGATTCCTTAGGACATGATCAAACTAATCCCTCTAAATCAAAGAGGATAGTGAAGTATGCTAGTGCAGGATATACCAGTGGGTGGGACAACTTCAGGCTACCTTCCCTGCCATGCATGAAAACACCAAAAAATCAGAATATGGCCACATACAAAGGCTTGGCCAGCTTTCAAATCTAAACCTTCAAAAATCATGAGACTGGCTTATGAGTAGAATGATGCTATATTCCCTCTGCCTTGACTCTGGGATTGTTTTGATTTTCATGTGTTAATAAATGACTGCAAAGAAATGTGTGAGCTCATCAGGGTACCAGTGTAAGAGTTTAAACTTAGCATCATTAGATTCTGTTTGGCTTTTAAAAACAGTCAGGACAGCATATTGGTCATCCCATTATCGGATATAAGTGAAGACATTGAAGTCAGGTCTATGTAAAAAGAAATCCCAGTGCACTTATGGTTCTTTACAGCTAAAAAACAGGAGTAACATTTTGGAAAGTGAAGAGAGAAGAATATTGTTACTGGTTACACCTGAACAATAAGCAAATTATTAGCTATCATAGGCTCAAGGTCTGTTGTTCTGGAAGCTGTAAAATGAGCTCTTCTTGGAGGATTTTCAGTAAAAACTCAGCATACCTGAATGTTCAGAGCAATCTGAAATCCAGATAAGGAGAAATCAATGTCATGTCAAGCTTGGAAATAAGTTTTTAAAAATAATCCAAATAAAGAAATTCCTTCTTAATTGCAATGAATGAAAGTTTCTCTTCAGAACTGCTGCATTAGTCATAGATGTGTCTCTTCCATGGCGTTTTTCTTCCTCCCCCTCTTCTTTCTTCTGCATTCCATAGTTACAAATGGAGAAGTCATCTACAGGTCACACCACTGCCTCCGGTGCTACTTAAACAATTTTTAAAAATATATCTTCACACCAGCAACACGTACAACCCATGTAGGTTGGATTTCCATGAGCAGTTGTTATCCGAGCCCCCCGCTGCTGCCCCGACCTCCCATCCACTTCCTCCTCCTGGCTCCCGTGTTCCCAAGACTGGCTGGGCTCAGCTGCCTGACTGTCATAGAACTGCTTCAGGGCTTGGGGAAATTTTCGACAAGCTCATCTCCAGGAGGCTCCCCTCCCAGTGAACACATGCCCCTGAGATGATTCTAGGCAATCAGCTCACCTGGAGAATTGGACATGCGCTTCCTTGTAAGCAGCAGTAGTTGACAGGAGACCCATAAGGACTGTCCTACAACTGTGTCACTGAGCAGATTACCAACAAAACTTCTTACAGGAAAAGTGCTTGCTTGTTTTGGGCTGCTGGTGGGCTCAGCTTTCTCCCCTCACAGAGCTGCCAGGGCCTTTTCCAGCCTTTAACGAAGGCAGCCCTGAAGCATGTGTACCCACCTCAACCTCCTTTTCCTCTTTGTCTCAGGACAGTGGTGAAAAGCTGCATCCTGTGACCTTGTGTGTTGGAGAGGTCCCTCTTGCCTCTGACCCCTTTTTGTACCAATCTGAGTGGAACAGAGGAAGAGTGGGACCTGGAGGCTCCATCCCTGGCTCCTGAGTGCCTCCCTTGGATGTTATTTCTCCATAATGTCTCAGCTACGGCCAGAAGAAAACTGTAGACTGTTTAGAAAGCTCTAATCCTACTGTATTTTACAGCTGGGACTCAAAACAAGGAGGATTTTAGCAGCCTTGCCAGGTGGATGTGTTTTGCCATTCTAGCAGAAGTTCACCCAAGCCTGGTCAACTCATGTGCCTTTGAAAAAACAAATATCGGGCAGTTTGCATATGCCCAGAACAGACCTGATAGGGATGGATATCTTAAACTTCTGGACAGTCCAACATGCCTGAAGCATCTCACATGTTCTGTGTATTGGCTAGGCAAATCAAGCAGGTAACCTCCGACAAACTAAGATCTTGTAATGATCGCATTACCTAGTTTCAAGATATTTGACTTTGTACCTTAATAAGGTTCCTTTAACTCGTATGGTTCCTATTTTTTAAATGCTTTTCTAGTGTATTTTTGTTTCTCTTTGTACACAGACAGATAGGCAGTTTCTGTTTTGTAAAGCAGGAGATTCCTCCATGCTCTACTTGCACAAAAAAGAATCCATAGTCAAGAATGAACTGGCAGACAACTCAGTTTGTTGGTTCATAATATAACCAGATTGCAAGGGGAAGACAGGAAATCAGTGATTTTGCCTAGGGGAGCAACTTAAGTATAAAAAGAAGAGGGGAAAACCAGACTAAAAACCTTTACAAAACCATAATTTTGAACTAGAAAAAGAAAACTAATCCCAAACCATCAATTACTGAAGCATGTGAATACTATTTAGAACACATTTTAAAAATTAAAATTGAAATACCTTGAACCTAATTTTAAACAGGTTTTGCATGGTGTAACATCATTGATGCCAGCAGAATAATTTCCAAGTTATAAATTTGTTAACATAAGGTTAGCACAAGGTTGCAGTAGAGTGGATGAGAATTGCTTTGAAAGTACAGTATGACATGGAAGACTGTATGCTAATGTTGCATAGTCTTCTAGGAGATTATTTGCTTTCTGCCTACACAACCAAGCTATATATTAATTATTGCTACCACAGAGACTGTCATCTCCTAAGGCATAAAGCAACACAGTAATATTCTAATATTAATAATAATTAATATTCTCTCTTATGAATATCATTCAAATAAAAGGATGTTGTATTTTAATACACATTTACCAAGACCATGTGAAATACAAAGCACCTATTTTATCTGCAATTCTTCTGCCAAACACAGGTAATGATTAGTAAATAACTTTGAGCTGATGAACAGAGATAGGGGGTTACATCTTTGGAAAGCAATAGCAACCTCCTCAGAATTTAAATTTGGATGTGGTTCAAAAAGCAACATAAACAGCCTGGACAACCATATTAAACATGGTTTATTCACACTTTCAGCGCACAAGAGTTGATGAAACAGTCTTCAGCAGTCTGTTGCTGCCTTCTCAGATAGACATACAGGGGCACAAATGCAGTGCCAGCTGTTAAATATACAGGATGAGCCTTGGACGAGGCAGGGTCAGGGAGCACCTGTGAACCATAGGCATTGACTGGGAAGGTGTTCTACAGGCAGCTGGTCTGGCTGCCTAACTCCTTCAGGGCTTTGGGTAGCTGCAGGAATACTTCCAGGTCTTGCAGACTCCTGCACTGAAGCAATGAAACTACACCCAAAATACAACCTCAGCACCAATAGTGAACACAGGAAAAGACTCCAGAGTCGACCTGCACCATGACTCGGCTTCAGAACTGTGAGGTGATGATTGAGTACAGGACAAATACTAGGTCACAGAAACCAAATTAAGTATGGAAAGTAGAACAGAGGCTCAAAGCTCAGTTGTTACCTCTGTAAAATTGGGCTGCATTTATAACTTAGGAATGAGGAAGAAGGTGGAAAGGCTGTGTTTCCATCAGTTCAACACAAGCAGAACAGCAAACAGCATATTGAACTTGCAGGGTAAAACAGGTGCAGGAGGACGGAGCAGAGGGCACTGCAGTAGGCTGTAGAGCTCACAGAAATAATGCAGGAATTAAAAGTACATAGCAAAGAAATCACTAGCTTATGCAAAGTGAGAGGGCAAGGCAAAAGAACAAATACCAATGCTGAAGCCATGGGAGTAAACAGTAAACCCTGGAAGAGTTGTATGGCAAGATAAACTGAAAAAAAGTCCCATGCTTATACGACAGTTTATATAATAGCTTTTGAACGGTAAGAATGACATTTAAAACAAAAGACAGTTGTAGTCACAACAGTACATGTAAATGTAGCACTTTGAGGAAAGCAGAGGACTTCTAAACAAAAGACATATTAAGAAGAAACAAAACTAGTGCATCTGACATGCCAATAATGTTATAAGAGTTCAGGAGGCTGGAATATGATAAAAATGAAAAGACATTGCCTGAAAAAAAAAAAGAAATATAAAGGACTCAAAAATGTAGCAGAGAGAATCAACAAATAAAGGAAGGACTAAGAAAAAACCAAACCTGATCTCACAGATTTGAAAAGCCAATTGTGTTCTTGGATTAAGAGTCCTACAATGCCCAGTGTAATACATTAGAACCTCAGGAATGAAAAATAAAGGGAGACTCAAGTAATAGTGGAGAAATATAATGAAGAATTGCACGCAATACAAAGGTTCAGAGAGGAACAAAGCTCCAAATCTGATATATGGCAGAAACCAGTGGCAAGATTTCATTTCCACCCACTGCTACCACAAACAGTAATAAACAACCAACCCCCTGTTCAATTATTCAAACCAGTTAATTTAGAGTTGTTTGTTTGTGGCAAAAGACAGAGATCTTTTGTTGATATAACTGAAATCATGCCAGTTAAAAGTTAAATCCTGCCTTCTAGACATTACTTGGGGCTTGGGAATCATGTTACGTGTCAGAGAAAACTCAGGCCTCCAAACAGTCTTTAGAGATGCCATGACTGATGAGGGCAACTTACACTCTTTGCTGCACTCTCCTCCTGAATTCATACTGCAGTCCTTGTTTCGAGAACATAAAAATCCAGATCTTTCTGAAGCCTCAAGATTTCATGTCCCTTGCAGTACATGGAGTGTAGCTTCTCCTAGTACTTTGATGGCTAATTTACATTTAATTTTCATTTCCTTTATTGTATTTTGGCATGGCCCTAAGTGACCATCCTGACTTATTTTTTCTCTTCCTCATCTCGTCTATAGGTAACTGTACACTGCATATATCTATTGCACACTGGCTAAAAATAAACACAACATCAGAGTTATATTCAATATGGTCTTTGATTGAAGCACCATGCCCTGCCTTATCAAAGACATCAAGTTCCTACTTTGTAATTTCCCGTTTATAGTTACAGACTTCTGATGCATATCTTCTTTTTGCACTGAGGTATGATTTGGTAAATACACCTCAGTTTTCCTGCAAGTTGCTGAAAATAGCAAAGAATATCTGACTCTGTCTAGAAGAGTCACACTGTTCTGGTGAAACCTCCCTGAAGACAAAAGGACAACTCCCATGTTTTCACGATGGACTTGTCAGTGGGCGTGGTTCACCATTTCCCCATTCCATCTTTACACCAGTGTAATTAAGTCAATGGGGGTTAAATCAAGATACAACTGAAAAGCATAATGCAAAGGTGAGTCAGATCCCACATGCTACAAAATGTAAAAGGACCGTTTCATAGTAGGATGATGAATTTGAAACTTGCTTATCAGAAAACACATGTTTCAAGGTGATTCCTGATCTTTTTGGAATTACCATTACAAAATCAGCATAGGTTTGTTCTATTGTTAATCAGATCACAATTGGGTAGGAAACATGCCAGTGCAAACCTCCTGAAAGATACTTCATATTTACTCTTGAACAATGATCTGGTCTTCCAGAGGGGAAAAAAAATTACAAGATTGACAATGGACTACATTGTTCTTTGATGTTGCAGCATGGACAAATCACAGTGTATTACGTAAATACCTGTCAAACTGACAATTAATATCAATTAGGCTTTAATCTGACATATTACATTGGGCGCAGCAAATGCAAAATCGCTCAAAGTAGATTGTAGATATGTACCCTTCAATTAGACAGGAGGGAGGAGGAAATTCTACTCTCTGAGAAGGCACAGTATTTAACTCCTGAACTTCTAAGAGCTCTCTGTGGATGAGATTCGTCCTTGTGAAGGTGACCTGTCCAAAATTTTTTGAGCCCTCGCAATTTCAAAAGTGTAAGTGGCATTTAAGCAGTCAAGTCAGAAGGAGCTGTTCTTTCTCCATATATATACACACATACTTCAGTGTACAGTGTTTAGCAGCTTCTTTCTTTGACACATAAAAAGACCAGAGTAGAGGAAATAAGAGAGAGATCTCTCTGGATAAGACCTCCTGAAACAATCACTTTGGATTTGGAGAGTAAGAGAGTATTCACGAAGCTACATGGGAGATGAAAAAAGGCTCCTTCATGGTGTGTCTCAGAGATGGAAACTGGACTAGAATAACATACATCTCTTCATTTACATAGAGAAGACCTACTGATATAGCTTTCTCAGACTTGGTATGTATGTGTGAAGAGGTCCCTGTATGACTGTGTTCAATATAGCTCTGTGAATTTTTTCAGGCTTTACAACCCTAAGCACATCCCTAAAAGACTACAATCAAAACAGCAATATGATAATTTCTCCTCAGACTGAGAAACTGCAAATACATCACCAAAATTGAACCAAAAGATGCTGCAATGGATTGTCCTAGGATTAATGAGACACAGAAGTAAAACACACAGTAGACAGATTCTCAGAAAGATTCTCAAGCAAGTCACAACCACTGTCATGACTTGATACGTCAAAATCTCAAAAGAAAGCAGGGATGACTACAGTATTTTGTGGCATGTGAAGAATATGTATGAGGCAAATAAGGCAAGAAGCACAATACTTGCCCTCCTTCTGGAGAAAGCATATAACCTGTTTTATAGCTTCCTTTATATATTCTGCAACTGCTTCCCCATTTTGAATGAACCTTTTCATTTTATTTATTATCTCATGTATGCCATCCAAAATATAGGATGCTGACACAATTTTTATACAGCACTATTATTTAATGCTGTGTGAAGTTTATCGTATTTACGGACTTTTCAGAGAGCTGGCTGAAAGAAAATACTCACATAACTTCTCATTAGCCCTAAAATATGCAGATAGAATTCTGTCTGTTGCCAACCATCAACATAAGCTAAAATTTTCATTCCTCTGACATCCCGCTAGCCATGCCTCAAATTCATATGGGGTTTAGAAATGCAAACATTCAGCAGGATGCCTTTAAATCATCAGATATGCTCTGTAACAGAGATTTGCAAAAGAATTACACTTTTAAATAACTCTACTCTCATTTAATAAACATTAAACATAATCTCAATAACTTTAATCAGGGTTGAACTAATGAATATTATTGAAAATATCCCCTTTCATTTGAGAATGTAAACACTCTTCCATTCCGTGATTTCATACCCTGAGATGATGCTACACATTGCTTTCTGAACCCAGAGACAGGAATGAATTTCTACCTCTCATCTCAGAAGCAGTGAAAGAGAAAATACCAGGGAAATACATAATAGCTTTATATTCAGTTAAAAGAAGGGAACAAGCAAATGGGGCTCCTGGCAAATAACAGATAGTATTTATTAAAAAAAAAACTAGATTGAAAAAAGGAGTAAAATAAGAACTTCACACCTGAACAAGAAAGCCACTTCTATACAAGAGTACGAGACTTGTATTTTCAGTTTTGTGTTTCTACAGGAAGCTAAATTCTGCTCTCTTTGCTTGTGCAATGAAATACTGTTGACTTTGGTGACTTTATTATGTGAAGGATAGAAAGAAGAATTCAAGAATTCCCATGGTTGTCTCTGGAGATGTTCAACTCACGGGTAACTCAGACAATCATTGTGACAGAGATTATGTTAACACTGTTATCTCAGTGTTCCACTCCTTTAGGTACATACAGGCTTTCATTCACCTTTACAATAAGCCTTGTACTACTGTCATACAGCAATAGTATTTTTGACAAAACATTCAGAAGGAAGAAAACCCATCTTTCTTCTTCAACCTGGCGTTCCTAAATTCATTGTTGACTTTTAATGAAGTAGAATACCTACTGAGATAACAATTTTTCTGCCTTGTAGGATGTGGAGCTCTGGAGCCACTGGAGCATGCCTGCACCCCTTGAACTTTAGAACAGCACTGGAGCAATTCTTGGTATCACCTTTTAGAGACATCTCTCCTGCAGCCACTGGAAAGCAGTGGGAGAAGCTTTTCATTTCACTTTGTATTTTCACAGAGCACTTCAAGCTGCTGCCCTGACATGTCTGAGCAAAGCAGGAGGAGGCCTCTTGCCAGACAGCTACCCCATGGTATGCAGCCGCTTGCCGCTCCCTGCTCTGAGGCCGCAATTACATAGTCAGGTGGCTGACTGCTGCCAATGCCTCCCAGAGCACAGAGATCAATGTGAGGACAAGGAAGGAGAATCAGGCCATCACTTGGTTCTGTCATAAATTCATATGAATTAGGAAAAAGAAGAAAAAAGGAAAAAAAAAGAGAGAAAAAGAAGAAAGAAGAAAGAAAAAATGACTTTAATAGGAACACACGTGTCTTAAGAGTCTTTTTAAAATAAAAATCCCATTCAAATAAACAGTGAACCACCTAACAGACATCTACATAATAAGAACAGTTCTACTTAATCTCAGGGTCTCAGACTTGGTCATACTGGAGCTAGTAACCGTATTTTCAGTATGAGTAGTAGCAACTATGTCAGTAGTATTTCTTAAATCCTTACTTTCCCGAAACCATCATTATTTCTCTTTCTATCCTCTGTCTCGGTATAATTTTCCAGTATAATGACTGCTGTTATGGATCAAAGTTACATTAAAAAAAAGCTAAGTCCCATGTACTTTATGACCTTTAGATGTTAAATGAAGAGAAGATACATGATACTATACTATGAAAGCAGTCTGACAGAAACAGAACTCAAAGTTATGCTACATTTGTGAGAGCAATGTACAGTATCATTTGTTATTACTACGTAGCTCCATGGCCAAAAAGTATCCTCAGAAGGATTCATACCACGTGCTTCCTATGAAATATGAACACAAGTCTAGGTCATATCCATCCTTCCACTCCATGAAGAGTAGGAATTCTGGGATTCACCAAGGCTCTTGAGCCTTGCAAATGACCTGAGAGTCCAAAACAACTGACATTCCCAAGAAAAACCCACAACACAGGAAAGGCAGCCTGGCCTGATGTTGTTTCCTCCCAGCTAGAGACATATAGCAGTGCCGTGACCGTGGCTGAGGTATGCCATACACCAGCCCTTGACAATGACACAGAGAGAGCAGCGTGCAGGCCCGTCACAAAAAGAGAGGATTTGATAAACTTGGGGAGGAGTGGAAAGAGATTCTTCTGGGCAGAATGCATCAGGGTCCACCTATCATCAATCCACGTATCATCAATGCAGCCAGATCCTTGGATCAACACTGTGATACTGCACGGCCATGGTTACATTATCAGTACATGACAACACAATGCAAAGGGCGTGAACAACACAGTGCACCTGACTGGCCTCACCTTAGTGTGAATTATTGCATTTATCTTACTTTTTTTTTGGCTGATGTGCTCATATTCTATCAGCCACTGTGTCAAGCATGAACTAATACATTTTAAAACAGTTAATCAAAAACATCAGCAATTCAACACAGATATTCTTTTATGTACCTTTCCACAAACTATGACATATATGTCAACTCAGTTAGTTTGCAGATCTCTCATATTTGGCTTATTTTAATCCTTGCTCCATAAGGTAGCCATAACTGCAGTAATGATTTTCCTGGTTTAATGAGGGAAAACTGCAAGAAATGCAGTTTTGAGCTTGTTCATGTTTTGAAGAAGAGATGCTCCTGTTTAACTCAGGCTTCCCCAAGAGCAGTCAGCACTGCTTCTGCAGAAATCTGCTGTGCTTAAAGGCAAGGTGGTCCTCTTATTGGACACAAAACTGTATTTTCCTTTGAGGTGTCTTTTCCTTCAAAGAACTCCATTACAGGATGAATTGTAATATTCTTAGCACCCAATGCCAAGACTATTTATTTTCTTTCAGTTGACATAAACCAACCAAGTTATCATATAATTGTTGACTGTACAGATCTAAGGACATGATTGAAATTGATGGATTTAAAGCAGTTTATGGATAGCCATCCACTAAGTTGAGCAGTGGTTTCCAATGGTGGATTCTAGCCCATGTCAGTAGCTAACTTAATACATTCACCTAAACCACTTTCACATTCAAGAAAGGAATTGGGAGGGAAACACTGTTAAAGTTGTTATAATTAAGTTCCCTTTTAATATATTTAAAATATACTGGTAGGTAATCTTGAGCTACTTAACTGGTACCACCAGTTTAAACTATCACCTATTCTGCGGTTTTGCATGCATATCCCACATCCCTCCAAAGCTTTTAACCCATTACTAGTTATTATTTTAGAGGAATGTGATACATAAATTTAAACATGTCAGACACAGTGTTCAACACTTCTAATGATCTATTACCCTCATATTATTGAAGTCCCTGAGGAAGTTTGGCAGACGTCATTCAATCATCAAGCTATCATTACTACGTTTTAGCTTTAATCTAAAGTGCCTAAGAGCTTTGTGCTTCTTAATTCATATTTTATCACTCTTAGAGAAAAAAAAAAGGGTAGGTGGAATGGGTGGAAATAGTTCACCTTAATTGGCCTACAGTTTGTTATATTTAGGGAACAGATTTTGGTTTTCCAAACTAGATTGCTTTTTCTTCTTTTAGTTATAAATCTATTTCCTCTAAATGCTATGAGAAAAATAATATGGGAGTAAAAAGGACTTCAAA
The DNA here is from genome assembly GCA_035584735.1 of Pseudotriccus pelzelni. Lineage (NCBI taxonomy): Eukaryota > Metazoa > Chordata > Aves > Passeriformes > Tyrannidae > Pseudotriccus > Pseudotriccus pelzelni. The sequence goes on from JAWMRA010000078.1 coordinate 67,358,252, forward strand.
AAGCAACAGTTGCTGATCCAAATCTTCCCAATATAGGAAAAGAAGTGCCAAGTTAACTGCTCGTGCACAAAAGCATTATTACTTATGACTCTGTCTTGCAGTACTGCCTATTTATTAGTATCTCAGTTTCTGATTACCTCTCCCAGACAATTCAGAGACATAATATTATTAAGTAACACTGTGGCTTTATGAATACCTCACTGTTTGGGTACTTTGCTGCTTCTGTTGAAGACAAGATTCAGACTGTTTGTTGTAGCCAATAAGACCTCAAGCAGTGATTCAGGATGTCTGTTTTCCAGAGTTCTAAATTAACCTGGGCCAATGTGGGTGTGTGTGAGCCCAGTTGCAATTCTGTGGGCTGGAACACATCCAATTCACTGAAACTCCATTTCAAGACAGGTAAATGTCCAAACACAAAGGCTTTTATGCCCTGTGGCTTATATGCACTGTAGGCATGCGCTGACCGATTTGAAACCAGCACATACCAGTTGCTGTGGCCAAATGAGACGATATGCAAATTTTGTGTAACATCTGAACTGTTACAATGTACATCAAAAGATATGGAAGATCTGGGTTCAGTTCCATCAATTTCCCAGTCAACCTTGCAGTGTGAAACATATTTTTTCGTATCTAATTTAAACCTTTTTTCCTGCAGTTTAGGTTTTTTATTTTTTTTTCTCCCATTCATTCCATTTCGAGAATAGCCTACTCCCTTATCCTTTATAGCATCCTCCTACTTATTGAAAGACTTACCATGCCTCCTCTCTGTACTGAACATTCACTAACACCATAGTTCCTTAGAACATGGTTTCTAAACTTTCAATGGTCTATGTTGCTTTTCCCAGTTCATCAGTCTACATCCTTCTGCAATATGGTGCACAAAACCAGATACCATCCAGTTGTTGAAAAACCAGACTTCCATCCCACACCTTGCCAGCATTGCATGGAAGGATCATTGCATGTTTCACACACAATGTTCCTGCTCATCAGTTCCAAGAGGATATCTGTTTTTCCACAATACTCTGACAACACTGACAAGTTTTAAATGGCAATCCCTTATGTTCTTTCCAAATTATTTTCTGGAAAATAGCTTTATAAGTCTTGTTTTTCATCTTATATAGCAGATTTGGTATCTCTTCCTGAAGTGCAGTACTCTGCATGCGCTCTCATTGAATCATACCAATCACATTCATGTCATTTCTCCAGTAGTCAAGATCACGTTGAACTCCGAGCCTTTCCTCACAGGTTGCTATCAGGTGGCTTTCTGGTCTTGAATGTTAAAATAATCCCATCTAATGCCATTCAGATTTAACAAATGCTCTGCCTGTCCCATCATTCTGAAAATACTGGAGAGACTTCTGTAAAACCCCATTTGAAACTTGTTTGTAGGTGGATACTCTACACAAAGGCAGAGTATTGCTTAAATACTTCTTTGTATAGATCTATTTGAAGATAATGCAACTTCTTCAGTACATGTACAGCCTCCTCTGATCACAAATGAGTCAGGATGCCACTTAGTCAATCAAAAGAGATTCTGGCCAAGAGACAGGATTTATTTTCTCTGGATGGAGAACATTCCTATGCAGGGCAGAAAACTAAGTCAACAAAATAGTACAAAAGCCCGGCTCTTGCCCATAACTATCCTTTATATGCAGACAATTGACACCAGGGTGTGATTCTTGGGAACGGCCCACTGGATTTGGCTCCCAGCCAAGCCCAAGAAGGTAACAAACACTGTTCATGCACCCCATCTTCCACAGCAGCATGCCAACAGACAGTGCTTCACAGATCTGCTCTTGCCATCATAGCTTCCTTCCAAACAACTGTCTCTCTTTGCTCTCATAACAGGTCTATCATGCAGACACGAGACACACTTCTAAGAAAAAATGAAAATAACATGCTGAGTGTTGAAGATCTCTTCCCATAGCCATTGCAGTTGATTACAGGGTTCACCTGGCAAGGAATTTCACAGGGCCCTGGAAAGCTACCTTTCATTTTTAAGCTGCCATCCAAATGGAAATGGTAAGACTTCTGTGTTAAAAGACCAGCTTGAACTCTACCTGCAGCAATTATAAAGGGTATGTTGCAAGGGAAAAAGAGAAGAATCCAAACACAAGGCACTTCCTAGCAGCAAAATGTCATGAGGATCCTTGGGGTCTTATGGTTTCAAGTACTCTTTATAGTTATTTAATTAATTGGAAATTACAGGTAATGGAGACCTGTCATATGAATTGCTTAAAATCACAGAAAAGAAATTAAAAGAATGAGTTGGGTTGTTTTACTTCATCTTGATCAGTCTGAGACAGGGTCTTTGAAGGTTGCTTCCAACATCCAGCCCCTTTCAAACACGTCAGGATTTTTTACTTAAAGTACTGCAGTTTTACTTTCAAACCAAGTAGAACGTATTACAATTGGATTATTGGGAGATGAGGCCTATCTGGGGCCACAGAGAATTTAATCACACAGAGCGTTGTTTTACCCTAAAGGAAAATAATTTACATTTGATCACAACACCTCCCATATGTCCTTTTATATGTCACGTTACCTTTGTCTGCTTTCATACCACAGGTTCTTTAGGACGAAGACGTTCTTTACTTTTGCCTTGCATGGTGCCAAATATGTTGTTGGTACTTAAAATAAATAGCAGTAATACAGGCTTATTTTTATGCAATTTAAACTCTGGCAAGTATAGATATACTTGACCCAGGAAAGCCATTTTTTTTCTGACACTATCTGTGCTATCTGGGGAGGGATTGTGCTAATACCTTCCATGTGTGTTAAAAAAGCCCTTGCTAAGAAGGTTTTCATGCTGGCTCTGAATCTGATTTCACGTACCCTGTTTCACACTGATGTAACTGTTTTCTTCAGTACTGTTGCACTTCATACAGAACCTTCTCCCAGTGACCCTCCATCAGCCAGAGGTAAAATGTGAACCATTGTTTCTTGGGCCAATGTGAACAAACCTCATATGACTTTATTTTTAAATATTTTTTTTAATAATAGATGCTGCAGTTTTGTGATTACTTTCCAAATACAGGCTTCATATTTCCCCTGGGGACTGAAGAAATTTGACATTTTCTATTATTCTATTTCCTACCCAGTGCATTAGCAATTTAGGCAAATTTTGTCTTGTGGTATTTAATTTAAACAACTGGAAATGGGTCTATGCTGTGTGGATTGTGCTGGAGCACAAACATGTTTGCAAGAAAACAGGCTTTACAGTGCTTTGTGTGCCCTGCAGCCACAGACTCCTGAGACAGGAAATCACAGCATTAACCTGATGATCAAGCTACAGACAGAAGCATCTATGTGCCACAGAGTTCTGGTATTCTAAGTGAAAGGCAAAGGCAATGAAAACAGATTAAAATACAAAAATCTGTCAAGACAGAAGAAATTTTTCTCATGCCTCCTGTCTATATGCACATATACAGCCATATACAGAAAAACGTATCCCCTTCTATATGTAAACTAATAGGGATGATACAAAAAACAAATAGGTTTCCAACTTCTCGCAGAAAAAAGAAAAAGCATTCTGAAATGATTCATATCACCTTATGGCATGGCAACATGTTATTTAATAGCCATATTAAGGAATACATGTTCTGAAGGGGCTATTCTCACAAGAAAAGCTTCTTTTGGAGTCAGTTGCATGCATTACATCACTCGTGGCCACATGTGAATGTTATTTGTGCATGTACTCTGAAACAAAATAAGGGGGGATAGACAAAGAGAGATTCCTCCCACACCCTTCATGCCAGAATCTCGTTTCCTATCCTCAGCTGGTGCTCAAGAGTCTGACTCCAGCAATAACAGTCTCCCACTGAGATTAAAGCACTGGCAAGCACAACTTATCTTGGTTAATGTATACTTAAGTTTTGTGTGTATTATACATACATATATTTACATATATAGATGCACACACATATGTATATATTTATGTCTCTCTCTCCCTCTACTGATACACATACTGTGTTTATATACATTTATAAATATGATATGTTGGAAATCTTTTGCAAAGAGGATATAGTCCCTGGGTGGGAAAACACCAGAAAATTTGAGCCCAAGCAGATATGATATTTGACTTCAGCAGCTGCCCCCCACTCCTCTGCAACTCGATGGATACAACTGCACTCAGAGATCTGTCTCCCTTCCTCAGGGAACGCCAGGCTCCACTCCTGCTGCAGAGTTGTGGCTGACAATTCACCAGTCGCCAGTAATGTTTGTTCCTCCACCTCATGTGAACTGTACAAAGATTGTCATAAAGCCTGAAGGCTCGGAGACCTATGACAAACAGAGCAACAGACCACATTTTTGTGGGATGATCAAGCAACTGTGCCTGAAGTAGGCAGGACAGACCCTGAAGATGTTACTTGCTGACTAGTTTCCTCAGCATTTCTTGAGGCATTTCAACATTTACTAATTTTCCCCATGGGGATAGTCATATTGGTAAATGTGGTTCATTTAATGATCCTTTTTAAGTTTAAATTAGTCTGGGCAGACATACTTGGCAAGGGCAAAAGACGAGAGAAAGTGATCCAAATTTTGTGGATAATAAACAACACTTTTGTGGACTTACTGGGACATAAACACTATTTATGCCATGGTAAAGTGACAATTATGTTTCTGAAAAAAAAGAAAAGAATAAAAGATGTCTTCTAGCAAATCTCATTAGGAGTATAAAAGTATAGGCACGTATGCCTATATACATACAGTTGTCAGAAGTGAAGGGTTTGTACTTCAGATTTATGTGACAGCTTTTGATTACCAGAGCAAATTATTTTCCCCTGAAAACTAAATGGACTTGTACAATGCATGTATGCTGGCGCTTAGAAGATACAAACAAACCAGGAACCTTCATACAAGGGAAAAACTAAAACTGCCAATACTTACTATTGCATCATTTTGGCACAGAAAAAAGGTAAGGGCGGGATGTCCATAAATAAAAGCTGTTATTTTAAATCTACTAAGAAATTCAGGTATAAATATATACCAGTGAGTCAGAAAGTGAGATGGAAGTAGGTGGAGTTTAATCATGCCTCATTTTAGGTGGATAAAAATGAGATGGAAGAAGGGAAGTTAAAGCCTTCAAGTGCCTGAAATTCTGAGCCCAAATTGCATACCTGTTAAGCGGTAAGCCAAAGAAACCATGCTAGCATACCTGCTGGAAAGAGAAACAGCATACAGCAAAAAGTACTTCTATGCTAGGATCAGCAAAGGTAGAAAAGTTGTGAGGACACAATAAAACAGAAAAACTGTGCAAAGGTACAGATAAAAGAGATTATGGCAAACAATTGCTCTTTAACATCAACGAATGCAATCCAAGCCTATAAGACAGCTGGGATTTCTCTGAGTTTACAGTACATAATGCAACTTGAATTCCTTGGTGGTAAATGTCTGCACATGAAGCACTACTATGAAAAAAAAAATAGCAAAAATTTTGGTAGGTGAAATACCTACATGTGCATAATATACTTTGGTAAGAAGTAGCCACATAGTCTGAGAACATTTAACATGAATAGCATGACTAGCCCAAGTTCATCAGTCTCTTGAAATGGTTTCTTCTCAGCAGATGGTCACTGTGCTACCAGTTTTTTAGGTGTTTCCCTAAGCTCAGCCACTAAGTGAAGCATCTTTTTACTCAGACAACCATTTCATTCTGGCAACAGTTCACTTCAATGGATATATCTTAACTTGAGCACAGACCAAATTCTACTGCTCAGAATGCATATAGGAATGAAACTTGTGTTTTCACAGTGGTCCTCACCACTCATGAAACTTCCTGATTCCAAAACCTTTTCAACAGAATTTATATGCCTATGATCTTGTTTTCTATGGGGCTGTGGAACCTAAACTTGGCCCAGTGTAGCTTACTTTTCTTCACTGAAAGGATTATCAAGCACTGGAACAGGCTGCCTAGGAAAGTGTTGGAGTCACCATCCTCGGAGGTATTTAACACTTTTGTAGATTTGGAACTTTAAGACATGATTTAGTGGTAGACTTCTTGTTATTAGGCTAATGGTTGGACTCGATGATCTTAACGGTCCTTTCCTGATCTTAAGGGTCCTTTCCAACCTAAATGATTCTATGATTCGACTTCCTTGGGACATTTAAGACAGACTTTCCGAGTGTGTAACCTGAGCAGCTCCTTGACTAATATGACTTTTCCTCCATTAGTGTGCAAAGGTGAACAGCTATGACAAAACTTTGCAACTCATAATTTTTCAGTTTATTCAGGATGCCAACTCAAGACAGCTGGGAAATGGTGGATCCTTTACCTCTAAGTCTCATTTCTAATCAACACTGCTTCTTACAAGCCCTACAGCTCTTCCATCCTTAGGGATGCCCACAACTTTGAGAACATCGATATGGAGAAGTATTGCCAAGTTAGCCTATGAAGCAATTTCTTTGCACAGCTGTTCACAGGGTTTCTTTAAGGTTCTGGTTCTTCAGTGATAAAGCTGACAAGGTGAAAGGCCACACTGTATTGAAAATCACAGCAAAGATATGGGAAAGAGGAATGGCTTACAACCATGGAAACTGAATGGCAGGTGTGGCACTCAGAAGCAGACAGGTTTGGCTGCACCTTCTTAAGGCTGGAGGTGTGTTAAACACAGTCAGCCCTCACAGTCCACCTCAGTCAGATCTGAATTTATCAGCACACAGCAGCTCAAGTAAAGCATAGCCTGAACTTTCATTCTCTAAATTTGTGTTGCCTCTTGAACAGCACTTCACTCCAGGCTGAAAATGCAGTCTGTAAACTGGAAATCTGAGATTATTAGCACATTTAGAGAAATAATTGGATTAAAGCAGCAAGGGGCAGCAGGGATAGAAATTGTCTATCCTTTAAATATATCTTAGTGACAAAAGCAAAATGTATGAAAGGCGTTTAATGCTACTCCTTCAGTGCAGCGTAGCCACATGAAAAGCAACTTTCAATTTTACAATGGGCTTTGTGCCACCAGAGATATGATGGAAGGGAGTGGGAGTGAGAAATAAAGCTTAGCTCACTAATGAGTTAGGACTATCTGCTGTTTTTGGCTGAAGAGCTGTTGCTTAGTTAAATATAGCAGTTATTCTCCTGGCAGTGCAGAGATGAACACCTCATGAAATGAATTAGTGACATTCCTCTGGTTTGATTTCTCATGATCTGTAAAATTTTAAAACTGATCCTAATTCCCAGATCTTAGTTTTTGTGCCAGATTCACCAGACAGGAAAATATTAATCTTCTGGGATTTTTCAAGGGATTTTCTAAATCTAGAGATGCTGAGAATATGTTCCTCCAAAATCACATAACAGCTACACTGCTCTCCTCCTTGCTTTCAAACCACTTTTGACTTGTGCAAGTCTACAATGCCTGCACCACTCAGTCTCCAATGGCTTTTGAATGATAGAAATGGAAGTAAAACTATTCCATTTTTTCCACTGACCCAGTTCTTCTTGGTGCTCAGTCCAGCATTGGAAAAACATTGTCTCCACAGAATAGGAGCACTACAACTTAACTGAGACTCCATCTGAGTCCTGCATGGGACTTTGTGTCACTGCTTTGACTGCCACTTCCCTGGGATTCTGTTATGCCAGGAAGAAATTAAAACATGCAGTGAGAGGGTGCGGCTCAGCATGCATCTCTGAAGGCCAGGACTTCCAGACAAGTACTTGCAGGACATGAGGGACAAGGTGGATGTGATATAACATACTGAATAACAGAGGGACAGACTGAGCTGTCATATCTGTGGCTCAGAATCCACTTCAAAAAGCAAATTCTGGCTTGACTCTGTAGCTGTGGCAATCTCTGTCATCCCATCGCTACTTTAGATCCCAAATACACTCGTTTGACTCCCCCACATCATACAAAAAGGGAAAAAAAATATAAATTGCAACAAATATGGGAGAAATAGATGTCTGAACTCTTACAAGGACAGAGCATCCAATACAACTAAGTGACACTCTAACATTTGTGCACCTGGGAGGAGGCATAAAGTGCTTAATGACAAGGTTCACAAAGCTTGCTCAGCCCGTGGATACTTTCCGGGAAGAGAAGCTCTGAATGGGCTGTGTCAACAAAACTATCCCAAATCCCTATGCTTGCCTTTAAAACTGCACTGAAAAACAAGTCAAAGAACGTACAGCAATTAATACTAGCTAAAGATCCTCAGATCTCTTAAAACCTTAATTGTACCTTACTTATTTATGTATAAGGTGATATTTAAAGGTTGATTTCCATATAATATTGAGAATTGTTACAGAGTGGTAGCCAGGCTGACTTTTGAGTCAAATATGCCCATCTGAAAATAATACAAAAAACTAGCTAAAGGTTAATACTGATAAGAACATTTTGCCTCAAGGCAGACATGATGTTATAAATGTAAAATTTCCAAGTTTTGTGGGGCGTGGGGGATTCCTTAAAACTGACACATCCCTTCCCTTGGGCATTGTCAAATCTCAAACTAAACTGGGAAGCCAACACTACTCTTCCTACACTAGACAGACTCAATAGAGAGAAGATTCTGCTGGAAACATCTATGCTAAGCTCTGCCAAGAAAGTGTGTTTTCTCATCAAGAAATGACACTCTATTTGCTTTGTCTCAGACATGTAAACAAATTATTAACTCGATTTTTTCACATTTTGGATGTGGTACCAATGACAGCTTTGATAATGAAACTCCTTCCCACTTTGGAGATTATAGCTTGAGAAGCCTCATAAAATGCATAATAAAATACCTGAGAGCCCACAGAGGGAATTCAGCACAATAAATACCTGGGGGAAAAATTATAATCTATTTCCTTTCCACAGAGCCAGCAAGACTAAAGACTGCCCACTTGATTGTGTTTCTTTCCTCAGATGCAAGTCAAAGTTACTTTCTTGACAGAGAACACAGGAAGAAAGAAAAAAAAAAGCCTGAATTTGCAGTCCGGATGGGTCATGCCTGGGGGCAGATGTGGTGGGCTGATGGTACATGGCGTTTTTTGCTGTCTGGCTTTGCATGTGCTGAGCCTAAGAGCCCAGAGTGGACCTTTTTCTGAGCAAGCCAAATTACCCTTAACCACACCACCCAATCTGTGACCTCTTCTCCCAGATCTGGAAAGACGCACCCTCTCTTCACTGTGAAAAGACAGTTAATTGCATCTCCACGATAAGTAGCCAGAAGACTGCTAGTAAGTTGAGGCTATCAATTGTGTTGAAGTATGACTGCTGTTTTTTGTGTTCCAGATTACTATCCACCAAGGATTTCCTAATGCTTTTGGACTCTAGCCCACATATGCAAAGACAATTTGAAGTGTTAAATGAGATGCTGAATTGTAGGTCTTGCTATGGCCAATGCAGATTATTTCCACTGAGGAAACCACCTCCTTTCTTAATTGCAGGGAGGTGTTTTACTTGCTCATTTTACAGCCAATGTTTGCATCGCACACAGAGATAGCTGTGAATTCTTAAGAGTAAAGTGAGAATTAAAAAGTTTCCAAGGTTGCAAAGCACAGTGTAACTTGATAAAAACTTGTTTAGGAAAATGCATGTTATGTTACACTAATCCTAGATCATGAGCTTAAGACTGAAAACACAGGGAGAACTTTAAAGTCACAAAAAGCTAAAATTGAAAATCTTGCTGAAGCAACAATTATTGTTTTGCTCTTCCAAAGGACACTTCCATTTTGGAGAAATATTATCCGTTTCACTGCAAAACGCAAATAACCAGGACACTAAAAAACTTCAGTTTAACTCTGAAAGTGTGCAACAGCTCTTCTGCTTGTCTGCACAGACGTCACATTTCTCCAGCCCAAGGTTAGAACTGTCACTAAATACATGCGAAATTTTGTACTTGTACTATTTCACATTGCCTAAGTAAAATTTATTATTCTCAGCACATAGCACCCCAAACAAAACACCAGCATTTTATCCGAAGGAAATTGAATAAGGAAATCAACAGAAAACACCACTTAGTGGCCACCTCAGCCATTCCTGAAGACAATCATGCTTGGGCAAGGTTACTTCCAGTAAATATACTGCTTTTCTTTATCATGTCAACAATGCCTGTCAGTTAGTGTTAGCTGATTTGGAAAACCCGGGTCACTTCTGGGATGTTGATATTACAAACCTTTGAATTGGGTTTGACTGGTGAAATAAAATACTTGTTTTCCAAAGGATGAACATGTACAGCTAAGGTAAGCCTTCACTCAGTGTCTCTGTCTGTCCACTGATCCTGGCTGTGGGGGAGTATTTATACCACAATCCTGCTGAACTGCAGACCTTTTCAGTGCTCCAGCTTTGCTGGCAAGCATTTCAACCCTAAGGCCAAGACACCGGCCATCCCTTCCTTCCTCTGTGAGTAACCCCGGAGGGGATGCCTTGCTCACAAATTCCACCCTGAAGCAGGACACAAGATCCCAGGAAACTGTTTGCAGCTCTGAGGTCCAGTGTCTCTCTAAGCTTCTACTCTAATATGAGTACAATTACTGCCAGTTATTAATGCGGGGCTGAGTTTGGGAGTGAATTAAGCATGGTATCACTGGCTTTTTTTTTCTTCAAATCTGACTTGCAGTTGGTCACAGCAAGTAAGTGAAAGTATGTGAGTGGCAATGGAGCTACAGCACTCTTGCCATCATACAGAAGGGGAGAGCTTTATAAACTCTTTAAACCAACACTTTGGAGCATCTGTACAGCAATACTCACAGGTCTTCTAATTGCAGTATTTCATCAGAAAAAAAGCAGAGGGGAAGAAGCAATGGTTTCCAAACTGACAGGACAGGACAAGACAGAATGTTTGTGTGCATATCTGTGTGTGTGTGTTTCTGTAAATTACCAAAACAAGAGAAAACCATTGTCACTGCAATTCCAATTCTTACCCTGGGTGAAATTGCTGGGATTACCATTCCCTCTCTCTGCAGTCATCCCACCAAAACCCCTATCAGAGAAGTATAAAGCATTTTATTGAAAGCATCCGCTCTCCATGTAGTAGGATCTGTTTCGTGAAAACACACCATGCAAATGAGACCTGGGCTCCACTGAAGTCTGTGGTCAGGATTTCAGCTCTACCTCACTGACCATTTCAACACTTTACGTCTTTGGCCCCCGTATTCTGCAAGACGGTCTAACACAGGCACCAACACCATAGCACGTTAAAATCAATTTCACCTGAAGAAGGAATGGCCCCATCTGTAGTGCATGTCAAGTGTTAAGAGATCTGTTTCACAGCCCACAGCTTTATAACCACTTCAATTTAATATATTTTCCTAAGAGGACATACACCATTTGTAAGTCTACCTTCTTATTCTCCACTAACAGTAGTTCCCAAGGTTCTCATTTCAGTAACCTTTTAATGTGCTGCCTTGGCAGAAGATTGCAAGCAGGAAGGGTGGGATGTACCTAATTTGAAGATGCCCAAGTCCAAATATCCTTGCAGCTAGGATGTTTGTTATAACTCATAGCATCATCAAACATGCCCAAGATCTGCTTTACTACACAGGTACCAATTACTTTGTTATTTTTGAGTATAACACCAAGGAAACCAGGCAGAAAACTCAGTAATTGCAACTGTGATATATTCACCACTCACAAATACTTGTTGTTTATAATTTCTACTGCTGAAGCTGCCACTACTTAGCATCTTTTTTTAGCATTCCACTCATTAGCCAATACCTATAAATAGAGGTATTTATTTTTAATAGTGCTCCCTGTTAAAATTCCCTTATAAAATTCTACAGTTTTTTACACTAACAGTCCCTAGCGCTTTGTTTTACAGAAGTGTTAGGATAGTGTTCTGGGCAATTACTCAATAGTATTGGAGTACAGGAGTTGTTAACCTATGGCTCTGAATCAGCAAAGCTATAAATATACCCTAGCAAGTTATTTAATTTAAAGAATGGTAAACTTCCAAACATCTGTGTTTCTTCAGATAACCTTCTACAAATATACCCAAACAGGAACGTTAGAGATGGGTAATGAAAACATGCATCAGGAGTAGAAAACCAAACAGAAATATTAACACTGTTCATGATTCTGTCAGTGGGAAAAAAATTCCTTTATTAAAAAGTAAAAGATTTTGGTTTTCTTTCTATGTAGTAAACAGTAGATTTTTACAGGTGCTTTCAGTCTACTCTGAAGCTGTGTGAAATACCTTGTCCAACAAATTTGAGAAAGTACCAGTTTGCCGTGAAGTTCTGTCATTTTCTGTTTTGTAATCTTGTCCCTGGCTAAGCACAAGAAACTGTACAAGACACAGACTTTGCATCTCTTAAGAGAGTGTAAGAAACATTTTCCAAAAGGCATTGGTTGTGTTCTCATGAACCCCTTTTTCCCCTCTTTTATGACTCCTCAGCAACTCAGCTGGTTGCAGACTGTTCTGTAGAGCCGTCCCTCCAGCTGGTGTTAGCCTCATGACAGAGCTGCACAGGGATTACAACTCCCAACAGTCACCGAGCACTGTTTAAATGGGATTTAAACAGAGAAGAAAGAGAGAGAAAGCACATGTATGTGCGTGACACATGCATCTCATCAAGAATGAACACCAAATCAAGTTCTGTTTCACTTACTTACCAATATCTGGGGGAAAAAAAGCCACAAAGAAGTTGGACTCTTTCCTCATTTTTTGCCTGTAGAGTATTTCCAGGCATGTGCTTTTTTTGTTTTAGTTCTGTGTAAGCACAACATGGGATTCTTGGAAATCTTTTTAAAAGGCATCTCTTAGAATAAAATCTGAATTTCTGTTTCTGCAAAAAGATCGAGAAGATGCTTGTGTGTTCAGCTAGCTGGGCAGCAAAAGCAGAGAGCAGTAGTAGGTGCTGGAGAGTAACGGAAGTGGGAAATTAGTGTTCTGGGACGAGAGTCTCATAATCCCTTTGTGGGAAAAAAGCATTAAGTAAAACAGAAGTATTTTAGTTCTGAAGAGATGCAACAGTAAAATACCATGTGTAAATACCTTTGAAAAGGAGTGGTAAGAGATGAGTGGGGGGAAGAGGAAGGAAAATATTGGAATGACTTGACAGGATTTGAGGGAATGGCATGAAGCTGAGTCAAGGGAAGTTTAGGCCAGATATCAGGAAAAGTTTCTTCACCCAGAGCACGGTTGGGCACTGTGACAGGGTGCCCAGGGAAGTGGTCACAGCACCAAGCCTTCCAGAGTTCAAGGAACATTTGGACAACACTCTCAGGTACATGATGTGACTCTTGGGGTGTCCTGTGCAGGGCCACGAGTTAGACTTTGATGATCCTGGTGGATCCCTTCCAACTCAGAATATTCTATGATTCTATTCTAAGATTCTAACCGTATCTTTTTGATAGAAGAAAAAGCCAGGTGCCAAACAATCCATATAAAGGCTAGATAAAACCACGTTTACCGCTTACAATGTTTCCATCATTTTGAGTAGAAAATACATCTTATAAAAGTACGTGGAAAAAAAAAAAAATAAAAAAAAAGGTTTGAAATTTATAGTAACGCAGTTACCAGTATAGAACTTGTATGATACAGCCAACAAGCCACTACGTCACAACATTTTTTCCGCATGAAGAATAAATTTGTAAAATTGGCTAATGAGCTGATAGTGGAGACTGGAGTGCCAGATATTCTCATTTTCTTTGGATCTTCCTTTAACTGCAGGAACATGAGAGCTTTATATTTAAAAAACGTGTCAGTACAAATACGTGGGTTTACAGTTGCAGACCATTAACTTGAAAAAGTAATGCAAAGAAAGAAGTGCCTAGAATTTCAGAACAGGCTTCCATTGATCCACTGAAGAGTGGAAAGTACTAATAAAAATACTGTAAAACATTTAAATATGGTATCCAAAGAATTTCCAGTAAGAGGATGAGCTCCTTGGGTCTCAGGGCACTGAAAATCTGTCTTGTTACTCAGCCAGTGAACTAGGTTTGGTATGCTTCCTTCAGCTTTTGCATGCAGGTGGAAGTCTGCATTTATGGGTCAGAATCTTAACAGATGTAATAAATAGGTTCCCACATATGTTTCTCTAAAGTCTTTGCAAAGGTATAATGGTGATTATTACAGTTTGTGTCTAAAAACCTTTGCCATCACCAAGGATCTCCCTGCTCTAGCTGTGCGGCAAATCAGGGCCAAAAGAAATTTTCTTATGCAAACTGTCCATAATCCAAGGCCATGCAGCACATTACTGAACTAGCTAATAACATGAAGTTATACTGCTACTGTGACAAACAGGCTTTTATATGAACCAATTTACCCTGTTTCTGCTACACTGAAGTATTTCATACTGCTGTGACTAGATTTTTCCCCTTTTTTCAGGTTAAATCATTGTCAAGTTGCATGCACATGCCCACAGTACGTGAAATGGAGCACAAATGAGTAGAGATACAGGGCCATACAAGAAGAGAACACCAAACAGCAGTGGTCATCAAGATGCACAAGAAGTCATGGCCCATCGCTAGTACAGTGATTTTTGAGGGCAACAAGAGAGTTTTCAGAAGAGATCTGAGAGTACAGAAAGAGGAATCTGCTTTCTTTGCAGCAGCAATCGAAGGGATGTTTTGTAGAGAGGGGCAAAAAAGAAGCACCAAAACCGAATGCTTGTAAGCTTCCTCTCCCCATAGCATCACCTTATTAAGCAAAATAAAAATTAATTTGGGGAATGAGAACAAACCAAGGCAAAACACTATCTGGGACATGAGGAAACGATTATGTAAGCATGCCTGGAACTTGGTTTTGGAGTGAGCCATCTTTATATCTCTGCCTAAGGCCATGAAAATATGCAAGGCCACTTCATATTCAACAACATGATATTCAACACGATCATTTTGGTTCAGGTCCACATGAAGTCTACCAGGCTCAAGGCCCTACATATTTTATTCTTTTGAAGAAGACTAAACTTGCAGCTGAAATGTACTTGATTTGACACAAAAGCAACACAGGAAGAGTTTATCAACAACGGATATTAGTCCTTTTCACAGGGCTAGGCTTAACTGTACAGTGTTTCTGGAAATGTTTAATAGAACAAAAGTATGTGAAAAAAAAGGAAAAAAATCCTGCAGGCACAGCTGATGTAAATGTTTGAGTTGGTTTGAAGGTTTTTGTTTGGTTTTTTGTTTTTTTTTTTTAGTAATAATTTTTATATTGCCTAAATCCCTAAAGTAAGAGTCTGGACTCTGTCTGCAGGCTTCCCAAAAATCACTGCTTGTCAACACCCTCTCCACAGAAATGGGTCTGTTTACCTCCATCAGTGCATTGTCAAGTCATCTCTTCCCATTAGCATTACAGTTTAAATTAGTATCCTTACAGAAATGTCTAACCCTCCCTTTCCTTAGTCAGAAATTACTCCAATATCTCAAGGCTATGTTAAAATAATTTACATCAACAGAATGCCTTTCTTCAACGTGCATCTCTACAGAGATCCTTGTAATTGGTTAGATGGCATTTATTTTGAGAAGGTCAAAATTTGGTGAGTTGATAGCAATCAATAAAAGGAAAATGCAAAAAGTTCTAATTGGATATTGATTCACTTCTGATCCTAATCCAAAGTGAACATTTTCCCGTAGATGAACTTGCTGGAAAGTTCCTTATTCTGCCTCAACAATCCACTCATGGCTTTTGGAAGTGACACACAGGTGTGATACATCTACTGGAGCACGCCAATCTCCTGAACTGTCTTCGACAGGTTGCACAGGAGCTCTGAGGAAGCCTTCTTATCACCCAATGTTTGAAGGCATTCTTGATACACTATGTCTTGTGAAGTTCTGCTCTGCAAACAGGGTCTTCCTGAGTTCTTGGCAGTTAAAAGAGACATTGGAAGACTTGAGGGACAATCCAACTTCTACAGGCTAGTAGTGGGTTTCTGTGGCTAGATTTTGGTAGCAGGGGGTGGGAGGGTGATGGTACAGGGGAGGTTTCTGTTAGAAGCTGCTAGAAGCTTCCCTTGTCTGGTAAGGACTGGCTTCCTGCCACTGGCCAAGGCCGAGACAACCGGGAGTAATAGTAATGCCTCTGTGATAACATATTTATTTCTAACTGTCATTCAGTCAGAAATTCCATCCAGGGAAGAGCGGAGTGAGAACATGGGAACAACAGTGTAGACACCAAGGTCAGTGCAGAAGAAGAAGAGGCTATAGTGAGTACCTGGGGTCCAGCCAGGGTCAGCCCACTACAGGGCTTTACAGAAAAAAAAGGTAGCCAGCAACAAAGGAAAAGCTGGTATACAAACCAAGGTGGCATTCACATCTAATATATTTATCTCTTTCTGTCTCTACAAGTCATTGGCACTCCTTGGTGTGTGCAAAGAGTTATTGATTACATTCCTCTGACTACTATGCATATCCCTTTAGCAGACACTTTCCTTTTACCACAATAAATAGGCCAACCCTTGGTAGTTCCAACCAAGAGAAACAGTGACTCCAACCACTTTGTCACATTTCTAAATGGTCTCTCGCAGCTCAAAGTTCTAGTAAATCATAAGCTGTCTCGATGTCAATGTACAAAATGCCCTTCTGATGAACTCCAGTACATAATGTTGATCCTCACAAAACCCACAACAAGTACATAAGCTGCCATGTACCTGTACATGGGAAGGGCTTTCCCAGAAGTTTTCCACCCAGCAAGCATGGTCCTGACACCTGTTTCCTCTGAAAGGATATCACAGCTGAAGAAGCTGCTGGATGCAGATGTTTGCATCCAGGGTATTCTCAATCATAGCAAGCTATGCTATCAAAGGTATCAAAGATAATTGTCCAGGCATTATTCTGGAGTAGAAATCCTTCACAAAGCCATATTTAAGAACTTAATTAAGTCAATCATGTTTTTTTTTTTTTAAATTCTAATTCCATCCAGCAGTTAAGCCAAAGTAGAACTAATTGTGGTCACTAATACTAGAAGGCAAAAATAAGAATACTTCTTGTGAGCTTTCCAGCACACAAACTGCATGTCATCCATCACCAACGCCCTTTGGCTGTTCTTCAAGAGCTCATAAGTCTTCGTTGCTGTCAGTCTCTACTGTGGTGAATAATGCACCTTCACATGTTTCTGTTTTTACTTCTGTGTCCACCTACCCCTTGCATTCATTATGCCACAGCTATTGAATTATTATAGAGGTGGGTGGCTTACCTATAGGGCTAGTCACATTCTAATCATGACAACTTTTTGTTTACAGTTCCTGAGTTATCTTACTCTCGGGATTCACTTCATCAGTCAAGATTAACTTTGGCCTTTATTTTAAGCCCAGAAGGCATCTAACAAATACATAAAATACAGAGATAATACCAATAAGCACCTTGGGGAGGAGACAGAGAAAGAAAGGTCAGGAAAAACACCTAAATACTACCTTGGGTACTCATCTGCAAGCCTTCTCAGCCAACTATGTGCAGGATAAAAGACTGTGGTAATTTTATAGGATTAGCACTACAGAAGAATTGCTTTGAGTGAGGAGTGAATGTCACAACATGTGATCAGTGGTGACACTGCAGTACATGAAGAGGCCCCAGTAGGCTTTGTTTCACAGATATGAAAACAGTGCACGGAACAAACTTGGCCCTACCTGAGCTTTTCCTAAAACCTCACATTTCCTCTGTTTCCAATTTCACCTTCACAACCCACTTTTTAATCTCCACCAACAGATGGAAACAGCAACTTGGATCAAGAGGAAAATGCTGACCAAGATTAGAGGTTTGGAAATTTACAACTCTTATCTAAGGAAAAACTACAGTGGAAGCCACTTGCTTTAGTCAGAAGCCTTTATTATTGTAAAGAAGCTTCAATATATGTTTTTGCTTTCAAAATAAGAAGGTGGAAGCATAGTATTTTATGGGTCAAGCAGAATTAAAAATAAAAACAAAAGCAATTCATCTCCTAGTCACCCAATCTGGAAACTTTTAAAGCTAAGGTCTGTAAACCACTAACTTGGTAATAGACGTAGTAAATAACAAACATGAATTTGTCACAGATCACTGTAAAAAACCAGGCGGGTGTCCTACTTTAAACTATATTTTTTTGTTTTCATTACTGTTAATCCACTTTTCCCCTTACAGTTATTTAATACAAAGGATGACTGCAAAGTAGTACCAGTTCAGCAATTTGCAGGATGGAAAAAAAGTAAGAGTGCTTTCAAAAATTACAGAACAGAGTTCCAAAAAGAAAATCTGATTTAAAAACTCATTTCTGTTCAGCAGTCAAGTGGTCTGTTTTGAATTTCAATAGCTATCTGTAGCACCGAGGTTTCTGTGTCATTGCATACAGAAAAGCTGACAAGGAATGGTGCTGTCTAACTCTATTCCTAACCACAACCTGGTAGATAAAGTCTGCAGTCACAAGGCAGCTGAGAGCTCTACCAAGACTATTAAAACATACTGGCAAAGCTGGAAGGAAGAAATTTAAATGAGGCCAGGTTAGAGGTTTCAAAGGGATGAGTGACTGATCCTGTTTCATGTTATGCCAGACAATGCTAATAGTTTAAACACTAGCTCTGTCAAGTAAGAAATATATGTATTATTGTCTGCGAATTATTAAAATTGACTTCACCTACTCACCTTTAGACTTTTCTGACTGAAAGAAAAAAAATCAAGGAACAAAAAGTCTCACAAGGGAGGCATGCACTCTTAATCTATTACTAATGTCCTCTTGAATCCTGTTAATATTTTTCATATTGTCTGCTTTGGTGAGCTCAGAGACTATATGTGAGGAATGAGCAAAAATTCCATCTGATCCTAGGCATAAAGCTCTTAATGTTTAAGTCTCTCTAGCCCTGCAGATAATTACTGTCTACTCTTTCACCCATCCAGCTGGGACATCAGACAATTTGGGTAGCATCCAAGATGGGCATGAAGATCCATTTCCTGGTTCATGACTAGTACTGTAGATGTTTATGCCACAGAAATAATTTTTCTAGGGTTTTATTCCGCAACCACCCCCCCCTCCCCCATCACCACCTTTTAAAAATTGTTTATATCTGCAAGGTTCAATTCTCCATGCAGTTCAACCATACAGGGTCTCCTTGAACACATGGGAAGTATTAAGGATACAAAAAAATAATTAACAATGTAAAATTTTTTTGTAAGTTCTGATAAGGTCAGAGTCATTGCTACAGGTTTTTAGTGGAATATATAGAAGAGACAAGAAGATCTGGAAGATGGTCAAGCACTCCTCAACATTTTCATCATCATCACAGGGAAGCAATAATAACAAAGGTCCCACCTTTTCATGCCTCCATCATGAAACTGTTAATTTACAAATGATAACTCTAAAGATGAGAGAGCAGAAAAGTGAAGGTTGCTTTTTTTTTAGCAACCACTTCCAAACCTCTGCTTCCTTTCCACCATTTGCCCTTTTGAGAGAAATTGCAAAAGGTGAAGGACAGATACAAGAGTCTGAGCAAAAACTTCTCGTGGAGTTTTTGGGTGAGACAGATGATCTCTAGGGTCAATTTAAAAAATACCCTGACCAAAAAGTACCTGCCCCCAAATTAGGCTTGCCTTAGAAAAACTGAAGAGCCAATTTTTTTCTCTTTTTTTTTTTTTTCCTTTGAGCAGAATATTTTTTACTTTTTTTGCCATATGTGAAGTTAAAACATCCTACATTTTCTTGGGGAATAAACCTCAGATAACTAAAGAAATAAAAGAAATTTAAGAAAGTCTATTGTCATTTTTGGACTGTGAAACACCTGAACAATTATGAAATGAAAGCTTTTGGAAACAAACCTCCAAATCATCCTCACTACTCAGAACTGGCTACACCTTTATGCATTTCTCCTTACCTGGTCCATATAGCCCTTTCACACTGCCCTGGAGCATCCCTCCGAGGGACAACTGTGCTCACTCTCATAACACCTTCAGCAGCACCAAAGAAATATTTTGCAGAAGGTGGCATAGGATTTTGAGAATCGGTGGCTTGAAGTACCACCTTTCAAGCAGGAAAATGTTAGGTGTCACGGCATACCCAGGCTCGAGACAGCTGTTACCCCAGCAAACCACTGACTAGAAGATTCCATGCTGAAAGGCCAATGTCAAGGCATCTGCTGACCAAGCCCAGCAGAAACTGCTTTTACCAACACTAAAATGATCTCATGATAAAACAAATGAACACTCGGGGGCTGTCATCTTCCTTTGTGCACCCACTCACCCATAAAATAAAACAGAGACAGATGAAGGCAAGCAAGCTCTGGCTAAGGCTGAAGAAATTAGACATGAGTCTAGCCCTTAATTCCAGATCTGCTGAAGGAAACCTCACCTCTGTCTCATATCCTCTGTATTCAAAAGCCTTTTATATTTTCATATAAATCATGCCATTTACAGTTTTCTGCTACCATTCTAAAACCATTGCAAGGGTTGAGTTGGCACAACACACTCAAAAGAAAAGGTTACAACGAGGTGGGAAACACAGTCAAAATGAGAACATTATTGTTAACACGTTGCTTGACTTTTAAAACCCTATTGTAAGATAAAATAAACAGCTTCTAAAAGGGAGACAGATTTTCAGACACGGTCCCACTTTTGAATGTGAACCAGCAACCAGGTGTGCAAATGACCTCAACCACCTCTGATGCCAAGGTCTTCAGAAAGCCCTGATGGGAACAGATTTGTGCTGAGCCACTCTGCCACTCTCACTGGGCGCTCCAAAATGTGGTCTGAACCACAGTTTGGCTCTTTTGGATGTCTGATCTCTTGTAGGAAATGGGGAATAGCCTATAGGTGGTGGAGACTGCTGGCAAGAGGGAACACTTTGCAGTTGTGACAAATGTGTCTTTGGTGCTGCCTAAACCCAGACTTCTGCTGTGGCTTTTGCCTGCTCCAGGCTCTCTCCCACCCCCATGACTTCCCTTCAGAGGTTTTGCATTTCCCACCACATCTGCTGGAGTGTTTGTATGGGACAGGCACAGGACAGGCATAGGACAGGCAGTGATAACAGAACAAGGGATGGTCCAAATGAGGGTAAGACAACAGAGAGAGATAACAAGGGGGAGGAGGAGGCCAAATGGCAGGCCAAGAGAAGGGGGAGGCAAGGGGATAGGAGGTGAGATAAAGAGACTTTCTGTGCATGAATAAACATAAATAAGTAAAGAGGTGGCAGTAAGACCCCCCACTGCCAGGAAGGCAGAGAGGAATTACGGGCAGGAAACATTACTGCAGGAGCAGTTGATTAAAACTATAAACTGCATGAACTTGATCTAATTCCTTCTTGCCTGCAAAGCTACCCTAAGACAACCGGGCTAAAGAAATTCTCTTGAGCTATTTCAGCATCTCTGCTCCAGAGCACTGTGCTCACGTACAATGGGCTAGGCAAACAAGAATAATGAGCTGGCACCTCCTGAGTTCCCACAATGTTCAGGCTGGCCGTCTCAGTTCCCATCACAGATATATTGCTTTGCCTCATATTAAGATGCAACAATGCACACAAGCACACTCTTAGCTACTAGTATGGAAACTGTCCCTATTAACTATTCATGCCCTTGAAGTGAAGCACTTGCTTGGATGCGGTGCTGAATCAGGCAGTTTCTAATTAAGGAGGTAAACAGCGTTCTGTCCTCATTCATCTCTCCCTCAGCCTTAATCCTCCAGTCACCTAAGTTTAATTTAAAAATCTATTTTCAGGAGTTGAGTCTGGATCTGTCACATCTAAGATTGCCACTAATTGCCATGTGTCAACAACATTCAGAAAAATGAACAACGAATTAAAACCACCAACCCTTCTGCCTGGATGACAGCTTTATCTTTACTCAGCTTTTCAATGGGGTTGCAATCTCGCTACCCATCCAGAATGGAAAATTGCATTACCCAAAGTTAGTCAGAGATTTCTTCAACTACTCTGAACATTTCCAAAGAAAAACGTCTCGTCTTGTAAATGAACATATGGTACAACACCCAAGGTGCAAAAGCACTCCAACTTAGACACCAGGAGGTAAGGACACCTTCTTCCTCTGGCTAGTCTTGTCAGATGGTTGTGGCATTAGAGGATCGGAAAGCAGACTTAGAGAGACAGGCTGATGTTCTCAGGAAGATCAATGAAGATGTGAAGGTCACAGATGACACATGGCTGTTTTCAAAACCTCAGGAATGACAGCAGAGAAAGAGGTGGTGAAGGAAGAAGGGGAACAGAGCCAGCTGTAGAAGTTGCCAGAGAAATGTTTTGTTGGAGGCACAGCAGAGGAGGAGCAGGATGACGCAAAGAGAAGCAACGAGTAAAGCACAGCATAAGAGCAGTGGTGTCCAGAGGGATTCCTTTACTGGATGTGGCTGTCTAAAACTGATGTAATGAGCTACTTATGAAGCAAAAAGTCAGAAGTGTGTATGGGAGGGCTGGAGGGGCACATATTAGGTATCTGCTCCCTCAAGAAAGGAGGTAAACTAGGGCTCCTGCTAAGAGTCTGTTAAGAGGATTAAACAAGACAGTGAACAAGACTGGACATGAGCCTGCTGAAGCTTCTTTTGGTAACATATTGAAAGGAAAACATCATACAAATAATGGTCTTCCTATATTCTAAGGAAGAACTAAGATTAACAAAATCAGGGTGAGATTAACTAGAAAGCTATCTGTGGAGGGACGGTTGCACCCACTAGGAATGGCAACAGAACACAATGCCATCAGGCTCTCCCCCTAACTTTGCTGCCACTCTATGATATCACTCAAGCTGTGTAGTCTGTCTGCTCTGCCATACATGTTTTAGAAGCAGAAACACAATGATACTATTTTTTAAAAAACCTTTTTCACTTGCTTGTTGAGAAACATTTAAAATACGTTAAATGCCACTTAGATGCTACACAGAGACAAATTACTACTACTCATTATTTTACTTGGCTGAATTTGATATGTACATTTTCAAAGATACCTCTGAAATGCCTGATATCTAAGGCCTTCACTAAAACAAACAAACAAAATCTACTGCAGGTTTTATTAGCAGGAGGGACAAATAAAAGGAAGAGGATGGCAAAGCAATGCAGAGATAACGTTGAGTTTGAAGTAAGGAACAATATAAACATTTTGGCTGACGCAGCAGCGAAGTCACCTTGGAGGAGAACTAAGGACAAGAAAGGCAATAGTTTTCAGAAGCTTACATATATTTTCAGAACAAGCAGAAAAAAAAAAAAGATAAGAGAATCCTCTCAGTATTATGACAACTCACAACTTCTTTACCTGGCTGCTAATGAGGAAAATAGAGAGGAAAATCACCTGAAGATTATTCTTCCTTGAATGCTCCCATTACATTTTCATGAGTATTAGTACAGGCCACATATTGACACTGATGAGCAAAAAAGGTCCTTGAGGAAAGGAAGCATGTATTTCCTCATGCAGATATCTGAACAGTTTACAGTCACAGGCAGCTCTGAACTTAAGAGTAGGAAATGAAGCTTGTATGAAAACTAAAGTGGAAGTGTTGGGCATTTAGGGCTTTGTGATCATGGTTTCATTAGATTCTAAATGTTCTTTAGGGCAGGAACACTTAGAGGAGTTCAGAAATGTTTTTGACTGTAAAAAAGCTGACTTTGGGTGAATGTGATATGCCCCAAGGAATTTTTTTTACTGGAATCCTATGAAACATGGGAAACACAGAGCTGAATTTTTAAAAAAAACATCTGAAGAGACTGAAATTTAAAGCCATCCTGCTTAATTCCAAGGAGGGAAAAGGGTAACTGAGGCCAAACGCAGTTAAGCAAAGATGCAAAGTTTAGTAAAAGCAACACACAGAAAACTTGAGAAATCATATATATATATATATATATATGTATATATATTTAATTTATATCAGTGCTAGAAAGAACTGGGAGAAAAATGTTTAATTGCTTAAGGTGTATAATAAAACGAAGAAGTTAGCAAGTTAGCATGACCTTTTTTCTTTGAAGAAGAATAATAAGAGACCAAATGACTAGTTAAATATTGGCATCACATTGTGACAGAGTTTCCAGGGCTTGCTTAAAGGAAGGAAATTTGCATTAATGATGCATGTGCATCCTCAGAGTTACAGCCATGCCAGTCTGTAACAAATGTGATGCACAGATACAACCTGCAGTTCCTACACTAGGCAATCTGTAGGAAAACAGCAGATGCAGGTGGGAGGAAAGGGGATGAATTCCCTGTAACACATGTAGAGCATTAGATTCAGAGAAAAAACAACATTTACATATGGTTGAAAGGTTTCTTTTCTTTTCCCATTCAAAAAAGTAACACAAACTCCTAACTGAGAGATATATACATCTAAGGTCTGTGAGGACAGGACGGACCAGTGAGACCTGGAGTTAATCTTCATTGTTGCAGGAAAGGACAATGAAATGAAGCAAGCTTCTGTAGAACTGTTAGCTTAATATCTGCCATGCAAAAATAATAGAAGCACTTCTACTCACGCAGCTTATTCGGCAAAATTTAATTAGAAGCAATTGTGCAATTCTTGGAGGGAAATTTACGCATACAAATTAATAGCAATTGTCCTGCTGAGAGATAAGAAAATTAAAGACAGACCATAATTCTGTAAAAATTACCCAACTTCAGGGGTTGAGAGACCTGATGACTACGACATTGTGTGCTGCAGGGATGATTGTTTCCAACTCACTGCGGCAGTTCATTGAATTTCAGTTTTAATTTTTAAAATAAATTTAAAATTAATTTTAATATTGTTTTTATAAATACCAAATAGATTCTTTAAATCCAAGTATAGATTAAGTTGCCTACCTACAGTATGAACATTCTGACTGTAATGTAAGTAGAAAAGACTAGTGAGATAATTTCTAAAGTACCTACATTTCATAGGTGAATAAACACTAGTGGGAACTGATCTTTACATGGCTAGGGCAGAAAATGAGTGTAAAGTATGACTTCACTAGCCACGTGCTTAAAAAGTCTGCAAAATGCGTGAAAGCATCTTTCATAGTGTAGTATAAAAGCAAAATTGCCATGAACCTTCCGTGAAAACTGTTGATTTTAAGAAAGGCAAAAGTAATTTTCTCCATTCCTTTCTGCAGCTTAGAGTCTCCAAAAACAATTAAAAAAGGGTCAGAAAAGATACTGATAGGAATTCGATACAAGCTGAAAGAAACAATACTGATGGGTTTGTAGCTGGCAAGACACAAGGAAGGAAGGAGAGAGACAGGCACTGGAAGCATTAGCAGGAACAATTCCCAAGGCCAGTAAATATCAAGGGGCCCCAAAGCAGTCAAAAGCAGAGTGAAGAGATTTAGAGCCAAGGCATTCAAAGGGTCTACTTAGTTTGACCAGAAGACAGTCTCACATTTCAAGGTTTCTTCTTCAGTACAGCTAAGCTTTTCAATGGGAGGCCTTGACCCCAGGGATCACTAACTGAAGAAAACAAATGTGTTTTCAAATGAATGTATTGGCACTGTCAGAACTGACTGTACACAAGATTAAATTATGTTTATTTTCACTTTCCAGAATACCACGTTAAATTTTAGAGAGACAGACAGACAGAAATGTTTCCAAGTAAGACATGAGAATCTGAGCATCAGATTTTCTGTGTCTTCTGGGATTCAACAGCAGAATTCCTGTTAACTGATCTAAGCCTCCTTCCAAAATGTCAACCTGAGGCTTTCTTGCCTTCAGCAGTATTGGTATAGGTGGCAGGAGGGGACATGGGCTGTCAGTCTGTTCTAGTCATTTTGTTGCTTTTCCTTTTGCTTTCTTGCAATGGATTGGATTTTGGTCTAGTATTTTGAATTGCACAGAGGTGATTCCCTGAATGAAACAAACAGTAGTTTGCCTGCCTTTGACAAAAAATGAAAATAAAATCAGAACTTAAAAAAAAAGAAAGTGATTCTGGGTATCTATCCTGAGATGCTCTAAAAAGGAAACCGATTGCAGGAAAAGGATGTCACATCTATTCATAGAGGAGTTTGCTCACAGTTCATCTGTTCCTTAAGACAAAAGTACTTCAAAACCCATTTTATGCTTCTACTTTGATCATTCTTGAGCAGCTTCACAGCCTTTTTGGGTTTCATAGGAACCAAGTAGGGACTGTATTAAAAGCCCTCATTCAAGGGAAGATGGCCTATGACAGATCAGGTAATTTCAGATAAACATCAGACATCTACTGTGTTATACAAAGTGCTATTTCCAGGCCAGAATCCACTCTGTACTTGAACACATCCTTGTACTCATATATGGATCCACTAGAAATTACATGACTATTCCTGACAGGTGTGTTCTTATGCACTATTCCAAAATGGACAAATGTACAGTGAACTGAATTTAAAATACAGAAACTGTGTTCCCAAAAGCAGACCAATAAGGACAGAGAAGGAGACCATGGGCGCCACTATTTCAGCAGAAACTGTCTGAGCACATGAATGAGATGGAACTACAGCCTACAGTGATGGCTTCCAAACAGCTACATACTAGCTGTGAATTTCGAGGAGCGAATATGTACTTGTTAGTAAGAGGTATGACAAAGCAGGAAAGTGGGTCTCACAAAGCAGAGACTTGTTGGGTCAAGTGTCCTTTTCCTGTTTGGCAAGTCCTTTTGTCTCTACCCTCCTTATCATCCTGACACTTTACCACAGCCCAGAATGACCGACAGCTCTTAATGACTTCCTAGCATTTGATTGCAATACACTGGTCCAGCCATTTTTAATATAACATGAAAGTCTCTGTTCTCCTCTGAATTTCAATTTTAGAACCCGTGTCCACTTCCACACGTGCAGCTCCCCACTCCGACCTTGCAACACAAAGGTGCTCTTGTCACTCCCTTGCTTGAATCAGACAGCTCTTCATGGATTGATAGCTGGCCAGTGGGGCTGGTATCACTCCCCCAAGGAGAGGAGAACATCCTCTCCTGGGTACACCCACTACTACATTGCAAAACTGGGGCTACTCTTCCCTGTGTCCAGAAAGCAGGCTTTGTCCTGTGATATCTCTGCACATTGCCACCATCCTGACAGACCTGGAAATATTTGTGGGTTTTTTTTTCTCCCTCTCCTAGAATGCTCACGAGGTGATGGAAGCACAAGCATTAGTGACGTGGTCCTGCTGGCAGCGTGTGTTGATTTAGTACCCTGGTAGACTTCACTGGCGCATTTCTGGGAGTAAAAATGTGTTCTGCAAACAAGTATTTGCTGAGGGGGATCCTGCAAAGCACGCAAGAAAACAAAGCACACGTGCACTTCTAAAACGAGAATAGTTACAAAGATCTGAGCTGGACAGGGGATGCTCACTAGATGAAGTTGAAACACAGTCATAAAACACAGAAGGAGGTACTTTATAATCAAGCTCATCAGTGCCCACCTTCCTCTGCTTTCTGCTCTTATAGCTGGAGAAGAGGTGACCATATTCCCATTCACAATCAGAAGGAAGAACGACCTTTTTTTCGCTTTGTTTTGTTTCCCATATGATGTTTTACCCCCTACAGCAACTCCTCTCCTGCTCAGAGAGGCTGACCAAGCATCTCTGTGACAGGGCCACCCGCTCCTCCCGCCTGCTCGCTTGTTTCTTCCCAGGTAGCTGGCTGTGAGGGGGCCAACAAGGAGGCTAATTTAGAGCTCTAAAAGCTGGCAGCGGGAGTGCAATTAAGCCGTTTTCACAGACTGCTGGCCAAATGCAGCAATTTATTGGCTGAGTGATTGGATTATTCATTTGCAAAGCTAAGAGAGGGCATTTTCTTACCACTTCAGTTGGCCTATAGTACTTGTGATTGACTGTCACATGAATCTTGCCAGTCTCTTTGCATCGTCCCACTTCATTTTCATTCTTCCCTTCCCACCTGTAAAGAAGATAAACATTTAATCAACCCATAATTACTTTAGTGCTCTGATCTTACCAACATTTGGCCTGCTTTCATTTACTTGAGGCTGGTGTCAATTCTCCCTGCAGGACAGTATAAACTCATTAGCTATAGGAACAAAGGCAGAGTTTAGACTTGAATGGAGCAACAGTGGCTTTTGAAGTCTCTTTGTTTTGGTTTTTGATTCAGTGGAAGGTCTAAAATACAGGACTTCCAAATTAAACACACAATGTTAAGGGAAAATAAAATGTCCTTATTTCATTATGTCTCATGTATCTGCAAATAAATATGACAGTGAGGTTTTTCATTTGTGGATTGGTTCAAAGTTGTTTTCTTAAAATATTTTTAATTCTTGTATTTTGGCCAATACTTTCAGGAACTCTTTAATCTGTTAATTTTACAGATGTGAAGCTCTGTTTGAATAGCATTAAGCTGCATAATTTAATTTGTGCTTAACTAGAAAAAAAACCAAAACAAAAACAGTTCTTGGGTTTTCAGTCCTACCTCAACATGACACTCCACATACATGTACTGTAAACATTATCTACTACCTGTGAGCTGAAAGCCAGCTACTTTGTCCAAATTAGTTTCATATGTGTTGAACAGCCTGCAATTTGCTGCAATTTATGTGATCTGGTTGCGTTGTGAACTATTCTCTTAGAGACTGTCCTGGTTTAAAATTTCAGGAGCAGCAGAAGAGGTACAGTTTGGTGAGTGACTAGCTCTGCCTTTGGGCAGGTCAGCCTGCAGCCTCAATGCCTGAGGACAATGCTCCCACTGAAAATAAATATACAAAATCCAGAGTTATGATTGAAATTCTATCCTCTCTTTGCTTTTTCCCTGTAAGTATATACCATGGGGGTCTGCACTAGCCTGGCATAAAAATATGATGATGAAGTCTACTACCTTTTTTTTAATGTTTAAGTAAAATCCATATAATTTAAATCGGCACTGTCATTTAGACAATTTTGCCTCAGACACCAGCCAGGAAAGAAAAGCATCCTTTGCCTCCTACTTGCTAATTGTTCTGTCAGCTCTTGGGATTTTGTCAGAGATTTGATTTCTCCTTGCTCCCCTGCTCCACCCTCCTACCCCAACCCCCTACCACCTCTCCTGAAGCTCCTAGAAGAGCTTAATTCTTTGACAATCTCAGCCTTCATTTTTGAGTTTCTAGCCCAGAGGGCAAACGAGAAAAATCTGAATATATGACCTCTGTGTACCCATGAAAGGTAAAAGACACTGAAAGGCAGAAAGAAATACCAAATATGCATTATTACTAGTTTTTGAATACCACAGTTTTTATAACGCAACTCATGACTTTTGAATGACTAGCAAAGCCTGTAGGATGCTTGATACTGGGAACACTTTGCACTGAAATAATTTCCAACAGATAATAGTGACAGTGAAGTCAGCTGTTAATGGTCACGCCATGATGCTAAAGACGATTTACAGTTCAAATTTTCTTTCTTTCTTTTTTTTGCAGTTGCTCTGTTTTAAGCCTGAACTGCAAAGTTTTCATCCAGAAGCCAAAACTAACAGTAGCCCCTCCCTTTAAAGGGCAGAGGGTAAAGATGTGCAGGACTCAAATGAGCTTAACAGAAAACTAACCGTCACCAGTAAAACAACAGGAAGCGCTTAGATCAGGGGACGTCAGTTGTTGGAGGTCACTGAGCAGAGAACCCCATTTAACACCCAACAGGCTCCAGAAGGCTCAGCCGAGCCAGTAAAGACTCGCTTAATGTTGCTATCAAAGTTATATAACAATGGAAATAGCTTAAGAAGAAATCTCCACCCGTTCTGTTCAGCCCAGCAATGTGAAAAGTTCACAGGTTAAAAAAAAAGAAAAAAAAAAGAAGGTACATTGTGAACAAAGTAACGTTTGATAGCTGCACTTCTAATTACTCTTGGCACCTCTACGCTCACAGCTGGGGACACCATACTGCTGATAAAAGGGACTGCACAGGGGCCAAGCTGACACCACCACCAAGACATCCATTTCATCAACCAGCTCTCCCTCCCCTCTCTCTCTAATCACAAGGAAAGAGGGAAAAAAACCCCCTCCTTAATTTATAGTCAAACTGCAGTCAGAATTGTTAACTCAAAAATGTCAGGCCAAATTAGCCTGAAGCACAAGCATGGTGGAAGAGGCAGGGGGAACACTTGTGTTGCTGTGGCTTTAGATAGCCCCAGCCACAGACTACCCAAATTTCTCCTCCTTAGGGCCAATGCCCACACAGGCAAGAAAACAGTCTT